>JAPDVR010000009.1:15844656-16444656 GCA_026230005.1 Gila orcuttii
TGGGCGAAAATGCCTTGTTGATGCTAGAGGTCAGAGGAGAATGGGCCGACTGATTCAAGCTGATAGAAGAGCAACTTTGACTGAAATAACCACTCGTTACAACCGAGGTATGCAGCAAAGCATTTGTGAAGCCACAACACACACAACCTTGAGGTGGATGGGCTACAACAGCAGAAGACCCCACCGGGTACCACTCATCTCCACTACAAATAGGAAAAAGAGGCTACAATTTGCAAGAGCTCACCAAAATTAGACAGTTGAAGACTGGAAAAATGTTGCCTGGTCTGATGAGTCTCGATTTCTGTTGAGACATTCAGATTGTAGAGTCAGAATTTGGCGTAAACAGAATGAGAACATGGATCCATCATGCCTTGTTACCACTGTGCAGGCTGGTGGTGGTGGTGTAATGGTGTGGGGGATGTTTTCTTGGCACACTTTAGGCCCGTTAGTGCCAATTGGGCATCGTTTAAATGCCACGGCCTACCTGAGCATTGTTTCTGACCATGTCCATCCCTTTATGGCCACCATGTACCCATCCTCTGATGGCTACTTCCAGCAGGATAATGCACCATGTCACAAAGCTCAAATCATTTCAAATTGTTTTCTTGAACATGACAATGAGTTCACTGTACCAAAATGGCCCCCACAGTCACCAGATCTCAACCCAATAGAGCATCTTTGGGATGTGGTGGAACGGGAGCTTCGTGCCCTGGATGTGCATCCCACAAATCTCCATCGACTGCAAGATGCTATCCTATCAATATGGGTCAACATTTCTAAAGAATGCTTTCAGCACCTTGTTGAATCAATGCCACGAAGAATTAAGGCAGTTCTGAAGGCGAAAGGGGGTCAAACACAGTATCAGTATGGTGTTCCTAATAATCCTTTAGGTGAGTGTATATCCGAGTGAAACGCTTTCTCAGACAAGAAAAAAAATGTGGGTGGGGCTTGATTTACGTCAAGCAATGAAGAATTGAGGTTTTCTATTGGTTGGATCTCATGTGAGTGACAGGTTGCTCCGCCCTCACGCCAGTAAACACATCATCAGAGAAGAGAAGAGATGCAAGAGGGAGGCAAAGCTATTTTGATAAATGATTACAAGGAAACATAACAAAAATAATGATGTGCATGGATAAATAAAAATAATTTAATTGTCAATTTTGATTTCATGTGACTACGTTTTTAAAAAAAAAAAGGTTTTATCTTGAACAAGGAGTTCTGCAACAAATGGTATGACCCACACATCGTCATTTTAACAGGCTAGTTTGCAAATAAATCCATCTTTGCATATTAGAAATACTTTAAAAACAAACTATTTGCCTTGTTCAACAGGGTTTTGGTCTACTAAATATGAAAATATTGACTGGAAAAGAGTATAGTCTATAACAAATAAGTTTTTTATTAATAATAAAATTAGAGAGGTATCTTATAAAATTGTACACAGAATTTACCCTGTCAAGGAGTTACTTATTGAACGCTTCCACTTGAATATTGAAAACTTATGTGAATTTTGAGGCAATGCCAAAAAATATGTGACTCATCTTTTTTTTATTGTATATATTCAAAAATGTTTTGGTTGGATGTTTCAAATTTCATTTCTAGGCTGTTTGAAACATGTTTACAAATTGATCTGTATGATGTAGTATTTTTTTTTTTTTTTTCTGCTGGACAATGTTGATTTCAAAAGTACGATGTGCTTCCTTATATACAACTTTTTATTTTACTTGGAAAATATCACATTCATGTGAAAAAATGGACTAAAGCTAAGCCAAGCTTTGAGCACTTTATAAAAGAGATTAAACTATATGGTAATGCATTAGATAAAATTAAGAACAAAAAAGCAAAAAAGACTTATGAGGCTTTTTGTTACTTTAAATTATTGTAATTTCACCCCTGGCATGACCTATTTTATTTATTTGTTTTTTTACTTGTGAGGTGTATATTCATGTACAAATTTGTGTGTACAGACGCTGCATCTGAAGTTGCATTTATATCAGACTTGGGATAGTCATTCACAGGTGGGTTTGTTTATATGCCTCTATATTTGCATATATGGCAGTATGTTGCAGTTGACTGGGACTGGTAATGTAGTACACAAGCCCTTGTTTCTGCACTGTTGTACAGATGTGTTTTGGCTCATCTCACTTCCTCTCTTTATCGCTGCTGGGTAACAGTAGCATGAACTGTAAAGTTATTGCACCTGCACAATAACGTTATTTAAGAGTTGGTTTAATGTGACTCAGAGGTAACTTATCTTGCTTTTCTGAACTTACATAAAAATACCATCGAATCCACTCTTAATCTCACAGGTTGTGTTTAGGGCACTTCTAGACCAACTTTATGATCAATTTGTGGTGTTTTTGTGTCCTTTTTGAAGCTTGATGCTTCAGTGCCCATTCACTGAAACTGTATCTTTAAAATGTCTTCTTTTGTGTTTCACAGCAGACGAAGCCGTGGGGATTTGGGTTGGAATGACATGAGGGTGTGTAAATGATGACAAAACTGTCATTTCGGAGTGAACTATACCTTTAACTCGCTCTTTTTTGCTGATGTGTTGGTGGACAGAGGTTTATGCTCAGACTGGCTGGGCAGGATTGTCAAGTCCCAGTCAAGTCTAGTCAGAGGTCAGACGTGTCACCGGGCTAAATAACAGATATCCCACAAACAACATGTGCCAAAGAACATTTAATTTTAGTTGCATGTATCATCTTAAAGGGACAGTTCACCCAAAAATGAAAATTATTAGTTACTCACCCTCAAACCATCCTAGGTGTATATAACTTTTTAATTCAGACGAATACAATCAGAGTTGTATTAAATATCCTGGCTCTTCCAAGCTTTATAATGGCAGTGAATGGGAGATTTTGAAAACCAAATAAAGTGCATCCATCCATCAAAGAATTAATTCACAATTAATTCACATCACAATGCAAATAGTAATAAATAGAAATAAATCAAACGTGTGCAGTAATCAGTATTCCATAGGGAAATCTATAACATTTTATAGTTAATGATGCTGTTTTTACGAGTTCTGTTATGCATTCATTCATTCATTCATTCATTCATTGCTTTGCCATGTCTGACTGCATGGTTCAATTTTAATAATAGAACAATTGGCAATTTTATTGACTCTAATAAAGTAGGACTATACATGTAACATTCATCACAGTTCTGCTCTGATGGGAGTCTATGGCAAGCCGTTTTAACATTTCATACCTCTGGCTCTACTAATCGTAATTTAGTTTTGACAAGTAAAAAATTACTATTCCATATATATATTCTGCAATTTTGACTCGTCATGATTGAAATTAAGATATCTACAATGTTATTTTGACTAGTCATATTCTTCCATTGACTTCCACTGGAAAACAAATGAGTTATCTACAAATGAGTTTTGACTAGTAGAAATTGTAATTAAAAATATCTGGAATTGTTTTTGTGGGGATAATTCTAATCAGAGATATCTGCAATTATAACTGCACTAGTAAGAAATTAAATTAGAGATATCTCTAAATATGCTTTGACTAGTCTAAACTCCATTTAAGATATCTGTAATGATGTCATAGACATTTTCAATTGACGCGTCACACATATGCAAAGGTAATTAGAGATATCTCTAATTCAGTTTCGACTAGTTCAAATGATGTTTTCAGATATCTGAATTGTACTTGCTCCTATAGTCGAATCTGCTGTTGTGTGACATGGGACTGAATTTACTCGGCAAAACCGATCAATCGGTCGACCTCTAGAATTGCATTATAGCAAGAGATCCGTGATGGTGAAATTATGCTGTTTTCAGTGATGAAAGCCAGTGCATTGAATAGTTCTTTTTAAATTATAGGAAATGTTGCACCAGACTTGAGGCATATACAAATGCCTACTGATTGTACTTAAATGTGTTCGTTTGGGAATGAAGGCTAAAACAGTGTAATCCACAGCATGCACATCTCAACATTATCCTACTTTACCATATAGAATAGCAAAACCTGATGTCCTCTCTGCATACATTATTTCACTCTAACTTTACTTTCATACTTTTGACTTCTGTATAAAGGAGTTTAAAATTACCCAAACATACAGGGCAAATTTCTTAGACAAAATGGCAGAATACAACAGTTTCCAAGGTAGGATTGGTTAATAAAATGTTTAAGGTGGGGCTTATCAAAGGTGTGTAGATATCAGAAAAAAAATTTCCAATGGAAGTCATTGGAAGAATATAACTAGTCAAAATAGCATTGCCGATATCTCATATGTACAGGTCCTTCTCAAAAAATTAGCATATTGTGATAAAGTTCATTATTTTCCATAATGTAATGATAAAAATTAAACTTTCATATATTTTAGATTCATTGCACACCAACTGAAATATTTCAGGTCTTTTATTGTTTTAATACTGATGATTTTGGCATACATCTAAAAAAAATTGCATATCATGAAAAGGTTCTCTAAACGAGCTATTAATCTAATCATCTGAATCAACTAATTAACTCTAAACACCTGCAAAAGATTCCTGAGGCTTTTAAAAACTCCCAGCCTGTTTCATTACTCAAAACCACAATCATGGGTAAGACTGCCGACCTGACTGCTGTCCAGAAGGCCATCATTGACATCCTCAAGCAAGAGGGTAAGACACAGAAAGAAATTGCGGCGTGGCATGGAGGCAATCAGCCTGTGGCACTGCTGAGGTGTTATGGAGGCCCAGGATCCTTCGATAGCGGCCTTAAGCTCATCCAGAGTGTTGGGTCTTGCGTCTCTTTACTTTCTCTTCACAATATCCCACAGATTCTCTATGGGGTTCAGGTCAGAAGAGTTGGCAGGCCAATTGAGCACAGTAATACCATGGTCAGTAAACCATTTACCAGTGGTTTTGGCACTGTGAGCAGGTGCCAGGTCGTGCTGAAAAATTATATCTTTATCTCCATAAAGCTTTTCAGCAGATGGAAGCATGAAGTGCTCCAAAATCTCCTGATAGCTAGCTGCATTGACCCTGCCCTTGATAAAACACAGTGGACCAACACCAGCAGCTGACATGGCACCCCAAACCATCACTGACTGTGGGTACTCCAGTGCTGCTTATCTGTAGCCCAGGTCAGGCGCTTCTGCCTCTGTTTCTGGTTCAAAAGTGGCTTGACCTGGGGAATGCGGCACCTGTAGCCCATTTCCTGCACACGCCTGTGCACGGTGGCTCTGGATGTTTCTACTCCAGACTCAGTCCTCTGCTTCCGCAGGTCCCCCAAGGTCTGGAATCGGTCCTTCTCCACAATCTTCCTCAGGGTCCGGTCACCTCTTCTCGTTGTGCAGCGTTTTTTGCCACACTTTTTCCTTCCCACAGACTTCCCACTGAGGTGCCTTGATACAGCACTCTGGGAACAGCCTATTTGTTCAGAAATTTCTTTCTGTGTCTTACCCTCTTGCTTGAGGCTGTCAATGATGGCCTTCTGGACAGCAGTCAGGTCGGCAGTCTTACCCATGATTGCGGTTTTGAGTAATGAAACAGGCTGGGAGTTTTTAAAAGCCTCAGGAATCTTTTGCAGGTGTTTAGAGTTAATTAGTTGATTCAGATGATTAGGTTAATAGCTCGTTTAGAGAACCTTTTCATGATATGCTAATTTTTTGAGACAGGAATTTTGGGTTTTCATGAGCTGTATGCCAAAATCATCAGTATTAAAACAATAAAAGACCTGAAATATTTCAGTTGGTGTGCAATGAATCTAAAATATATGAAAGTTTAATTTTTATCATTACATTATGGAAAATAATTAACTTTATCACAATATGCTCATTTTTTGAGAAGGACCTGTATATTATGACTAGTCATAATCACATTGTATATATCTGTAATGCCACGCCAGCAGAGGGAGCCCTCGCCTGAGTATTGACAGTAAACCGCTCCCTCTGCTTCTACTTGCATTTCCTGTTTGAACAGTATTTAAGAAGAGATTGTGTGTTTGCACTTTGGGAAGCGAAGCTTACCGAGCGTTTCCTTTGTTTTCTGCCTGATTATCTTGTGTATGATTATATCAAAGTAAATGATTATATATGTATGATGAACAACATCACAGTGAAATTCCCCTATCCCCTTCCATTGGTTCCCTCAGCCCTGGAACAGCTCCGGGAAGCCACCATCTACACTAAACTTGACCTACAGAGTGCCTATAACTTGATCAGAATCAAAGAGGGTGATGAATGGAAAACTGCCTTCACCACTAGAGGGCATTAGGAGTACCAGGTATGGACTCTCCAGCTGTTTTCTAGTCGTTCATTAATGAGATCTTCCGAGACCTTCTGAACCAGTATGTAATAGCTTACATTGACGATATTTAAATTTACTCAAAATCTGAGGATGAACATATCAGCCATGACAAGACAGTCCTTTCTAGTCTACTCGCAAACCAACTATTCGTCAAGGTCAAGAAATGTGAATTTCACGTCAGACAGACTTCATTCCTGGGTTACCACATCAGTTACCAAGGTCTAAAAATGGATGAATCCAAGGTCAAAGCAGTCACAGAATGGCCACAACCATCCACCCTGAAAGAGCTTCAACGGTTTCTGGGGTTTGACGACTTTTATAGACGCTTCATCAGAAATTACAGAATGATTGGTTCACCCCTGACATCATTCTTGAAAGGGAGACCTTCGAAGCTGAAATGGACTGAAGAGCCCAGCCAAGCATGCAATACTTTGAAGGAAATGTTTACAACAGCCCCCATCTTAAAACATCCTGCCCCAGATCTCCCGTTTGTGGTGGAGGTGGACGCTTCAGACTGTGGAATTGGAGCTGTACTCTCCCAACGTCACGGCCGACCCGGTAAACCATATCCATGCGCATTCTTCTCAAGAAAGTTAACCGCAGCAGAAAGGAATTATGATGTTGGGAACAAAGAACTTTTGTCCATGAAAGCAGCCATCAAAGAGTGGAGATACTGGCTCAAAGGAGCAATCCACCCCTTTCAAGTAATAACTGACCACAAGAATCTAGAATACATCAAGAGTGCCAAACGACGCCATGTTTGCTGGTCCCTGTTTTTCACACAGTTCCAGTTTACAGTGACATATTGACCAGGCAGTAAGAATGGCAAGGCAGATGCCCTATCTAGGCAGTACAATCTTCCCACTGAAACCCTTACACCAGAATGCATTCTCCTACCTTCTATTGTCATCGCTCCAGTCACCTGGGACATAATGGAGGAGATACAAAGGGAACAACTACAAGAGCCCGCACCTGACAACTTCCCTCCTGACAAACAGTATGTTCCATAAAATCTACATCAGAGAGTAACGCAATGGGTCCACACTTCTGTCAGCTCTGGCCATCCAGGTATATCTCGCACTCTTCACTTACTGAAAAACTCATTCTGGTGGCCCACGATGACCAAGGATGTCACTACTTGCGTCAAAGCCTGCCAACTCTGTGCCCAATCTAAAACCCCCGAAGAGTTACCTTCTGGTCTTCTTCAACCACTACCTATCCCACAACGTCCTTGGTCCCATCTTTCCATTGACGTTGTGACTGATCTACCACTCTCCAATGGCTTCACTGCTATCCTTGTCATAATTGACCACTTCTCCAAGTCCTGTTGTTTGGTCCCTCTAAAAGGTCTCCCTACAGCCATGGAAACTGCTCAAGCACTATTTCATCATGTCTTTCGAATTTATGGTGTACCTGATGATATTGTCAGCGATAGAGGAACTCCGTTCACGTCCCAAGTTTGGATAGCTTTCTGTAAGCAACACATTAACATCAGTCTCACGTCAGGATACCACCCTCAGTCGAATGGACAAATTAAACGATTAAACCAAAAAATAGGCAGATATCTTCTATCATACTGCAGCCGAGAACAACACCACTGGTCGGAATTCCTCCCATGGGCAGAATACGTACAAAATTCACTAACTCATTCCTCAACTGCCCTGACCCCCTTCCAGTGCGCCCTTGGGTATCAACCTCCTTTGTTCCCTTGGTCTGGCGAACCCTCATCGGTCCCTGCAGTGGACGATTGGATCCGGCGTAGTGTGAGGGTGTAGGACAGTGCACACGTCCGTCTTCAGAGAGGTGTAAGAGTACAAGAACTCCAGGCCAACAGACGACGTCGCCCACATCCTCCCTACCAACCAGGACAACGGGTCTGGCTTTCTAGCAGGGACCTCAAGCTGTGGCTACCCAGCAGGAAGCTCAGTCCAAAGTATGTTGGTCCATTCAAAATTCTAAAAAGAATAAATGATGTCACATACCAATTAGAGCTTCCAGCTAATTATCGTATCTCTCCATCCTTTCATGTTTCCCTCCTCAAACCGGTCCACCCGGGGGCTGACCCCAACGCTGAGGCTCGAGAGCCGCCACCACCACTGGACGTTGATGGGACTCCAGCTTACAAGGTGAATTTTGAGTTACTGGACTCAAGACGGAGAGGGGGTCAGCTCCAATACTTGGTGGACTGGGAGGGCTATGAACTTGAGGAGAGATCGTGGGTAGCCGGCTGCGATATCCTGGACCCTTCTCTCATCGAGGATTTTCATTGTGCCAGACCCGATCGACCAGTACCACGACCACGTCGAGCGCCAGGAGGTGCTCCTAGAGGAGGGGGTTCTGTAACGCCACGCCAGAAGAGGGAGCCCTTGCCTGAGTATTGACTGTGTACCTCTCCCTCTGCTTCTATTTCTACTAAACAGTATTTAAGAAGAAATTGTGTGTTTGCACTTTGCGAAGTATTGCCAGTTCATCTGCCTTACTGAGCATTTCCATTGTTTTCTGCCATGATTATCTTGTGTATTATTGTGATTGTCTTGTGTGAAAGTTCTGATCCCATCCGACTTCTGACCTATAATGCTGCCTGAATCATAATCATACACTGTTCGTTCATTGGCCAGAGGAGAACTGCGCCCCCCCCCCGACTGAGTCTGAGTTCTCCCAAGGTTTTTTTCTCCATTCTGTCACCTGATGGAGTTTTGGTTCCTTGCCACTGTTGCCTTTTCGCCTTTCTTCGCCTTTGTCGCCATTGGCTTTTGGCTTGCTTAGTTGGGGACATTTAATTTTGTATTTAACAATACTATTACAACATTATTTTCCTGTTATATCTGTAAAGCTGCTTTGAAACAATCTGTATTGTAAAAAGCGCTATATAAATAAAGGTTACTTGACTTGATTCTGCCTGATCTTCTGATTTACGTCTGTTGGATTACCCCTCTGCTTTGCTAGCCTGTTTTAGACTGATTGCTGTGTTTGGACCTCTTTCCTGTTTGCTCACCTCTGCCTTTTGGATTACCCTTGTGTATGTCGCTAGATTGGACTGCTATTGTGGTTTTGACCTATTGCCTGGCCTAACATTTCTGTCTCTAAAACCTGCTGCTAATAAACATCCGCAAATGGATTCTAACGCCGCCTCAGTGTCGTTGTTACAATATCTCAAAATTGCGGAATAGATATCTGGAATTCGAATTTTTACTAGTCAAAAATAAATTACGACTAGTAGAGTCAGGGGTATTAAATGCTAAAATTTGTGATTTACATACACCCCTGCCATAGTTCATTTCAGTTTCCAGTGTTCGAGGGCCCTATAACTAAAACAAGTATAAAAACTGTGCGAAAATCTAACACTAAAACAGCCGTAACCACAGTATCCATACATTCTACTACTTTACATTTGGCAAATGCGGTAATTTTCCCCACTATCTGAATTTACCTCTACCCTGATCATTTCCTCGTGCTGCTCTTATTATATTTGAAGGGGAACTTGGCAACTCTCGCCATTTCTTTGCTGATTTTCACTTTTGTTATCGCATATTTTCTCAACGAGCTCCCCCTACAGCTGTGAGGCGTATATTTCACAACACTGTCGTAAAAAAACTGTCTTGCGGCACCCTCCTCCCCCTTTCTACCACTGCTCATGTGCATTTGTTATTATCGGAGCCGGCCAACTTTATCGTGTGGAGCTATGTCTACCGAGGTGGGTAATACATCATACACATTGAGGGCGGTGTGTGTTTAGTCCCCATGTTCCAAGGTTCGTTTTCCGCCTGGGAGGAAATGTTGAGGGGAGCGGGGAAAGTCACCATTTTCACCAGAACAGGGTATTTAACCATCCAAATGATTTCTAAAGGGTTTTATTAAGTTGAAATAGTTGCCAAGTTCCCCTTTAACATTGTTACTGGTGTGACTTTTTTTCTGCTATTTTTTTTTTTTCTTCAGGTCAAGTTTAAGCCACAGACTACAGAGTGTTTATGTTTAAACCACAAGTTCTGTCTGTACATGCATTGCAGTTTTATGCTGGGAAGGTAATGTATTCTAATCCAGTGCATTAACAACAAGCAGGATATAACAATATGTGCACACATTTATGTGCAGTATGCATCGCTGACAGAGCTAAAGAATTTAAAATCCCCTGAAGTCACAAACTGGCCAGTCACATAAAGACCGTGTGAGAAAACAGCTACTTGTCAGCAAACTCAGCATTGCTGCATCAATGTTCCACACCCTGTGAAGATCAGCGTTTGGCGTCATGATCGTCTTCACAGGAAATCCTCTCCACAATTAATTATGGGTCGGCCTGTTAAAGAGATGAAGTGCTGCTGTTATAGCTGGTCCCGTGAGGTTTTGCCTTATCTTTCCCTGTTTACATCCTGCGTTTTTAAATCACAAATAAACCTCACCGATGGCCCCTGCAATTCATCTGAATGAATTTCACAAAATCAACTGTGAAAATGAGTGAATTACCAAGTGTTTTTCCTCAAGTTTATTGCAAGAAGTGGAATTGATATTGTATCATTAGTGCTGCTGACAGTATGACAGTGGTTGTTGTAACAGCTTGTTCAGATGTGCAGCTTGAGCAGGTGCTGAGGTCTTGTCATGGCATCTTTCCTTTTCACAGTCTTATCTGCACTCTGTTTTGTAGTTCTTGCTTATTCAAATTAGCAACTGCCACTTCATTTTTAAACTTGATAGGTTTTATATGCATTTTTTTGTAATATATGTAATATATAGTATACAGTATATATTTTATATCATACATACCACAAAACATGCATAGTATATATGAAGACCTCCGATGCAAAAGCCTCGAGCCACCTCTGTCAAAAAAATGAGATAATAATATTGAGTGAATGCTCTCCGCACATAGTTAACGTTCATCAAATACTTTCACTTCAAACTCATTAAATCCCAGCCTCAGCCCATTAAGAAATGGCGGTACTTGGGTGGAAACCTATAGCCTGATAAAAATGTTAATATTAAACAAAACCTTTACACCCTGTCCGAACGGAATAAAAAGAAAAGTTGTCTCTCGCCATTGACTACCATACATATTTTTTCCGAAATAAGGTCCCATGAGCCGGAAGCGGAGGGGAGGGACTTAGGTTCTCTAGAGACTTAAAAGGTTACAACTTATCTTTTTATTCCGTCTGAACTGTGCCCTGAATTACTCATATGAGGTTTGTCAATTTAAAAGATAATTATGAAAGTCATGAAAGTTTGTCATAACATTTAGTTTTATGTGAAAATTGCTCAATGAACTGCATATCTCGTCTCGCACTATGTACGTCACCAAGCTCGTATGTGTGGAGTCTGGTACAAAACACACAGGCATGACGGCGTAACATTACGATTATAACGTTAGACTATAGAAAAAATGACAGACGTTAGCTTCAGTAAAGTTAGCTTCATTCATTGAGAGAAAAGGTATGAGGTCACATGGGCGCCTTTTGGGTTTGTAGTCTTTGTAATTACGTATTTTCACAGTCTTATACCTCAACAGTTTTACATCAAACTGTGACTTTCTTGACTTTAAAATGTATATTTTAAATTGACAAACATCATATGTGTAATTCAGGGCACAATTCAAACGGGATCCAAATATTTGTTGTCTCTCGCCATTGACGACCATACAATATTTTTCCGAAATAAGGTCCCATGGTGGTCCACCGGAAGGGGAGGGACTTAGGCTCTCTATTCTTCAAATACGGCCTACCAACTGTGTTGCCAAGTCCGAGGTTTCCCCGCGGAATTGGGCTACTTTTAAGTTGTTGCTGCGGGTAAACTTTTTTCCGCGGGTTGATTTCCACCCCCGTAAGTACGATTTTGGAGCTCCAACACCCCCAAAAAATCCCTCAGACACACAAATCCAGGGAAGAATACGGCTGCCCGATGGAGAAAAGGCGATGGGCTTTTTGGGCTACTTTTGTTGCACAGACCTGGCAACCCTCCTACCGTCCTCCTTTCCCGGGCCGTGAAGGATAGAATGAGGAACCAGCAGTACCAGCCAAGAGAAACGAGACCGAGAGGATGAGCTGATCGAGATATTTAGTTTATAATTATTCAGTCAAGAGCAATGAGTGAATATTCTTTGTCTTTTGTTGTTTGATTAACAGAAAGCAGCTGAAATATTAAGCTGCTGTCACTTTAAGAGCTGCACAGATCCAATATATTGATACAGATGCATTTTCTTTCTCAACTGTTTACGGCCACTTAAAGTCCTCATGTGGTATAAAAAAATCAAGCTTTTAATGTTGTTTATATGCAGTGATGGGAATAACGGCGTTATAAATAACACCGTTACTAACGGCATTACTTTTTCCAGTAACGAGTAATCTATTTGATTACTCTTCTCATCTTAATAACGCCGTTACCGTTACTGCCAAAAAATGCGGCGCGTTACTATAACTGATGAAGCTGTTTTTTTTTTTTCATCAGACCAACTACATCTCTGAGCGAGAGGCAAATACTTTTTTTACTGTTCTTCCTTGGTTAGTGGGCAGAGCACGAGACAAGCGCATAAATGCTGATGATTGGCTATAAGGTCGAGTAAAATGTCATTGTAAGCCAATCAGAGGTAGAGTTGGGCGGGTGTTCGAAAGCACGCATAGTAGTGATGGGCATTCGGCTCTTTTGACTCAGCTCACTGAAAAGAGCCGGCTCTTTTGGCTCACAAACGGCTCTTTAAATGACTTTGACTATAATATTTCAATTTGTATTACATAATTATTTAATTTCTATAGGCTAAATTTGTAAAAAATAGAGTCGGCTCTTCAGATATGCGAGCCAGCTCCCAACGTTCACCTAAAAGAGCCGGCTCTTAGAGTCGGCTCATTCGCGAAACGCGAACGACCCATCAAAAGCTCATTCGCGAACGAGTCGATCCATCATCACTAACGCTCATTCGCGAACGACCCATCATCACTAACGGCTAACGCTCATGAATTGCGAACGACCCATCATAACGCATAGTCGGGCAGGACAGGACACACAAGGAACAACACAAGCCAGTCAGTCAACGAGAGACAGGTATGGCGACGAGCTTAACAAGCTTAATTTAATTTTGCCCAGTTGTGGCCTGTTGAGGGGCAATAAATATCAAAATTTCCAAAACATCTATTGTGTTATTTGCATTGATCCACTATATAAACATAATATCTACATACATGGCGTTTGATTGGAGGCTAGTCTCACTTTGTCCCACAGCAACATTTTTTTTTTAGATGCGTGTACAATGTTTCATGTTTCTGTTAATAATGTATTGTATTAAGTGTCCATTTCATTATAATATTCAAATTTATCATAAATAATTGAACATGCACATGTATTTTAAGTTCCGTTAAAGAGGGGTAGAGGTGGGGTCACATTTGAGCATTTAAAATTTAATTTTACTTGAAAGTAACGCAATAGTTACTTTCATAAGTAACTAGTTACTTTTAAAATTTGTAACTGAGTTACTAATTTAGTTACTTTTTGGAAGAAGTAACTAGTAACTGTAACTAATTACTTTTTAAAAGTAACTTGCCCAACACTGTTTATATGTGGTGTTTTTAATATGCTTTAAGACAAACCATGTGCAAATTCATAAGTCAACACCATTGGTGACAATCTCAAAAACGCGGTTTGAAATCACTGCTGTTTCTGACGTCACAAACTACCTTGTAACCAATCAGATCAACGTGTGATCGTCAACGGGCATTTTGACATTTTTATTTGAATATGTCTGTTCAAGCACAAGAAGACGTGAAAGAAAGCTCAATTCAGTATTCGCATGCAGTCTAGGACAGATTTCTGGGCACAAATTTCAGATGTCCCACACATCGTGCGAGTAACGAATTGAGTTCCCTTTCGCGTTTTCTTAAGCTTGATGTTTAAATTGGAAAGGCTTAAAATTTTGTTACAGTGCAGAACTGCCCCGTTTGTTCAAGTTCATGAACCAACTGGCAAGTTACACAGTTTCATACACTCGCCAACACTGATTTTTACTCACATTTGAATTGAGCTTTCTATATATGTATAGGCTATAGTGTAAAGTCACAAATCTGTATCTCTTGCAATGCTTTGTTTGTAACTTGCCTTGAGAAATATCATAAAAGATGTCAAATAGCTCTGGTCTCCCTTGAACTCCTACATTTTATAGAAGTGTGACCTATACTAAACTATACTAAATGTGAACTATATAAGCATATAATTCATGTTTATTTGATCTAAGGTTAAGACTGTCAAGCAACTAAACTCTTTTAGAAACATTTTAGGGATAAAGCTGTTGCTGCAACACCTTCCAGTCATTTAGTTTGTTATGGACAATTTCTGATGTAACAAGTGCAATAATGTGCAATATGACCTTTTGATGTCTTTGGTTTAGGAACAAAACTTTCCACAGGAAATCGCCCATCGCTTGTTTCAATAATAATTGAGCAACTTTCAAAAAGGTTGTTGCATTTTGCAGCCAAACCGGGAAATGGCCTCACTGAGCTTGTTTTTTTTTTTTTTTTTTTTTTAAACAACGTCTCTATTGTTTTTAATGAAGCATACATATTCAATATTTAAAAGTTAAATTAATATACGTCATCAACATGTGATTAACTACCAGATGGCGCACCACGCCAAAATAGCACAGTACCACCCATTGTTTTTTCTTTTGTCTGCATACACGAATTAAAATCCCCATAAAGCCTTTTAAATTACTTTATTCATCTGATTAACCCCGCATAGCATGCAGCCTTTATGTGGAGCGCCACGCCTGCTTTACATGTCGCTCAGGATAGCCAATCATCTTCCATATGGCATGTGACGTCACGGACAGGTGTGACCAATCAGAGGTGCCGTCTGACTGCCACCGCCAAGCTTGTGTGCGGAGTTCATCACTCAGGAAGTGCAAGAGGAGTTACTGGTTGCGCTTTCACTCTCATACATTAACAAGTTGTTTGGTTTCCACTTATGACAGACCATTTCTACACATTTCAGCCCGAAATCCAAGGTAAGGCGTGACTTGGCGCATTTAGGATAAATTGAGAATATGTGAATGTACTCATTGAATTTTGAGAGTGTCATGATGTGAATTGTGGATAAATATTTCATATTTTGACAGCAGCGTTGGTTGTTTATGTGTTCAGATACAGGCGATCATTAAACGAGTTTATAATTCACTTTCAGAAGTATGTTTGAGTCATTAACAATAAATAAACCTTACAGCGTTTATTTGTTTTATTATTAGCTTGCAACTAGCTGTATTTGTTTATTTGAACAAGTGCAATTTCATCAAATTAACATTGCCGTCCAGCTTCGATGACGTCTCACGGTAATTTCTGCCTAGCCCTATTTTTATCCTCTTAAATTGAACTTAAATTCTAATAATGCTGTTATATTAACTTATAAGGGGCCGAGAAAGCTAAGTGAACGTTAGAAGTGCGAGTGTTGAGCTGCCTGTCACAGGGAGCGGCTCGTACAGTAAATCGTCGGTTTGTTCTGCAGCTTTTGCACATTTCCGCTGCTCTGAGGACTCGGTTCTGACGAGCTTGTCGTCGCGTTTCGGTGAGAAGTTCCTCATATTCCCACACATTTATTGCCTGACATCTTCTCATATTAAAGTTATAGGAATAGACAGGTAGTTTATTCTCGGGTTGACTCATAAAACTTTGGCCTTGAGGCGATAATGTCACTTTAAACCTTTTTTTTTTACCTCAGCTCGCGCGCATAGTGTTGTACTGTAGGCTATATTCCTGTCAGTTTTACGATTTTAACGCGTTTATGTATAAAACAATCATAAACAACAAGAGTGTTGTCAGAATCCTGCAAATAACCAGCTGGAACACACAGAAAAATGGAACACACAGCTGTAATTTTACTATGGTACAGTCGTGGTGTCAGGTGTGGATACTGTGAGCCTTTGATACACACCATGGTACTGACTGAGTGATTGCCATTATCATGTACAATGTTTACAATTCTACCATAGTCGATTTTAATATAATGCTATAATTGTACCATGTCTTAAAATCATTGTAATTGGTAAACAAAACACAATTTTATTGCCATGAGGGTATTTCCAAAACTTAGTAACCAAGGTACTTTTGTATTAATTTATTTATTTCACGTCTTTTATTTCTTTTCTTTTCTAATATTACAATTTTTGAGGAATATTTGCCAATATGTTTCTCTTGAAGTATTATTTATTTATTTTTGTCTGTGGTTTCTTTCCCCCTTGAGTGTCTATTTTTGTTGTGCTTTGCACGGTTTTGTGGAGAAACACCTGCGCCTTGTTATTAAGGTTTGTTCACTTGTGAAGTAAACATTCAAGAAAATAGAGAAAGAGAGAGATAAAAAGAGGTTTAAAGTCAGCATGAAACGGAAGTTGCGATTTGTCTTTTCTTCTCTATTGTGTTTCATATCCAAGTAAAACTCGAACAAGAACAAATGTAAGGCGGGACTTGATTTTGTTAATCAGGAATTGATTGGATGGTCGTGGTTTGCTATTGGTGGATCTCATGTGAGTGACAGGTTGCTCCGCCCTCACGCCAGTAAACGCATCATCAGAGAAGAGATGTTGTTGCAAGGTATTTTGATTAAAGATTATGAGGCACATGAATAAAAAAACAATGATGTGCACAGATAAATTATTTTTAATAAATACTATGATATTCCCAAACAATTCCAAGAATTGTGAGTTTAGTTTAAGCAGAGATGTATTTCGGAGTGAGTTTAGTGTGGTAATTGGAAAAGAAAGCTGTGGAGTGTGAGGTCATGGGGTTTTTGTTGGCTTAGTGTCCTGAGATTGCAGGCCAGGCTGTGTCAGATTTGAGGCAGACATCTGTTGGTCCCGCACAAACGGTCTGGATATTTAATCCTTCCAGTGGAGTGGAGGAGGAGGGAAATGAGACCCCCGGCCCAGAGCTCACAGCTTTTGTGACAGGTGTCCCCCTGCTATTCAGCACCTCAAGCAACTTTTCCCATGTGTGTGTGTGTGCGTATTTTGGTGGCTCTTTTGAGGCTTTATTTTGCTGTCTTTGCTGGTGTATTAGAGAAAAAGCGGCGCGTCAGCTAGTTGAACAGCCACGCTTATTGTATGTAAAGTTCAGATGTGTTGATCTGTTGACCTAACGCTGCATTGTTGTGATGCAGCTGTCACGTGAGAGGCCGCGGTCTGTCTTTGTGTGTTTGTATTTGCACATGCACAAAAGAGAGCGAAAGGACAGAGAAAACACACACCACGGATCCTTTTTGGCGCCATTTCCCAGCTGTCTTGCTCAGTGTCACTGTAACATGCCCCACGGGACACGCTCGCGTACAGTTAGCGCTCCGCCGCCTGCGAGTGTGAACAGAACCTAGGGGTGTGTGTGTGTGTGTTTTGTGCGTCTTGCTGTGTATGTTAGCCTTGTCCTCCTGGGAGACTAAACTTAACCTTCTCCATTCATGTCGCAACACTGCACTTTTCCATTCTAGGCAGCGGGAGATCTAGCATCAGGTTTCTGTATTGCTCAAAGTATGTGTTTAATCACAGCAAGTAATTTACACTTTGGATTTAGTGACGTTTTCATATCAGAATTTACCCTTTAAAAAACCTGTCCTGTTGACCCCCCACTGCACATTTTGTATGTTTCTCTCGTCTCCTAAACCTTCATTCCCTATTGCCTACGCTAGTCCACTAATACTGTTCACTTGAAGGAGTGAATGAAAACGAGTGAGTGAATTCGGACAGCCGTTGAGCGTACATCGTTTGCACACTCGTTATTGCAGTGCATTGTGGGATTGAATGAGTGCACTCGATAACGTCCACTATGGTTTCGGACACCACTACAAATGGCTGCTCCCTCAAATAATGAAATAACGCCATTTTTGAGGGTATTGGGAGCGATTTCGGATTCAGTCGGTCTTGTTTTGGAGATACGAGGGTCCCTGGCTCTACCATTCAAGAACTTGGGTCACGTGTGCCTTAATTACCAGTCACATCACAGCCTTGGCGTCACTGAATTTCATTCAGAGTTGAGTAACAGTCAAGGACTGTTAGTGGATTGCATTGAAATGAATGAGAGGTGAAAATGAAAATGAAATGAAGTGTTGCAAACTGAATCATACCTGTTGCGTAATTGTCCTTGACATTGTCTCTTATAAAACAGCGCTTTTCTTCTGTGTAAACTCTAAACATAGATCAATCCAAAACTAATGTTTAGGAGCAAACATGTTGAAGATTAGCCGATGGGCTGGCAATTCATTAATGATAAGTTATTTCCTCAGAAAAGAGGTTTATTCAGCATGAAGCCTCTCCTCCATTGACGACCATGAATAAATTGCCTCTGGTCTCCTTCCCTGTGTACCTCAGCGTAAGCAGGTATTACACTTTAGGTGGTGTATTTTTGGTTTGCCTTCAAGTGGCTTTGCTGCAAGATTTGAATTGGGTGTGTCTGATGAGGGTCGTCCAGGACAGGTTTGAGAAACACATCAACTCTTCATGTGAAGCTCGACTAGTCACTCAGAGCAAGGATGTGCTCCTCTCAGTCCCTTTTGATTCGAAGGCCTCTGTTGTCCAGCACAGTATTTTAAAGCCCCCATCCTCATATAGGCTAAGCTGAGATATCAAAGCTGTTTGTTTTCAAACTTTTTTATTAACAAAAACCGAGAGTATTGATAAATAAAGTATATACATTAATTAATCCCAATTCATTTTGTGATTCCAGAAGTTTCAAGAGCTGGATGTTCATCAATAAAAACAATAGGTATTTTTTAAATAGGGAAAATGTTTTTAGCATTTTATTTGAGATTATAGTTAGGTTATTTGAGTATATTAATTGTAATTTATTTATTAATTAAAATACTTTGAAGTCATCATGCAGCTACCTTGGAAGTTTGTGGAGAGCTGGTTGAGAACCACTAGAATAAGGACTGATTATGCATCTCATCAGATTGTCATTTCACATCAGCATGTTGCATCTCGTAATGACATTACCTGGTTTATTCTTGAGGACCATTTTAGGAAGAATAGTTCATCCACATTTGAAAATTCGGCTATGTGCTCTTACACCACGACTGACTTGCGTCTGTAGAACATCAAAGGAGAACTTGTGTGCGGGACAAGGATGAGAATGATATAAAAACACCATAAAAGTCTGTAAGACTGAGACATACTATTTTTCACTATAGCTTATATTCAAATTCTTCTGAAGCCATACAATAGCAGTCAGAGGAACAGACTGAAACTTAAAGTTGTTATTATTCATCAAATGGTTTCAGAGGCCTTAAAAAAAAAAAAAAATATTATCGTAGACGATACAGCTCTAATATTTACACATGCGAATCGACTCCTGCCACAGTCTGCTCCTGTACTTTCTGCAAGTCTTGATTGACAGATGTCTTGTCCAATCAGCGGTCAGTATTCCACTCGCCACATATACCTACCTTTTCCGTTTTGTCTGACTTGTCCTTGTGTTTTCTGACTTGCTAATTTGTTTTCAGATTTGTCGTTGTATTTTCGGAATTGTTATTGTTTTTTCTAACTTGTTAATATGTTTTTAGTCTTTCCATTGCGTTTATAAATTTGTTGTTTTGTTTTCGGATTTGTGTTTTGTTTTGCACTTCTCGGCCACCGTAGTTTAGTTCACCCAAAAACAATTGAGGTCCATTCTCGTGTGTCAAGCAAGTATGGTTGAACTCTTTATATGTTTGCTGATCAATATTTATATATGAATAACAGCCTAAATTAAAAATCTATTCATCACGTCTCTTAGGCAAGACTAAGATTAAACCCCTTGATTCAGATGGATTTATTTTAAGCTCTCTTTATGAATATTTTGAAGTGTCAGAGGTTTTGGGTGAATAGACTTAGAAATCTCTCAGGTTTCATTAAAAACTTCTTCATTGATGTTCTGAAGATGAACGAAAGTCCAATGGGTTTGGAACAACGTGAGAGTAAATGATGACAGAATTAAAATTTTTGTGTGAACTATCTACGGTGGCCCAGTAGTGCACAAACACAACGACATTTAGAAAGCAAACATAAGTTCACAACACAACGAAATTAAGCCACAACCCAATGGAAATGCTCCCGACCACTAGAGGGCTCTCGGAGCGCGATAAAGTTAGTTAGTCGGCAGTCTAAAAAATATATCAACACCACGATTAGTTTTAACAGTATACAATTGTATATCGACATAAAATGTTACTTCAAATTTACCTGCATGAATTATAGCTGCGTATTTATATTCGAGAATGCTTTGACGCGCTTCCACAGTGCATGATTTGTTTTATTTTGACCTCATTCTCGTTAGGCTGCACGTTTGAGCTTCTGTTTATGTTCCTTGATCAATGTTTGTCTGTGAATAATAAAAGCCTAAATTCAATCAGTTCATCATATAAAGTGATCGAGTCTCTTCAGAAAATTTCGACTAAACCTCTCGATTCAAATGGATTAGTTTTACAATCTCTTTTTATTCACTTTTTGAGGCGTCAAAGTGGTAGTTGCCCAGACTGTCAATGGAGGGACAGAAGTGGCTCAGATTTTAAAAATATCTTCATTTGTGTTCTGAAAAGGAATGAAAGTCTTACAGGTTTGGAAAGACATGAGGGTGAGTAAATGATGACAGAATATTTGTTTAGGTGAACTAGCCTATCCCTTTAAACTGTATGAAACTCTGCCATTATGGTAGTTGGCCTGAAAGACAAAAACTGACACTAGAAGACGACAGTTTACAGTAATGCTGCTATCATGGCAACAGCTCTGAGAAAGCAACACGTACTTGTATTGTTTTGAATTGTGTTCTTGCACAATTCGTAAAACAGCAGTGAGAAATTGAGCTAGTTGTAGAACGCCCATAGTTATTTTTTCATCTTCAAGAATAGAGAAGGCAAGTGCCCAGGTGTCGTGGAGGCTGACCTGTGCAACTTCTTTCTCAGCATTGAATATAGCGTCACACTGTTTCTTGAACACGTTTGTGTAGACTTCCTCTTTTCAGTGACCTTAAATGACAACATGAGCCGGGCTGTTTGTATTTCAGACACGCACACACACACACACACACACACGGATACGCTCCCTCAGAAGACCAAATGTCACCCGCCTCCTCCTCCTCTCGTCCTCTGTGTAGCCCACGCTAATCAGTTTGGCTATAGTAGCAGAGGCCTCCTGTAGAGTGTGGCTCCTTATAGCTTTGACAGAAGGAGTGATGGGGGGATGCTGATCCAAAGACTCTTAAAGCCTCAGATCTGCAGTGTCAAACTTATGTTATGCTTCGGACATTAATATCATCTTGCTTAGCTGCTGTGCACCTCTCAGCCCCTGTCCCACAATTAATGGTAGATGACCTCGCTGTTGCCATGGAGATGGACTGAGCCGCACAAGTGACAGATGGAGGGGGTTACAGAAAGACGAGGGAGTGGGCTGTCTTCGAGGACACCAAACCCCCACCATGCCATTGGAAAGTCCTGCGAAGTGGATCCCTGTAACTTGCAGCTCTGGCTGATGGATTACAGCTCACCAGCTTCTACCAGCCAGCAGATCTCATAACTGAATTCACTTGAACAATAAACGACTAATTAATCTAATTAAAGTACTTTTAATACCGTCAGCACAACATATTGTGACTTGCACTTTCCCAGTCCTAAAAGAGTAAGGCCTGTTGCAATGTTAAGTCCAGCCTTGAGCAGAACTGCAGGGTCTGAGCGGGCATTTGAAGTTTGAAGCCCAAACCCGCCCTGTGAAAGATAGCCTGTGTCCTGACATGACACATTTAATTACAAAAATAACCAAACCCCTTGTTATTTCCTACCAGATCTCACAGGCTTGTTACGTTCAAAGTAAAATGTTTAAAATGCACCAATGTATCAGCCAATAATCGCTATTGGCCGATAAAACAAAGACTGTAGATATACAAAGACGGTTCATTCCTATTACTTATGAATGGGAGAAACTGCAACACGCAATATGGAGGAATACGTCCCGCCTTCTAAAGTAAAAGAGCCAATCGCTGATTGGTAAAGTCATGACGTCACTGCAGCTGCCGTTCGAAGCTCTGGTTCGGCTAAGGACTCCACATGCGCATTGGCTCGTCTAGCTTATTTAAGCATAAGAAACCACATTTATGTGACAGTTCATGTCAGATTTTGTTGTTAATTTGAAATGTTATTTAATTGTGAGTTCGGCAAGCAGTTTTTGAGATTTCAGGATTCCCCCATTCAAATAAATAGGACTTGGTCTTGGATGCTCGAAATAGCTGTCCGGAGGCATTGCAAATATGGCCGCCGACTTTCCTTGAAAGGGGCTTTGGATAAAAGCAATCGTACTTAAAAAAAAAACAAAAACAAACACTGTTTTGATTTAAATTGGCAAATGCTCAAGAGGCTATGATTAGATCATTATTGCAGTGATTATTATGTTTCTAGCATGTTATAGCCTATGTTTGGCAACAGTACTTCTAACCCTAACTAATGGAGTGTGTAGTTTATTTCTTTAAAAAACATAGGAAGACACATCATGACCATATTCCAGGATGACAATGTCAAGATTCATCAGGCTCAAATTGTGAAAGAATGGTTGGGAGGAGCATGGAGAATGATTTAATTCACTGAAAGTCTTTGGGATGTGCTGGAGGAGACTTTACAGAGTGCTGGACTCTTGCTTTGACAATACAAGATCTTGACAAAAAATGTATGCACCTCTTGACTGAAATACCACCACAACATTTATTTCCATCAAGATGTCATTATCATTCAGATATCATTCTGAATAATCGGCTATCGTATTGGTGGAGAAATTTAGTATCTCTAGTTTATAATAATAATCTTTTTTTTTTAGATCGATCCCAAAATCGCTTTGTACAATTATTTCCTCTGACCATTATAATTAAACCATAGAATATTTATAATAATTTAATACCAATGTATTTTTAATTTTTTTTTAAATATCTCTCTGAGCAAGTTAATTAGAATATAAGAATAATGCGAGCTTTCAAAAATGAATACGTTTTGTTAAAATTGTGAGTTTTATCAAATCGTTGGAAATTCAATTATTTCCTCTCCAAACAAGCTGAGCAAATTATGAAAATGTAGAATCTACATTTAAGTAGCAAGAAACGTAAAATTTTAAATGTTTGAAATTTTTATTATTAATTTACAAACTCAAACCCTCATTTATCTGGTAGCAGATGGGACACCCATAAATACCATGGTTTAGGATGAAGCCTAAAGTACAGCTCAACTGTTTGTTTGTTCTACTTAATAAACCTCATAATTTTGAATCGATGACCCCCACTCCCCCCAAACTACCCTAAAATGATCAGGGTCGGCCTGTTTCTTCACCCCCCCCTCATTACTGTGTCAGCTTCAGACTGCAGTAGAATCACCTCTTCCAGGTCAGTGCTCTTCAGTCTATCGATGATGGAGATTGAGAGAAGGAAGAGAGAACAGTGATGAGAAGAGAGAGAGAGAGAAAGGGGGAAATAAAGATGGGGGAGAGAATGAGAGGTCAGGCTGACAGACGAAGATCTTGGGGATTTATGGCAGGCCAACTGAAGGACGGAAGAGAATGACAATAGAGAGGAGTAGGGGAGGGTTACGGCAGGGCGACTGTGTCTTAAGACCACATACAAGGATAAAAGCTCACATGTAATGGGAAGAGAACTAGAAGGTGAGCCATAATAACCATGATTTAATGCCTATAAAATGCTCTAGACTGCCTCCGTGATGTTAAGGTTTTATAGGTGTTGCTATGTGGTCTGGAATTGGTCTGATTACCGGTAATTAGCCTGGTCAAGGTTTATTAGTAAGTAAAATAACCCTGACAGTGACGGTAAGAATGTAATGGATGTCCTTGAGTTCCTCTGTGGTTTGTGTGCATTATCGATGTGGATTTTGCATTCCACCAGTGAGCTCTGAACGGCTCGCCACTGAAGAGCAATGATTCATATGCATGTTTACATTTAAAACGCCGCCTCATCTGTTTAGTGTTGTTGTGCTTTCAATGCATCACGCTGCCCTGCACACAACCGTTTTGTTGCTGCTCGTTCAAGCATGTGAAAACCACAGCATGACTGTGCTAAAATCAGCACAACAGTGCAAAAAGATCCATTACATAAGACTAAGTTCATCTTACTTATGGTTAGTTAATACCTAATTCATCATTAAATTATTAAAACATCAAAGCTTGTAAAAGATCAATATCAATTCATTACAATGTGATTTTCCTTAATATTCTGTGCCCAGCTGCAAAAAACACCCTATGTTAAGAAAACCCATAATTGTTAAAGGAATAGTTCACTTAAAAAGGAAAATGCTGTCATCATTTACTCATCCCTTACAGTTGTTTCAAACCTGCATGAATTTCTTTCTTCTGCTGAACAATAAAGAATATATTTTGAAGAATGTCAGTAACCAAACAGTTGATGGACCCACAATCCGATGGTTTATTAATTATCTGAGTTGCATAAAGTCTATTGCATAATCCGACATTGTTGAAACAAATTTCAAACAAAATTAAATCTGTACAAAATACAGCAGAGCTCGACAATAAGGACAGCGTGAACGACACCCCGTCACTGTCCCGATCAGGCCAGTGCTGCATCTTCACAAAAGTTTATCCTTTGCATGTGTTTTTAAGCCTAAAATATTCAAGCTCAAGAAGACGTGAAAGAGAACTGTTCTTCTCACTGTGTGTGTAGTTTTGTGTGCGCACACATCCAAAGCACGTGCCTAGAAAGCCGCGTTTAATACTTATTTTTGAGGTCTTTCTTTTCTTCGAATTCACACAAAATTCAATCAAATGGCCCTTCTCGGCGAGTATCCTTCTAATCATAGTCGGTTATGTCTTAAATGAACGCAAATGGTTTAGAGAAATAATTGACACTTGTGTACCAGTATATTGGATCCGTGCAGCTCTTAAAGTGACAGCAGCCTAATGCCTCGTTTCCTCTGACAGTACGGTATGCAAGTTTTGGCGTATCCATTATCAGAAGTTGTGAATGGTATCCTAATTCTGAACTGTACCGTACCACTTTTTTGGGACCCTCCCATTAGGGTATTTAACACAGGGTTTACCGTCCCGAATCGTACTGAACTGTCCTGTACCGCTCGGTGGAAACGAGGCATGATATTCCTGCTGCTCTGCTCTCTGTGTTTTAATGTTAACCAAACAACAAAAGACAAAAAATCACTCCATACTCATTACTAAATTAATTTTAATTTAAACAATAAGGAATATGTTTTAAATTTGATTAGGCCTACTTTATTTCTGTACCCGAAAACTACTGTTAGACCTGAAAAGCACTTTTTATTTCATATGCATTTTGTTCGGTTGCATTTATGTTGACTTACTGAATGTTAAATGGGTCCAATCCATGTTCACTGGGAATTATTTTATGATGCAGGAATAAACTAGTTAATGCATGTGTTTTTAAACGTTGCTAATTTAAAACATGATCAACACACTAATCTATTTTAATGACAAAAATTACAAATAAGAGAGCAAATGACCAATATTGGTATCAAAATCAGCTAATAGCCTAGCTGTTTGGTAAAATCGGTATCGGCCCAAAAATATCTGTGCATCCCTAATTATCACTAAAGATTTTCATACCTTAAGGGGTTTTGTATGTCTTTAGATATGGCTCTGGTCCCTTCTACACTGTGGTTTTTGGGATGTTAAGTTTAATACCTAGGGTTAGGAATTTGTACAATCCCCCAACTAAGCTATGAGTATTATAAATAGAAAGCACCGCTAATTAGACGAACAAACCTTTTGTCGTGATTGAGAACAATCACATAAGTTTACATAAATGGAGGTCAATAAAGCCCATTGTGAAATGTCCTCAACAAGTTGCCTATGATCTCAAGAGGCTTTTTAAAGGACTGTCCTGCAAACAGGTAACAAAGCATGACAACAGACTTGATTTACAGTGCATGAATTACATCTTTTGTCATCATGTGGTCGCTGTGCTGTCTTGCTCCATTCTTGTCTACTCTTACTCAGCAACAAGTTGTCTCTTTAGTGTCATGTCACCAGTGCAGTGCGTCAAGCCACGGTGACCCGAGTTCCCTTACATTTACTGGGTGGCCTCTCCCTCACCCAGGAAAAGAGAAATCGAGATTGGGGGAGGGCAAGTGACATAGAAAAGGAGAGAGAGAATAGAAGGAGAGACCTCCAGCCACTTTGAAGCTTCTCTCTGGTTCCTGTGTCGGGCTTCTCCCCAGTGGGACAAAAGGCCTTTATGTGTGGCTCAGGCAGGGGGCTGTGGGGGGGTATTGTGGGACCGGGGCGGTGGGCGGCAGAGCTAGATCCCCCCGTCTATTGATTTTCTCTGTATATTCTGCCTCACCCCCTCCACCCCAGCCAGGCTTACCAGCTGTCTGCTCTACACCTCTCCCAGCCTCCTCCGAAAGCCCCGCCACAAAGACACACACAGATCATATGGGCACCGGCATTAGCATACTTATTGGACCCGAGGCTTAAAGGAACTACATGGAGACACGCTCAAGAAAATATTGATTTGCACAAGTGTAGACGGAACCATGCTTGTATTGAGCGCACATGTAGCATGACAAGAACATCAGTGCCGTCTAAGTGGATGACCTTCAATTTGTGGTGTGACCTTTACGCACTTGCATATGTTGGGTTACTTCCGTCAGTATGTTTACGCAACCATTCTTGGCAATTGTGCAAGTCATAAATATTATGCAAATCTCTATATAGGCATGGTTTTATTTCAGTTAGGCTAATAGCTGGTATGATTTGCATTGAGATGATCTTATGGAAAGTGCCCCATGCCAATCTCTAGGTATGGTGAAGGGAGTGTGATGATGTGGGGATATTTTAATTCCAAAGGCCAAGGGAACTTTATCAGGATACATAGTATCCTGGATCCATGAAACAACTGGCCTTTAAAAATAAAAATATGCCTGACTCTATGGGAATTTAACATAGGGGTGTCCTGACTTATGCAACCTGTATTTTAAGGAAGAACATTTATTTATTTACGATACATTATTCGTTCACATAGAAAATTGGTGTCCTTGAAGGTTGGATTTTTCCTCATTTTTTAAAGTAAGGCATTAAGATCAATTTCCAAAAGACTTTAACTTTAAGCATGGGTGTGTTCACTTGTGGTTGTTGTATCACTATCAGGGTTTTTCCTGGCTCAAAATGAGGCGGAGGTGGTAAAATTGTAACACTAGGGGGGTCCGGGGGCATGCCCCCCCAGGAGAAAATTTTGTACATTTTAAAGATAAATTCATTAATCTGGTGCACTTTGAGTCACTCGAATCTGTTGTTAAAAATAAATAATAATCCACCCGCCAACCACCCATATTCTTTGATTTGGATATCTGCATCTGATCATCACATTACAATTATTCAATTAAGCATGATAATATGGTAACATATCACACAATTAACATTTATTTAAATTAAAAGTTTTTCTTTTGGCAAAATTACATTTTCTTTATAGCCTAAACAGAGGCTTTACTCCCTTTAAACTTATTGTCAATGTTTCATTTTTGAAAACACTCTTATCGGAACAATTTTTTGTACCTTTATAAAGGGCATTTTCCCCCTAATTTTATTTAATGTATGCTCTAAATTTCATTTAAAATTCTTACATTTTATCAATACATTCAATTAAAATAATAAGACACTAGGCTGTTACCAATCAAATTAAATAATTTACATTGAAAAATTATAACTGTATTAAATGAGATTATTTTGAATATTTTTTGAATATACAAGGAATGTTGAAAAGAATAATACTTTGAAACTAAACCGCCAGTAGGAGGCGGCAGGCGGCCGTCTTAATGAGCAAGTCATTGAGTCATTCATTCAAACGATTCGTTCAAACGGCTGATTGATTCAGAATGAGGCGGTTTAATAATGGGCAATTGAATCTTTGACTCAAGAGATTGGTTCAAAACGCTGAATGATTCAGTAATGAATCATGGATGAGTGTTGCTGTGAGACGCGATATGGTTCTGTTGTTTGGAACTGTTTTCGCTGCTAAAACAGAACAAAAACAGTCAAAAAATATAAGTAACTTAATTTTAACTATTTGTTTATTGAACTGTTATGAAATTAATATCTCGGTTTCAATCGTGATGGCATTCAGGAAAACAGCACTCTGGTCGTGTGTAGCCTATATATTGTTTCTTAACTATAATTAATGTTATAAATAACTGCGCGAGACTCAACAGCGCAACTTTGTTACCGTCCGTACATTAGGTACCATGATGGGAGTTCCGTGTCTTTATTACACTCATTTAGCTGTCATCCACCCTCGATTGAATGGAATGTTTTTATTACTCGGCCCGCTCGACCCGCGGATTATGATCCGTGCAGCACTATCTGCAAAATACACGGTTAGAGAATGGACACAAGCGGGAATCGCGACAGAACTGTCACGGTGGAAAAAGTGTATATGAGCACGTGACTGTCTGTCCGAGTTTTGTCGAGAGGCGGAGGCGGCACGAAATTTGACGGAGGCGGCCGCCTCATAATTGTCTATGCAGGAAAAACCCTGACTATCATTAATGGGTAAATCTACAGTAACGTCTTCAGCTAGTCAGCCTGAGATCCTTTCCATCCAAACTGGTTATATCTCTTAAGCCTAGTAGTGAATGTCTTATGAGCAGTAAGATAATCACATTCATCTGAACACAACCAAAACAAAGTTCATCCGCAAAATTCATGCAGTTTTGTTTTTTAGCCGCTAGAGGGAGTAAAGTTACATAGTGTACCTTTAACTAGGTGGCAAGCTATCATTATGTTCAATGAAAAGTGCATTTAGTGGAAAGAGTTGCCGCGCTTTACTCTGTCCCTGTGATTATTGTTCTGTAGATAGATGGATGGATGGATAGATAGAGGAGTAGAAGAATAGAAAGGGAACACACACACACACACACACACACACGGTTACGTGCTGTGGGGCTCCTGATAGGATCCTCCTCCATCCTTTCTGTCGTCTCCTCTCACCGTCCCTTTTGTCATCTCTGGTCATCAGTGTAACCTCCATCATCATCATCATCGAGATCATTCATGAGGACAGGCTGAGTGTGTGTGTTTGTCAGTGCACACACACCTGATGACTGTGATGTGTGTGTGTCTACAGGGGCTGTGCAGCTGTGAGCGTGAGGGGATCTGAACAGAAACAGCCCTGTCATCTTTACTATGATGGCCAACACGGTGAGTTCTAACACGTGTGAACGACAGGTTATATAATTAACGGGACCTTACGGTTTCAGTGTCAGCATGTTAACCACTTTGTTTCCGCTGTTGTCTAAACAAAAGCAGAAGAGATCTTTTGAAGGGGCGCTTCTGAAAGGCTTTTGAGGTCATCTGGTGTTGGATTCTGCTCTTATGTTGCGGATGTAATACTAACACACATCATTTTGTGACTTCATAATGCGATGATGAGAGAAACTGCTTCTGTTAAACTAAATGTAATGACATAGAGATGCATGATATTATAACAGTTTATCAGGTCTTTAAGTTTTCTTGGCAAAATATTCCCAAGTCTCACTGATTATGGATATTTTGAAATGTATAAAACTATAATGCCCTGTATAACAATAGACTGAGAACCTATGCCTGACATTTCTCATTTAGTTTAAATGTCCTTCTATGATGTCATGTTGATTAAATCATGGTGACATGTTCCACGACCTCCGACCCCTGTGAATAGATGTCTCTGTAAACTCGACCGACATCTGTTTACTCGTCCGTTTAAAGCCTTCAGTTCTATAGATTTTCACAGTCTTTCAGTGGCGAACACTGATAGCTCTCCGGCCGAGCGTTTTAATGATGATTTAATAACCACGTGCATGGTTAGGAAATCGGCTCGCTAAAATGACATTCGCTTTTATATTTTAGTTTCAGCCAGTTCAAGCTTGTAGGTGTTGTTTCTCCCTCTCTAGTTGTGACTACCACAGACTCTGAGATATCATGCTATCGCTTCAGAAACACACCGTACAATCATCTGAAGCCTCTCACAGCAAGTCTGCATATTAGAAAAGCCATGAAAACATAGATTTTTTATGAATTACAAAATGATTTATAATTTGGTCAGTTTGGTTGCCAGTTTGTAATTTAAAACTGTTTATTAAAGCACATCAGTTTATCACATTGTAATTTGTGTCAGTGTAAATTAGGGCTGCAGTGCACTATATTAAAGTAAAATGATAACACGATATGGCTTATCGATTGTCAAATTATGCCGACATACATTTATTTTCCGACAACCTGTCAAAATAAAAGCTTGATTGTTTAACTTTTGAAAGTGAATTGACCTTTGGAAAAGATACGCACAGATGTATGTAAATAGTAATAATAAATAATAAAGTAAATACAAGGATCAAAAGTATTGATTCGGTATCAGATGAAAAATATTTGTGAAATGACACTGTATGATTTAGAACAATCCTAGTATCTCTTGTTTGTGCTTAAAATAAGTAAGTACTTTGTTTGATATTTTGCTGTCTTATGAAAAGATTTCATTTTTTCTATCCATTTTTGGAGCCATTTTCTTTCCTTCCTTCCTTCCTTCCTTCTGTCCTTCCTTCCTTTAATAATGCAATGAAATGTAAACATTTAAGTTTGACTTGACTTTACATTTTTTCTTTCTTCCTTCCTTCCTTCCTTCCTTCCTTCCTTCCTTCCTACTGTCCTTCCTTCCTTCCTTCCTTCCTTCCTTCCTTCCTACTGTCCTTCCTTCCTTCATTCCTTCCTTCCTCTAATAATGCAATAACATGTAAACATTTAAGTTTGACTTGACTTTTCATTTCTTCCTTCCTTCCTTCCTTCCTTCCTTCCTCTAATAATGCAATGACATAAACATATTTAAGTTTGACTTGACTTTTCATTTTTTTCTTCCTTCCTTCCTTCCTTCCTTCCTTCCTTCCTTCCTTCCTTCCTTCCTTCCTTCCTTCCTTCCTACCTTCCTTCCTCTAATAATGCAATGACATAAACATATTTAAGTTTGACTTGACTTTTCATTTTTTCCTTCCTTCCTTCCTTCCTTCTGTCCTTCCTTCCTTCCTTCCTTCCTTCCTTCCTTCCTTCCTTCCTTCCTCTAATAATGCAATGACATGTAAACATATTTAAGTTTGACTTGACTTTTCATTTTTCTTCCTTCCTTCCTTCCTCTAATAATGCAATGACATGTAAACATTTAAGTTTGACTTGACTTTTCATTTTTTCCTTCCTTCCTTCCTTCCTTCCTTCCTTCCTTCCTTCCTTCCTTCCTTCCTTCCTTCCTTCCTTCCTTCCTTCCTTCCTTCCTTCATTCCTTCCTTCTGTCCTTCCTTCCTTCATTCCTTCCTTCCTCTAATAATGCAATAACATGTAAACATTTAAGTTTGACTTGACTTTTCATTTTTTCCTTCCTTCCTTCCTTCCTTCTGTCCTTCCTTCCTTCCTTCCTTCCTTCCTTCCTACCTTCCTTCCTCTAATAATGCAATGACATGTAAACATATTTAAGTTTGACTTGACTTTTCATTTTTCTTCCTTCCTTCCTTCCTCTAATAATGCAATGACATGTAAACATTTAAGTTTGACTTGACTTTTCATTTTTTCCTTCCTTCCTTCCTTCCTTCCTTCCTTCCTTCCTTCCTTCCTTCCTTCCTTCCTTCCTTCCTTCCTTCCTTCCTTCCTTCCTACCTTCCTTCCTCTAATAATGCAATGACATAAACATATTTAAGTTTGACTTGACTTTTCATTTTTTCCTTCCTTCTGTCCTTCCTTCCTTCCTTCCTTCCTTCCTTTCTTCCTTCCTTCCTTCCTTCCTTCCTACTGTCCTTCCTTCCTTCCTTCCTTCCTCTAATAATGCAATAACATGTAAACATTTAAGTTTGACTTGACTTTTCATTCCTTCCTTCCTTCCTTCCTTCCTTCCTTCCTTCCTTCCTTCCTTCCTTCCTTCCTTCCTTCCTTCCTACCTTCCTTCCTCTAATAATGCAATGACATAAACATATTTAAGTTTGACTTGACTTTTCATTTTTTCCTTCCTTCCTTCTGTCCTTCCTTCCTTCCTTCCTTCCTTCCTTCCTTCCTTCCTTCCTTCCTTCCTTCCTCTAATAATGCAATGACATGTAAACATTTAAGTTTGACTTGACTTTTCATTTTTTCCTTCCTTCTGTCCTTCCTTCCTTCCTTCCTTCCTTCCTTCCTTCCTTCTGTCCTTCCTTCCTTCATTCCTTCCTTCCTCTAATAATGCAATAACATGTAAACATATTTAAGTATGACTTGACTTTTCATTTTTTTTTTCTTCCTTCCTTCCTTCCTTCCTTCCTTCCTTCCTTCCTTCCTTCCTTCCTTCCTTCTGTCCTTCCTTCCTTCCTTCCTTCTGTCCTTCCTTCCTTCCTTCCTTCCTTCCTTCCTCTAATAATGCAATGACATGTAAACATATTTAAGTATGACTTGACTTTTCATTTTTTTTTTCTTCCTTCCTTCCTTCCTTCCTTCCTTCCTTCCTTCCTTCTGTCCTTCCTTCCTTCCTTCCTTCCTTCCTTCCGTCCTTCCGTCCTTCCTTCTGTCCTTCCTTCCTTCCTTCCTCTAATAATGCAATGACATGTAAACATATTTAAGTTTGACTTGACTTTTCATTTTTCTTCCTTCCTTCCTTCCTTCCTTCCTTCCTTCCTTCCTCTAATAATGCAGTGACATGTAAACATTTAAGTTTGACTTGACTTTTCATTCTTCCTTCCTTCCTTCCTTCCTTCCTTCCTTCCTTCCTTCCTTCCTTCCTTCCTTCCTTCCTTCTGTCCTTCCTTCCTTCCTTCTGTCCTTCCTTCCTTCTGTCCTTCCTTCCGGACAAAAAAACAAAAACCTTTTAAAAATTACAGTGTTAATTTGCAAACTATTTTTTTCTTAACTCTTCCCTAATTTCTTCTCCTTATAGGTTGGCGCAACAGCTCTGTGTGGAGATCTCAAGGCCTTTCTGAACCACAACCTGTCCAAAGGTAAAAGTAACTCTGAACAAAAGTATATGATCAGATTAATAAATTGTAAGGTTGGCTCTTCAAGCACAGGTTCCTTCAGAGTGCAATAAACCTTTCCCTTGCATTTTAATTTTTCAATTTGGCAGTACAATAATTTGCAGGCAATTACTAGTAGGCTGTAAACTTTTATGTACTACCGTTGTCTTGAAATGGTTGTGTTCAAAGTGAAAAGGAGGTGTTTAGGCACGCAACAATAAACGCTCAAGAAATAATTAGTAATAGTCTAATTGCACACATACTTAGATGTTAAGTGACTGGTTGAGACTGGTATGGTGTCGTAGGTTATATTGTCACGTGACAGAAAATGAACAGTGACTACCTAAAATATGCGATGTTTGATATCTCTAGTTCCCATAATAAAGTATCTTTAAATAAACTTTTAGAATTTATACTTAGTACTAACCATTTAAACAATCCAAAATCAATTCCTAAAATCCTGAGATTCATCTTTTAACCTATCCCTTTTCAATGAATGCATAGAAAATTTGTCTCTCCCGCAGTTGATCTGTCCAGTCTTGCCTACATGTTTTATGTTTGAGCTCCACTGACACAATCTTCACTTCTATTGGTTGTCGCTCCTGAAAGTCAGTGTTCATTTGCATAAAGTTAAACATTTCTCAACTTTGTCATTTATCATAATGAAAGGCCTATTATTGCTAAACATATTTGAAACCTAGCTTTTTGATAAACAAAAAAAAAACATAACAGCATTATTCCCAAATGAATTCATATGAAAGATGCATTAAGTAGTTCTCTTGCTTGCATTAGCATCGTCGAGTTTGTGAATTTTAAAGGTGCAGTAGGTAATCTGGGAAATGCTAACTTTAGCCTGCTAGCATTGAAATAATTCAATCCCACCGTCCAAAGCCACGCCTCCTCCATAACTCTCACAGACGCGAGACGAACAGAGACAATGTTATTGGATTACACATCATGTGTCATTCACCGGTAATAAAACTTTACAGTACAGTGAGTAACAGTACTACAATAACCAACACAAACAACTTTTTACAAACGAATTAGATGCTGCAAGATATTGGTTGTGTAGCTAGCAAAACTTGTCATTGTGTAATAATATTATTGCATGACAGGGTTTCCACGATGAGAGTCTGCTTGGCTCCGATGATCCTTTGCCAGTGCCACTTGTTGTCGGTTCAGAAAGAAAGTTAGGTTGTCTCTCTGCACAGCTTTCGTGAACGCACTGATGACGTATGATGTCTGCATGAACAGGCTGCTCGGTGGTGTGCAAACACACATTACTGACAGGGAACTCATGCTATCTTTTCATTCGGACTGAATGCAATGATTGATCGAACATTTTATGGTCCTACGCCTTCCACAAAAACGATATACATTTATAAAAATACATTAAGACTGCTTGCTATCAGGATATGAGGAGACTTTCAACCAGCATAACAAAAACTGTTTCTGTAGAGAATGATCTATTGCACCTTTACGCACCAGTGGTGTGAGACACTGCACTGCCATCTATTGACATGGATATGATGTTTATGCATGTTTTTGGTATTTGTCTGTCTTTTCTGCATCTTCAGCCATACAGGTACTGATTCTCCTGTTGTTTCCGCTGGTAAAGCACGATAATAAGTGTGTTTCAGTTGGATCCGATCGCCTCATGGGCAGCGCTCCGACATGCAATGCAATTACGCTTTAGATCAGTGGTTTTAAATCCTAGTCCTGGGGACCCACAGCTCTGCACAGTTTGTATGTCTCTCTCATGTAACACACCTGATTCAGATCATCAGCTTGTTAGGAAAGAGCTCTATGAACTGAACTGGGTGTGTCAGATAAAGGAGACATATAAAATGTGCAGAGCTGTGAGTCCCCAGGACCAGGATTGAAAACCACTGCTTTAGATGACCCGAGTTTGAGTCCCGGCTTGTGGTCTTTTTCTGATCCCATTCCCCTCTCTCTCCCGTTTCATCTCCTGCCCTTTCTCCAACTATACTATCTAAATAAAGGCAAAAACACCAGAAATAAACCTTAAAGTGTTTCATTGTCTAATTTTCACTCCTCCATCTCACTACTATAGTATCTACTATAACAGCAGCCGATGAGCGTGAGGATGCTCTCCGATGTTTAGTGAAACTCTCGTCATTTTACGTAGCATAGCGAAATACATTAAGGTGGCGAGTGGTGACCTGCACCATACAGTACATAATAAAACCCCTTTATAATATATGAAACCTCTTCATCTCATGTGACTGATTTTTTTTTTTTTTTTTTTTACAACAAACTACTACCTTTTAATCAGAATCAATTCGAATCAAGAGTTTGTGAGTAAGACTTGAATTGAAAAAAAAAAGGTGCCGATACTTTGTGCTATTCTCAACTATGGTTTTAAAGGAACGGTCAGGATTAAATGCATGCTAAACTCCAATGATGGCATCTGAGATATTTATTAAAACAAGGCAACATTCACAGTTATGTACCTACATTAGTCCTTTCTATGGCCTGAATGATTAACAATATTGCCTTAAGCATCCCATTAATAAAACTGATGATGTTTAAAACGGCTACTGTTTTTGTTGGAGCGAGTGAAGACTACAATTTGTTTTGTCAGTATGTGATTGAATACTTTTTAATTGTCATTGGCACTCATCCAATTGTGAGTTTTCCAAGCCGCTCGGGTGCCAAGTAAAGCTCCTGCACACATCCAGATGTGCTTTCCCCGAGACCTGCAGTATTGCGAGCCCTGAGCTGCCTACCAGCTCGGGCCGGTCCTACGCCGGGAGAACATGTGTTCAGGCCGCTCCATCGCGCAGCCACACATCCATTCAGTTGTCATGCTCTCTGGGGCTTCCCACTGCTCTCAGATCAGTTCAGGCCAGAGCAAGCGAGCGCCCATCGCCCGTGAGTGGCCTGCAGAAGCCGCCGTGTGTGTGTGTGTGTATGTGTACGGATGGAGGAAGTCCTGTGGCAGGCGCACACACACACACGCTCTCATTGAGGGAGCGCGTTTCCCACTCGGTGAAAGTCCAAGTGTGTCTGGGTGGACTCCCTCTGCGCTCGCTCGGCAATGCCTGCCGAGCCTCTCAAGTTTCCACTGAATGGTAACAAAAGGGACACTGAGCGAGAGGGAGAGAGAAACACCAGGTCCCAGCCTGCCTTCGAAACATGCTCTCCACTCCTCTTCAGGTAAATCCTGCAGCCCCTACTTTTTCTGTTCTTTTTTTTCTTTGTGCATTCAGGGATTGTGTCGAAGCAGCTGGGAAGGCTGCACGTGTGATGGGACGGCACGCTGAGAGGAACATACACACACACACACACACACACACACACACACACACACACTCTCTCTCTCTGGGTCACTGTGGAAGTTCCTCCACAGATCTGCGTTCAGTGGGAGGAGGGGTGAAGCGGGCGTCCCAGTCTGTGTGTGGGACTAGAACTTGAGCTTTTATTAGGAAACGAATAGTTAAAGGTGAAGTATGGAAGTGCTTGTCGTGCCGCTTCATAAACAATCAGGTAAATAACTGGAGAATTTAAAGGGAAAGTTATCATACAAATTTTGTATAATTTTAAAACTTTTGTATTAGAAATGATTCTTTTTAAAGAAAGGTTATTTTCTCTTTCTAATGTTGTTGCCAGTGTGTTTAGAGCAGCAGAACTGGGTGGTTGTGTTTGGTATTTGGTGAGAACCTCTCTGATGTTGCTCAGCACTGATGTGGTTTTCAGTCGTGTTGAGCGTGTTGCTGGAGTTATGTAGTTTGTTTAGGCAGCCCCAGGAAGTAACTGTGTTTTCCTCCTGTTGTCTTGGGTCATGTATAGAAGTGTTTTTTTTTTTATGTCTTCCGTTATGTGCTTGCATATATCTGTGTATCATACATTAGTGCATGTGTAAAACGATGAGCACTTTGTGCATGTGCTTTGTAGTATAACAGAGTCGGCTCAATATTTGTGTGTGTGTGCTGGGCTGCTGCTCAGCTGTATTCTAATGTGGCTTTGCTCATTGTTGCTGTAAAGAGCATGTGGCACTGACGCATTCCTGCGCTGAGGCCTTGCACAAAACCCCTTCAGACCGCAGCCAGTCCTGCTGCTGTACGCTCACCATCTGGAGCACATTGTAAAGATTCATTCAAACTACTTTGACACTTCCTTGCCTTTCAACATGAAATACTGAAACTATATATTTTTTTTGGTTAATCAAAAATGACAATTCTCACAATCATTTACTCTCCCTCATGTCATTTGAAAGCTCCATGACTGACTTTCAACGAACATGAAATAAATCGCTGAGCCACTATTTTACATAAAATAGAATAGATTCCAGGAAGAGAATGATATTTAAGTTGTTGTTCATTGAAAATATTTGGCTGTTGTGCAACTTTTAAAGTCATCATGAAATCAAAATTGGAATTTAAAATTTAATTTAACTTTTTTGGAATTAAATTTTAATTTGTCTGCCCTCTTGCAACAACATCACTTTTCTGTTGACGTGTGCACTGCCACGGCATTTCCCTCCAGCAAACTGTCACTCACAGGAAATAATCAAAGAAGTTTCAGCTCAAAATACCGCACAGGTCATTTATTATTGCATGCCCTAAATGGCCCTATTTGGGTTGGAGCAAAACATGCGGTTTTCCTGTGTGTATCTTTCAATAAAAATGAGCTGCTGCTCCCCACCTGCTTTCCAGAAGAGGGCTGTGTCTTTACAGCTCGTGCTTCGGATACCACAAAACTGAATAACCTCACGCATGCAGCCAATATGGCTGAAATTGTCAGTACTGGTGTTCATCCTTGCATGCTCAAACCGGAGTCAGACACTGATGGAGAGACTCAAGAAGTCATTTTTTGAGTTTGTCAGAGACAATGGTAACTTTACCTACATTTCACACCAATTCACACCGCACAGACAAACACGTTGGCATTGGTCAGGGTTTGTTTTCAACCGACTGACCATGTTCAGTCAGTGTTTGTCGGTGTCTGTTCAGGCAGTGTGTACATGACTTGTTAGTTGGTGTTTGTCTGTGCGGTGTGAATTGGCCTTAAGCCGTACAAAGTGCTAACAAGCACTTTAAAAAAGGCGATTTTCAAACATTCACTAAATATAATGTGCAAAACTTGCCCTTTCTGGGTATGAAATTGGATTACGAACAGTTGGTATTGATCCATCTTTGCGAATCAACTTTTGTGCAAATCCTGCATTGTACTGACCCTCGTTGCAAAGCAGTCCAGTGTAAAATCATGTGCATAAATGAACTTAGCTTATTTCTTTGGCACATTCCCTTCATGAATGAAATGAATTCACTGCGTCCTCAGTGGCTCAGATGCTAGGAGTTTATGAAGACTCTTGTGTTCATTATTACAGCCAACAACAGAACAGTTGTAATCTTTATGTATCTGAGACATTATATAGTTAGCTACTATAGCGAGGAGATAAACATGGCGGTCTGTGTGCGGCTCACTCTGTTAATAGGGCAGAGATCGTCACCAGTCATGGGTGGGGCTTGATCTAATGTGACGTCACTTTAGGCAGAAAACTGGCACAGCTCCTTTTGATGCACCGTTTCTGATTTATGGGGATTACATAAAAACATGAGTGGATGGATTTGTACCATTATAGGGTGGTTGTTTACACGCACTGCTGCGGACACACATTTATGTTCAAACAACATGTAAAAGTGAATATTGCATAATTTTTGTGTTCGAACCGAACCGAAAAACCGTGATACAGAACTCACGATTTGAATCGCGATACTCTCATTGCGTACCGAACACGCCCCGCCCCGCCCCCTGCTACCCCGGCCCCGCCCAGCCCGGCTCAATGGACCTCATGTCTTGTGTACAGTACACAATGAATTCAGTTTTGTAGCCTAACCACCATTAACACCAAATAACAACCTCCGTGTTTTGTTACTTTCGATAATAAGCAAGCTGTAATCTTTCAAATTCTGTCTATTTGATCACGAAATTCAAACAATAAATGGCGTTTTGGCGCTCTTTGATGTGGCGTGACAGATCGCTGTAGGCCTATTAGGCTCCTCATTTCAAGCGGCAGCGCGGCGCGCTAGTAAACGCGATCATCTCTTCCTCAGTTACAGAATGGACACCTGAAGGTATGTTGAAAGATACAGTATACTTACTGAAAGGCATCATAACTCGTGTAATCGCTCAATCAGTGTTTCAGCAGCGGAAAGACGTCAATAAAACAGCTTAGCTTGTCACTAGCATTATATTTACCTCAGCAGGCAAGTGATTCAGTGTCCACAACTTTGGTTCCTATAAATGAACTCTTGCACTAAATAAATGCACTATGTTAGCCTATATATTATATTTTACTTAACCTGTTAATGATATCTTGATTATTTAATGTATGGTTAAAATATCTTTCATGAAAATGACAACTGTGTAAATTATTATATTTCAATAACAAATTAGAGTAAAAACACAAGTTAATGCAAAAACTGCCTTATGTTCAGTTTACATGTTTTCATACAATGTGTTGTGTGTTGATTTATTATATCTAAAAAATAAATAGCATCTGAATTTAGGTTAAAAGTCTAGGCTACAACCTTTAATGTTACTCTCCCTATATAGTTTACAGCATTAGCAGATTTTTTTTTAATCCTTGTGAAACGTTTAATTGTAATTGAATTAATTTAAAAACAAAGACAATTTTTTCATTAAACCACTGTTTAAAAAAAAACAAAAAAAAAAACAATTTTAGCTTTCTAAACCGAACCGAGACATCAAAACCGTGGGAAAACCGAACCGTCAGTTTTGTGTATCGTTACACCCCTAATATATACCGTCAATGAAGTCAAACAGCATTGATTCTTGTTTGTCTTGAATGAAATTTTAAGAGGTTGTCAGCAAAATGCTAACTATCCTATTATTAAAGAAAGTTTTAAAGTTATAGGTCATATGTCGTGTTTTGACATTTTTGGAATTTTCATTTTTGTGTAATTTGAACACTTATTATAAGTCAGTGTTTAACCCTCTGAGGTCGGCTATCGCGCCGGCTCGATAGTCTCACTTTTTGTCTTATCAGTGCAAAAGAGACTCAAAGTACTCTGTTGATTTTGATTTTACATATTTGTGTTATACATCATTCGATCCTGTTAAGTGTCCATTTTTTTTGTGTATACTCACAATATAAGTGTGTGCAAAGTATGCAAAATACAAAGTATTGTGCTTTTAGTCAGGGTTTTCTGGGTCCTGGAGGTGTTCTAACATGCTCTGACATTTGTGCTTTTTTCAGTTATTTATAAACATGTTAATGGCAAAGGTGTAAATTCACTCTATATAGCACAAACGGGGCTACCGTAATATGTGAGCAACATGTATGTACATGTTTGTATTTATGAAAGAATATTGCTTATGCATGGTTATTGAAAAAAACTAAAACTTAAAGTGTCTGAAATAAGGGCACAAAACACATACTAAATATGTGTCCACAAGACTTTTGACTAATGAGTGTTGTTGCCTAGAGTTTTTGTTTCAAAATGATCTGAAAATCATCCTGCCTAATCATTTACACAAAACAATACATTGATTTAAATTTTATAAGACACCTTTTGTTTGGAAAGACAATATGCATGGAGGCGTGTTCACACCTGAGAAGACAAAGGCCGGATAATGTGCCACATACATAATGAGCTGCATGTGTCACAGGGTCCCAAAGAATGCAAGGACAAAAGAAATTATCTATATATACATATTTTACAATTAGAAATTGTAACCAACTACAAATAGGTTACAATTACAACAACAATTACAATTTTAACAATATTTCAAGTGTATTCTTTCTTTGTAAAAAGTATACATTTTATCATACGTATTAAAAAAGGTAAGGATTCATTAGTTTGAATATTGGAACAAACACTATAATAACATCTTAGTTGATAATTCAATATACCTACTTTATTTTTGACAAAACATCATACTATTGTATATTTAACATGAGCAGAAATTGGTGAACAAAAGCTTACCTATTTAATGTGACAGTAGTCTTTTTTTACAGTCAAAACTTTATAATCTATCCAAAACTAATCACAAAATCTTGTCTAAACATTCATATTTAGTCTGTAACATATTGTGTATTATATATTAGCATATAGATGTTAATTTGCAGTTTGTTGCTTATACAGAAATTTTATTTCAACATATTTCTGTCTATTTTTACTCATCTTAGTAGACTATAGCAATATAGTTTGGATGTGTTCATGTAAAAATAACATGTTTACTAATGTTTACGGCACAGACACACGCTGTATAACTGAAGTAAACAAAGCGCGCGCGCCTGTGCCGTTTATTCATCATTTAGCCTACACACAGACACGCAATTCATATTTAAACGGTCTTTTTGTGGTTTATAGACACTATTCAATATCGCGATTAGAACAAAGCACTTAAGAATAAATGACTTACTACATCAGCTGGATCCGTTGCTCCTCGAAATGAAACTACCAGCACTTCTGGTACATTTTCCAGGGTTATTAGATTGTATTATTCCTCACAGCGTAGGGATTCGCTGTGTTCACAGCGTTAGTAAGAAACTTACTAAACATGATTTTATAATCCAGCTGGTGGGCGTTGGCATGTTTGCATGGCTTGCCTTAGATCATTTGCGTTTGAATACCGCGCGCTCTCCGTGGGCGTGGCACATTAACGCGTAATGAGGTATAATGAGCTGGAAAGAAAAATACTGACATCTCTCTCTTTTCATACAGATTACATAAACTGAGAATATTTGTTTTTTTATATAAAGTAATTCATTTAAAAGAAGAGAGTTCAAGCTTCATTATGGAAAAACACTCGTGCCTGTATGACAAGTATTCACGGAATCACAGTTAATTTTCGGACTTCACTGACAGAGAGAAGGCAAAACTAGCATCATGTTTATTTTTCTTTATTTGACTAAAATCACAATACTTTGTTTATATTGTGAGTATACACAAAAAAATGGACACTTAACAGGATCGAATGATGTATAACACAAATATGTAAAATCAAAATCAACAGTATTTTGAGTCTCTTTTGCACCAATAAGAAAAAAAGCTAGACTATCGCGCCGGCGCGATAGCCGACCTCAGAGGGTTAATGTTATGTTTGAATAAATGTTATGTTTTTATGACAGCCACCATTTAAATGCTTATATATTAAAAAAAAAGCGTAGAAACACATGAATGGCATTAAAAATGTGTTATTACTATGTTATTACTATATTGTGTAATTTAAATGTAAGTAGCCTATACGATTCAGTTAATTTTAACCTTGAACCCTCTCACACGTAAATTTAAAATATTCTAGCTGAGCCCCGACCTGAGTTTTTCTTTTTTTTAAGGTGTCCTTTATTTATTTTAGAGTGTATCACCTTATTATTTCCATGGCAAAGCAACATGCGTGTCACTCGACTCACCGCAGCCACAAAAGCACTGTATGACAGATTTATCGCTTTTATTTTTTTACTATTTTTAACAAAAATATTCACAAACTTGTTGGCTGTCAAGTTTTATAATATCAACTTATGATATTCATAATATCAACTACCTGATATTATGATTCTCAAATACATGTAAGTGAATGTTTTGTCGTTTAAAAACCTTTATGATGATCCTGTTGGTTGATCTATAATGCGCGATGAATCTGATATGAATAAAACTCCTCGTCAATTTATATTTGAATGGATTGTTATTGCCGGTTCCATAGACATCAGTGTGTATTTTACTAACTATAAATGTATTATTTTGCCATTACTCGTGTGTATTTAAATGTCTAAAACCTAAAATAAACCTCATGTAGTTGAAAACATTGAGTAGTCGTAATATATAACAAGAACTGAGTGCGTTTGAATTTAGCAGTTGATCATGTGATGCACTGACCGCTCTAATCACACCGGTGTGACTGTACGCCTCAAAGGGTTAATATTATAGTGATGTACCAACATTTGCCGTTCCTACGAGCTCTGCAGTTCTTCCCAACAGTTAAAGCGACATTACATCATGAAAGTGTGGACTCGCGAGGGCGAGGGCTTAGGGTTAATTTGGGACAGGGCCTGAAACATTTACTCCCTAAAAAGTTCCACAATGCCCAGTGAACACCAGGGAGCATCGATGCTCACTTGTTCCCTTAACGGAAGTTCTGAAGCGCAAAACATAAATCCGTGAGACAACTCGCCACACATAATGACACGCGATGTGTAGTGAGACCGTCCTTACCAGTGCCCGAATTAGTGTACATGCTATACTGATTCACCACTTTGGCTACGTCTACATTAATCCGGATAGATTTGGAAACAGAGTTATCGTTTCAAAACGCTCTCCGTCCACACTAGCGTTTTCCAAAAGTTTTTCATCCACACTGAAAATTCGAAAAACGCTAAATTCGCCTTGCAGCGCATGCGTAAACCCTCACAAAAGCAATTCTTCTGACAGGATAATTTCATTTACCAAAATATCTCAGAATTCACTGATGCGTCCAGGTCGCTATTAGACACATTATATATTTGGTCTAAAACGCCACTGCTCTCATGATTTGCCGCAGGACAGCAAATGCGAGTGAATTTTCTGTCATCTATGCAGGACTGTGATATGAAGAGTGTGCAAAGTACATATTTTAGGAATTGTGTGAAAGTGAATAGCTCACAATATCGGTATAAATATGAATATCTATGGGTTCAATATGCGTCACATGACTAAACTTACGTCATAATTTTCAAATACCTCCGTTTTGACAGTCCACGCTACAACGTGAAACCGGCGTTTTCAAATGTATCTACTTTGGAGAGCGTTTCAAAAATCTTCGTTTTTGTTGCTAAAAACGCAGTGTCAGTGACCAAACGGGGAGAAAAAGATGCGTTTTCAAACGAAATCGTACTAGTGTGGACAAGGCCTCAGGAAGCTGATTGAGACTAAGGCTGGGGAAACGATTATGAATTAAACGATTGGTCTGGCGATATTTTATCGATTAGTCGACTAATCTAACGACTAATTGAACGATTATTTTTTGTAGCATGGAAATTGCAGGAGTGCACATTCAATGCACAACAATTTTGATCTGGTTCTTACAAAGTATCTACACTGTAAAATGTTAGGTCTCTCACTCTCAACTCCATTTGGCAAAGCACGCAAATAACGACACCTTTACCTTTGGGACTAAATTTGAAGTATTCCCATACCTTCGATGATTTGGTGCGAGCTGTTTTTTTAGGACTTTTTCTTTTGTCGGGGCTTTTTGCATGGCTTTGTTGGGAATTCGGTGAAGAGGTTGCTGTTTCGTCCTCCATTCTGCAATGTTTTGGTCTCCCACGTGTGTGTGGCAAGCTGTACCGCCGGGAACGGTGCAAAAAAAAGAATATATATATATATATATATATATATATATATATATATATATAAATAAATAAATAAAGAACCGTCGACAAAAAAATATGACGTCATCGACGCACCGCTACAGGCCTAATTGAGACACACTATGATTGATCACTTACGGTAACGTTCTTTTAGACAGGCAATCGTGACTACATTTCATTTCACATCCGCTGTTGTAATTTATGAAAAGTAAGAAAACCGTTTTGTTCTATTGACATTATGCACCAAACACCAACACATTGTAAGCGAGGTTTATCTGGACTGCAGCTGTAGATGGACAAAGACTCCCTGTGAGCGTCACAGGCTGCTGGGAAGCAGACGTTGGGAAGATCTGACCGAGTTTGAGTGGGAAGCAGACATGCATAGAGTGGGGTTGTTGGCATGTCGTCTCATTCACACAGTGCAGGGTGTGTTTGCCCTATTGCGTGTTCCTGCGTGATTTCAAGGTCCATTTGCATGGATTTGCATCTGATATGCCACAACCTTTACATGATTTGCATCTCTACTCAAAAGATGCCACAGAATTCGAAGAAAGCATTTCAGGAATATTTTTTCCTTCAGAAGTTTCTTGTCTTTCGATCTCCATACTGTAACCTTCCCTCGCTCTCAGTCTTATAACACAGATGCAATCGTCTATATATAAGGGGATATTCATGGTGGAAAATCACTGAAAAACACTGTTGCGCAGTGGCCTCAAGAAGTGTTTGGACCCTTCAGCTTCGTTTAAACATGTCTTGATGCTGTTGCATTGCATGATATCTGCAAAGAAATGAATGCTAGAGCTTTCCTCAAAGCTAACTTCATCTCTTAGAGACGTTTTGCAATGACTTTTAACCAGCTGATATTGCAGTGCTTTTGTGTGGATGTTCACACACGTGTCAGAGCAGAGTAGTTCATCACATCAATCCCATAAAGCCTACTGTGCCATATTTGATACACAAAGGCCTCTAAATCATCAACATGATCAAAACTTTGCTGAAAAACCTATTGTATCATCAACTACAACAAGCCTTCTGGGCAAAAGCCTTTTAGTACAATTGAAAAAAAATTGTAGTAAATGTAAGAATAACGTTTATATTGTTAGCAATATTTAAGTAATATTATATTTTAGTAATAAACACTTACTAGACTGAATCCTCTTACGTTTACTTGATTATCGATCATTTTTTTTGAAAAATCATGTGAAAATGTGAGCATCAAATACGATCTCTCAGGCTTTTGAGGAACATTTGTTCATCTCTCAATCATCATTTTATTGAATTACATCATACATTTTAAAACTACAGAGCTTTGATCATGAAAACTAAGCATTGAAATATCGTCTTAAGACGTAATATTGGGAGATATAGAGTGACGGCTGATATTTATATGCATTTTATGTAAGTATCTGCTATACTATTATAATCTGATTTACATTAAAAGCTTTCATAATTTCATCTTGGCCGTATACATTTCAGCAACTGCATCAAACTGCATATTTTTGCTCCGTTTGGGCCTCTGAATAAAATAGGTATTTTTTTTCTTCCTTGAGTATGAACTTCATATTCTCACTATATCATACTATATGAGACATAAAACCTGATGTATTAAATTTAATATTTAAAAGTGCACACACACATTTTGTCTAAATGTTGTTTTGCTTGAAATGTGTCTTTATACCCCTATTTTAATTGAATGCCACTCAGTTTAATAGCATCAGTATCTAAAGCCTCAGCATTCATAATTTTATGTGGCTCAAGTGTCCAAATACTTTTTAGGGCCATCTATTTATCTTTGAATGAAGGCCGTGGGAAACGGAAGAGTAGACATCAAATCTATTTGACTAATGTATAAATAATTCAATTTGATTTGATACAAGGAACAATGTTTTGATTCATCAGTTTAATTTGTGTTGTTTCATAATTGTTTTACTTTTTATTGCAAAGCTTCTAATAGACGGCTTGATGACATATTCAATCTGTGACAACTTGCCCCATAGAGTTTGAAAACATGCCCGACATCATAATAGGTCACAATCCTGAGAGTTGGAGAAGCAGGACTTGTCTATGATGGTGTGAACGTTTAACCTAATTTACATTATAATATGTATACATTTTACATTCTCATATGCAACTTTAACAGAATGTGATAAATGTGATTTTTAGCCTTATAAATTGATTATTCACCATTAAGTAGCCATTTTCAGGACTGATAATGTTGAATAGGCAGAATTATTTTAATGATACATTTCACTGCACATAAGTAATGTGAATCGCATTCATGGTTTGCTTACAGCCTGTAAAACTTAATCTGCTCGAGAGCACTAATTTGTGAGCAAATCACCATTTCCATTCAGTCAAAGCTGGGATCCATTCAAGCTTCTGCTTGTCTGTGAAATGCTTTTTCCTTTCAGGAACTCCCAGCTCTTATTTGTGAACATCAGCTTGACTCTGTTTGTGTTTGCAGGCCACATTTCCCTGGTAACGCCGTCCAGCTACAGCCCAGCCGCCAAGATCACACTAGGAACGGTCAATTCAAATGTGGGAGCCCAGATGGTCAGTGTCACACCACACCAGTGTACAAACACACACGTCTTGAAATGCATGTAAACAAGCAGCACTTCATAATCTCTCAAACACTCAGATTAAAACTAAAGCTGCAGTTGCTCCAGGCGAGGTTTGCAAAATTCCGGGAATTTTCATGGCTGGACACTTTCCGTGGGAATTAACGGGAATATTTGGGAATTTTCGGGAATTAATGGGAATAAACTAGGAATTTGCAAAATTGCAGGTTAGCCTTAAATGTACTTAAACGGGGTACTTAAAATGTAGTTGAAAAAAAAAATCTTGAAGCAAAATCTTGGTTAAAACAACCAGATTTAATGCAATTTCAGTTTAATTTCTTTCCTCAATCACACTACTTACTGTTGTGCACACATTAGGGGCTGTTGAGGCCACACCCCCTGCATGCAATGTGCATTCAAATTACAGAAAACATTTAGTAATATTCTAAAATATTATTACAATTTAAAAAAGCTGTTTTCTATGGGAATATATAGTAATGTGTCATTCATTCCTGTGAAGGCAAAGCTGAATTTCAGCATCATTACTCCAGTCTTCAGTGTCACATGATCGTTCAGAAGTCATTCTAATAAACAGTTGTGCTGCTTAATGTCAATACACAACATTGATAATAACTGAGTATCAAATCAGCATATTAGAATGATTTCTGAAGGATCATGTGACACTGAAATAAATAACATGCTGCATTAAAATTATAATTATTTGACTTATTTACTAAATCAGAAGTAATTCATTGAAAAATATATCAATATGCACTAAAAACAACAACAACTAACATGCCTGCTTATGACCAAACAAAATGTTTATATTTATGTTTGTATATGATGCAGTTTACTTAAATTTCCCTGAATTTCCAATTAATTCCCATAAATTCTCATTAATTCGGTTTAGGCTTCTAACTTGGAATATTTCCAAAATTCCCCAGATTAAGTTCCCATGGAAAGTCTCAGGAAATTAACCGGAAATGTTCTGCCCCTTTGCAACACTACTCCAGACTGACTGCTTACAAAAGTAACAAAATTAAAGTGCAACAGTTGGTAAAACTTTGTGTGCATTCATCACACTTATTTTCGTGAGCATTTATGTTCGTTTTGAAATGGTTTAAATGTTGAATCTAGAATGCAAGAAGTAAAATGCTGTAAATCTGGTAAACACAATGAGGAATATTTATGTTATGATATAAATAAACTGTGTAATAAATATCAATATTTGTCTACTTACAGCATATTAAATGTTTCTAAAAATACTTTATTCATATACTATATTTAAAAAGCAATTATTCACCAAAAATGAATCGGATGTACCAGATGATCAGAATCTCAATTCTGTCGTCATATTTGCTATTTATGTTTTAATCGGATTAATCAGATCAAATTAGGTTAAGTTGAACATTTACTAATACTGTGGGGTCCACTGGACCCGAAATGACTTTTGCTTGAATTTATAAAAATGTTCTCTTTTTCCAAATGGTATGAAACTTCCTACAGCTCTCAACACTTCCTAGATCTCCAAAAAAAAAAAAAATTAAAATGGAACGTTATCTGTTTTTATGTAGGCGTGACAAAAATAGTCACACTCGTGGTCTTCGGGGTCCATTGGACCCCAAAAAATGCAATTTAATTTTGTAACAGAACAATTTTTTTTTTTTTTACAAATATAAATTTACTTTATTTATTAATGTTTTTACTCAACATTTGTGCAGTTTTTGGAGGATTTATTATATCTTTTAAATATCTATAAATAAATAAATAAATACATATTTATTTATCGTTGGACTCAAAATAGACAAAATTCATCATCAAAATCAGAAACAACGCAGAACATAACGCAAATCTTTTTTTTTTTACAATTTTTTTTTTTTTACTGCTTTATTTGCTAATTTGTTATTGTAGTTCAGTTGAAATAAATGATACAATCTTAAGACTCCAACATTTATTTTTGTAACATGTTGTTCAGGTTTGATTATAATCATACTGTAACATTATTGAAAAACTGTTGTTTTTTCAGTACAAAAAAAATGCTAAACTTTGACAAAAAGTATTTTATTTTTGTTATAATTGTGTTTTAAAATTTTTATATATGAATCCAACTTAAGAAACTTTAGAATCTTTCAGTAATTCAAATAGCATATAGGCCTTATGGAGCTCTATAGCCATCTAGTGGTTAAAGTGATTTATTACAAATTTTAACCTGTATTTTCAAAACAAAATGGGCAAAAATCTTACATTAAACCTTGTAAAATTATCCATGGTATCCCCAGGAATGAAATTTTGAAATCTGGGTTTTTAATAAATTTAATTTAACGTAAAATGGTGTTTTTTTTTTTGTAAAAATCCTATTTAAATAAATATTTATTTATTTATAGAAATTAAAAATAAATCATAAATCCTCCAAAAACTGCACAAATGTTGAGTAAAAACATTAATAAACAGAGAAAAATTATATTTGTTAAAAAAAAAAATATATTGTTCTGTTACAAAATTAAATTTTATTGTCTGGGGTCCAATAGACCCCGAAGACCACAAGTGTGATTTTTTTTTTTTAAGACCATCAGAGGATTAATCAAATTAAAAGTTGTATCTGTTAATATTAGTTAATGGACCTGTGCTTGCATTAGCTAAAATGAGTAGTTTTATCTCTATTAACTGACTTTAACAAAGATTAATAAATACTGTAACAAATTTATTGCTCATTATCAATGTTGGTTAATGACAACTTAAATTAAAGAGACCTTATTGTACAGATTTACCGATAAATAAACAAAAAGTGTTAACTTTACCCATTCCGTTCACAAATTTGAGCTCTTAGCATAAATGATGTTTGAAGATGGGACGGTTGTGCTGTAGTTGATTCTGTAGCCAGTAGTGGGCAGTGACACTTCAGAGAACAGTGATTTACTGAGCTCACTGCATGTGCTTGTCTGCTGTACATGGGTAATAGAAGGCTGAAGGGCTGGAAAGAGGAGGGTGTTTACGGGCCAGCATTGCTGCACTCACAAATGTTCAAAAGATGGACTCACACAAAGGAGTTTAAAGGGAGGAAAGACACTGATGTAAGAGAGAGAGAGAGACCTTGATGAACTGAAGTTTGACAACAATGCTGCAGTAAACGTCTATCAGGAAGTGTCTTCTGTGTAAATGCATACATTTAAAGGTGAAATGTGACTTACAGTGCTAAAATATTTCATTCTATACTAGCTTAATAGTAAACTGCAATTAAGCAATTGTTAGATTGACTCATGCTTTGTTTGCATGTACTAACATGTGATTTTCGGGGCCTGTTTGTCTCAACAATGGCAGTCGTCGGACTGCATAGGAAACCTGTTTGGAAGCAGCCATTATTTTTGCAGTTGCGTGTAGTCCCGCTAGCGATGCAGAAATGACACCCTTCACCAAACAACGGCAGAGCGGAAGGGCTTCTCAGAGGAGAACAGAAGCGCTGTGTCTCCGCACCTCTGCTAATGAGCTTATTAACGACCCTCACACACTCGTTACAGAGATGTGTGGCACACTTACACACAGATTCCTTTCCGACTCAGTAGATCTCACAGTTACGTCCTCCACACTCAGCGTCCCCCGCGTAGCGTTTAACACGGTGCGAGAAAACAAGACGTAAAAACGTTGAACTTCTTGCATACTGCAGAGTATACACCGCATACACACCGCATTAAATAGTATGCTACAATGTTGTCACATGACTCAGTCTTGTTGTTGTTAACTAAAACTGTTAATGTTTTTATATTTATATATGTCAAAAGCACATAACACCATTACTAAAACTTAAACTAAAATGAAAACTGAAAATCTAAAAATAAAAGCTCATTCAAAATATTAATTTATATAAATAATACTAAAATAACTTGTATGGAGTCTTGCACATGACATGCGGGGGAAAAAACGTATATTGTGGTCACAAATTAACAATTCGTTCCCGCGACTTAGTGCGTTTTAAGTAAATTGTACGTTCGTTATAATAATTTGTTCCCCTGATTTACTAAATTGTGGCCATGTTGTAATAATCAAACAAGAGAACAAATTAGTTTAAAGTGGCCACGATTTCCTAAAATGAGTCATCAAAATAAAACGAGTGAAACAATTCTTAATTCGCAGCCACCATATATATATATATATATATATATATATATATATATATATATCCGTATGTTTCGTAAACATGAAGACATTATGCTGCATACTTAAATCAGTTTGTCAAATTATCAGATTCCAGTTAGCATATTATAAATAAAACAAGGTTTTGTATTTAAATATGAAAAAGATAAGTTGAATGACATGGTAAGTTAAAAAAAAAAAAAAATTGTGGCTATACGATTCCTCATTCATTCATCGCACTGGAAATAGATTTGAACACAAAGCATTGTGGGATACAGCAGGTGCAAGGCCAGAAATGCTCAAGGTGGCGGGCATTCATAAAACATAAAACATAAAACATTCATATGCACCTATAGGGAGAGGAAAAGCTAGGAAATCGCCTGCAGCTGACCATGGAAACTTCCATTTAACAATTCCTTTAACTAAATGAGTATAGTGTGATAAGATAATTGTTATATTATAATTATTGTTTATGAAATTATTTCATACATCTATTTGGAAAATGAAGGCCGCATCTGTAGGTGCGCCACTGGTATACAGTACACAATGCAATATGCCATTTACTGCACATTTTTTTTGTGTGATCTGATGTGTTTTATTCAACCACAAAGTTTTCATATTATGCATCTCATACGCACCACATACTGCACAGAATGTACCAGTTGTATGTTAGCGAGCCTTTCTGAATATATCCAGAGGGCTAGGAGGAGGATAAATCTCTGCGGCGATGGAGGAGGCGTTTCTGCTCCCCACGGGCTGCAGCACACACTCGTATGAGGACACATCCAGGTTAGCAGAGAGGGATAAATCAGGGAGGCCCTCATGCACCATCAGAGCTCATTTACATGTGCTAGTGTCTGTCAGCAACACTACAGTGGAGCTCGCCCAAATCAAAAACGTCTATTGCACCTATAGAAATCTCTCAGTTAGTATTCTCTTCATCTCGATGCAGTTGTTCACTGGAAGTACACAGCCTGGATGAGCCGCCTATGAATTATGAGGGAGAAACATGTTTTTTTTTTTTTTTTTTTTTTTTCATAATGGTGTAGTTACAGCATCCACCAGCAGGGGCTGACTGACAAAACTAACATGAACCTTCCCGAGTGATGCTCTCTACCGGTTTTAACTTGTCACCTAACTATCTTCAGTTATAATTTGCATAACCTTACACTGTTTTTTTTTTCTATTCTGTAGATTTTAAGCACACCACAGAGAGTGTCACACCCTGGAGGTATACTCATCGGCAGCCCGTTTACGCCGCACACGACACCGGTTGCAATGGTTACTCAGGCGCACCCTCCCGAGGGCAACGAATGGACCCCGGGGTGAGCCACGTGCACTGATTTTAATGGGAATAAAGCGCTCCTATGGCACTCTAATGTCCTCATATGAAGTGATTGAGTTTGGAAAAGCATTTAAAATCTTATATAAGCTATCGATATTTTACGGATTAAAATTCAAATGTATTTGGCTCAAACTCAACCTTGTGTTGTCGTCCCTTTGTAGGAACAAAAAAAGGACACATGACTACATCGATTCCTATTATTCAGACAGGTGGGGCTTTTGTTTTCACACGTTTACATCTTTAAAAAAAATCTTGTTTAAAAAGATTTTTGTAAATATATCTAACAGGATTAGAAGAAAGGGAGACTTGAGCAAAACGTGTAAATATTAAAATGTGTTTTGCAGGGACGGACTGTGTTTGAGTGACTCCTCGTCCAGGTAAGTGAGTTGGGGGACACTGGGAGCAATAACCACACTTGTCTTTAAATGGGAGTGCCCATGAGACAAATGTGTTTGTGTGTGTGTGCGAGAGAAAGAGAGCTGTAGTCTCAGTAGGATTTATGAGGCTCAGATGTTAAGCAGGACAGTGGAGGATCACAGCTGCACACCCCAGTTGTGCTTCAGAGCCCCTGCCTTCCCTAATGAGCTTCTCTGTTAACATAAAACACACTGTCAAGCCCTCCTTCAGCTGCTTTTCTCTCTTAATTGAACATTATGGATGGCATGGACGCATCTGCGCTGGATTTCTCACTGAGAAGCTGTGACGTCAGTAGCGTGTGCTAGATTTCACAGAGAGCGCAGTGCTTTCGGCGAGTGTTCATGTACACCACTGAATGTGTTACTGTAGTGCTTGTCTGTTTGGTTCATGCTGACATTTGTTCAGAAGTTCATCGAGTTCTTGTCCATATTACTACACATAATCCTCAATATATTGAAGTGTTTATCTAAATATTTGCTGATTTGCTAAGTAATTATAGCCATTCAACATTAGAGTGTAATTGAAAGCCATAATTTTCAACATTTATTGGGCTTAAATATTAGGGCAGAGGTGTCTTAAGTCCGTGGGCCAAACACGTCCCGGAGATGAATTTCAAATGGCCCGCACCTTGTTTATTAAAATGTAAAATGGCCCACCACATATAATTTACAGATCATGCAGTTTCACAGTGTCAGCACAAGGTGACAGCACTAGATTTTAGACCAGGTTTTGCTGTAAACCGTGAGTGAAACAAAATTTGAACTGACAAACACTGCCATTTCTGTTGCTTATGAGAAACATTAAACGCGCCAGAAGACGGACCATTTATTAATTTATTATCTCTGCTGCCCAAACGACAGCACAGTACGAGCTCAGAACAAATGCGTTTACTCGCTGACCAGTGATGATACAAACACTAATGTCTCTGTGATTTAAACGAATTAAAAGCCAGACGAAACAGCGCTGACATTCTCAACAACACTGACACAGAAAACACATTCAGAATACTTTTCAATCCACAAATCACAAACATTTACCATGGATTTACTGTAGCAAGACTAACTGTAAATGGAATGTGGGATTTTCATATCGAGTTTTATTATATTATTAATATAGACGTATTAAATATTAAAGGAGTAAATAAATATAGGGCAAATTACAGAAACAAATAGTTATTTTAAAATTAAGAGTAGAGTTCTAACTCAGTAAAAATGTTACCCGTTAAAAATGAGTTTGTTCAAATTTTACAGATGTTACTGTTTGTGTTAGTAAAAATATATTTATATTAAAATATATAACTCAAGCTACTGTCAAATGTGCATTTCTATGAGACAAAACATGCATGCTAATATTATTACTATTGAACTTTGATAAGTATCAAACAAGTTTGGACTCCCCTGATGTAGACCAGTAGCAGACAGGGGGAGGGGGGTAGCATTCGGGAAACCTGTTTAAATATGGTCACTTCATCGTTAATAATTAAATATTTGCAATTTTATATTCCAATTGGATAGTTATTTCCTGTTTAGGCCCCCATGAATTATTTCTAGCGTTTCTTTGAATTGCTCACAGTACAAACACAGACACAGATTGTTACCCTTCTGTGACTCTCTTCGTTTTTGCTGCATTCTGGCAGATGTGTCTTCTCCTGCGAAAGGTCAGATGAATCTCCCTCCCTCTCTCCTCTCTTTCCACTTCCTCTTTTTCAGCCCTCCATCTATCTCTCTCTCTCTCTCTCTCTCTCTCTCTCTCTCTCTCTCTCTCTCTCTCTCTCTCTCTCTCTTTTCTGTCCTGAGACTGCATTTCTCTGATGCTAAAACATTCTTCACAGGGGGGGAACACATCTCAGCACTGTAGCTAAGCAGAAACCAGTGTGTGTGTGCATGTATGTTACGTGTAAATGCGTGTCATATTCACAGTCACACACACACACAGAGCTGCGTGAGAGTCCCTCTTACAGCATTGCAGTACTTCCAGTCAATTAGGGGGGAATGTTGGTGAGCTGGGGGTCTGGAACTAATTTGTCCTGACGACTGAAACCCCAATCAGCCGCTACTGCACACCCCCCCTCCCCGTGTGCCTCCTGTTTCTCCACACCTCTCTCCTTCATTGAGCGAGTTACGCAATTCACCCCACAGTGCAGTGGCGTTTTTTCCTACAGCATGTGTGAGAGAGAAAGAATGAGTGAATTTTCCTCCGGATTATTCCCGTTTGTGTACTTGGCACACCATCGGACCCTGAGCCATCTCTTTGTTTTAACTCTCACAAGCGCTCGCACGCACCACAGTCTCTGCGACACACATGCACTCGACATCGGATGGTGCATCACGGCATGAGGAACAATGGTGTAATAATGCAATAATCCGTACACAGACGGATTGTGTAACCTGCTAGTACCTGTAAAGCCCGGAGTATACTTCAGATTTCACGTGTATTCCAGCGTATGCGTATAGCAGAATGCACGGCCTTTTAAATTATACTTAATTTGATGGCGATGGTTATTTTTGCTTGCTGGCATCATGAGCACAAGTCGGAATGATATTTAAATTCACACTATCTATTTTGTAAATGCTTGTTATCAGGTGTTAAATTGGGATTTATTATGTGGGTGTGCTCTCCCTAGGGGGGTTCGGGGGCATGCCCCCCCGGGATTTTTATTTTTTTTAAATAAACCATTAAATAGCACTTTCTGGAGAGTTTTGTGCAAAGAAATGGAGAAATTGAGTATTACATGTTATGTGAAAAACTGCAAGGTTAAGAGCATATACTTTGCATTGTTGTAGTATCAACAGGTATTATTACATTTAGCATTTACATTACTGTTAATCAGTGATCACTTGATTACACATTGTATTACCTTGTTATGATATATAGTCACCAGAGCATGTGAGCGGAGTGGAGCGGGAGCGAGCGGGGAGCGCGAGCGCGGCATTTTTAAAAGGACGGAGCGTCGCCCTATTTCCCGCTCCAATTTCGCTCCGCAGTACGCTCACACCACGAGTCTGAAGCATGCTTAGTCAAGCCTGTCTCGCACAGTCAACAGTAAACTATTTTCAGTCAAAACTCGGCCCAATGTTCAAAAAGAAGACAATTTTGGAAGACAACTCCACGTCTTTCCCCGCCTGGCTAAAGTAGCTCGCATTGTGTTCAGCATCCCAAGCGGGTCTGCGAGCGCAGAGAGGGATTTCTCCGCTTCTGGCCTGCTGTCAAGAAACCACTGCATGAGTCTGAAGCCTCAGATATCGTCCAAACTTGTCCACTCGTCGTGAACTCAAAAGAACTGTAGATAAGGAAAGCAATTCATATATATATATATATATATATATATATATTTTAAGTTTGACAACATAAGCCAATTTAAATTCTAATCCTCTGGGCAAAAGTTTAGTTATAAGAATTTTGGCCTAATAGTTAATTTACTTTTAAAACGTTTATGTATATATATATTCTTTTTTTTTAATTATTAGGCCCATTTATTCGTTTAATTTTACTGCAGTTTGTGTGTACAATGGATATAAGTCAATTTAAATTGCGCTTTGCGCAAAAGTTCAGTTATCAAAATTCTGGCCTAATAGTTAATTTACTTTTAAAACTTTTATGTATATTTTTGTTTATATAATTTATTTATATTATTAGGTCAATTTATTCGTTTAATTTTACAGGACTTTTTGTGTAGGCTATATTCCTTCTTACACAGGCTAGGCCTAATTTGTAATTTGAAATAAAACATTTCTATTTGGAAAATGTTGTTGTTGCTCTTTAGTTCTTTGGGAGGTAAGCCGTGGTCTAAGCTAAAAGTGAAATACATGCAGATTTTTTTCCTTTTTTGGAGCGAGCGGGGTACGATTTGAGTGGAGCGCGAAGCAAACTGCGTTGAGCGCTGAGAGATAATGAGCGGAGCGGCCTGATGTGGCTTTGAGCGGGGGAGCGGAGGGGTGAACAGTTCCGTGAGCGAGGAGCTGAGATTCTCACCGCTCCACTCCGCTCATATGCTCTGATAGTCACCCATTCAATGTGCCGAACATAATGTGCCACATGAAGAGACAGTGCAGCATATGACAGTAGCAACAGCTGAGAAGATTTGGGTCTGTGGTGACCAGGTCCACCTCACACACACTTCCTTCTCCCATTCTCTCTCTTTACTACTACAACACACACACACTCATCCTACTCTGCATCATTTCTCATCAAGATATGCACAAGTCACAAAAATAAAATCAATCTATCCATGTGGAAAGGTTGCTTGGTAGCTAAATGTAGGTCTAGCAAGTCTTATTTCTGTAATTCACACAGATCAAATACAAATATGCTGACTGAATATATTGCTAGTTTATTTTGAGTAGCCAGCTAGCAGTTCTCTTGGCAGTTTGCTGATAATCCGGTGTCTGAAGTAAAATGCTCAAAACATCTCCTGAGAAAAATCACATGGTGAACCTACTCTTGGTTATTTAATTTTGATTTAGTCTTATTTTCCTTACCTTGTCATTCAAGGCCAGGGCACTTTTTGTATATTTCTGGAACGTTTGCGCGCTTCCACATCCCGCGCAACTACAGATCTCCCAGGAATATTCATTATTGCTGCGTACATTTATCCGTGTCACCTAGATGCGTGTGCGCGAGCGGTGCGCGATCATGGTCGACTGACAACGAGATTAAGCAGCTGAACAAGAATACGGCCGTGTTTCGATTGTTCTCAGCTCCGCCGAGACAAAATAGACATGCCATTTCAAAAATCTTTCATTTATTGTCATAAATATGTTTTCAAAAGCATCACTTTCATCAAATTTTATGTGACATAATTTCCAGTAGGCAACTGACTGCAAACAAGCAGGCTATTGTGCCGGGGCTGAGCCCCGGAGAGCCCCGGCCCAATTTAACCACTGCTTGTTATAGATCTTATTGTGAACAAATGTATGCTAGACTTCTCCAAACATTTAGTCCGCTTTAACCCTAACCCCTCCACAATCGACTGCAAGCTCACATTCATTTTTAAGTGTAACGCCCACTTCTTAAAATCCAATCAACATCCGTTGGTTAGACCCACTTCCTACATTATTGTTTCTTTCATTTTTAATAAACTGTTACACTCGGATGCATGTCACAATACAAAAGAAAAGGTCTTTCACTACTTGCGTTTCATTGCGATTTTTAAAATAGTTAAAAATATATATATATATATAATGGTATATAACCACAAAAAAAAAACTAGTTTTTAGGTAGTACATAGGAAATTTAATTAAAAAAATGTTTTAGTTATGTTAGGTTTTGCAAAGTAACAACTTAACATTTTATTTTGTTTTTAGAGTCTAGTGCTTTATTCTCATGCGGTCTGTTTTATTCAAGTGGCAACCTTTCTGTCTCTCTGGAAACCAACACGGAAGGGACTTGAACTGCTATTCATCGACTGGCCACTAGAGACTGGACGCAAAAGAGAGTCAATCCCATAGCCCGCCCATGTTAATACCCCCAACTTTACTGCAGAAAAAATATGTTTACAGCCTGGTACAAAAAGTGGTGTTGGTCTATATTGCTAATTTTGCCCTTCATGACAACTGTGAGGGGGGTGGATTTTTTTTTATAACTCATCCGTTTAAATTATATTAAGCCTCAAAGTTCTGCATAATTAAGGGCGTGGCCACTTGAGTGACAGGTGGATTGCCGCTGCTGTCACTACTACCCGTTTGTCTGCTGTCTGTTAGCCATCACATCACTTCAGCTAATCCGCCTCTTTGACTATTTTCGTTTATCCGGGATCCCTACGGGTGACGTCACGGACACTATGTCCATTGTTTTATACAGTCTATGGTTTTATTTGTGACACATGTTCACCGACCCTTTCTCTGTCCTTCATAAATAAATTAAGTGAATGAGTGTGGTTGTATGCATTGCAGTGGTGCCGTCGGCGTCACGTTGAGTCAGTCACTCGCACTCTCACACACGTATCATGTGTGTGCTTGTTTTCCCACCTCTGTGGGTTGAACTTGATGCATCTTGCAGTGAGCTACGTTGACACGACCCAGGGCCAAGGACCCAGTGAAACACAAAGCACACATGAAAACGTGCACACACATGCATGCCGGGAGCACAAAGAGTGTCACAGCCCTGGACATGCTGTCTCTTTGCCAGATTTTGTGTGTGCGTGTGTGTGTGTGTGTGTGTGTGCGTGTGTGCGCGTGTGTGTGTGTGTGCATGTGTGCGTGCGTGCGTGCGTGTGCGTGCGTGTGTGTGCGTGCGTGTGTGCGCGTGTGTGTGAGCGTGTGTGTGCATGTGTGCGTGTGTGTGTGCGCGTGTGTGTGTTAGTGAGGTATAGGATCACACTTGAATCAACAAATAGGATATGATGGGTGTAAATGAAATATAGGATGAAAAGTGATTGTGCAACACATATCTGCTATTTGTAACAGGAAAGAAGTGTCTCCGCTCATGCTCAAGGCACGTCCTTCTCGAACGCGTCGTCTACAGTTACAGAGAACAGAGCTGTTTGCTGGTTCACAAACCACTTTAAACAACAGCCTGTCGTAAGACTTCCTAAGGCCAGAGTTTTCCCTCTCCAATGTTTTTTTTTTTCCTTGTTTTAAAAAAATATTCCGTAAACACTGCGTTGTCTCAAGAAATATCTGTGTACACACGAAACCACTAAAACCGACTCAAAACGATGTAGTATAGATGCCAGACCAGTATGTGGCACTGTAATACTGCCACAAAGATGCAATAAAAACGGAGAAGACTAGGAGCATGCACATAAACCTTGTGCGCTGTATACAATAATATTAGGCTCAGTAGCTTCTTCTTCTTTTTCTTTTTTTTACCGAGAACTTTATTGAAGAATATGAACAACCATAAATGGCCTGGTACAAAATAGGGATGAGTCACGATTTTCAAATATTCGATTAGTTAGCAGACGCATAAAGCTTGCCACAAAGAACCGGCAAAGTAATCATTATGATGCGTCAAATATAGCAAGCAGACATTTTAATTGTTTATTAATAAACTAGTGTTTTCCATGTCAGTCTCAGCTGCAAAGATGTTGACGATGCTGACTCGCAATCTTCACAGTAGTGAACGTGCCTATAGAGAGAAATGCACATTTCATATGGATTACATAAGAGAGTAGTTTTGTTTCTTTTCGTTTTGAATTATTTTGTTTAAAAGTAGACATTTCAAGCTTTCTAAATATGTATTTCTGAGTTTCGGTTCATTTGAGACTAGCTCCAGTTCATGAGCAATGCAAATGATCGCGCCGGCGCCTCCATGTCCCGATTATATTGTCTGTTATATTTGCTTCTTATTTATTAAATCCAGGCAATTGGTTGATGTAACATTGATTACAATTAAGATACAATTTATACAAAATGAAATTCACTTTAACGAAAGGCTATATACAAAACAAAATGTAATGAACTGGTCAAAATTATGTCTGACCCACTCCATATATTGCGCATCTTATGGTCCTATCTTACTCATGCTGTTCACTTTTCATAAGCTAATCAACATAGATTAACATATTTTTAAAACATATTATACTAAATACGTGTTCTTTAATGGCTACAACATGTAGGCCTACAGTAGCCTACAGAGAAATTTAATGTCGGAGCGGAATTTGAGCGAATGCCGTTTTTTATATAATAATCAAATGGCCTAATTCCTAGCGATCATCAAGTATTATTTTTGCTTGAAATGCCCATCCCTACAAAATACAAAATGTCTTAATCAGACAACAGACAAGCATCATAACATAAGAAAGAAAATATAAAGAAATAAAATAAAAAATACATTCATGTAAATAATAAATAAAGAAATAAAAGAGGCTCAGTAGCTTCTGCAGCACGAACACGAGCATGTTGTCCCCAGTTGTTACGTGACGTAGCGGTGTCTGACTAGGGTCGACACGGGGGTGATGACATCATCTTTTCACAAAATGTACGGATTGGCTGTACACACGAAAAAATAAGGGTGTCGTTTTTTTAAAATTATCCACTCTATGACCCTGTTTCAAAAAATAGCGGCTCCCAAAACGGCAGATCCGTCTGGACGAAACGCTGATACGATACAAATTTGTACGTATACAGCTAAACATGCCTCTGTGAGGATGAAGTGTGGAGTGTGTGTGTATATGAGTACTCAAAAACTCAAATGTGTGGCCATTAATCTTTTCCCAGACATGCGTTTGGGATAGATGTTTTGTCTGCTGGGAATTTTTGGACACATATTTACAGTTGCAAATTTTGTTCAGTCACTTTTCAACCCTAAATTGCAAGAAACACGCTAATATATATTTTACTTGAAGAAAATGGAGCCTTATTAAGGGGCTGCTTACACAACACCGTTTCAACTAAAAACGGCAAACTTTTCATGCGTTGCGGCCTAAAAATGCTAACTTTTGAAAACTGGTTTCAAAGTGCAAGTTTTTGAAAACGATACCGTGATCGTCTCTGTGTAAACTACAAAAACATGAATTTGTGAAAACGGCGCATGTGTATTACATCAGTTTATAGGCGCGTAGTGTTTCTTTACAAAGTGACATCGCTAACTACTGGCCTGGCATGAATAATACAGCATTTATAATCATTTTCGCAGATCCGTGTAAACGGAGATCGTTTTGACCATATTGTTGTCTGTTCGTGGAAAATGCAAAGGAAAAACGTTTCTAATTTTAGTATATCATTGTCGTGTGAACGTACCCCTAGTATAAATGTTTTTTGTATTATAGCATGTTTTACTACAATGCATACATTTTTTATTAAAAGGAAACCAACATTTTATATATGCATATCGTGTGTGTGTGTGTGTGTGTATGTTAAATATTGATTTGCTTTCTAATTAAAAAATGAATGCTACTGATCTTGACAATCTTTATTGTACTACCCTTTACATTTAGTGTCCAACTATGAGTCGTGCAAACTCTCTCTTCCTCTGTGTCTCTGCAGTAAGAGATTGAAGAGGGCAGATAAGAACGGGAAAGGCCTGAGGCACTTCTCCATGAAGGTGTGCGAGAAGGTACAAAAGAAAGGCACCACGTCTTACAACGAGGTGGCCGATGAGCTGGTGTCTGAGTTCACACACGCCAGCAGCCTGATGCCCGCCGACTCGGTGAGTGCCACAAGATCATGATAAAACTTTAAGCTTAATATCGAATTATTTTTTACTGTCGGTCTGTTTAGAGATTAAAAAAAAAAAAAAAAAAACTTTACCACTCAGTATTAAAATTGGCTGCATAACTCCCACACTCAGCCTTAAAAGTCATGGATTTTACATAATGGTTTCTTAAAGAGCCATTTGATATTGATCTAAAAAGACTGTCCTTGTCTTGGACTGCTCTTTCAGATATGAAATATGCATAAAGTTACCATTATGCCTCACCTAAATGACCATCACTTACTCAGTGTCTGTTTACACAACAGAATAATACAGATATGGACCAATTCAATATGGGAAAGATCTACAGGTTCGTCCTGCGGCCTCTCATGTTAATATGAGCTGTGATTTATGAAGAAGGTTGAGCACTTCCTGTCGTTCTGCACAACGTCCACCTCTCGTCTGGCCGTATCCCAAAACCATAAGCAAGAACAGACACTTAATGTTGATCTCAGATAATATCTCTTTTATAATGAGAGTTTGGGTTTGGGTTTTGACCGCTAGCCTTAGATCATTACATAACAAGTGTTTCTACCTGGAGTGAGAGTGGTGTGTTGTGAATATTTCTCGGTATTAGTTCTGACAGTCCACCAGTTTTAATCTCTCTGCCCTGGAATGCTAGAAGGACAAAGAGTCAGAGAGACAAAGAGTCAAAAGACTTTAGCGCAGACGCAAAGGGTTTGGGCTGGATGATCACACATCTCCATGCGCTTTGTGACATTAATAGAGGGTGTGTGTTTGCATTTGCAGCAAGCGTACGACCAGAAGAACATCCGCCGGCGTGTGTATGACGCGCTCAACGTGTTGATGGCCATGAACATTATCTCCAAAGAGAAGAAGGAGATACGCTGGATTGGCCTTCCCACTAACTCAGCCCAAGAGTGTCGCAACTTAGAGGTGGGTGTGTGTGAAAAGACAAACTCACGATCACAAATGACCTTCCCATTGATTACAAAGAAGATATGTGCATGTGTATCATCTTCCGGTTAAGCGTTCTGGCTAAAGACCCCGATATAAAAAAAATGCAAAATCAGGCCAAAACAAAGTTCGTTTGGAGTTAATTTAGGGAGTTCGAAACAGCTTGCCAAAGTAATTTAATAAATACAAGTAATATACAAAAATTATTTGTATATATGGGTGTGACAACAGCATTCTATAAACAAACTCACACACCAGTGAACTGCATTTCTGGCAAAGCCCTGCTGTGAACTGAACCAGGCTGGGCACTTTTAAAGTCTCAATTTTAATTTTAGTAGGGTTTAAATCTGGGGATGGAAAAACAAATCACAATATTGCTTAGATGTGATAATCAAACTTCAAATGTCTATGATTTGAAACATGCAGTGCTGACGTTTCATGATTAAAGTAAAGACGCAGTGCTGTTGAGCAGTTTTTCGAGCAGTTTGCAATCGCCAAATAGCCCACATTTATGCCAAGTGATTGTTTTGATCTACTGCTGATAAATAATAAATATCTTGTTTAATTAATGGTGTTTATATAATGGAGCAGTACCTGTAAACTCACATTTCGGCCAGGAAAGTTTTGATGGAATTTTGTATATGAATTTATAGCAGTCAAAGAGTTACATTTATATCTATAATATTACAAATCAATTGATTTCGTTTTTTGCTTGTTTGTTTTTTTGTAAAGAAATTGACATTTGATGATATGAGTTTTAGTAAATATTATATAAAAAAAAATCAACTTCATTATAAATATTTATCAGTATTCATTTTTTTTTAGATATATAAGAATGTATGACTAACAATAAAATGACATTTTTATAGTGGAGCCAGTGAAAACGCTGACAGGGCAAGCAAAACTCTGAACTACTACAGAACGGGTCGACAGAAAATAATCTTTATTGTTGAACATAGACTTGTTTATTCACTGATTTGGAATAATATGCTCAAAGTTATCTTCGACAGGGTCATTTTGCAAAATTGCCAGTGTTTTTCGCACCCAGAATCCAGATTAATACAGCCGTATCTGTCTGTCTAATTCAGATTTCTACTAACCAGAATATTGGTTAAATTGGGGAATGGGAATCAATTACACAGATCATGGTCAATAAGTGAACAGCTTGTTCTTTTATCGAGGAAAGGTCATGAACGTTTTAAGCAAAACCTAATGGACACGCACAGATGTGTGCCTGTTACCCAGTTCGCTTGTAAATGCCTGACTGTGTAACAGGAGGAACAACCTGATCATTTCAAAATCTTGTATAAATGCCAATGTCCATTTGTCAGTTTATTGATTTGCATGTAAACCCGTAAAATGTACATTTTATTTGATAGTTTTATAGCATTTTGTAATGTATATGAACATATTCGCTGAAGACAATCCAATCAAATCAAAGATTTACTTTATTTTTTATCTGGGTCATATCATTTGTGTTCTTAATAGAGACACAGGTAGATACTTTAATACTAGTCAGTCTAGCTTTGAGCTGGCATTGGCAATGAGGACACAATGTGTGTGTTTGTAAAGCCGGACACCATCTGTTAGTGTCACATCTGTGTCTGCCTGACATCCAGAAACACAGGGTGAATGGAGGATGATGATGAGAGGAAGGTCATACACCTTATCTGTTATCTGAGTGTTTCTATACTCTAAATATAGAAATACATGACAGATATGTACATATTTACGTGTGTGTGTGTGTGGTCATCTTTCAGCTGGAAAAACAGAAGCGTTTGGAAAGAATCCGACAGAAAAGAGCCCAGCTAGAGGAGCTAATATTACAGGTTTGTGCCACACCTGTTTGTGTTTGTATGTGTGTGAGGTTTTGGTAGAGAAGCTTTACGAGCTCGCAGGAAAAATTCCAGACAGCACTACATATGGGAATCATCTGTAGAAAATTAATTTAACGATTCCCATTCTGATTCCCCTTAGCAATTCTGGTACTTCAACATTTAACTCTTCATTTATCTATCCATTTTAGTACTTCAGAGCCAATATAAGTACAGTTATTCTGTTAATGTCTAGTTGGGCATGAAGAAAGTAATGGCTTTCTGTTCAGTGACTTATAATGCTCCAACTGATTGTTTATGAATGAGTCGTTAGACAATTCAAACGTTGATTTGTGAATTTTAGACAGATTCAGGAGTCTTTTTGACTCATTCATAGAAATGGCTCATGGTTAATGTGTTATAGAATTAGTAACAGGACAATATTAGAGCTTGAAATCTTTAGGCATCTCACAATCCAATCTATTTCCAAATAGCAATCTGAAACAATTCAAAAGTATTTGGAGATGCAAGAGTATGTAACCGCTAAAACAGTCGCGCACAGCCGTATGCCACAAACGCTCTTCAGAATAAACACTCAAAGCACATGTGAGCATTTGTTAAGCAGCCGTCTGTCAGTAAGCGAGTTTTGTGCATTGAACATAGATAGGACTACAGCATTTGGAACAACATAAATGATGCCTTTGTACAGCAAAGCATACGTTTCTCACAGCACATATGCTGTGCAATGAAGCCCGAGATCACCCTTGTGTTTCGCTTCAACCTCATGCAAGTTACTTGTTTGATGGTTTTGTGTAGAGGGCTGCATTGGGATTGAGTCCCGCCGGGTCCCAATGCAAATCTCGCGGGAGCGGGCGGTTTGAACTTTGCTGCGGGCGGGAATGGGAGGCTAAAAAAAAAAAACTGCGGGATCGGGAGGTAGCCTAGCGAGTCGACATGATGGAGAGATGTCAATAAATGATGTGGAAAAGAACCTCAAACAGGTATTTACAGCACAAAACCTATAAGCAAGGCTGACATTTGGACTACTATTATTCATCTTCCTGATCAGTGCGTCAGAATACATGCAGGCCAGGGAAATGAAACAAACAACCCCATGAATCTCTTTAATAATAGCAATACAAATACTTGTTTTTTCCTGCGCGTCGGGAGAAGACACAAAATCAATGCATCTCTATTATTGTGCGGGAATAAATTCTCAGAGTTTTGCGGGTGCGTGCGGGAGTGGACATGCATATTGCGGGAGCGGGCGGGAGTGTAACGCATACGTTGCGGGAGCGGGCGGTAATGGTCAGAAATTCGGCGGGTGCGGGCGGGAGCGGGATGAAGAAAACAGTCCCGCGCAGGGCTCTAGTTTTGTGTGTGTGTTTGTGTGCAATTGCGGTAAGCAGAAAACAACTGTCTCTAGCGTACACAAGTGCCATTGTACATAGACAGAAAAAAAACAAATCGATTCTAAACCATTGAATAGCAAATCGCGATGCATCTGAGAATTTTTTCCTCCAACCCCCACAAAACATATCAGCAACATGAAACTCAAAAACTGCTGAAAAAAATCTTTGTCCACTTAGTGGTATCAACGCTAACCAGCCTCGCTCCATTACCTCAGAAGAAGAGAAGAATACATGAGTGAAAGCAGCAGATGAGAGGGGGAAGGAGGCATTAACAGTGGCCAGCTGTGGAAAAGCAGCAATCTCCTATTATTGATTCATTTTTTGATGAGACCATCATCCATCTCCCGCAGTCAAAGTAAAGCCCACACACAGAATCTCAGGAAATCACTGCGGCCAGTTTGTGTTGATGTGTGACATTAACACAGAAATTACGTACCACAGATGAGCGTAAGTGATGCGCCATGTGATGCAACAGATCACAGTGATGAAGTCAGTGATGCGTGGACGGATCAGATGAGGCCTTGGGATATTGATCAGTCTTGGAGCTGTGAGGGCTGCTGGAGCGCTAACTTAAAATGCATTGGCTCAGTTCTAGTCTTTGACCAACCCCCACACACATCTCAAGACTTGCATGAGTTACCGTCTGTGTATGCTACGACTACTCAAAGCTTTGTATTTATCAACACACTGACTGATTTAACGTTAATAAGTGGGCCCTTCAGGGCTGAAACGCTGTGTGTACGTGTGTGGTGAACTGTGCATCTCTTCCCGCGAGCAGCAGATCGCCTTCAAGAATCTGGTGCAGAGGAACCAGGCCAACGAAGTGTCGTCCCAGTCAACTCCCCCTCCAGGATCTGTCATTCAGCTTCCCTTCATCATCCTCAACACAGACGTGCGCACCGTCATCGACTGCTCCATCTCCAGCGATAAGTACGACATTTCTCTTCTGTGGAAATAAGAGCAGATTTGTGCTCTTTTTATTTAAAAGATTCATTTCACAATATTACTGTTTTACTGTATTTTATATAATTTTAGCATTTGTCTGCGCTCATTTTTAGCATTATTTTCATATTAGTTTCATTTAAGCACAAGCATCTTCATGGTTGTGGTTGTGATGGGAAGTCCGATTCTTTTCCACAAACCGGTTCTTTCAGACCGTTCATTTCGATGAACCGATTTACTAGTTTGTTTACACAATCACATCAAATATACGGAATTATTATCAGAACCCAATAATGACGTGAAACATGAGTGTTTAACATGTCTCAAGCATATAAAGTGAATAAATTAGTCTTGATCCACACTTTGACTGAACACACAAACTCTTTCCTCCAAACAGGTGTGAATACCTCTTTAACTTTGATAACACTTTTGAGATCCATGATGACGTTGAGATCCTGAAGCGGATGGGCATGTCTTTGGGGCTTGAGAACGGCACATGCTCTCCAGAAAACCTCACCATGGCCAAATCTCTAGTGCCCAAGTCTCTGGAGGCTTACGTCACCAGTAAGTATCTCACGTCACACTTCTCTTAAACCTCCTTTTCAATCATTTTTGCTGAATGGGTTTTTTATTTTTGTATGACATTCTTTCTCTGTTGCTTGTGTGAACGCTTGTGTCTGACAGGATCTCTCCCAAAACATCAAAATATCACAGTTCTGAGAGATAATAGCATACAGTTTGAATAGATGAAGTAATTATCATGGATCTTAAAATAACTCTACTTGCCTTATTTTACTGATGCAACTGCATGATTGTGAATGGCTTCTTTGTCTCTTCACTTACCAGACACTTAACCACAGTCATCTTTGTGTAAAGGATTATTCCGCTCTCAATTATCTACAGCTCTCAAGTGTAATAAAGCAGGACAAACAGAATGAAGTTAATGCAGTACTGTACTGTGATTTCACCCCTCATCTCACATGCGGACAGTAACAAGACACACAGATCAGTGGAGAGCCGAGAGTGTGGTGTGTTTGGAGCTACATGCCCCATCTGCCACAAAATCTGCAAGTCACATATTGGCAGAGTCCAAAATTAACACTCACCAAACCTCAATTTCTCTGTAATGAATATTTTTAGCCAGCTAATACTTGCTTAACCCTATAATGCCTGCTGTATCATGTTTGATACGCACATTCTTACGGCCTCTAAATCATCAACATGATCAAAACTTTCCCGATAAACCTGTTGTACACAATCAACCACGTGCCTTCTGTCATCTGATGGATAGTTTGTACTTTTTTTAAGTATCACTATAAAAACTAGAGGGCTTTGATCATAAAATTAAGCATTTTTCAAATGCTTATTATTAGGCGATATAGAGTGACGACTGATATTTATGCATTGTATGCAAGTATTCTGTTATACTGTCATAAATATCTCATTGAGCATGTTTTTATGCACACTAGTACGCTGATATAACTCACAAAGATCAGCTTATTGAAATAATAATCTGTTGTCCGGGTTTACGTGCAACACAAGTAAACAGTGTTCACAAGACTATCAATAAATCAGGTTATTTCCTTATTTCATTTATGTCAGCTGCGATGTTAAATAAAGCATTAAAACCTTAAGAAGAGTATTGCAACATGCAAACACACACACACACACACACATATACTATATATATATATATATGTGTGTGTGTGTGTGTGTGTATGTATGTTTTTTTCATATTTTTCATCAGGCTTTTATGTAGTACTAATATACTGTATATATACAATATAATATATATTTATTTATTTATTTATTTGGTCAGGATCAATAAACTTCCATTTCAAAAATAAAATTCAGGCTTTATAGAATTAATACAAAATAGTTTATTTAAATCATAATATAAATATATTTCGGGTAAATCATTGACAGTCAGCTAAGAAAAAGTTACCGTCACAAAAATATAAAACATAAATCAAATATTAAAAACAAAAATATATGGAACAAAATAAGACACTAATGTGAGCTGTTTGCTGCAAATGAGAAAAGCAACTAAATAATTTCTTTGTCGCAGGGAAAACAAAATGAATTATATTTTTAATTAAATTATTCACAATACATTTTCGTGGTCAGGTTTCATGGACCATTTGTCCTCAATTTTAATTGGTACGATGTTGTTGTGGTTTTTTTTGTTTTGTTTTTCTCAAAAGCTTCAGTCCCCAATTTGTCCTTCAGCCACAGACTTCCTTCCTGTTCTGTGAAAGTAAAGTGACGTGCCTGTCGAGAAGCTGTCTTTATAATAGGGTTCTTGTGCTTGACTTATGATGTCTAAATAAACATGTGTTTCTGTCCCAACAGACATGTCCAGAAACTGCAACAGAACCCCTCTCAGCCTCACGAGGTACGGCATGTTGACCAGCACAGTGTCCCCACACATCCAGGCCTCCTTCATCTAGATAACACCATCTCTCTCTCTCTCTCTCTCTCTCTCTCTCTCTCTGTCCACAGCCGCAGCAGCGCTGCCCCGTCACACACCTCAGAGTCCCGCGGCCAGACGCCCAGCTCCTTCAACGAGGAAGAGGACGACGAGGACGAAGATGAGGACAACCCCTCTTCCCCGGAGTGATTCCCGAGCAGAACGCTACACAGGAAATAAGCTGCCACTCCTCTCTATATTACCATATTTTTAACTTCCCTCACAATCTGTTTCTTCCTCTTTCCCAGTTTGGCTATAAAACGCCAGGAGTCTTTGGCTCCAGGGGAAATGGGAAACTGTGCTTCTGTGGTGCTGTTCAGGCTAGCGTGCCACAGGTCAGGCCACAGAGAGAGCGATGAAGTGAAGTTTAACAGATGCCTCGTCATCTCGGTGTTCTTCCTGTCTCTGCTTCCCATCCAGTGGACTTATAAATTCTTTCCAAACCTGTATTTATTTGGGTCATATTTGAATATGACAGTATCTGCGTAGTCCAGTGGGCTAGTGCCGCTTTATTTTCTTCTCCGTGGGGATCGGAAAGCAGCGTCCTGATCCGTTCACTGACTGGAAGGACTTTACATAAAAAAATTAAAAAAAGGAAAATGTTCTTTTTTATAGGTTGATTCAGTGTGATTTTTGTCATGTTGTATAGTTTATTCCTTGTCATTCATCACAATAGTTGAAGGAAATTTAAATATGGATGGATGTCATCTGCCGTTCTGGGGTCGGATAGCTTGCATCTCGTTGCCTCAAGCTGTGTGAATGTTGCATGTTGGGAGATTTAGTCTTGTTGTGAGTGATTACAAACACATTTTTGTTGGATTTGAGAGTGGCCGGTGTAAAGGAAGCAGCCCTGATCCACTCAGGTCGGCATTTTAAACCAACTCAACAGAACTGATATGAATTTTGGTTTGCAAATGTAACTGTATGTACATGTATACATATATAAACATATAATTTTGGTTACCTCTGGTGTGGTGTGGTCTAGGAAAAAAACTGAATACTTCAGAACCATAATATGGTATCATTAAAAATACAAGTTATTAAACCTTTATATTCAAAAATGTAAATCATTTCAGCAGCAATGTAATTTAAATGTGATGGGTTAAAAAAAACGAATATGGACTGTAATGGCAATTTAACAGATTTTAAGTATTCTTGAAATACAGTAGTATAACTGCATGAGACACCTCCTTAAAGGGGCTATATGTCAGAATGTTCATATCAATCACTTTTTTGTATTGCCAACTTGAAACGAATGCTTATACAATGTTCAGGATAATAATGAAGGAGCCATTCAGTACTGTAATGTATGGAAGCTTGTTTCCGCCACTAAATAAATAATAATAATTGCGACTTTTTATCTCACAATTCTGACTTTTTTCTCAAAATTGCGAGTTTACATCTCGCAATTCTGACTTTATTTCTCAGAATTGCGAGATGTAAAGTCAGAATTGTGTGAAATAAAGTCGCAATTGCGTGTTATAACGTCAGAATTGCGAGATATAAAGTCAAATTTGCGTGATATAAAGTCAGAATTGCGTGTTATAAAGTCAGAATTGCGAGATATAAAGTCGCAATTGCGTGTTATGAAGTCAGAATTGCGAGATATAAAGTCAGAATTGCGAGATATAAAGTCAGAATTGCGTGATATAAAGTCAGAATTGCATGTTATAAAGTCAGAATTGCGAGATATAAAGTCGCAATTGCGTGTTATGAAGTCAGAATTGCGTGATATAAAGTCAGAATTGCGAGATATAAAGTCAGAATTGCGTGATATAAAGTCAGAATTGCATGTTATAAAGTCAGAATTGCGAGATATAAAGTCGCAATTGCGTGTTATGAAGTCAGAATTGCGTGATATAAAGTCAGAATTGCGAGATATAAAGTCGCAATTGCGTGTTATGAAGTCAGAATTGCGTGATATAAAGTCAGAATTGCGAGATATAAAGTCAGAATTGCGTGATATAAAGTCAGAATTGCATGTTATAAAGTCAGAATTGCGAGATATAAAGTCGCAATTGCGTGTTATGAAGTCAGAATTGCGTGATATAAAGTCAGAATTGCGAGATATAAAGTCAGAATTGCGTGATATAAAGTCAGAATTGCATGTTATAAAGTCAGAATTGCGTGATATAAAGTCGCAATTACCTGTTTTATTTTTCATTCTGTGGCGGAAACAAGCTTCCATAGTAATGTCAATGTGTCATGCAAAGAAAAAAGATTCATTCAAACTATAGTTTCACAGACAGATCTATATAGTCTATGTCTCAAATTTAATCAGTGTAATTGTATTAACCTCATCTGTCGACATGATGCCTGTGAATCACAGCGCTGCTGCAAACATGCATATCGCTACGATCAAATGCTCTTTACTGCTGTTTTCTCACCGCTGTCGTTTTGGTTGTGTGTTTAATTTGTTATTCAGAGAGAAGGTTCACCACATATTCATCATACGTTGCTCTCAACATGGTGGGCGGTATTGGGATGTTTGCTACAAAGGCATTTCAAATGTTTTACTTCTAAGCAAAGAGCGAAAAAGAACTTCGCCTTGAATCACATTCAGTCTTTAGTAAGTAACGTGAGCACAAGCACGCAGTTGTCGTCTGCAGTTCACGTAACGGCCACCGGTGTCGCTAATAAGCTGAATTCTACATAAAGCCCCTTTAAACTGGAAATGAAATCAATATTTTTATGAGTTTGTGGTAAGATGAAGAGAGGATGATCTAAGATTTTACGAAAAATATAAAGCAGTGGTTTTTAACCAGTTGACCAGGACCCACTAGGGGGCAGCAAGGTGGCGTAAAATCATTTAAAATAAGACCCCAAAAAAAGGTTAAAATAAGCTACAAAAAAAAAAAAATCTATAAATCAAGATGTAATTTTAAATCACATTATTAATTGTTATTTGTTGGCTTAACAATTGTCATTTTTATAAAAAAAACTAAAAAAAAAACGGGGTTCTTATTATCTTGGACAACCTGCATATTTTGTGTGAGGGGATTTTAAAAGTGTGATTTCAAGACCTGGAAAAGTCATGGAAACAAATTCATATAGGGTGATATCAGCTAAATTGGGCCGCTTTTTGGTAAATCGTTTGGGACAATAATACAATACCACATGCCTTTTCCATGTGTTTTTATGATTAATAATGACTGTTTTTGATCATTTTGTGTTGAAAATATGTATAAAATATAATTATTTAGGCCCTACATTTCTTGAAACATCAGCTGTGCCAACTTTTTTTGCATGAGCAGTTTCAGGTAAAATGGGCCAGTCAAACTGCAAAGGGAAATAGTAATTTATTTTAATTTTAAAACACAATTGCTTATACAGCCACATGACATTTAAACTGCATTAAACAAACATATTCATATGTGCCATTAAAAAAAAACATTTTGGGTGCAAACCCACATATTCAAATGTGCAATTAAAAAAAGTCCATTTTGGAACAGCATAGATCAGTGAACTGATGTCAGTGGTGTGTGTGTGTGTGTGTGTGTGTGTGTGTGTGTGTGTGTGTGTGTGTGTGTGTGCGTGCGTGTGCCTTTGTTTATATTACATTGCGGGGACCAAAAGGATAGTCCCCACAAGGATAGTAAAACCTGAGATCACCTACATTGTGTGGACCAGCCAGCAGTCCCCACGAGGGAAATGGTTTAATAAATCTACTAAACTTTGAATTTTGAAAATGTAAAAATGCATAAAGTTTTCTGTTATGGGTAGGATTAGTGTAGGTTAAGGGGAGAGAATATACAGTTTGTACAGTATAAAAACCATTATGCCTATGGAGAGTCCCCACGAAGATAGCGAACCAGACATGTGTGTCACACACACTCAAACACATGTGTATGTGTGTTTGTGAGTGACACAGATGATGGCCCATTTTACCTCAGTGGGTTAAGGTAAATTGGGCCGCCGAGAAAAAACATCACTTTTTCAAAAAAATATGTTCATATACCAAACTAACAACATTATTTCTGATTGATGCCATCAAGACAGATATTATGCATAGTTTTTTTTATGTGCATGTTTGTTTTTTTATAGATATATCATCCTTATAACAGTTTAGTTAGATTTGGTATGCCAGGCTACTTACCATGCAGCTTTCTGGTGTAGTCTTGATTTGAATGATTCCCCCGCCCACCATATCAACCACAAACTAATCAAATCACCTGTTACTTGTCAAGCACAGTTATGACAACAGTTTGAAATCATTTGCAGTCATTGGCTCTAAATTCCAGAGGGGCTGGGACCCCCAAGCCTTAAATGGCCCATTTTACCTGATATCACCCTACATTAAGATTTATATAAAATGTTATTGCTTTTTGTGAGTTAAAAGAAAAAAACATTTAGTTATTGGAATTATGGAATTTAGTTATTTTATGTAATTGCATATCAGAAATATCTTAAAGGGATAGTTTTTTTTTTGTCATCATTTACTCACCCTCATGTTGTTCCAAACCTGTATTACATAAAAAACAAAATAATGAGAAAAACGTCATCGTAGAACGCAGTGTTCCATAAAGGATAACTGAGATCAGATGTGTTCCCAAGCCAAATATAGGCAATAGCGCAGCTATCAATCAAAAGACATGCACTCACTACTTTGTTTTATTTTTTTTTAAATAATGATTCATTATACTATAATCAGCATAATGAGCATTTGTAAGAGCATCTGGGTAGCAATAAGGTTTTGAGTCAAAGTTTTTCTTTTTGTTTTAGAGTTAGAATTATACCTGAAACAAAATATCTAATACCCTATATTTGGTATTTTTGTGGGCCTATGTTAACATAATGTATAGTTTTACTTTTTAAATTTAGCTGAAAACCATTAAATAAATTGGACGACAAACTAGATCTATTTTCATGATTGAAGAAAATGGAACTTAAAGTTGCAGTAGGGAGTTTTGAGAAAATGTTGACTTAGCCTGAAAATTTGAACAAGCACAACTTCCAGGTCCAACCCCCTTGCTCTCTGCTGCGCTACAGCCCTCCCTCCACAGCTCCTCCCCCACAGCGGAGCCTGCCGTGAACGCGCAGACTAGTAAACACGACCACCGATGACGGCGGATTATAAACAGTTATGGAACATTCACTAATAGGGACGAAACATCAACAATATGCTTTACATTGACTATGGCTTGCCCATAGTTTGACTACAAACTTGGTCCTCAAATCATTATGTATTTTGCAATACATGTAACATTATAACGTTGCACTCTTTCTATAAGTTATAAATAGCAAGTAAGATAACGTTAAAGGATTAGTTCACTTTCAAAAAAAACTTTTGCTGATAATTTACTCACCCCCATGTCATCCAAGATGTCCATGTCTTTCTTTCTTCAGTCGAAAAGAAATTAAGGTTTTTGATGAAAACATTCCAGGCTTTTTCTCCATATAATGGACTTCAATAGGACACAAACGTTTCAAGGACCAAATGACAGTTTCAGTGCAGCTTCAAAGGGCTTTAAACGATACCAGACGATGAATAAGGGTCTTATCTAGCGAAACGATCGGTCATTTCAAAAATAAATAAAAAACTTTAAGTTTTATAAGCACAAATGCTGGCCTTGCTCTGTTCTGTGATGCACGTTCGTGACTCTCCTGTTTGAACTCGTTCATCAAAATGAACAAATCTTTTTCGAATCATTTCGTTCGTTGAATCAACGAAATGACTCCAAAAAAGACTCGTTCGAAATGAACGAATCTTTTTGCGAGTCATTTCGTTCGTTGAATGAACGAAATGACTCGAAAAAAGATTCGTTCATTTGGATGAACGAGTTCGAACAGGAGAGTCACGAACGTGCATCACAGAACAGAGCAAGGCCAGCATTTGTGCTTATAAAACTTAAAGTTTTTTATTTATTTTTGAATAAAATGTGCAAGAGAGGGGTGATCAGCGCGTACACGAGCGTGATTGACACTGCTAAGACATTCCTCCTGGCTCTGATTGGTTGTTTCTGACCGGGAGCGGTGTATTTCTGCAAATGGCAATAGGACCACAGGGAGGAGCCAGAGGAGCTCGATTTTTCCACAGATTATCTGTCTCATATTCTACTGTGAGGACATAATGACAGTTTTAACAAATATTTGTTTACAAAAGCTACCTACTGGAGCTTTAACTTATAGTGACAACTTACCCCGGCGGAAATGCTCAACACCTTTTTGTCGAGTCAAGATACCTATAAAAAAAATGGACTCATTCCCAACGTGTGAAATAGTCACAGAGGGAAAAAAAAGTGTAATAACTAGCCCCAGGCTCCCTATAAAGGTTTCAGTGTACGTTTTCTATGCAGCGCAGTGTGTAAACTACGTGGCGTTTCGGTAAACCTTGTACAAATTATGTTGAACGCGCTTCATGCGTCTCCTGTAAATGCGGCGCGGATCCACCGCGCATGCGCGTCACAGCGCAGTTCAAACGCTGCCAGAGAAGAGCTCGAGCGAGCGACGGACGCACTGCAGTCTCGAGCCGCGTGGAAACACCGCACACCTCTTTTATTTCACAACGCGAAGGAGGCAAGCCCGAATCAACGCTTCTTTAGATTTATCCTCATCTACCGTTCTCAAACTGGTTTATTCATCCTGTCCACACCATGGCCAACAAAGAGGAGAAAGCTGACGAGAAACAGTCGAGTTGGAAAGATTTTATCTACAACCCAAGGACTGGGGAATTCATCGGGCGCACTGCGAGCAGTTGGGGTTAGTAATCGTTTTTGGTTTATTTGTGTTGACAAGTGTCAATTGCACGCCCTTAAATCTGATGTTCAGACACCAAAAATATGATCTACCTATGGTTGAGGTATTGTTCCATGTGCCATTAAATGGCTACACGCACTGTTCTTGCCCCTAATGCAAAGCTTAGTTGCATTTGATAATGATTCTCAAACACATTTGTAACTCAGCGAACTGAGCTGTGTGGCTCTGTGCTCTACCTTACAGTCCGTTACAATGTGTCAGTATGTGCAGTTCAGCATGCATTAGATTTCATTGAGATGTATCAATCTCAAGCCACATACTAATCGCGCCATTTACAACTGTTCATTTTAGACCATATCCATAAACCATAACCCGAGATGCATGTATAAAAGCCCTGGCAATCGATCGCATACTCAACGACGACTCTTTATAGAAACCTCAAGTCAGCTAAAACAGATCCAGTTATAAGCTATATAGATCGGGCGTGTAGTAGTAAATTTGTGACTTTAAATCTAAGCCTGCATATGATTCCACTTACTGCAGTATAAGAATATTACCGTACCATAATTACTTAATACTGTTGCTAAATCAAAACATTCGTTCATTGACGGGATAAATCCGCTTAAGCGGTCGTCAAACATCGCGGATTTCCGTGATTAATCGGGTTTTAATTTAACAGCATGGCAGATATTCCTCCGCGTTTGTATCCCGCAGTTTCACTTGAGGCTCGAGGTCTATGAATAGCTTTCCCGAATGTCATCACTGCGCTCTCTACAGTAGGCCTGCATGTCACATTAGCTGTGAAATCATGCGTTGAGAGAATAATTTGTATGCTAAAATCAATAGGCTACATGTCTGTTATTCGTAACTCGATGAATGGCGGCTCCGAACTCACTGTGCCTCAAATAAACCTCTCATATGGGTTAATTAAGTCTCTAGTTTTAAAGTTTAACTAAATTTGAGAAATTCCCAACACACAAACACATTAGGGAATGGAATACCATCAAACATGCAAAAAAAAAAAAAAAAAGTATCCTTTCATTGGAAATATTGCGATTAGTCGCAGCGAGTATCAGCGCGCGCATTCTCTTGGAACTTTTCGGCTGTCAATCATTCACGGCCGTGGTGACGTAGCATCCGCATTCATTCGATATGCAAATTACCTTTGCTGTGGTTCACAGCCTTTGCTTGAGAGGATGAGAGGAAATTTCCACATCCCTTGACACAATTGGTTCACAGAGGGAGGTCGAGGGGAAGAAGCTTTCTGTTCTCTTATTTGAGAGCATTTTGATATTCAGGTATATCAGGGCTTGTTTTGCAATCCAGTTTGCATGTATATTCTCCTCAAGGATGTAAAGTGTCCATAATTATCGGTGGGGGTGGTTGGGGAGCGATTTTTTAAATACCCAGTTGCTTAGTAACCAGCTTTGCATGAAACTATTTCCTTGTAGTTATGCTCCTTGGTCAATCGAACAGCCCGGTTGAGTTTGTGATGCTAAACTCTGCAGTACCTCTCCTTCGCTGGGATGGGTGTTTCTTGATGTGATGCATGAGCTCGCGTTCAGCCCCTCCTCCCCGTCTTCCTCCCTGCTTTCCTCTCAAGGTCAAACCGGCTCTCCGCAGGCTTCTGAACCAATAGGCCTCATGAAAGAAATCAATGTAATTCAAATGAAAACGATCTCCAGCTTTGAGGAGTATGACGTGTTATGCAGATCTTTATTCATGGTTCATCACTGCTTGCGGCTTTAATGGAGCTTGGGATTGCTTTACAAAATGAGGCCTAGTCATTCTGCTTACCTGGGCTTTTTCTTCTCGGCCTGTGTTCATGTTTTCATGAGAATCGCCGGTATTAGCGGTCGGCCGATGCTGATATCTAGAGTGGTTAATTATAGCTTGTAGTTCACATACTGGATCAGTGCTATATCAATTTTTTTTATATATAATTTACATGCAATTTGTATGCCTTGCACATTTAATCATGTTTTTCTCTGAAAATGTGGTTGTGAAGTCTGCTCGTCAACTTTGTCAAAATTGCAAGAATGACTTGTGGTGATCTTGCTAGTGCCCGTAAGAATGGGTTGAAAATTACAAAGTAGTAATGTTTTTCTATGCGTGCCTTTGTTTTTAAGAAATATTGTTTTGTGATTTTATGGAGTTCCTGTCTAATTGGAAGTACTATATAATTTCCTGCTTTGCAATTAAAAAGTAGCATTTCATGAAAAAGAAAATTAAATGTGTAAACAAATATTTAATAATACTTTATTTTAAAATATTAAAACGTAAGTGTATCAGTAATCATTTTAAATTATATATTTAAATGTAAATACTGTGCAAGGAATTATATTTTATATGAAGTAAAAATGTTGGGCTGGGCAAATAGACAATTAAAAGCAGTTAGAACCTTTTTTTAATATAGTGTAGTCTATTAATTGAGTCCATGAGAGAGGGTGCATCCCATAAAAAAATTCTCTAAAATAAGGCCAAATGAAATGATGATTCTACTAGGGGTCGACCGATATGTGATTTTCAGGGCCGATGCGATACCGATTATTACAGATCAAGTAGACCGATAACCGATATTTTAAAACCGATATATATATATATATATATATATGTCTGGTGTAAAAATGTTTTGACAAATGCTTTCTTTAAATTATTTTAAACATATCTTTAAATCTGAGAACTGTTAATAATAACATTCTTATTAATAATAATAATAATAATAATAACTAAAAAAAATGTGCAGGGAGCACCCAGCAGCATTCTGTAAAACTTAAAGACTCTATTTTAATGGTTAAATAAAATTTTAGTAATCAAAAAGCATTTCTAATTAATTTAAATCATCAAACTTATTCAATTTATTTACAGTTTAACAAAAATTACTTGTTTAGGGCCCTATGAAAAAACGAACTTTTATTTTGACGGGTTGCCGTGGAGTTCTTTGAGTTTCTGTGTGTTTATGATATGACGATAACTGAGAAAAGTTGAAGCTTTAAAAAGCTCATGAAGTGACTAAGCGGCTCTGGAGATGATGTTTATGCAATCATGTCCTCATATAATGCTGAGGCTGAAAACAGCGCAAGCGTCACGCGTGCTCCAGTGTGTGTGTGTGTGTGTGTGGTAAATGAAATCACGCGTCTGCACTATTCATTTAGAGACACGCAGGATTCATATTTAAATAGTCTTTTTGCGGTTTGAAATTCGATTTGATTTGTACTGACCTGCTTTTTATTAATTCATCAAGAAGTTGACAAATTCCGTGACAGTATACAGTGACTGTATATTCCGTATACAGTAAATTCCGTTTTTATGACTGTATTCTGCGATTCCGTCTGTGTTTTCTGCATCGCGGACATCACAGGACCCTATTATATTGAGGTGTTTTGCAACTTCAGTGTAGTAATTTATTGCTACTTCAGCAAAGTCTGCTGCTGCCTTAACTTTGAGATACAAGACAACTGATGTGTGATCAGTGCAGCAGTTCCAGTCAGCGAGTGCTGTCGGTGTGAGTGCTAAACTTTCAGTGCCTTCAGCTTTCCGCATTGATTGGCCGGACTCGTGACTCCCAACAAATCAGATGTGCGGGACATTGCATTGGTCTAGTCTACAGAGTGGTGAGTTCCAACAGAGGTGGCTGCGTCAGAGCCAAATATAGCGCATTTCAAAATAAAATTATTTTATCGGCAAATCGGTTTTGAAAATGGCCGATACCGATAACCATAAAAATGCTCAATATTGACGCCGATAATTGGCCAGGCCGATAATCGGTCGACCCCTAGATTCTACCTTTTTTTTTTTTTTTTACTTCTCCAACGGTTGCAGCGTCTCTGCAGTGTTTGGGTCCCAGAGCGACTTGTCCACAACTAAGTAATGTAAAAACTACACATCAGAGAAACCAAAGAGTCAAAGAGTTTTGATTCCTTGGCTGCTTTTACTTTTCCCATGGGATGGGAAGGAGACAGAGAGTGATGGAGGGAAAGATGGGTAGTGTGAAGAGATAAAAGGATCAGGCTTGAGTTAATGGACGGGTCCGGCTCAGCGAGACATCTGCACCCTGATCCATGTCTGTTTGGATTAGCCCAGATTAACGCTTCCCAATCTACTGTTGACCTTGCTTGGGTTAGCGATCACGCTAATCTGTCCACAGCTTCTGGGATTTGTGGCGATGCCGTATGATGAGCCTGGAGCTGGGCTGGTGGTCTCAGGATACGTTTACCACAGACAGTTTAAACTGATGAAAGGGAATGTTGTTCTCCATCAGGAGACCAACCATGTGGCAGTGATGCATTCATATGCAACAATGACCTATTTTCTGCATTTCATCAATGAAACGTCCTGGTCTTGTTCGCCCCATTTACACGGCCTTGAGTGTGTGTGTGTTCAAGCATGTTTGGCTTGAGGTCCACAACGTAGTAATTGAGGAACTGCACAACGGTGGCTTTTCATTCACATTTTAAATTGGGGAAAATGGTGATTTCATGAGCCATTTCACCCTTCATGAATTAGGTTAAAGGAATAGTTCGCTAAAAATGAAAAGCGTTCTTGTCATTCCAGTTGTACTTTATGCTCTTATTCTGGCAAATATATTTGATCGGATTAGTTATAATGTGGATAAGCACCGACAGGTAAGCATGTCTGCCGTGAGGACGCTTAGGGCTGACGCTAACTTTTAATCTTTTGAACATTATGACGTCAAATTTGGTATATTGCATTGCCATGCCATTTTTTTTATTCTTAATTTTTTCAAAGATTCAGCCGAGGGGAAGAAATTAATAACTTTAAGGCATCATAAACTCATTTAATCACCCTCATGTACCGGTAATTCCAAAATTATATGCATTTGTTTCTTCTGCGTAACAAAAAAGAAGATATTTTGAAGAGTATTGGGGTCCAAATGACACTGAACCCAGTTGACAAGGCAAGGCAATTTTATTTATATAGCACATTTCAGCAGAAGAGCAATCCAAGGTGCTTTACAAAAAAAAAAAAATATATATATATATAAAAACAACATTTAAACAGATTAAATACAAGAATAAAAGTTACAATACCATACAAGGAATAAATGAATTAAGAATAAGAAACGTTAAAAAGATAGGTCTTCAACCTTGATTTAGAAGAACTAAGAGTTGTTGCGGACTTACAGTTATCAGGGAGTTTGGAGCATAATAACTGAATGCTGCTTCCCCCTTTTTAGTTCTAATTCTGGGGACAGCAAGCAGACCTGTCCCAGATGATCTGAGAGGTCTAGGTATTTCATAGCTTACAAGCAGATCCGAAAAGTAGCTAGGTCCTAAGCCATTTAGTGATTTGTAAACCAGCAGAAGTACTTTAAAATCAATTCTTTGTGACACAGGAAGCAAGTGCAAAGATCTTAAAACCGGAGTAATGTGATCCATCCTCCTGGTTCTTGACTAAATGGGACATTCTTTAAAATATCCTCTTGTTCCGCAGAAAACAGTTTCGTGCAACAAAAAGGAGAGTACATGATGATAGATGTTTGATTTAGGGATGAATTATTCCAGTAAATTCCATTGTTCTTCACTCTCATCAGTATTCAGAAGACTTACGTGTTTATTGGTGCTGTATTTCATAATACTTTCATAATTTAAATGCTACAAATTAAAAACAACAGCATCATAGCTTAGAACGACATGAGATAGAGTAAATAACTGATTTTTCATATTTGGGTGAACTATCCCTTTAACTCTTGGTGATAAAATCCCTTTCCCAATATCTGGCTTGTCTCCATTATCCTTCATGCCAAACGACAGGTGAGATTTGGCGTCTTTCCTTGCTTGATTGGATGAAGTCAGAAACCCATTAGAAGGATCTCTAGGGTATATTTTTACACTTTCTCTTATTTACTACACTGTAGCATTTTAGAAGTCATTGATTAAAAATTGTTCACTTCAAATGTGTCAAGTTGACCTAAACTTACTGCAATTTATGTTATAGTGTCATAATCACTTTCACATTTCAGTTGCTCACACTTAGAGGTTAGGGGTTTGTTGACATCCCTAATATTAAGTATTAAACTTTGGCCTGAATGACCTAGCAACCATCCAGAACAACCTAGCAACCGCACTGCAACACCCTGGCAACCATCGACAACATTAGCAACGTAGTGGTACGTTTACATCAGAAAATTAAACCTCTTTCTTGCCCAGATTATTTTATGCCAGTACATTTTCAGTGCTACAAATGAGAAGGGAGAAAGTGTAGCTGATGCCACTACCATGATCACGTGACTGAGTTAGCACTAGCCTGAGGGAATGTAGCTGTCTGTGTTTTGCCCGGAGGAGGGATTCTGGCAGGAAGGAAAGTCAAACTGGGAGTCTCAGCTGTTCTCCAGGGCCTCTTCCTCTCACCATCAGTGGTGATCTGCCACTCTTCTCTAGAGCCAAGATGGCCACGCTGTGTTACGCTTACCCCTGCTGATCGCGCTCTGGAGGAAAACGTGCTTCACACTGAAATGCAGTTGACGATGGGTGGTGCGAGAAATTTCTGTGAAATGGATTTAGCACGGTTTAGCCATATTTTCTTGTTGAAAACAGGAAACTGGGCTGGAATATATCAAAGTGCTGCTTTTTCTACATAGCCGGTAGCCTTAAATTTAAATTTCTTTGCTATTGAGAGGAAAAGCCACGGCTTGGGTTTTGGTGGCGTCGGGATGTTTTTAACACTATATAACGCTGCTCCGGTATTTCTAACTTCTTTTTACCCCCGAACGAAAAAGTAGGGCTGTGACGATAACCGCATTACCACAATACCGCAGTAATGAGATGCCTACCGCGGTGTTGAGGTCATCACCATCATAACCGCACTTTCTTTTTTAATTTAATTCATTTTTTTTTTTTACATATGTTCAATTAAATACACACAAACACAGGCATAAAAGACAAAAACATAACGAGTTGGAGTTAGATGTTAATAGCAAGTTTGTATAGTGATACTTCTCTTATAGTTCATAAGTTACAGTTAACGTGCTAGCCGGATGACATTATTCAAACAGAACCTTGGTGACGACTTTCTCGCAGAGCTAGCAAAAGAAGAGAAAGCTCCTGAAAGAACAAGCAGAGCTCACATGCACCAACATTGCTTAGTTCTGGTGAGTCTGGCTAAACTTCGATTCCTATTTCTTTAGACATTGTTTTTCAGTTAGGCTTAGGCCCTGTTTACACGAGAACGCTCGCGGGTGAAAACGTAAAAATATTTTATCAGATGTGCCTTTCATTTACACGGCGACGGCGTTTTTGGGGCTTAAAAACGCAAAAAAGTGAAACCACCCTCCAGAGTGGAAATCTTAAAAACGCTCCACCGTCGCGTTCCCGTCTAATGGGTAAAAACGCACATCTGCACACGGTGGCACTCGTCGCGTACGTGTTTACGTCACAGGCATGCGCCAGTACAGGAACATAACCAACATGTCGGATTATTTCCATACGTCGGACCTTCAAGTTGCCCCTAGCAGCTCTGATAAACGTACAAGAGTCTTTTTGCTGTTCGCTTCGCCATGTTTTGATTTCGCGCTACTAGGGAGAGAAGTAGAAGGAAGGTTGTACGCAGGTGCACAGACTTGGTGTTGTTGTGTGGCAGTGCTTCACATTGCCACCTAGCCGCCTGGAGTGCATACTACATCGAATTTCACACACTTTTGCGTCACCATATGCACGCAGATTTCCCCCCATAACACTTGTCTAAACGCAGAATAAAAAGTGATAACGCAACGCCACTTTTGCGTTTTCTCTTCAGATCGTTTCCGTGTAAACATAGCCTAACAGTCCATGGATATGAACACACTCGTCCAGACACAACTTGTTGAAACTTTGAATATTTTATTGTACAAAAAATGGTTTACAAACAATGACAAAACCTGTTCCATTATTCGTATTCAACTTAAAAGATATAGAAAAAACAACAAAGTTATAGAAATAAATATTATTTCATGTTATTATTGTTAATATGTTTATTAGCCTATGTTAATAATTATAGTGTTTCCAAGCAAAAACGAAATGAAATAGCCTGCAAAAATAACTGGGCAAAACCTATGGATACTAGAGATGGGCATTTCAAGCAAAAATAATATTCGATGATCGCTGGGAATTATTAAATTATTATTCGAAAATCTTACCTCTCCCCCACATGCTCACCAGTAAAACGGCATTCGCTCAAATTCCACTCCGACATTACATTTCTCTGCACTGTACCAGATACCTGTTTTAGCTATTAAAGAAAACCCATTTCGTTTCATATTTGTTTAAATAAAATGTTATTTTTAAATTTCATCTGTGTTGATTAAATGAGAAGTGAATGGCATGAGTAAGATAGGATCATAAGATACGCACTATATCGGGAGACATTTGGAGTGGGTCAGACATAATTTTGACCACTTCATTAAGTTTTGTTTTGTAGAAAGCCTTTCTTTTAAAGGGAATTTCATTTTGTATAAATTGTATCTTAATTTTAATCAGCGTTTCATCAACCAATTGCTTGGATTTAATAACCGCCAAACCGCGTGATTTGTTGCTTCATCAAAAAAATCCCATATGTCACACAGCCCTTTTTTCAAAATCAAAGTGTGAATGATCAGAACCAAAATGGGAGTTTCATGACTATTTAACGCCGACAGAATTATGCAGTTAAATATTATAATAAATCGACAGCTCAATTAAATACAATTAAAATGCATTTAATAGTACAGTAACATAACTATTTAATCTATATATCAATATTTAATCTCTTCCTAATGCGTTTCCTATGGTCTCGGAGTTGAAAAATGAAATCTGTGATAATCCTTCATGATACAATCATACAGCTCCTCTGTAGAGCTAGGCTCTTCTGTCCTGCAATGTTTTTGAATCCGGGTACAGGTGGTCTTTTCCTTACACAGTGTAGGTTTATGTTATCGTCGGCCCGTGCCACAGTTAATGGTGTAACATGCAGCTCAAGCATATCCACTTACAGAAAAACACTTTGTGAGCCCCAGGCTCAGTACGGTACCCTAAATTACCCCCACGACACCACCGGTCTGCACCCTGGTGTGACGGCACACATGCCCCCCCCAAACCCCAGCCGACTAGAAGTATTTTTATCCTAGCATTCCTCGGCACAGGAGGAGGACGAGTGTCTGGTTCTCCAGGGGCTTGGGTTTCTCAACTGCTATAAGAAGCCACTGATAAAGACTTGTCTTGTGGGCTTTTATTCTCTCCTGTCTTTCATTGTGGATCTAACTGTGACTCATTCATTCATTCTCGGCTTCTCTTCTCTCCGTGTCTCAATCTCTTTCTTTTATTTCCTGTGACGACCTGTTTCAGTCCTGCCCCAAATTACAGACAGCTTATTACTATTGACTAGATTTTGTCTTAATGTTTGCCTTAATACATTTTTAGATGTATAGAGTTACCTGTATAGATATTTTCAGTGGCTGTGCTTTAACTAGTGTGCTGATCAAGGAATTCTGTAATGTCTAAAAAATGTTATCCAGTAGCATTCCCATTCATAAGACAGGGAAAAACAAGTCACTAATAGAGAGCTTTACAACACTTGAACATCTACAATACAATAAAATACTTTTTTTTTTTTTTGATGTCTTGAAATTGTAAAGAAAATGGCCTAATTGCAATTTATTTAAGTGATGAATGTATTTTTTTTTATTTTTATGAAATTGAGACCGCTGTTCCATGTCCTCCATCTCTGTTTGTAAACAAAAGAACACAGTCTTTAACTTCATCTAAGAAGTGCATTTAGCCAGATTGCAAAAACAATGAATTTAAAAAATGAGTTGTTAAACTAGTTTCTCAAACAGTCCCACTACCTGTCTTCTGTTGTTCAGACAAACAGGCAGTCCCACCTCCAATTTGAGCACTTGGTTGAGATGTTGAGGTTTGATTTGGATTTTTTTTTACATGGGGAAAAAACATAAACTTGGGATAGTTCACCCAAACATTTAAATTCTCTCATCATTTGCTGGAAAGCATGGAGGACCATCGCTTCTCGTGTGAGCTTCACAACGCACTTGTCAGAAAGATGTCAGAACACACAGTGCATCATCAGTTTGTGTAGTCGCAGACTGGTCAGACTTCCCATGATGTCCATCATCTACAATTGACCTATGGCTAAGCCACGCCCCCAAACGCGATGAGCCAATCACAGTGCGCATAGCTAACCCAATACACTCGGACATTCTCTGCTTCCTCGTCCATTGAAATGCATTGCAGTTAGTCAGTTTTCATTAGTTTTTATGTTTTTTCTTGTCATTTTAAGTTTAAAATGGTCAAACGGTGTGCATGGAGTACATGCAACTCCGACACTAGGCATCCCGAGAGGCTGGGCGACGGTGTGTATTTTTTACCCTTTCTGCATAAGTTATGCGGTAGACCACAACACCAACTAAACGTGGATAAATTAAACAAGCATGTCTACATCTGTTCTAAGGTTAGTCAACAACGTATTTGAACGTTATCTTTAACATCTCTAACGTAACGTTAGCCTAACATTAGAAAACGTTAACGTTAGCTTCTAGCTGCATTGTATCATGTCACTTAGCTTCATTAACGTATCTGTAAATAACCGAGATAACAAATGTTAGCAATGTTGTGCTGAATGATTCATGTAAATACTGTAGCACCAAACTAACGGAGAGGTACTCTTGGTAAAGATGGTAAAAAGGCTTGTCCTGGAAACGTATGCAACATAGACCTGTACATATTTAATTTGATCATGAACCATTAATTACATATTGAAGCACAACATTTTAGACCACTTTCTACCAAAATATAATCTATATAATCTTTCTGTCTCCAAAAATCATCAATTGCCTCCTGTGAAATGTATCCTACTGTGACAGCTGCCATAGCGCCCCTTTGTCCGAGTGAGTGGGGGGGCGTGGCTTAGCCATAGGTCAGTTGGGGGCATATTTTTGGGGGCATGTCAGAATTGGACCATGGAGCAATGAAGGAAGATTGCCTGGTTTGATAAATCACGTTTTCTGATAGATCAGATGGGTTGCCAGGTTTGTGTGCGTCGTTTACCCAGGGAAGAGACTTCAACAGGATGCACTTTGGGAAGAAGGCAGAAGCAGTGTTTTTCCCTGGATAATGTTCTGCTGGGACCTCTGGACAAGCTAAAGATTGTTGCAGACCACGTACACCCCTTCATGGCCATGATGTTCCCTCGTGGAAGTGGCGTGTTTCAGCGGGATAATGCACCCTGCCACACTGCACACATTCATCAGGAATGGTTTGAGGAACACGATGAAGAGTTGCCTCGGCTTCCAAACTCCCTCCAAATGTCCTGGACCAACAAATTTGCTCCATGGAGGCCCTACCTTGCAACTTGCAGGACTTCAAGATCTGCTGCCAATGTCTTGGTGCCAGAAACCACAGGACACATTCAGGGGTCTCATGGAGTCCATGCCTTGATGCCATGATATTAGGCAGGTGGTTTTAATGTTGTGGCTGATCAATGTGCATAGTACAACTTATTTGTCAAAAAGTACAGACTTCATATCCAAGTCGGTAGTGAAATTTAAAAATGAGACGATTTTTCCCTTTAAAAATTTTAAAGGGAATTTCCCTTTAGCATTTTGAGTGCTGTAGATCGGATTCTTAAACGCCTTTAAGTGGCCATTTTGTTCACATGCTCAACATATATGTCTGTGATTGGCTACAATGATCAACACACATCTTTGACGCTGTTTACAGAGTGCTTGCACAGATACACATGGGAGCGTTTAAAACCAGGCGTCTATGAGCGGATCCCTAATATATCCACTGAAAGACGGATCCGCTGATAGACGCCGCTTTCAAACGCTCCCGTGTGTTTCTGTGAAAGCGCACGGTGAAGAGCGTAAAAGACAACATGTTGTTCAAGCATTGATCATTGTAGCCAATCGGAGACGGATATGTTGAGTGGGTGAACACAATGGCCAATCAGAGGTGTTTAAGAATCTGTTCAACAACGCTCAAAATGCTAGAAGAAAATGCAGGTATTGTCACTTTTTTTTTTTTTCTTCAGTAACGACTTGGTACCGAAGTCGGTACTTTTAGTACAATTTAAATAATATTGTGGAAATGTAATCAAGTATTTTTACACACCATTCAGTCAAAATTCAAACATTGTTTTCGTCCATTCCTTTTTTGCTCTTTCGTTAGTGGTGAAAGTTTCCTGCACACAGAATCGCACAGACACTCCAGTAGTGGATGTGTTGTGCCAGTATTGACCCAGTGAGATCATATCTAAACCTAAGAGGCATTAGCCAGAGATGCAGTGATATAGATTGAAGCGTGAGAGTGAGATGGAGATGGAGAAGTGGTGATGAGCTGAGTGTCTTCCTGACAGCAACCACTGGCTACTGTTCTCAGTCATCCTGCGCCGGTATTGATATCCCTCTGACTGACTGAGGAGGAGTCTCTTTAGTGTTATTATTGCTCATCTCTCCTCCTCAGCCTTCCCACATCAGCTTCTGGTCAAAGTTCAGAAACATGCAGCATCCCAGCCGTATGTTGGGGTAATATCTGCCAAATGGAAATCTAATGAGAGCCAAGACTGATTAATATCTCTTTCTTCTGCCCATTCCTAAATCTAGCCAACATATTGTAGCGGTGTACAGGTGTTTTATGACAGGGGAAGTCTTTTTAGGTGACAAATACAAGTAATGTAGTATTTTCATTGGCACCCTTTCCAGAATAAACAGCCTGTTTGAATTACATTTCTGTCTTCATTTCCCTTCATTCCATTCCAAATCTGTCAGATTTTTTTCTTTAATGGAGCTTAAAATGATTTTGAAAAATCTCTCAATCTATCAATGGGTCTATTCATGATCTTTTATTATACTTTAACAATTCTTCTTCTGTTTTGAAGCTCATCACTATCTTTCCCCATTCACTCTGACACAGAGGCGAAGATATTTTGCAGAGTAACTCAACTTGTGGTCCACCTATAAGAAATAATGTTAAAGTAAATGATTTCACACTTCATTTTTGGATAAACCATTCATTGATGACAAGTATTTGAAACAATCTATATTTTTAATTTATTGGTCAATGGCACAAAAGTGTCCATAATAATGAGAAAAAGTAACAAAAGTTTAAATTTAATGTCTCTAAAAAATGGCATGTGATGTAACTATCAAGGGAAAGGGCAAAATATATTTTAAACGTATGTAGAAAATTATTTTCAAATAAGTTTTTAAATGTATTTTCAAGCTAAAAAGATTTTGAAAAATATAAATTAATTATTAATTCTCAAGTCTAGGGCAGTAATACCACATGACATTTTACAACTAACCTTTCCTCGTCATAACATTGGTCAAATTATCTGAGATTTTAAGAGACTTATTGACCTTGCTAAATCAGACAATCAAGACATTTTTCAAATATGAATTAAGCAGTGGAGCTTTTTTTATATAATTAAAGAAATAATATATATATATATATATATATATATATATATATATATATATATATATATATATGTATATATAAATATATATATTTTAATATATATATATATATATATATATTAATATATTTTTAATATATTATTTTTAAGAATTTTTTTTCTTTTACAGTGGTGGTCAGAATTATTGGCACCCCTGGTAAATAGGATAAAAAATGCCTGTAAAAAATAAATCTACTTTGTTTATCTTTTTGATCTTTCATTAAAAAAATTCACAAAACTCTAACCTTTTATTGAAGTTAAAGAATTGAAAGTGGGGGGAAAATCACATTATGAAATAAATGTTTTTCTCCAAACATGTTGGCCACAATTATTGGCACCGCTAGAATTTTTTATGAGTAAAATATCTCTGAAGTATATGTTCATTAATATTTAAATTTATCAATCCAGGGTGTCTAAACATGAAATTGTCTACCTATGATTTCTTGTTTCACAGGAGTTTAAATATGAGGAAACTCAAAGGCCAAATTCCCTTAATCATCCATCATCACAATGAGTAAAACCTAAGAATATTGTTCTGATGTGCAGCAAAAGACTGTTGAGCATCACAAAATAGAAAGTGGCTGTAAAAGAATAGCTACAACATTGAAAATCCCCATTTCCACCATCAAGGCAATAATTAAGAAGTTCCAATCAACTAAAGATGTTACGAATCTGTCAGGAAGAGGACGTGTGTCTATATTGTCTTAATGCACAGTGAGGAGGAGAGTTTGAGTGGCCAAAGAGTGACTCTCCAAGGATCACAGATGGAGAATTGCAGAGATTAGTTGAGTCTTGGGGGTCAGAAAGCCTTTATAAAAAAAAAAAATTAAAAAAAACCTACATCACCACATGTTGTTTGGGAGGGTTTCAAGAAAAATCCTCCTCGCTTTCTATGGTCAGATGAAACAAAAAAAGGCTTTTTGGCAGCAAACCCACCAGATGTGTTTGGTGCAAACGGATAAAAAGTACCCTATGCCTACGGTTAAATATACTGCTGGATCTTATATGTTGTGGGCCTATTTTTCTGCTGGAGGTCCTGGACATCTTGTTCAGATACATGATATTATGGATTCTAGCAAATACCAACAGATAAAAAATCAAAACCTGACGACTTCTGCTAGAAATGTGGTTGGATCTTCCATCAGGACACCGGTCCAAAACAAACATCAAAAATGGGTAACTGGCTTCTGCCATGACCGTCCCAATCCCCTAAACTGAACCCTATAGAAAATGAGTGGGGTGAACTGAAGAGAAGAAACGCCAACTTGTGAATCTGAAGGATCTGGAGAGATTCTGTATGGAGGAATGATCTCTGATCTCTGGTCAGGTGTTCTCCAAACTCATCAGGCATTATAGGAGAAAACTCAGAGCTGTTATCTTGGCGAAAAGGATGTTGCAAAAAGGCAATAATTAATAAAAGGGTGCCAATAATTATGGCCAACATGTTTTGGAGAAAAACATTTATTTCATAATGTGATTTTATTTATTTTTTTGGCATTTTTATGGCATTATTATCCAGGCGAATAAATGAGCATCATTTCATCAATCCTAATATAGAATTTTCAATTCTTTGGAGAAATGCAATTATGATTGTTCATTTGCATGCGTGCCAGTACACACTTTAAGACTGATTCACCAGGGGAATATTATGAGAGAGAGCAGAAAGCGTGTGTGTGTGTGTTTCCGCGCATCTCCTTAGGCCAGTGCTGTGCCATCACTAAACTGTCCTCCCCCAGATGCTATTTATAGTAAGAGTCTACCTCAGAGACATCTGCAAAGAAGAAATGCATCTATAATTAAACTGAGCTTCTCTCTCACGCTCTTACACACACTGTCCTTTACTTTCCCTCTTGTATCCTTTTACTCTCGCTATTTATTTTTCTTTACTTTTCTACAAATAGTATTTATGTTCCCTTACCTCAGACCCCGTGTTATTCTCTGTCCAAGCCCCGCTAAGTATACCTACAAATACCATAGTGTTTCCATGTTTGGACGGGGCACCACTGTGGAATTCTGGGCATTTTGAGTACATTTAAAATACCACAGTATATAAATACGGTATTTAAACCGTAATATTGTTTGTATTGAAATGCCATTAATACTGTACCATACTATCACCACAGTACTCTTTTGTAAGGGTTGTATTAAGTGTGCAGCAGGGGTATTAAAGTTGACTAAAATAAACCGTTTATTGAAATATTTAATATTTAATATTATGGATAAAATTTTACAATTCTTAAATTTAATTTTATTTCAGCTAGTTGCCAAAGAAACATTTCTCATTTTTAAGATTAACTTGATGTAGTAAAATAACTAAAAGAAATAATACAATAAATAATACAAATTATTAATAAAAAACAATATGGACATATTTAAACGACAAACAAAAATGCAAAAAATGTATTATAATTTAGTAATATTTTAAATGAATATTTTTCAGTAATAGTAAAATAACACTGATCTGTCCTGCCTTTTTCTTAAGGGATTTTTTTTAAGTTTTCAACTATTTTATGTAATTCCTTATGCATGTCCACATTGAATCTGAAGCCACAAAATGTGGCAAATATTTCCACAGGATTAGAAAACGCATAATTCATAAAGTTCCATAAATGATCTGCCTCTTTAATGTACATTTTATTATAGATTTTGGCTAATTTATTAATGCTTTCAGCAACCAATACTGTAAGTGTTTAGCTCTATTAAATGCATTTGAACATGTTTAAATTACAGGATTATGCAGATTTTCCCTAAAAATCAGCCGAGAAAATGCAACAAAGTCATCAGATTCTTGTCTGGCCGGTCTATATGTACTTTTTATACTTTTAGCACCCAGTGCTGTAGACTGTCTCTCGGGCTGCAGTTAGTCACTACTATGTTGTTCTCTGAACGTGCGATTGTAAGTGGGAGAGATCGAGTCATCATGTCCCTGCCATTGTTGTGCTTAATTTGTCACAAATGGATCCCTGGCCAAAATTATTATTATTTTTTTTTTTTTTTTTTACATTTTCAGTAATTCAACAGTCCATTTAGTTTCAATATCTAGGCAAATTTCAAAAAAATTAAGTCACACCAGAATCAAAAGAGCAACTTTAATTTTGGAAATTTACTAGGTTCAAAAGGACAAAATGTTAATTGATGCAGAGTCTAAAAAATATTTGCTTAATTTGAATTAATAAAAAAAATTGGTTTTAATGAATAATTCAATGATTTATTCATAAATAATTTTTAACTTGATAACTTGTTTCATTACTGAATGAATCAGCGTTTTTTTAATGAATCTCTTGAATGAATGATATTTAATGACAAAAATATTTTATTAACAGTCGCCAGGCGTAACAATGTAACCAATACAATCTTTATTTGAAGCGTCAAGTTACTTTCAAAAAGTGATTGTCTTTTGATCGCTTCCGTAGACATTAGGATTTATCTCCGAACTATAAACTATTTTCCCACTACTTCTGTGATAATCTAAATGAATGTAACGCATAAATAATTATACTGTTTGTGAAGCCGTTTCATAACTATACATGACAACTGTTGTCATTTAGGAATAAGATTGCGTGGGTGTTTGAATCGAGATCACGATCTTTTAGCGATTTATCGTGCAGGTCTTGCTTGAATTTTTTCAAGTGTCCAAAAACATTTTTTTTTTAAATTGCAAACAAATTATGAATCATTAATATTTATAATGTATACATATTTAGCATATATTTCGACCCCAAAGCCACACCAGTAGTTCGATCCAGACATTCACTTCCGTCTATTGTTTTGAAGAAAGTCACAATGGCAGAATCCATAATTGTGCAAAAAAAAATTTGCTTCATTTTCTTTGTGTAAATATTCTTCCCATTGATTTGAGGTGAAATATGACCTGACCATTTCTTGGTGCCAATCACCCTTTACATGAGTCTCCCAGATTAACCACCATTCATTATTTTCCCACTTCCACTTGTTGACAATGAGCAGATATGTTTGGCCTTTCTCTAAAGCATTCAGCTGTTACATTCCTCATTTTACTATTGCCCCCCTCTTCTGTTCTGACATGTCCTTGTCAAGTTACACTGCATGGAAGTGCAAACTGCCAGAACTAGTTTAATCCACACTGTTGTACTACTAGTTTCAGACCCCCAAGCCATCATATGACCGTGTGAACCTCTGAACCTGCTGTTTATTCCTTATTGCTGCTAGAGTAACTAACGTTTTGCTCGGTTTATGATTCAGAATGTTTATGAATACACTCTTTTTACGACGTTTATCACACGGTGATAAATAAAATGTGATGCTTTCCAGATGACACACTCTTAAATGTTCTGTGTTTGTGCTTACCACCGGTTGCTCCAAGTGGGCTTGTTCTGTGACGTTACATGGAAGAGTTATGGGAACAAATTCCCAATACTTTATAGGTTTGCAAACGAAATCGTGACCATTCTGCCATATTTGAAAGTGTATTTCTTCTCTCTGCAGGTCTTATATTACTCTTTTATCTGGTCTTTTATGGCTTTCTGGCTGGGATGTTCAGTCTCACCATGTGGGTGATGCTACAGACGCTGGATGATCACACTCCCAAATACAGGGACCGAGTGGCCAATCCAGGTAACAATCCCACAGCATTAAGGTACTATTCTTTGTTAAGCCCCTTTGGAAATGTATGTATTATGCAAAGCGATACAAATCAATAGAAATTGTAAACTGAAATTTACAAGTACGTAATTTTAGCAAGGTGCACCGTTTTCCTGCAAATTAAATACGAAACTGAAAGAAACGGAACAACTTTCCAAAATGCAATATGTCTCCATGTAGTTAATCAATCAGTGTTTCAACCGCAGAAAGATGTCAATAGAGCAGCTTGTCACCTAACATTGCATTTACTTCAAAAAAGCCTTTTTGGCTTGAGAAAAATCGCCATGTCCTGTACCTGATATACACAAAATAATCTATATTGAATCGAAAACGGAATTGAATCGCAAGCGCGTGATTCGAAATCGAATCGTGAAATTTGTGTCAATATCCAGCCTTACTGCACATACCGTATACTGCAGAAATAGCAGGACTGTAGTATGCTATTCTGAACATCGCCATACACAAAAAATGGCTTGGTGCACCTTTGTTTGTTTTTTTTAAATAATGCTGTGCAGTTTAATTATAAGTATAAATTATATGTAACCTTCATAGCAGGTTTGTTGTACATGAGGAATGTAGAGGGCTTCTAAATCAGTTCTATTGCGTAAAACCGTAGATGACGTCGCGAAGACAAAAGACTTTTATCTACTTGTGTATACACCTGCATTTTAATCTCTTAAAGTAAAGCTGTCTATTATCACAGCAAGCGTCACATGTAAAACACTCTATCACACTATATTGGGAAATTTTGCAATGCCTATCTCTGTGAAACATTTTTTCAACACTCCTTTTGTTTTCTTTGCCTTTTTTCTTTATGCGTGTATACACTATATACTGTACTAAAATATGGTCACACTTTAGATTAGGGTCCAATTCTCACTATTAACTACGACTTTTGCCTTAAACTTCTAATATAATTTTTTTTTTCTCTCTCTCTCTCTCTCTCTCTCTCTCTCGTAGTAGTAGGCTAAATAAATGTTTTCAGATAATATTTCAGAATGGATTAACACAATCAAAGACTTTAAGACTTATTGATCTTCTCACGTAGTTACTGGTTCTGAAATGACTTCAGATTTATAAATCCTTCTGTATACACAATTTTTGACATAGAGAGTAACGGAACAGACAGAATTTGCATTAGAGGTGCCATTTAGCTGGTGTGATTTTATTCAGTGCTATTTTTTACCATTACCTCCATTACAGTCAGAACACAACACCAGTCTCAGCAGTGTTACACATCATCCATTAATCATCTCACACTCTCACACACACACTACACATACCCTCGTACACTGTACAGCCCCCACACACTTGTGTACAGTGGTTGTGATGAGAGCGCTCCAAATCCATCCTCTCTCTCAATTATGAGCGCCGTTAAACCCGGCAAGTGAGACACTCTCTCTCTCTCGCTCGCTATCACTCATCCTTCCCCAAGTGAGCCATTTATTCCTCCCACTGATCTTTTTTTTCTTCCCTCAGCTCCCCCACCTTTCTCGAGATCTTTTAGTAACAGAATGTTCTCAGTACAGACACAGTTGGACATCATTTCAGACAAGTTGCAGTTAGTGTCTACAATTATCAGTGGATTGAATGTTCCAGGCAAGATTTTGAGTGTTAATGATTCGAGATGCACCGATATGAACATTTTGTACGATACCGATAATTCTTTCTATTTGAAAGCAAATAACCAATATATTGGCCGATAAATCTAAATCCAAATTTTTTATATAATTTTTGAGAGCCTGATTACAAAAACAAGTCTTACCATTAAAAGCCATGACCTAAACACACAATTATAATTTTATGTAGCCGATATGACGGACTTGCGCTGCACATGTTGCACTGAACTGTATTTTCCTTTTTTTAAGTGATTCCAATCATATTTCAAGCAACTCAAAACACTGATCATGGTGAATAGTCCACATCTGAAGTGTCTCAGCTTCGGGAAATAATACATCATTTATCGGCTTTAATATATCGGCCAAATTTTCTTATCTAGCCGATAACGATAACACTATAAATGAACATATATCGGCCGATACCGATATGGTGGCCGATATATTGTGCATCCCTATTAATGATCACAAATGCACATTGATTATGATTGGTGTTCTGATACAATAATGATATACATTTCCCAATGAGCACGCATACAGTCAGGTGTCTTTTGAAGGTGTGCATTATTTTGAAAGCATATTATTCTGTCATATTTTTATATGGACATACTTTTAAGACAAAAGTTCCCACATGGAATTTATATTTCAAGGAGTATTGGAAATAATTAACTAAGGGTCTTGAACTCCCTTCTGAAATGTCTTTGTGAATATCATTATTTGTAATTGTTGACTAGAAATTGGCATTAACTGGAAAACGTATTTTGTCCTCAGGGGTGATGATCAGCCCGAGGTCCTTGGAAATTGCATTTAACCGATCCATTCCCCAGCAATACAGCAAGTATGTGCAGCACCTGGAGTCGTTCCTGCAGCGTGAGTATCAACGCTCTTTTAAGTGCCTCACCTCTATACATATTTGCCATCAAGGTATAAAGTGATACTAAATCAGAGGATACTTTAACACACAGACCAAACTAGATCTCATAACACCTAAACCCAGAGCAAAACTAGACCTTTCGAAGTCCAGTTCCAGCTTGTCCAAGAACCAGGCTGTCCATTTTAATGGTTTGACATGGTTACTGCACTAAGCAGGTCAGTCTTCTCTAAGAAGCTGTTCAGAGCCAGTAGTCTTGTGAAAATGAGAGAAAGCACAAGATCAAGACTCCAACTCTGTTCAGAACCAGCAAACATTATCCATGTATGGCAGGCAATGGGTGGATAAAATAAATGTTTGAAAAAAATCATATTAGGAGGATATTGTTAATACAGCCAGATTTGAGATAAAATTACATATTTTTGTTACACTATCATCAAGGTCATATTTGGGACAAGCAACCGCTACACTTAAGTAACCAGGAGGAGGTGGTGTAGTCAGATATTTTGCAAGACAATAAGAGGACTTAAAATCCACCATAATATAAAAAGTATATTAGGAAGTGGCCTAAATTCAATTTATTTTGATTTGCTTCTCTCAATACATAAACCTCTCAGATAATGTCCCCCTTGTGTAGCCTCTGTTTGGAAGGTTTGAATGTGATCTTCGTAATACTCCCACTGCTGATGGTTAAATGTGCTTGAATTTGCACATTGTTCTCAGCTGTATGCGATCACTACCCCACTTGAGCACGTACAACTTAAAGGCTGCATCCGGAAACGTTGGCAGCTGACTTGTTGCCTCACTGCCTTATCAGGCAATGACTTTTTAGGCAGTGTTTTTGCGCATGAAGGTACTTCACGAATCCGATTTCGGACAGACTTCTGAGGCGGAATAACAGTTTAATGATCTACAACAAAATAGAGCGAACTTTGGTGATAACCAAGCAAATATTTAATTTCCACGATAGTAATTTCTCGCTAGAAATGACTAAAGAAGTGGAAAACGTTGGTCAAAAACGTATATTTACATACATACTGTCCACCAACCGCAACTTTCAGTTACCGTCTTTATTTTTTAGCTCAACTGTCACAGAATTGAAAGCACAGGATTGTGGGATATGAAAGGCAGTGAAGGATACATCTGTGTTGCCTTCAAAAATAAATCAGATGAAGGCATCTCAGGAGACAGGAAGTGAAGCTAACATTGGATTTGGACGTCCCTTGATGCCTTCCTACCTTACTCCGAAAGGGGCGTTCACACTACAATTTTCGTTCCATTGACTTCCATTCATACACATGCAAATGCGTCAGGCCACAAACGCAAGCTCATGCAAAAAGTTTAAGAGTTTTCTGCGTTCAAAAGTTCAAGTTTGGTCAACTCTGAGCCGCGAATTCACATCACGTAAAGACGTGACGAGTAAAAGATCGATACATTTTCAGTTTATTACTATTTGTTATAAGTTAAGTTCATAAATAAGACTCTGCAGACCGTGACGTCATATCACGAACATTGCAGTGTCCGAAGAATTTTGCATAGCTCATGGTCTAGTGTGACCGTGGCTGAAGGCAGCATTTTCTTTCTTAAATAGATCACTAATGATCAGATACAGCAGTCATGAGTGACTCATTTAAGGACCCCATGCAATCAAAATTGGAGTCTTGTGGCTTTTAGTCAATTAGTTTTGAGGTCATCTAGATGTTAGTTTTAGGAGATGCACTCATTTAAAGTGTTTCTACTCTGGGAAAATGGACCAGAAATATAAATGACATCATCTGCTGCTCAGAGGCATTTAGACATTCTTGTCCAATAAAACACTTGTCCATCACTGAATACACCTACCAATGATTAGAAATAGCAAATCATGGTTCAGTGGTTTGTCTGATGCTATGTTCAATTATCTTGCTTGCTAAAAGTGCAAAGATCACCTCTTGAAGAGGCAATTCCAACTTGTATACTCTTTTGGAAATCCACAACTGTGATTTTTAGTCGAGATGAGCAACACCGAGGTCAGTGGTTAATGACAAACATGACATTCATTTTAGAACTAAGTCAATAAGTTCCTCCATTACATTCTTAAACCCTGTTTCGAAAATATGTTCAGAAACGGGTGAATAAAACATGCCCTGCATTCGAATATGCCTACTTCCCTACTATATAGTGTAGGGTAAATGAGTAGTATGTTTGACATGAGTATTCATAGAAGTTTATAGTATTTAGAAAACCGTAGGCCAAAAGTACCCGGAAGATCTCCTACTTCTGGCGAGATTCTGAACTGTGCATCTGATGGACATTTTACTACCCCTTTAGCCCAAAGGAGAGGAGTTGTGAAGTGTCGTAGGTCACATGACAAAGCCAACATGTAGTATGTCTGGATTTCATTACCATATAGAACATACTTTTAACAGTCATAAAGTTCTTTCCTCATCAAAAGCTAAAGACAACTACGATTATTTTTCTTATGCCTTTTTCCCTTCCCTCTCAATTAGACATGTCCCAATTCTGACCTTGATTTTAAACTAAAACTATTAGCCATTTAAAGAGCAGTACAACTTTTTATATGTCCTTCCTCCACTGGCTTCTCAAACACAAGTGTGGCCAAGTTGGAAGTCTGGAGAGCTTGAAAGCCCTTATTTGGAGCACTCAAAGACTTCCAACTTGGCCACACTTGTAGACACGAAAAAACGTCTCCCAACCACACAATTGTATCAAACTACTGATGATTTTCAGCTCAGCACCGTTATCTCGCTATCTGTTCTCTCTCTTTTGTTACTTCAGAGTACAATGACTCCCTGCAGGATGGGAACGAGATCTGTACCAAGGGGGAGTACTTTGAGCAAGGTGATGATGTTGTTGTGGAGAAGAAGGCCTGCCAGTTCAAGAGAAGTTTTCTACGACAGTGCTCTGGACTGGCTGATAGCACTTTTGGTTATTCAGAGGGCCAGCCATGCATCCTAGTCAAGATGAATCGAGTGAGTTGCATGTTTTTACGCTCTCCCCAGTAAAAGGTGCCTACTGGTGGAAACGCAGATTAGCTGTTAGCATATGAAGACTTCAGATGCAAAAGTCCGTCTTAAGTTTTTGTTTAATATTAACATCTTTATTAGGCTCCTATGTATAGTTTCTACCCAAGTACCGGCATTTCTGAATGGGCTGAGGCTGGGATTTAGTGAGTTTGAAGTGAAAGTATTTGATGAACGTATACTATGTGAGGAGAGCATTCACTCAACATTATCTAATTTTTGACAGAGGTGCTTTTAGAGGCTTTTGCATCGGAGGTCTTCATATGTTCTCCAGACAAATAGAGCCATGGTGCTCGTGCATGGACAAAAACTTCCAAACAGGCCTTTGTTGTGTTGTAATTACATCTCAGAAATTCAACACTTCCCCTTTGAAGAATGAGAGACCAGGCTTGTTTATAAATTTCTGCGTTTCATTTGTTCGTCAACTGAAGCGTTATGCTGTTGTGGAATTAGTCGGATCATTATCTAAGGATGTTTGTTCAGTGCATATGTTCCTTATCCTTTGCAGGTTATTGGGCTTAGGCCAAAAGGAGACCCACGTATCAGCTGCGCAGCCAAGGTAATTCCTACATCACACATTGTATACTAGCTTAAATGTGTACAATATTATGTGTAACGTGATTTCACCAAGTACAACATGATCCTGGAACAACATTCCAATCAACCAATCAGATTTGAGGGACAAGTTTACGGTTTATGTCAAGCTATAAGTAGGCCTATGCTTCTACATCAGTGTTATTCACCTATCATTTCCCTCTGAGAAGTTATGGGTTGGGTTAGGTTTAGGGGTAGGGATATGGATGCGGCTTCATTTTTCAGACAGAAAAGTTGTTCGATGATCAACAAAATAAGTTGATCCAGGAACCTGTCTTATTTGGCAGAATCACAGTGACGACGATGTCAGGATGAGTGTATCATGATGGTGCGAGTCTGAATTAATGTGTTTGTTTCCATCTTGGGTTTTCACACATCTGTTTGTATCTGGTCTCTCTCCACGCTGCCTATAGGGCCAGCAGTATTAATGGTGGGTAAGATGTCGGGCCCCCCCCCCTCCCCCATTGTATCCTCAGGGTCCTTGTCCCGGTCCTTTTCCATCTCTTTGCTGCCTCTCTCCTGTACTGCTTTGATTATGGTGCTTTTAACTGCCTTCTTTCTAGAAATGATGTATACCTTCAGATCCCCCAGCCATTGAGAATGAAAGGCATAGCGTCTTGGTAGAACAAACCTATAGGTGGATCCTTCCACACCATAGGCACCCCTGTTTATTCCTGATATTAAAGGGATAGTTCACCCAAAAATGAAAATTCTGTCAGTAATTACTCACCCTCATGTTGTTCCAACCCCGTAAGACCTTCGTTCATCTTCGGAACACGAATTAAGATATTTTTGATTAAATCTGAGAGCTGGATCACTCCTCCATAGGCTTCTAAGGGATTGACACTTGTTCCCCGAAAAGTTATTAAAGACATGGTTAAAATAGTCCAAGTGACTACAGTGGCTCAATCTTAAGTTTATCAAGCGACGAAAATACTTTTTGTGCGAAAAAAAAAAAAAAAAGACTTTATTTCAACTATTCATTTCCTTCTCTGTGGGCCTCTAGTCAGTTAATATAGTGTGATTGCGTAGAGCTATGTCACACGTAGGCTCACTATTGGCCGACGCTGGTCATGTGTGTGATGCGTGTGACGTACAACACAGAAGCTTACGCTGTTACACTAGAGAACTGACTCGAGGCATTTTCGGGCATAGTGAAGACATTTCCAATCTGTCAGTTGTTTTCTTTTAGCGCTGACTTATCAGGCAACCCCAATTCGGTGTAAGGGTAGCATGTTAGGTGGTCTTGCTTAGCCATACTTTGGACAAGGGGTTTCCCATCATGCTCCACAAGGGCCGCTTTTCTGCAGAGTTCAGCTCCTGCCTGGGAGTTTCTAGTGATCCTGAAGTAATCCAGATCCTCTAGTAGGATTAGACACCGCTGGTCCAAGGTATGGCAATGCAACGAGCATATTAAGGACTATTAGCAGAAGGTTTTCTACACTTGACATCGTATTCTGGTCAGAAAGGACCAACCTGTATAGGAAGGGACCAAATTATGACATGTAAACGAACAAACAGTTTGTTTTGCATTGACAATATCCTGTCTACTTGCTATGAAGTGCTCACACCAAACTCAAAATATCTTGATGCCATGAATCCAACCAGGCAAAATCCTGTGATTTAGTTCAGCTTTGATGTCATGAACCAGGCAAAATCATCACTAGTCACTGTAGCAGCCGGTTACCTTGTAAACATGGCAGCTCTTTAGGGTTGTTCAGGCCACATTAATGTTTACATTACAAGTGCTTATTGAGCACTTATTTTTGGATCCCCATATCAGGTGTAAACAGTTGCTATTGGGAATCCACCACACATAAGTGAAATGTGTTTGGGTCAAATTCATGTTTTTTTCAGGTATTTCAATTGATTTTATTGACTTAGTAATATTTTTTTCCTTGCAAAACATTGCCTTTTGACCTCAGAAACCTCTTACGAATTCTTATGAACACGTCCACAAACATCTAACCGATATCAGGCACGCGTTATGCAATGTTGGACCCATTTCAAACACTTGTTTGCTTCCTTGGCGTAGTTTTTGCTGCAGATGTGAGCTGTTCCTATCAGACCATGTTTTTGACTCGACTCCCATGAGAACTTCTTTACTGCCCTTATCATTTAGTCATTCTTGTACCTCATGACTTCTCTGAGAGCTCTCACCCGTGTGACCCTTGAAGGTATACACGGACACAAGGAAGTGCTCTGCTCCTTCAGGAACTCTCTGTCCTCTGAACTTTTAACGCTTTTGCAAAATTATGCTGATGGATTTTGCTGTTTCTATCTTGCCATTTCTTACTTAAACTTCCAGTCCTTGCAATGTTTCAGTGGGACTTTCACACAAGAAAAGCGATTCGCGTTTTTGATGTTAACTTTTCCAGTGATAATACCACGTCTGTTAGCGCACAAGCAACTGTCTTTGGTGTTTTACACATTTTGATACCACCCCTTATCAAAATTGCATTAAAACAGCTATTGTGAAAAGTATAGTGAATGCACCGTAGTGGTCATTCATAAATTGTGAACCGATTATTCTTACATAATTGAAGTATCGAACAGGAGTAAAGTGATTTTCTGTAACAATTCCTAGTTTGCGTTGAATGAATGCTGTATATTTACAGCAAAAGCAGTTTGTGTGAAAGCAACGAATGAAACGCTGCAGTTTTTGAGCTTCTGTGCTGATTCTTAATAATTACATTCTTTATTTGAATTTGATTATTAAATCATGAATCATGGTCTGTAGTCTTTTGATGACTGACTAAACACCTTCTTATAGTGTTTTTATGATCTTCTTTTTCATTGGACTTACGCTGTCTGCAAGCATGCATCACTTTGACCTTTCTCCAGATACACAGCCATTTCAAAAGCTCACGGCTTCCAGCATATCATCTCAATCGGTTCACTTAATGAAAGATGAACCGGTTAGCCTACTGAATGCACATTAGGATCAGAACCTTGCAACTGTTCCTGAAACAGTTTGTTGCCTCATGCTACTGCTGGATATAGACTGTGATGGACTGCGAGCTGAGAGTTATGGATTCATGCGTTCATATACAGTACATGATGCAAAATTCTTTCTGTATTGTATGAAAGGTTGTTCTGTATGTGTGTAATATGCTTTATGAAATATCTGATGTCTTTGTGCATTTGAAGGGGGTCTTATTTTTCCTTGTCATCATTTTGAGTGATGTCTGTTGCTACTGGCATCTGCTCATGAGTCACATGACACATAGTCCATGAAGTGCAGCAATGTGTGATCTCACTCTTTGTGGTCGTGTCTCCAGGTCCAGAGAGAAACTCCCCTGCAGATGCAGTACTTCCCCACCGAGGGCATTCTGGACAAGAGTTACTACCCCTATTATGGCAAGAAATTACATGTGAGTACAGTGCAGCGAGGTCACAGTGTTTAAATGTGGAGATGCACAATATAGTGGTGACCATTGTCAGAATAAATAATGTGAAAAATATTACATGTATAAAATATAAATATTACATTTTATTATGAATGAAAATGAATTATTTGATGTATAGAAAATGTATACATCTTTCATATAAAATAAGTATTTAAAATACGTTTTAAAGTGTAATATATGAAATTATAGACATATAAAAAATATGTCATATAAAATAAATGTTAAATTAACTGGTCTGATTGCGCCTTTAATGGGAGACGTAAAAATAAGAGCTTGTTTTTTTATGTATTAAACATAAAATATACATATAATATTTAAAATATATACACATTTCTACACACAAGAATATTTCTACACACAAGAATACACACAATGTATATTCTATATGTAGAAATGTATATAATTGGCATATTTATATTTTATTTTAATGTTAAAATTAAAAAAACTATTCTTTGTATATTTGATATATGGAAAATAAATAATCTATAATATGAAATGCATATTTAAAAGTATTTAAATTTTAAAGTGTAATTTATAATATGTATATTCTATGTACAGAAAATAAATAAAATGAACAATTAAAATAAAATAATTTTTTTAATGATTGGTATTTTGATTGTGCTGTTAATGGGAGAAGTCATTTTTAAGTATTAAACCCAAATATTTAAAAAAGAAAAAAATGTATTCACGTTTTACACATGTATCAAACAAAAATATAAGAATTTAGTCTATTTATTAGGATTAACCCCTTGAGATGTAGTGTCTCATTTTCAAGGGGTCCTAACCAGTGTTGTGCAAGTTACTTCCAAACTGTAATACATTATATATTACTTGTTACTGTTATTTAAAAGTAATTAATTACCTTACAATATTATGGTCTCAGAATTGTAATGCGTTACATTACTCCTGTATTACTTTTGAGTTACTTTCACCGAAATAACTATACAGAAGTAGATCTTAACATTCTAAAATGACTAGGGCTTTAACAATATTCGATATGAAACCGAAATCGCGACACTCAGATCCACGAACCTGCAGAATCGCGACACACCCCTTCCAAGAGTTATCCTTCCCGTCCAGATCCAATGATACCACTTCTTTAAATTACTATTAGTATTATTTGAAGTTAACTTAACATTATAAAATACGTAGACCTACACCACAAAACTAGTTTAAAAAATAAATTATTTAAAATTTGGGAATCCCAGCGTTATGGACATGACATTTGCAGTCAAAACTTGAAATATAAATTCTCAGAAAATGCTTTAATACCAAACTATTGAAACGTCTGTTTATCCATAGTCTCCTCCCTGAAAGGAGTCCAGACATTAGAAAAATATCAGTCTACACATGCGTTTTATATTTAATATTAGGGAAATAGACAGTCATGCGTGACAAAAAAAATCTTTAACTTTTAGGAGGCAACGATTTTTTTTGTTGTAATTCTGTGAATTACACTGCGCAAATCGGATGAAGAAGGGTTGGCTCTCCACAGAACATAAAATATTCATTTTATTTTATTTTTCGTGTTCGCATTTATGAGGAAAAAACAATGTTACAGACGTGAGAGTTCTCCGTTATGGACGCAACCGCTCTGAAGCGGCATTAAAAGACTGCTTTAAAACTTTCACAGAGACTTTACACATAAAACCTTTCTTTAAAGGGAATTTCGTTTTGTATTAATTGTATCTTAATTTTAATCAATGTTTCATCAACCAATTGCCTGGATTTAATAAATAAGAAGTAGGCTAAATATAGCAGACAATTATAGATAATCAAGACACTGAGGCGCCGGTGCGTGAACTGGAGCGCGTCTCATAAATGAACCGAAACTCAACGTATAAGGTAGCCTATTCACGGACCTGAAAAATATATCTATATTGAAATGTCTACTTGTAAACAGAACAATTCAAAACGAAAGAAAACAGACTGCTCTCTGCTTATGAAATGAAATGTGCTTTTCTCTCTGGTGCATTCACTACTGCGAAGATCGCGAGTCAGCATCGTCAACTTCATCTTGACTTTATTAATAAACAATTAAAATGTCTCCTTGCTATATTTGACATATTCATAATCATTGCCTTTGCCGGTTCTTTGTGACAGCTTTTAGGTTCTTTATCGGCAGCGCCGCCGCCCTTACATGAACGCGTCACCACCGCATCAAAAACACGATTGCGTGATGAAAACATGAAAAATAGAAACATAGCCTAACTGTTTAGAAAGAAAACACAGAACGAATAGCCTAATGCGCATACGTCCACCTCGCGAATGTATAGTCTTCTTCATGCCATCTTCACCATTAGCCGCTTTTCCACTGGCCAGCGCGAGCACAAGAGGCCGAAATCATGCCTCACGGCACTCCTGTAAAAAATAAATCGCTATACAAATATATCAGACGCTGCCATTTAGTGTTTATTTACAGACTTGGACACCACACGCGGCTATTGACTGACCACGAACAGGTAACTTAGCCTACTTGCATTTTTCATTCCTTAATGTCTCGCGGTCTTGTTGTTTTTTTTTTTTGTTTTTTTTACAATTAAAACTAAAAGTCTGTTGTAACGCAAGCCTTACTGAACATGTACCGAGTAAAATATTACTGAAAATTGATTAGTAATGCCTTACACTACTGCGTTACAGCAAAAAGTAATATGTTACTATAATGCATTACTTTTGTAACGCGTTACTCCCAACACTGGTCCTAACATACAACGCAACACAATCACAACGTAATAACAGAAACAAAAATAAAAAACAAAATTATCAGGACATAAACAAACAACAAAACAATACTGAAAAATATGACACCAACAAGTTACCAGAATAGTCAATAATAAATGTACAACAAAATATAATGATCAGGTGTAAATGAATATCAGGTATAAAACTATAAATAAATAAAAAACAACCAAAAAAACGTAAAATAAGATGACAAAGATTGTTTAAACAACTGAAATGATGTAGAGTATCTATAATGTCTACAGTTAAATTATTCCTGTCTATTTGGGCTTTAAATATAAAAGTTTTTGTGTGTGTGTGTGTGTGTGTGTGTGTGTGTGCATGAGGAACAAGGAAATACGTCTGGGAAGAATGCCTAACTTGGTAATTTAAAGAAAAAGGTACAAAGTGTTGTTTTAGATGACTGGGATAATTAAAGTAATAATATAAATTGAAGCCAATGAATGTCTTCTATGACCATCGGAGTGCATCATGCATTATACAGTCATTATACAGCGAGTAAAAAAAGAACATCCCAAAACGATTCTGCAAAGATTATTATACGCTGTGTTGAGCGAAACCACATCTCATTTTGATGCCGTTTGAAGAACATCATCACAATAATCAATGGTCGAAAAAATAATAGTTGAGAAACAAGTTTTCTACAAACACTATTAAAACGATTGATGTAAAATACTAATTCCAAAGTTGACTTTGTGTAAAACATGATCATGTGATTTGGTTCAGAATCAAGCCATACACCAGGATATTTAATAGCATCTTCTTTACATGATCGAAAACAAGAACAAGTTCTGGATTTGTTCAAGTTCTAGGAAAGTTTGTCTAGAACCAAAAATCATAATATAGGATTTTTTAAAAATGATTATTGGTGTCCATATGTAATTATTGCATTGTTTCTTACCGTATTTCTCTGATTTTTGTGGTTTCTGCTTGCGTTCTCTCTGGTCTCCACCAGGCGAGCTACGTCCAGCCCGTTGTAGCCGTGAAGCTTCTGCTGGCTGAGGAAGACTACAACTCTGAGCTCCTCATCGAGTGCAAGGTGGAGGGATCGGACCTGATCAACAACGACGAGCGCGACAAGTTCATGGGCCGGGTCACCTTCCGGATCAACGTGTCCAAGTAGCCTGGGCCAATCCCCGGAGACGCACGATGTCAGTTCCTCTCACTCAAACCCCGTCCCTTCTCATGTTTATCACGTACACCTCGTCCCCTATGTGGCGTCCTGCGAGTTAAAATCAGGGTCGTAGTGCGAATGCTCGTCTCGGGTCCGGTTTAAAACTCGTCCTGGATTACAGTTGTAGTTCGATGCATGCAGACCTTCACTGGCCCTGCCATACGGATGGGTCAGGGTTGGGAAAGTGCGTATGTGTGACGTTATTTAAGGTTTTAGGACTTATTCCTCATCAGAACCACCCTTTTATCCAAAAACACCCCACTGGAAATGCAAAGGTAAAGGTAAAAAACAAGTCGCATTGATCCTCCTCTCGTCGCCTGCCCGTAAGAGAGAACCTAGTGTCATCGTGTAGTAAGTATAGGGACCTGTAAATAGATGCATCAACACATGATGTGCTCCCCTCATAGTACTGTTTAGCCTGCCATGTGTGTGTGTGTGTGATGTGAAGCCTCAATGTACATATTTAATGGATTTTAACCACTTTTTCCTCCGTCATCGCTCTCACTTTGTCTGACTGCTGTAAGAAATCAAGAGTATGAAATTATATAATAGCTGTAATTTAAGATTATTGAGAAATTTAAAAAATTAAGGAGGGTGGGGGGGGAGGGAAAACACCAAAAAAAAAACCATCTATATCAAACCTTGTTTGAAAACCCGTCCACCATCTGAGGGAAGTGATTTTTTTTTAAAACCTCTGCAGAAACTGTTTTTTGTGCAGATGCCTTACGATCTGTATGAGTTTAAAAATCTTGAAATAAAAGTGATTTTAAACAAAGGTTTGTTTTTGCTGTATTGAGTGTTTTCTTCATAGAGCTGCTGAATAGGCCTACTTGTGGAAGTTGTTGAAATTCATAACCGCAAATAATTAACTTAATGTATTTTTAACTTGAAGTGTTAAAATGCTAGTCAAGGTGATACAAGTTGTAAATTAATCCTGCTATCACGGAGTGATAAAATATATAATTGAAAAAAGCCATTTTTGATTTTGAGGATTCTTTGAATAATAGAAAGTAAAAAAAAAAGGTTTTTTTTTGGTAAGAGTGTTTTTATAATAGGTCTTAACTGTCACTTAAACTTGATCAGTAGTGTATAACTGCTCATAATTCATAAATATGAAATATTAAAATCCAACATGAGATGGCAACCTTTACAAAATAATCTGCTACCAATGAGAAAACAGATTATTTGTCAAAATGTACTCTTAAAATCAATAGAAATAAATCACTGTTTAAATGTTTAATCCTTTACAATTGTCATATAGTTGGATGTATCATCATATAATTGGTTATTCAATGAAGTGGTTTCATACAATACATTATACTGTTTATCACACTTATATGTCTATGTACTGCTTAAATTCAGAGGAATTGGCCACAAATTCGCCAAAAGGTAGAATAGTTACAAATTGCCATCAGACTAAAAAATGTAAAATTCTTGCTGTCACTTGTTTAAAAATGATAGTGACAGAAACACGTTGTAATTCTGCCCTCTAGCGGCTGTCATGCGTATTACATGATTCTGTGAGAGAAGGGTTTTCTCAAAACAAAACAAGGTGCATTGCAAAAGTATTCATACCCCCTTCGTTTTTTTCAACATTGGTGCAAAAACCACGCCATGAGGTAAAGCGAACTGCTTGTAGTGACGGGATTGCATCAAGACACCGATCTGAGGAAAACAAAATCATTCTGCTGCATTGAAGGTTCACAGAAGCATGTAGCCTCCATAATCCTTAATGGAAGAAGACTTGAACTCGTCCTGGACCTGACCTGAGCTATCTATGGAGAAGGGCCTTGGTAAGAGTGGTGACCAAGAAGCTGATGGTTACTGTGGTGGAGCTCCATGATCATATATAGAGATGGATGGGAGAAATGTACTGAAATTAAGTGGCCAGACTCAAGCCTCTGCATGAAAACCCACTTAAGACCATGTGGTCTCAAGACAAAGACCACAAGATCTGTGCAATATTTAGATTAAAGGAGCAAACAAACAGGCAGAAATGCATGAAATATTCAATGAATATAACTGTATAAAAACGACAACAACAGTGGCATAAGCAAGATGTTACTGCTGGTAACATCATGAGAAAAGTTAGGCTATAGGCTAACACTTTGTGACCTGACTTGAACTGACACATCTGCCACTATCTACGGTACAAACCTCCAGCATGTGACTGCTGTGTGTGTCGACACTTCAGAGAGTTAATGTCTGACTTCCTTGTGCCTCTTCATTGGCTTTCAGGCCTCAGATCTGCCTTGCTCTTGATAACAGAAGCATTAACACTCAGGGTCAAGAGCAGAAATCGGGGCTTGAGAGAAGAAGTGGCTGGAGAGTGTGTTGATAAATGAGCTTTTTGCCCTGCAGGAACCTGACCTCTGACCTGGAACCAGTCACGGTGTACTATGAGAAAGCTGGTCCCGCTCAGCACAGATGTAGAACCATCATGTCAATACTTTCTTTAGGTTTTGGACCACTGTATGAAGTGATAAACATTCATCATGACTCAGAAAGCTTTACCAGCCATTAGAAAAAACATCTGAACTTTCGTTTCGTTAGGAACCATTCGGCCATCTGAACTGATTCCCAAAAGGGATAGTTTACCCAAAAATTAAAATGATGTCATTAATTACTCACCCTCATGTCTTTCCAAACCCGTACGACTTTCGTTCATCTTCGGAACACAGATGAAGATCTTTTTGATGAACTGAGAGCTTTCTGTCCCTCCATAGACAGTAGGCAACTACCACTTTGATGCTTCAAAAAGTTCATAAAGAGATCATAAAATTAATCCATGTGAATTGAGTGGTTTAATCCAAGATTTTCTGAAGAGACTTGATTGAAAAATTTGCAGCTGGTTCCTTTGAAAATTTCCAATGTTTTTTTTTATTTTATTATTTTTTTTTTTTTAAAGCCTGTGGTACATAACTTGACTCATGCTTTGACTTTTTGTTGTTGAACAAAACGTCATTGTATATTCAAGTTATGTTTACCAAAGGCTTTATTTTACACATTAATAAAAAACTACTGACCAATCAGTTCTGAAAGCAGAGTCCTGTATTAGAACACGAGGAGTGCAAAATTGCACCTTAAATTTGTTTTGAGCCTTTTTAGGATTACTTATTTTTTTTACGTGGTTGTTTCTTTAAAGTCCCCCTGTGGTGAAAATCATGCTTTAAATGTTGTTTAAATGTCTATGTGGTGTTTTTGATATGCTTTAAGACAAACCATGTGCAAATTCACAAGTCAACATTGCTGAGTATTTTCTCCTTAAAACTGCAGTGAACCAAAAACAGTCTCAAAAACACGGTTTGAAATCACTGGTGTTTCTGACGTCACAAACTACCTTGTAACCAATCACGTCAATGAGTGATCGTCAATGACAACGTGATCTCTTAGCTGGTGTGAGTGAGTGGAGACGGGGCTAATTTGCATATTCATAGAACCGTGTATACTAAATGAGGCAAGGGTGTAGAGTAACATTCAAGCTATTTTAAGGCATGAATAATTCTTTTTTTAAGAAGAAAACGTTTGAATATGTTGTTTTGGTGATCAAAGATGATTTTTAAGGGATAAAACTATTGATTATGGTCATGGGGGACTTTAGCTTCAGACTGTGAGTGTCTACGATAGCCACCAGAGGGCACTCCTCCTGTCTCCTTGATCTTATAATGAACTGCATTTCCCATGATTCATTGTCTGGTTATGTTCTGATTCCTTCCACCTGTATGTGATTATTTTGTAATCAAGTCTGCGACTCCGAGTGGTAGATTTAACACAGACACTTTCATGTCCCGAGGATTGAATGTACACATTTTATTGTTTACCATTGTTCCAGACACAGACTTTCAATAATAAAAAAATAATCATATCACATTCCATCTCTTTCCATGTTCCCACTTTCCTATCCTGTAAAGGCAAACTGTCAAAATGTGACACTTTCTTGTAGACAAACATGTCCATTGTCAAAGTAGCTAATGCGCCTAAAAATAGGTGGATGGAAATGACTCAAAACTTATTAAATAACAAAAAATGTCTCCGACAATCTGCTCACAGCTCTCGGCTGGAAGCATATGATACAATTTAAATGGCAGCCTAGAAGTGTGTTCAAGAAATTATTGCTTTAGAGAGTAGCTTAAAGAAATATTTAAAGGAGCAGTTCACTTTCAAATGAAAATTAGGCCCTGATTTACTCACCCCCAAGTCATCCGTGTATATGACTTTCTTCTTTCAGACGAATACAATCAGAGTTATATTAAAAAATATCTTGGCTCTTCCAAGTTTTATAATGGCAGTGGATTGCAACCAACAGATTGAAACTCAGAAACGTGCATCTATCAGTCATAAACGAACTCCACACGGCTCCAGAGGGTTAAGAGTGTCACAGTCCCACAGGTGGGACGTTTGCCATTATATATTTAAAACAATAATATCTTAGTAAAAACCTAAAGTAATATTGACAAACTATATATCAGCTTAAAATCTCTAGTTTTCATATTTGGTGGCTGTTTTCTAAAATAAATTACAGAGGAGGAGTAATTTATCAATTTGCAACAAGAATATTTCATATTCATTAGGAGTATTTAGGCCTTTATTTTGAAATAGCAATAAACATGAAAAATCATGAAAGATTGGTAGAAACCTCAGTTTGTTTTCATGCCAAGAGTTCAAAAGATAACACCAATTCCATTTTATGGGAAAAAAAGGTCTAAAAAAATGTTTTAAATATAAAGAAAATATTATGGATTCTCGATTTGTGATGCAGCTGCAAGCTATAACGCACATATGTGGTCTTTTTATGCATTTATTAGAGGTTGCATTCAAATCAAATACTGCCAAACCACCCATACTACTTCTGAATAGGATGTCTACTTCATAAATTGTATGAAAAACATGGAAATACATGGTCCAGATCACTCAAAACATAGGCTATATGAAAATGGAGGCGCCCTTATATGGTCAGTAATGGAGTCTGGTGTTCATCTAGTGAAAAAGTTTGGTACTGCGCCCGAATAAAATCTTACTGAAAGCTCATTTTTTGAGATATCAACCTAAAATTTGGAACACAAGTTGTTAAGATTTTTGGCTTTCATTTTCTTGCAGTTTTAGAGTAAAATATATTTTGTAATATATATATTTTATATAAAATATTAATAATTATATTTTTACATTGCACATGTTCATAAACTCAAACTTATATAACTTTTTTAATAGTTTCTACACTTCTAAAATAATCTGGAAAATATCTTCTTTAAAACAAGACCAACCATATGTCTATATTCCAAAGCATTCTTGAATTACAACCATTTAAGTTTGGATAGTGATTTTTATGTCTATGTGAAAAAAGAGGGGGTGACAGTCAAAGGGTTAATAAAGGCCTTCTAAATAAAGATGAATAAAGATAAAGATGTCTGTGTAAGAAAAATATTTATATTTAACACGTTACAAAGTCAAATTCAAGCTTCAAGCTTGCGCAACTTGTGACGTTGGCGTAAATACAGCAGTACGTCACATTACTCGCATAAGTTGCGTTTTACACTTAAGTGGAATCCGTATGTTCGTTTGGCCGGAAGATAGTTATTTTACTTTATAAAGATTCTTACACAAACTCATTGTTTTGCTTCAGAATGCCTTTATTAACCCCTCCCACCGGAGCCGTGTGGAGTTCGTTTATGACGGATAGATGCACGTTTCCGAGCTTCAATCTATTGGTTGCAATCCACTGCCATTATAAAACTTGGAAGAGCCAGGATATTTTGTAATATAACTCCGATTGTATTCGTCTGCAAGAAGAAAGTCATATACACCTAGGATGGCTTGAGGTTGAGTAAATCATGGGCTAATTTTCATTTGAAAGTGAACAACTCCATTCATTTGACTGACATGCCAATATTAATTCAGGCATTACAACTCAAATCAATATTGGTTTGTTCATTCTGCTCATATACAAACGAAATAAAAAAGAATGAAACTGTTCATATTGACAGAAAAATAAGCAAACAGGAAGGCATTATTGATACCTGAGGGCAAATTCTTTATATACCATGTTGGGAAGCACAGTGGGCCCTAAACCCGAACGAGGATTGGATTATTGGGTTTAGGGAAGGCCGTTTGAATGAGGCTTTCAGCAGTTCACTGTTAGTGCTGACATCACTACTCAACCGCAGTGGTAGGAGTCTTTCTGGACTGTGAGAGAGGACAGATCACTTTCTATGTGCAGAAAGAAGGATAAGTTTGGATTTATCTTCTCGTATCAAGCTGAGCTGCAGGGCAAAGTGTCTGTTTGATGTGTGCTGGCATGAGTATAGTACCAACTCTCCCTGTCACTATTACTTATTGAGAGCTTTAAGGCCTCCAACAGCATGGTCACTTACAGAACAAACCCCTTTGGTGCCTTCAATGCTAATCTTATTGGTGCTGTCCTCTTTTCTGTTGATTTCAATGTAAATTACGCAAGACCTCCCCATTGCAATTATGCAATCCCTTCTAAATTAAATTAGTATCTTGCATGTTATGTAATAGTTGGCTTGGCATGCAGAATGACTGTCTTTGTTTAATGGGACTGTATAAGAAGCAATGAAGCTGATGCTGCATTCATGCCATGCCGTAACTAATTACAAGATAACAACACATGACGTTCTACTCTGAGATGTTCGGCGGTGGTCTCAGAAATGACAAGTTTACAAGTTATAATTACGAGCCCTAGCTTTTTACAAGTTGGAATCTCGTAATTACGTGGATGCACCTTTTTTACTTAAAAAATGTACATTTCTACATTTTTATATAGTAAAATCATGATGTTGTCCAAGCCATTATGGAACGATCCTGTTTATAAGTTACGAGTGAACGGATCTACTTTAAGCCCTGAGTTTACGAGTTGTCAGTGAGAAATGTGGCGGAATACCAAAATACAAGTATTTAGCAGTGACATTGTCAAAAAAAATGATTTACAACAAAATCCTGCACAAAATATAATAGCATTGTAATACACCTGTCATATGTATGTCCTGTGTTTCCCCCGTTCTTTGTGTATTTGGTTCAGTCCTGTTTCTAGTTTCCAGCTCCTCGTTAGTGTTTAGTTTATTCACCTGTTAACCTCTGTATTTAAGCCCTGTGTTTCAATCTGTTCTTGGTCGGTCGTCGTCGCTTATACCTTGTTGTTCTGATCCTGTTCTTCTGATCCTGTTAGTGTTCTTCTAGTTAAATAAAGACTGCTGCATTTTAATCCTGCTTCCCGTGCCTGTTTCAGCCAGCCCGTGACAGAACGACCGACCACATCATGAGCTGGGAGCTCGCGGGACAGATCACGGCTCTGGATAGCCGTGATCTGTTCCATTACACCCGGGGGTTTGTTTCTCTCGCTGACTCCTGAACTCTGAGTGACGAGGCAATAAAGGCGTTTTACCGACTGGGGGCTAAGACAGTTAACCCGAGGGAGTTTCCAGACCTCTCCGGTCTGGACTGGAGAGAGGCACTCTCCAGATGTCTTGAGAGCTTCCTCCCATGGCACGCCATGTCAACATCTGATCTGCACGTCACCTCTCCAGTGTTCATCCCCGGGCCGGAGTCTCTTCCCGCATTGCCTTCACCGCTGGTCCCGTCCAGCACAGTGCCTCCACCGTTGGTTCCGTCCAGCACAGAGCCTTCACCGCTGGTTCCGTCCAGCACAGAGCCTTCACCGCTGGTCCCGTCCAGCACAGTGCCTCCACCGTTGGTTCCGTCCAGCACAGAGCCTTCACCGCTGGTCCCGTCCAGCACAGAGCCTTCACCGCTGGTCCCGTCCAGCACAGAGCCTTCACCGCTGGTCCCGTCCAGCACAGAGCCTTCACCGCTGGTCCCGTCCAGCACAGAGCCTTCACCGCTGGTCCCGTCCAGTACAGAGCCTTCACCGCTGGTCTCGTCCAGCACAGTGCCTCCACCGTTGGTTCCGTCCAGCACAGAGCCTTCGCCGCTGGTCCCGTCCAGCACAGAGCCTTCACCGCTGGTCCCGTCCAGCACAGAGCCTTCAACGCTGGTCCCGTCCAGCACAGAGCCTTCACCGCTGGTCCCGTCCAGCACAGAGCCTTCACCGCTGGTCCCGTCCACAGAGCCTTCACCGCTGGTCCCGTCCAGCACAGAGCCTTCACCGCTGGGCCCGTCCAGTACAGAGCCTTCACCGCTGGTCCCGTCCAGCACAGAGCCTTCGCCGTTGGTCCCGACCAGCACAGAGCCTTCACCGCTGGTCCCGACCAGCACAGAGCCTTCACCGCTGGTCCCGTCCAGCACAGAGCCTTCGCCGCTGGTCCCGTCCAGCACAGAGCCTTCACCGCTGGTCCCGTCCAGCACAGATCCTTCACCGCTGGGCCAGTCCAGCACAGAGCCTTCGCCGCTGGTCCCGTCCAGCACAGAGCCTTCACCGCTGGTCCCGTCCAGCACAGAGCCTTCACCGCTGGTCCCGTCCAGCACAGAACCTTCACCGCTGGTCCCGTCCAACACAGAGCCTTCACCGCTGGTCCCGTCCAGCACAGAACCTTCACCGCTGGGCCCGTCCAGCCCAGAGCGTTCAGCGCTGGTCCCGTCCAGCACAGAGCCTTCACCGCTGGTCCCGTCCAGCACAGAGCCTTCACCGCTGGTCCCGTCCAGCACAGAGCCTTCACCGCTGGTCCCGTCCAGCACAGAGCCTTCACCGCTGGGCCCGTCCAGTACAGAGCCTTCACCGCTGGTCCCGTCCAGCACAGAGCCTTCACCGCTGGTCCCGTCCAGCACAGAGCCTTCACCGCTGGTCCCGTCCAGCACAGAACCTTCACCGCTGGTCCCGTCCAACACAGAGCCTTCACCGCTGGTCCCGTCCAGCACAGAACCTTCACCGCTGGGCCCGTCCAGCCCAGAGCGTTCAGCGCTGGTCCCGTCCAGTACAGAGCCTTCACCGCTGGTCCCGTCCAGCACAGAGCCTTCGCCGCTGGTTCCGTTCAGCACAGAGCCTTCGCCGTTGGTCCCGACCAGCACAGAGCCTTCACCGCTGGTCCCGTCCAGCACAGAGCCTTCGCCGCTGGTCCCGTCCAGCACAGAGCCTTCACCGCTGGTCCCGTCCAGCACAGAGCCTTCACCGCTGGGCCAGTCCAGCACAGAGCCTTCGCCGCTGGTCCCGTCCAGCACAGAGCCTTCACCGCTGGTCCCGTCCAGCACAGAGCCTTCACCGCTGGTCCCGTCCAGCACAGAACCTTCACCGCTGGGCCCGTCCAGCCCAGAGCGTTCAGCGCTGGTCCCGTCCAGTACAGAGCCTTCACCGCTGGTCCCGTCCAGCACAGAGCCTTCGCCGTTGGTCCCGTCCAGCACAGAGCCTTCGCCGCTGGTCCCGTCCAGCACAGAGCCTTCACCGCTGGTCCCGTCCAGCACAGAGCCTTCACCGCTGGGCCAGTCCAGCACAGAGCCTTCGCCGCTGGTCCCGTCCAGCACAGAGCCTTCACCGCTGGTCCCGTCCAGCACAGAGCCTTCACCGCTGGTCCCGTCCAGCACAGAACCTTCACCGCTGGGCCCGTCCAGCCCAGAGCGTTCAGCGCTGGTCCCGTCCAGTACAGAGCCTTCACCGCTGGTCCCGTCCAGCACAGAGCCTTCGCCGCTGGTCCCGTCCAGCACAGAGCCTTCGCCGCTGGTCCCGTCCAGCACAGAGCCTTCACTGCCGGTCCCGTCCACCACAGAGCCTTCACCGCTGGGCCAGTCCAGCACAGAGCCTTCGCCGCTGGTCCCGTCCAGCACAGAGCCTTCACCGCTGGTCCCGTCCAGCACAGAGCCTTCACCGCTGGTCCCGTCCAGCACAGAACCTTCATCGCTGGGCCCGTCCAGCCCAGAGCGTTCAGTGCTGGTCCCGTCCAGTACAGAGCCTTCACCGCTGGTCCCGTCCAGCACAGAGCCTTCGCCGCTGGTTCCGTTCAGCACAGAGCCTTCGCCGCTGGTCCCGTCCAGCACAGAGCCTTCACCGCTGGGCCCGTCCAGTACAGAGCCTTCACCGCTGGTCCCGTCCAGCACAGAGCCTTCGCCGTTGGTCCCGACCAGCACAGAGCCTTCACCGCTGGTCCCGTCCAGCACAGAGCCTTCGCCGCTGGTCCCGTCCAGCACAGAGCCTTCACCGCTGATCCCGTCCAGCACAGAGCCTTCACCGCTGGGCCAGTCCAGCACAGAGCCTTCGCCGCTGGTCCCGTCCAGCACAGAGCCTTCACCGCTGGTCCCGTCCAGCACAGAGCCTTCACCGCTGGTCCCGTCCAGCACAGAACCTTCACCGCTGGGCCCGTCCAGCCCAGAGCGTTCAGCGCTGGTCCCGTCCAGTACAGAGCCTTCACCGCTGGTCCCGTCCAGCACAGAGCCTTCGCCGCTGGTTCCGTTCAGCACAGAGCCTTCGCCGCTGGTCCCGTCCAGTACAAAGCCTTCACCGCTGGGCCAGTCCAGCACAGTGCCTTCACCGCTGGTCCCGTCCAGCACAGAGCCTTTGCCGTTGGTCCCGTCCAGCACAGTGCCTTCACCGCTGGTCCCGTCCAGCACAGTTCCTTCACCGCTGGTCCCGTCCAGCCCAGAGCCTTCGCCGCTGGTGCCATCCAGCCCAGAGCCTTCACCGCTGGTTCCGTCCAGGCCAGAACACTGTCCTGACTCCTTCACTCTCCCCAATTATTTTTTTTGGGGGGGCTATAGGTCTCCGCCATGGCCACCCAAAGGGTCTTCACCGCCATGGCCACCCAAAGGGTCTTCACCACCATGGCCGCCTGCACGTCCTGCTCCGCCCTGGCCGCCTGCTCAGCCTGCTCCGCCCTGGAGGCTTCCTGCTCCAGATCAGCTACGCCCTCGTCAGCTTCCAGGGCGCCCCCCCCCCACCCCATTGATGTTATATGGCGCGAGGTCGCGCCTTGCAGGAGGGGGGGCTCCTGTCATATGTATGTCCTGTGTTTCCCCCATTCTTTGTGTATTTGGTTCAGTCCTGTTTCTAGTTTCCAGCTCCTCGTTAGTGTTTAGTTTATTCACCTGTTAACCTTCATTATCAGTTAATTTGCCCCAGCTGTGTCTTGTTTCACTTATCTGTTCCCTCTGTATTTAAGCCCTGTGTTTCAGTCTGTTCTTAGTCGGTCGTTGTCGCTTATACCTGGTTAATCCTGTTCTTCTGATCCTGTTAGTGTTCTTCTAGTTAAATAAAGACTGCTGTATTTTGATCCTGCTTCCCGTGCCTGTTTCAGCCAGCCCATGACAACACCAATGTATGTAACGATAAAGATAACAGTGGCTTCATAAATTAATTATTATGAAAGATAAACCTGAAGAACATTCTTTCTTCATTTTCTAGAAGTAGAGTTTAAAAACCTTGTATTTTTGTGTAGATAAATAAGAGAAGGTACACCACCATCTTGCTTCGACAAATGTGTCTTGAACGCACCTTACATCTTACAATTTCCTAACTTGTAAATACGAACTTCCCAGGACTTGAACGCAGCAATCTTAATATACAGTACAGTGCAGATATGATATCCCCCTTGCTGAGTACTATTTATAAAAGTGTTCATATAATCAAGGACAAGTTTACTTACTACTGGCCTTGGAACAGTTTTGCAAAGCTAGGAAGGAAAGCATAAAATACAACCTAGACTTTCTGAGTAAAATGTAGTGCAAATCTAATAAACTGTTATTATTAGTCAGTTGAAAAGTCTAATCACTGAGAAAGGTAATAGCTCACCTCAACTGCACGATTTGTGGTATCACTCACAAAGAACAAAGTTCTGACAAGTTACAAAGTTTGTTCAAACCCCTAACCCTACGTATGAGAGCTAGGCTAGTCTAAATGTAAATGTCCACATTAGCACAGCTCTCTCGTGATTTAATTCACAAACAACTAGTCGTTTATGAATAACAATACAGTTAAATATAATCAATAAAGTGAAAGTTCTCAATAGGTCTAATTAAAATACGTGGAAAATATATAGTACGTAAAAAAAAATGTCTTGGCAAAATCTCTCATCTTCAGCTCATTGTGAGAGGTTGGTAATGTAACTCTTCTGGTTACCACAAGGTGGTGATGTATTAGCAGTTATATGAGCAGGACCCGAATGTAGATGGTTATACAAGTGCACATTATTATTTAATAGAAACTGAAGCTTCATAATCACTTCAAAATCATTATATTGAGCTTCCTCCAGTTTGTTGAGATGGTTAACACAGAATACTGAGCATCAAGAAACCAATGCGTTTAGATCAAAGCGTTTAAGGTGCCCTATTGTGACAGGTGATTTCTGCATTAATGAATAAACAGGTGTTCTGTCTTGGTCTTTATGATGAAAGGCACCCGTATTTGATTTGCAAGAGTAATTTACAACTCTTTCAGCCAGGTTTTCTTCCTCTTGAATAATAGATCTTTTAATACAAGAGCAGCTGAATAATTGACAGGACAGCAATTTGCTTGCCACATGTTTTTGGTATTAAGCCAGTGAAAAGATGTGTTTCACCTTCAAGTTATTTATAGGTGGACAAAATAATTTGAAGGTGTGATCTAGGGCAAAGCTTATGGTGTAACATCTAAAGGTGCCTCAAATGTTCCATTGTGTACCTTCACACTAAAAAATGCTGGTTTGTTTTAACCAAACTTTGGGTCAAATATGGACTAACCCAGCTGTTGGGTAAAATTTTGACATTACATTTTTAACCCAATTATGCCTTAAAATCTTATGAAGGACCAATGCTTGTCTTAATAGTTTCCATTCATCTTAATATTGAGACACTAATATCACTAATAAAATGTTGAAATTCACATGTAAATCAGGAACTTTCAAACAAAACACCATGGTAATAAAACCGAAGAAAACTTCGGTGATGCTTAAAATGCTTTGGACAAATATTTTCTTCGGTTTCAAAAAACCATGGTGTTTTGTTTGAAAGTCCCTGATTTACATGTGAATTTCAACATTTTATTAGTGATATTAATGTCTCAATTGTATTAAGATGAATGGAAACTATTAAGACAAGCATTGGTCCTTCAGAAGATTTTATGAAGCATTTGTCCATGATTTGTCCAAAATTAATTGTCCTTTAAACAATGAAGCATTGGTCCTTCATACTGTAACATAACTGTTACAGTAGCTCCCCCCTCCTAGAAGACACGTCCTCGCGCTGATAATAGTCCAAACTGAAGAGTGAGGGAGGGAGTGCAGGGGCTCTGGATGTAATGATTCCTGTCTGTGTTTCCCTTGTCTTGTGTGAACTTTAGTTATTTCCTGTTCTGTGTCATGTTTTGTAGTCCTTGTAGTTTTTCTAGTTTATTAGTATCCCCAGGTGTTTCTGATTAACCACGCCCTCTTGTTATCTTGTTTAGCTTGTTAGTCTCTGTATTTAAACCCTGTGTCTTGTTACAGTGTTTGTGGGTTCATGATGTTGTTAGAGGTTGGTTGTGTCATTCTCTATGTTTGAGTTTTTGAGTCTGTCTAGTCCAGTGTTTCTCAACCTCTCCTGCAGGGACCCCCTGACAGGACATGTTTTTGTTTTAACCCTGAAATGGCACACCTGATTCAATTAGTCAGCTACACATTAAGCCTTTGAGCCTTTAATTAATTGAATCAGGTGTGCCATTTCAGGGTTAAAACAAAAACATGTCCTGTCAGGGGGTCCCTGCAGGAGAGGTTGAGAAACACTGGTCTAGTCTTTAGTTTATTTAATAAAAGTACTACTGCTGCATTTGGATCCTGCTTCCTTCTATGTTCCAACCTGCCACGTTACACTGGAAGAGGACGAGGGGCCGGCGAAGGGCAGGAGACATGAGGTGATGGTGGTGGGAGAAACCAAGGTGGCGATGATGGTGGGTAGAGGCAAAGCCGGTGTTACTGAGGATCAAGGCAGAGCCGGAGAGAAGGTGGAGCCCGATGGAACTGAAGGAGTGGATGGATGAAGCGTAGCTGAAGGCCTGGAAATCCATGGCACAGGCAGAGCGACGTCAGAGCAAAGAGGGACGAGGGAGCCCGGTGGAGCCGTGAGGACGATGGTCCCAGGTGGAACAGAGGGAGGGAGGAGCCAAAGTGGAGCCGTCTGGTCGACGAGTCGAGCTGGAGGGACGGGCTCTGAGCTGGAGACGGGAAGACCTCAGGCACATCTACACAACAGAGTGGAGTTAGAGGAGAAGTCGAGGGGCTAAAGAGAACCAGTGAAAGCGGGGCTGACGGACTGGATGATTTTAGAAGAGGCGGGAGAGGGAGGCTGGGTGGGAACTATGGAGACACAGGAGACTTTGAACTGGTCGTGACCAGCATGGGTGGGAGATTAATAGAAGCATCCTCTTTCAAATCATCAAAAATACAAAGGTCAGCTTCAGCTCACCCGCAGTGGTGGGAGTGTGGGCAGGGTCTTCCTCCATTCCCTCGTACTCCATGAGTAATCCTCGTAATCCCACCGGCGGCACATGATGTTGCCGGCTCACACACGTTGTGAGCCAAATTGTCAGACAAATTGTGAGGCTCAGGCTCCGGGGCGATGGCTTGCTCAGTCCTTGTTTCTGACGCGGGCAGGATCGGGCTCTCCGTCTGCAGGGGCTCTGGCGTCATTGGCCTGCTCCTGCTGGCTGGAATAATAAAAAACACACAAGCGAGAGGTCAGTCTTCATTTTCAGTACAACTCAATGGAATGATAAAAATAAGTAAGTTGAGAAAACACTTTTGTTCCCCCACCCGCCCCCCAGACGCTGCTGTCAGCCCACCATCCTCCCACACCACACTCATTCTTGCCACGGGAAAAAAGGATTTCTGGCCTCCAACTGGCTGGAAACGGTTGCCATGGCAATACTATGACAACTCCTTAGTCCATCTCATTATTGATGCTATGACCACATCAGAACATGAGACTCTTACGGTACAATGGTATTATGCCAAAGCAGAACGTATCGCGGTCTGTGTGCGCTGTGAATGCTAAGTCATGCGAACGTGACACTTTTACATAATGCTTTAAAAATACAGCACTAAGATACAAAACACTTGGTGTCTGTTTTCCTGGTTTTCTTTGGTCATCTCTGGGATGTGTCCATTATTCTGACAGCATATTAGCACCTAGTCCTTTTAAGATCGCTGTTTTGTTTTTATAGTCAGGTAATGATGCCAACACCACCTCATAAAAAAAAAACAAGCTGGAATAAAAAGCTCTATAATATGAATATATGACATTCATGCGTGGAAGGTTTCCAGCGACATGTCATTTTTTTGCATCGCAACACAGTAACAGGCTAAATAAACATATAAAATATGCATTTGTGTGGATTTTGGACCAGTGAATTTCAGAATGCTGCTGAATGGCTGACAAAGTGTCTTCTCATTTGTTTTGAATGGTTAGGACAAAAACTCACTGGAGAGATGAAGGTTATGACATTTTAAAAAATGTAACCATTGGTTAAACCATTGTTAATTTAATGGGTGTAAAACACTTGTGTAATTGTACTTTATTACAATACAAAAGGATTATTTTGGAGGATTTGTATTTTGTTGAAGTGCAGTTTGAATTGAATACTTGTACTCTTTCCAAAGAAAAACACACCTTAAAAATGTATTTTCGACTTGAAAGGTTGTTTCGACTTGTTTTTTTGTTTGTTTTTTTTTTTGCAGTGGTGTTTCACGGTGTGACAGTCAGTTAATATCCATACAGGGTTTTCAGGTGTTTTTCTCTGTGATTTAACTGAGCAATAGAGTGTAACAATTTGGCTCTGGAAGTAAAAATGCCATTTAAAAAAATCCATAAAAACAGATAAAAAAAAAAACCCTCATTTATAAACCTTTTGAGACTTTTTGTGAGCTCTGAGGTTAAGAGATAGTAGCTATATGTCAATATGACTAATTGTTTAACAGCGAAATTGATTGGTCCATTGTAACTGACCGCTACAGTGCAAATAAGAAAAAAATGATTTTTTAAACAATATTGATGTAAATATTTGTATTTTGATGGGCATTATTTAATGCTGTAAATCTTAAAACAATTAGTGTTTTAAATGAACATTATAAAATGTTAAACACATTGTAAATACCTTGTTTAATTATGTTCTTCTTTTCTCGTTTTTATTTTTGCTAGGTTACTTTTTTAATACTTTAGGCGAAAAAGTATTAAATTTAAAGTTAAAATTGTACTTTTTTACTTTAACTCAAGTATGGTTTTGGCTATATACTTGGACTTTTAATTTAGTCAAATTTTCGCCCCGTATCCCTTTCACTCAAGTATAATTTTTGAGAGTGTTTTACACCCCTGATAACAAAAAGCACTGGGATGTAAAGACAGGCTGCTGGTGTTATTTGTGCATGCTATGCCCTGTCCTGACACACACCTCTATTGTGGTTGAACAGCATGTTATTAGTCTTCCATTATATGGCACTATCTGAAACAAGATTGCGTCTTGCACGGCTGCACTTTCATTCTGGTGAGAGAATCCGGGACACACGCGGTACAGTTTGGGAATACCAACTTGCAAAGAGTTTTAGAGTTGGCAGTTTAATAGCCTGTTGAAAAGACCAGCATATGATGCGTTTTGGATCCTGGGATTCTTCTTAATACAGTAGTCAACATTTGAAGTGGATCAAAACGTTTCATCAAAATTATACATGAATTTTGAACAATACCTGTTCTTGTCTTAGGACAACTTTGATTAACTTTTTTGATCCACTTCAAATGTTGAACACTGTACTACTGTAGTAACACTCAAGGTGTGATCACATTAGGTTGGTGAAATTTAGTGGGCAAAATGGTGTAGGGGGCCATTTTGGAACACAGCCATAATGAAAATGTTAAACTTACATCGGACAGCTAATTTACCAATCGTATCTTTGAGAACAGGGAATCGTTGTTTACTCTCAAAACCATCCATTTATATAGTGCTTTACATACAATACAGATTGTTTCAAATCAGATTTGAAGTGATGGACAGGAAATTCAGTGATGCAAACAGAATTTAACTCTTCTGTAAAACAGTGAAGTCGTCATCCGGCTAAGGTTTGTTCTCATCCAATAGTGTCAGTGAAGTCAATATTGCTGAGTATTAAGTGAATCTGTGAACGAATCAGTCAGAATCATGTATGAATCAGTCCTATCCTTCACATATCACTCAGCCTGATTTGTAAAATGGCAAACTTTCCTTTTTTGATTAAACAATTTCTGCAACGTGTTCTGAACCGTAGAATATTTCTCTAAGAATGTGATGAAGGCCACATGCAGAGCTTGTTCATTTCCCCCAATGGCAAGATATGACCTTCTAGCAGAAAGAAAGGAGGAGGTGAACAGAAATCTGTTGGAGGCAGACACAAAAACATCATTGAGCAGGAGGCCAAGAGAGACAGCCAGAAATAAGCAGGAGAGATTGTGAAGGCGAACAGAAATGAAGTCTAAACTAGAACTAACTTGGAAGAGGAACAAGAAATGTGTCAAACTGCAGTACTTCTCACTTCACAGCGCCCCAAGCTTTCTCCAGAGAAACTCTGCAGTATGTCGTTTGGAAACTGAATAGTCAATCACACTTTGCACTAAACAGAAATGAAATGGAAAGGAGAGAATGTAAGTGTATGCGGTTGCATCAGATCATTGAGTTTCTGGCAGTCCTTGATGTTGTTCAAGGTGAGAGATGAGAATGGCAGCAGACGGGGCTATCAGCAGACGTATCTGCCCGTCGACCTTGCTTTCCCATCTGGCCAAAGTTGAGAGGCGAGAGCTGAGTTATATTATGCATGGGGCACTTTATGAAAACCTCCCAAGAGTTACAGCCTTCAGCTATTGATCAAAGAGAGCATTTAGACTGAGATAAAGACTTCACTGTTGCTGTTTTTCTTGGTAGGAGTTGTTTATTTTCATGCTCCAATTTCGAAACATGCTCTCTATCGTGAGTCAAATGTTTTGGCAGTTAATTTTGAATAATTAAAATAAAAGTTACATGGTTTATTAATTTTGTTCAAAGTGACTTCTAAATGAAGGAACAGTTCTGTCATCATTTACTCACTCTCATGTCAATCTAAACTTTTTCTCCTGGGAAAACAAAATGCGAAAATTTGACTTTTTCATTAATTACATAAACTTTCATTTCTCACAAAAGCATTGCTTTAGAACACCTGGAATATGTATTTACACACTCTAAAGATGAGTTCACACCAACGACGATAACTTTAAAGGTAACGATAAAGATAGTTCTAAAAATCGTTCTCAATAATAAAGAATAACAGAGTTCACACCACAACTATAACGATAACGACACAGAGAAACGATATCGTTGAAATACCTTTCAGAACGATTTTATCCAACTGATGAATGATAAAAACATTGACAGCCAATCAGAATCCACCCTAACAAGCTTGAGCATTTAAAGTGACAGATGACTAAACTTAAGGCCATGCTTATAAAAAACAGAACAATAACTTTATTTATCGTTATTTATACGTTATTGTTTGTTATCGTTCTTATGAACAGGCCTTAAGACTCCAAGGGCCCTATCATACACCCGGCGCAATGCAGATCGAAACACGAAAGTGTTTTTCTGCTAGTTTCAGCCCAACACAGTTATCATTTTTCTGTCTCTATTGACAGCCTATGCAACCACCACTTTCAAGCCTCAGAAAGGCACATTCACATTGTTGCATTGTATATACTGATTCTCATGCCATTTTCAAAGAGTAAAGGATGGATTCAGACAACGGTGAAACTCAGTTGGTGGATACACTTGAGAAACCTCAGTCTCTGTATCTTCGTCTTGTGTAAAAGCTAATCAGTCTAATCTGCTTTCTGATATTGGGCCAGAACTTTACTGCAGTTTCCATTTCATTTAAACGATGCAGGGGTTGGGTGGGCTCCAAGATGCAGAGATATTTGCGTTCATTCCTAGACGAGAGAGAGAGAAGCAGAGAGAGCGGCTCAAATCTGTTACATAAGCCTACCCAGGCTCAAGTCATTTAAAACATATGTTTTCAATCAGCTTCGATATCCAGCCTGAGCTATGTATATTTCTTCACGTGGGAACCCATCGATCAGGCTCTCATAACCCTGGGGCCAGCGTTAAAGTTGATGTGAAACAGAAGTTGCGATTGTGACGCATATCCGAGTGAAACGGCTTCTCGAACAAGAAACAAATGTAGGGCGGGATTTGATTTTGTCCACGGGGAATTGATTGGATGGTTGTGGTTTGCTATTGGTGGATCTCATGTGAGTGACAGGTTGCCCCGCCCTCACGCCAGTAAACACGTCACCAGAGAAGAGAAGAGATGAGCTGCAAGAGAGAGGGGAAGTTATTTTGATAAAAGATTATGAGGCACATGAATAAAAAAATAATATCAGCAAAATAATATCAATATATTATGTTGGTATTTTATATGTTGTATTTATGCATTTTTTAATATGTCGTTTTAGATACTCTTCATCTATAGATAGATAGATAGATAGATAGATCAATAGATCGATAAATGAAATATTTTTTATATCAGAAGCTAAATGGTGTTACACATAGAAGCGACTTTATAAATTCGAATAACTTAAAAAAAAAAAAAAACACAATTCTTTAGAAAATCATCTAGCATAAACCAGTGGAGAATCTATAATGTAACGTCAAGACGTTTTAATCTCCAGAGAACCATATGGCAACTCAAGAACTATATAAAGGGGAAAATGTGTTTTTTTTAGAGTAGCCTACATGAAGAGGGTATTAGCGCTCATCATCTCTCTTGATGCTTATGACAGCGTCAGCATCACCTCCATCCATACAGATGCGGTAGGAGATCGAGATCGGAGCCGGCGCGCATGAGAGCGAAAGGGGCGGGGGAATGAGAGAGAGAGAGAGAGAGAGAGAGAGAGAGAGAGAGAGAGAGAGAGCGCACAGGCTGATCTCTATCTCCCACAGACATCTTTCTATGTTGTAACACACAGAGCATAGGACTTGCTGGTCGTTGACGGTGGCACAGCAACCCATAATGCGCGCCGTCTTCTGAAAACGTACAGCGGTAGGGTAAACGTCTGTTTTCAATATCTAATAGCGCCTGAGAATGGATGAACGATGGTTTTAACTCTCACGGGTCATGTTTGTTTCAGGCGTGAGGGATGATGGCTTAGTCGCGTGCGGAGCGCCGATGCTGCACGATGAGTGTAGCGCTGCAAGATTTACGAAATAACGTGAGTCGCACTGATGCTTTTCTTTTTTTTTTGTTTATCACATAACAATATCTGCAAGCCGTGTCATTGGGCGAATTGATCGAAGCTGCTTTAAATTGATTCTTGGCACGTAAAAAGGCAAATTGTGCACATTTGGAGATGCACCACATCATGGTTATCGCGCGTCTGTTTTTTTATGTTTACACTTCGGTTGCGCAATGACTGATGTAACGAAACTCATAACAAATGATGTTCTACTCTTGTATAACGCAACAAACTGTTTATTTTTAACCAAGGTTTTATTGTAGGCTATTTGTGTTTCCTGGTTTCCACAGTCGTTTCCGCGTTTCATTGAGCACGAACCATCTTTTTTTGCATCTTATTTCCATAAAAAGCATCTTTTTATTGAAATAAACAGTTGATGTACGTCAAAATGTTCGTGGGGCTGAAATGTGACATCGCTATAGCGCTGCTCTCTATCAAAAACAAACTATTTCTTGTAATGTTTGTAGATTCCCTGAAACCATAAACTATTCCCCGAAGACAACACGACACGCCGAACTCGTTGGTTTTCTAGAATAACACAGATTCCTTTTTACTGTAGAACAGCTGCTCCCCAACTCCAGACGAACTGGTTTTTATCCCTCGACTCTTTGTGTGTTCGAGGTTTCGCTCGTTTGTTTACAGGGAGTGGCTTCGAGAGCATCTTGAGTTGCACAGCGCTTTATAGACTGGCGTACGCTACCATGGCAACTGGGGGGTCGCGCGAGGATAGTTGTACTGTAACAGGTAGGACTATGCCATTCTCGCGCGAGCTCTCCTTTAGTAAAACGATGCGAAACATGCGGTTTTATAATTATTTTATTTTTTTTAAATTAGAGTCATGTCGTTTGAGTAATGTAGATATGATAAAACAAAACATGGACTATTTTGAAATTGTGAGTGGTGCTCGTGCAAAACTCTGTAGGACTACTCGCACACTGCAAAATGGTCAGATAACCTTAAATGCATGTAGCCTACACTTAATACTACATAATCAATCTGAATATATTATCTTGAAGGCCGTAACCACCATTGACATTAAGGGGGAGTTTTATTCTGTTCTGCTCGTCACTGTCGAAATTATTTAGATGCCAATCAAATCAGAGTGGGCGGGGTTTACAGTTACAGATGCTGAGCGCCAATTCGCCAGAGCGCAAATTCCAATTCCAGTCAGTTTAAATATGTCAAATGTTTTGCAAAAGAAATGTTAAAAAGCCGACAGTAACATCCAGTGATGCAAACTAGGCTACTCGACTTTTTTCTCAAATATGGTCGTTTTGAATTAAAAATATAGTGATTCAAGTATTTGAAACGGTTTTCAACATGCAAATAAAAGTGCGCAAGACATGGTAACGGGTTACCTACACAAACAAATTGAAATTTAAGCTCAGGTAGAAGTAACTACTTAAAGTCCCCTTGTGGTGAAAATAAAGTTTTTAATATTGTTTAAATGTCTATGTGGTGTTTTTAATATGCTTTAAGACAATGTACAAATTCAACACCATTGCTGAGTATTTTTTCCTTAAAACTGCAGTGAATCAAAGACAGTCTCAAAAACGTGTTTTGAAATCGCTGGTGTTTCTGATGTCACAAACATGGAGATAGTCAAGGAGTGGATCTGTGAGATGCTGCGAGTGAGTGGAGGCGGGGCTAATTTGCATATTCATAGAACCTTGTATACAAAATGAGGCAAGGGTGTAGAGTAACATTCAAGCTATTTTAAGGCATGACGCTTTTTTTCCAAGGAAAAAACTTTTAAATATGTAATTTTGGTGATCAAATATGAGTTTTAAGGGATAAAACTATTGATTACAGGGGGACTTTAAGTTAAAAACTGCATTGTGTGTGCTTGCCAGCGAGTTGCTGTACAGTAACGGTGGTGTTTTCACACATTGCTATGTGGTTGCTAGGCTGATCTGATAGTTGCTATGATGTTGCCAAGTTGTTGCTAAGTGGATCCTTACTGGCTCAAGTTCTTATCTTATCTTATTTAACCTTTATTTAACCAGGCAAGCCACTTAAGAACGAATTCTTATTTACAACAGCCTGACAGGAGAATAATCTCCTGGAAGACATACAGACAGACATTGTACAAATACAATAAATCAAAATATAAAACAAAGAAAAAGGGATTAGTGAAAGCATTTACAAATAGTAACCGAAAGCTCCATAATAATATTTAAAAAAAAGCAGAGATTGAATACGTCTCTCTATTTTCAGTGATTTTGTAACACATTCCAATCATTCGGTGCAGCAAAGCTGAAAGCAGAACAGCCTTAAACACTATTTTAAAATCTATCACAGATAAGCCTACAGTGAATATACACTATATACATTTCAGTAAAAACATTATTTAAAAAAACATCTAAAGGTGTGGGAACCCACTATTCTGGTCCCTGGATAAGGGTCTTGATCTCTCATATATTTAAAGTCTACTGGAATTTTATGCTTAATTTATTGTCTGTCAAGTAAAAATCGTACATCTAATCATAGCACACCCCTCCTAAACAGCCCACACGATTTCAGGTATCACTCATGTCTGTAGCTTAAATAGTGTGGGACTCGCTGAAGCGTTAAAACTAAGAAAAAGGGTTTTTGAAGAACTTAGCAATCACCACTAATAAGTGCAACTAATTTCTGTAAATTGAATGTACCTCGAGCTGATGTGAAGGCACACTGTTCCCTCATTAGGGAGGAGTGCTCGAGGTCACGATGGAGCTGCTCTAATTAGCCCAGTTCAATATGCTGTAAATCAATTACCGCTTGCAGAACGAGAGTCATTTCCACTACTTTGTTATCCGGATCTGCAAGATTATTTATTTGTAGACTGATGCATGTCGTACACTGTGTTCGCACATGGTGTAATAATGTTATATAAAAAATGATGAATGACTTCACCACTGTTCCTGTCAAGAAAAGCCACTAGTTCAGTACTCCTGAACATACTGAATGTACGGCATATACCCTTTTAATTTTAGTGAATGATGGCCTTTATTATTGCCGGCTTTTTGACTAAATTCTTTTATTCTTGTTTTTTTAAGTCACTTTGGTTAAGTGACTGCTAAATGTAAAATGTCTAAATGAAATCTGTTAAATGGATAAATTAATATTTCAGTTTCAATTAAGTATAAGAATTTAGCAAATAATTTGAAACCGATGCAGTTTGTAGATTGGTTCACAGAGTTCAGTATATCTGAATGGTATACTGTAGCTAGACATAGTTTCACTGTCCATCAGTCCTGGGATTTCAGTTAACAGGATAGTTCCAGCACACTTTCATGGCAATTTGTAACTGTTTTACTTTCTGGCGAATTTGTGGTGAATTGGTATGTTTTCGTACAATTTTATTCATACAATTTCATACAATCTGCTCAGGCTTTTTTCTAAAAATCGTACATTTTTGTACTACTGAGCGCCACACATGAAATGTGGGAAAAAATATGTGTATCGTGGCCACGAATTAACGAATCGTTTCCACAACTTACTAATACGTCAGCATGTTTTACTAATTTGTTCCCTTTATGTGCACAATATAATAATTCATTCACTTTTTTTAAGTAAATCTTGTGCGCAAAATAATAATTTGTTCCCTTTTTTTTAGTTTCAAAACGAGGGAACAAATTGGTATGTGTATTGTAAGACCCAAACCGTAAAAATGTATACCAATTCACAACCAATTTGCCAAAAGGAAAAATAGTTACGTTTTCTCATGAGTTCGGGTTTCATAGTTCACCCAAAAATGTAAATTTCGTTAATCATTTACTCATCCTCATGTTGTTCCAGACCTCTATGACTATCTTTCTTCCACTAAATGTTTCCACTGTTTTTGCCCATATAATGAAAGTAAGATATTTTGTTAATAAATATAATGTTGTTTTTGACCAAATTGACTTTCATCGTATGAACGAAAAAATGCTGAGACATTTTTCAAAATATCTTCTTTTGTGTTCTACAGAAAAAAAAAAAAGTCATACAGGTTTCGATTGATCATTTTCATTTTTGGGTTGATTTTGCCTTCAAGATGTTTTTGGCAGATAGGAATGAATATATCAGTTTTTAGTATGTGGAAAGATCCAAGACAGTCTAAAATTATATAATGTTTTATTAAAAAAGTTCAGGAGCATGTTCAGATAATCAGCACGCTAGGTTGTTTTAACCCAATTTGGGTCAAATATAGACAAACCAAAATGTTGGGTTAAAAATGAAATGTAAAAATTTAACCCAGTGGCTGGGTTTGTCCATATTTGACCCAAAGTTTGGTTAAAACAACCCAGCATTGTTTAGAGTGTATAGAGCCGACTTACCTCTGTTCCACCATAGTTTTTCCAGCATCCCTCCTCCACCCCAACTTCTCACTCTCGATTATTCCTATCCCAGCCAGGGATTAGGGGGGTGTTGGGGGAAGAGTGATCTGGATTCAGGCCAAATTCCAGGCTCGAAGCCCTCTCCTTGGACAAAATACTTGGACAGCACGCCAAATACACATATTCAATACTATATCTGATTATATGCAAGTCTGGTTTCGTGAAACAAGAATATGGCAAATTGCATTTTCTAAAAGCACTTATCCACCACTCTCTGACATTCATATCGGATGCTACTACGTCGGAGTGCATTGCATCAAAACATTCACCAAATTTGCAGTGTTCTCTGATTCGGATTGAACTCTAGTGTGCAAGGCTGCTGATAGCTTACTTTTTTATCTTATCTTCTACTTCCTCTGTGTTTCTGCACTTTGTGCATCATGGAAATAGTACCAGCGTCAGTTTGTGTTGCAAATTTAACTAGCAATGATATTGCTCTGTAATTTCCAGAGGCTTGCTGTAAACTTTCGGCCAAGCTTTACTGATGTTTGTAATGGCCAGAGACGCACTGGCTTGTGTCGACAGTTATTGGATTATTTGGTTGTGTAGATAAAGATGTTATGTAACAAGCATCATCCTGTTTGCATGTTTATGCTTCATGCACACTATCTCCATCAACGCTTTCTGAAAATTAACCCATACTTATCTGGAATAGTGTTGTCTTTATCCCAACATGGTACCATTTTAGGCTTAGCACTGCATACTGTGGTATGGTAGTAGTAATAAAAAGATTTTTTGAGCAGTTGCCCTTTCGGTCTAATCTAGGAGCGGCTTGTCAATCCCGATCCAAACCGTAACCATCGTTGGAGAGAACACAGCACTGGCTCCAGATCAGAAAGACAGGGAGACTCCAGGGTGGGGCTCGCTGTGGGAAAGGCTGGTTGTTAAGCTCTCTGGAGGTGGAGTGCACTCTCTAGTCATCCCCTGCGTGACCCCTGAAGCACTGCTCAGGGCTCGAGAGCACGGGTACATCCTGCCATTGGGTGTGTGAGAGCAGGGAGATGGCCACACTTTCCTGTCTACGCCAAGACTCCATCTGTACCGGTGTGTGTGTGTGTGTGTGTGTGTGTTCAGGGTCCAAGTTAAGGTCAGCAATCTAGCAATCCACCTTCTCAGTCACCATCTGATGTTCCTTAGAGAAGGTCTTTTTGAACATTTGGTTTTCTCTTATACAAAGTCACAATACTAGACTTCTAGGCTAGAGGTCGACCTCTGTTTTTTAAATGGCAAATGTCGATATCTTAATAGCCAATGGCCAATATAATGGCAATAATATAATTTATTGCTAATAAATCAAACACACATACAATTTTGGAACTTGAACATTTATTGTTGCAACAGGATCATTGGAAAAATGTTCCTCTATCTATACTGTATATATACTGTACTGTATGTACATACATACATACAATACAGTATATATACTGTAGATAGAGGAACATTTTTCCAATGATCCTGTTGCAACAATAAATGTTCAAGTTCTAATCTTTCATTTAAGTAAAATAATTGTAAGTGGGGGGGAAAATCACATTATGAAATAAATGTTTTCCTCCAAAACACGTTGGCCACAATTATTGGCACCCCTATAATTTTTTAGCAGTAAAATATCTGTATTCCCATTAATATTTACATTTTTTTAGCACACCAGGGTGACTAGAAACATGAAATTGTCTATGACTTCTTGTTTCACAGGAGTTTAAATATGAGGAAACACAAAGGCCAAATTCTCTTAATCATCCATCATCACAATGAGTAAAACCTAAGAATATAGTTCTGATGTGCAGCAAAAGATTGTTGAGCATCACAAAATAGAACGTGGCTGTAAAAGAATAGCTACAACATTGAAAATCCCCATTTCCACCATCAAGGCAATAATTAAGTTTATATATTAATACTTTTATTATTGATATAAAATAATTAATATTATATTATATTAATGTTTATATACTCCTATTGCACGGTAAGGAGGAGAGTTTGAGTGGCCAAAGACTCTCCAAGGATCACAGATGGAGAATTGTAGATTATTTAAGTTTTGGGGGTCAGAAAACCATAAAAAAATCAAGCAATCCCTACATCACCACATGTTGTTTGGGAGGGTTTCAATAAAAATCCCCTGCTGGGGAATGATCCAAAACAAACATCTAAATCAACACATAAAGGTGTCACTGGGCACAAAATGAAGCTTCTGCCATGACCGTCCCAATCCCTGACCGGAACGCTATAGAAAATGAGTGGGCTGAACTGAAGAGAAGAAGCACCAACATGGAGCTGGGAATCTGAAGGATCTGGAATAGGGACCGGTTAATTGACGTGTGACAACACCGGTAGTTCCGGTATCACCGGGGGGGAAAGGAGTTTGGAGATGTTGGAGTTTTTCCACCTCGCTTTTAAATATCTTACAAGTGAATACGCGATGTTATGAATGTCTGTGTGGCTGCGTGCATTTTACTTTCGCATTTGAATTGGCGCCAATTCGGGGGCAGCAATTGCTTGAGGTCTTATCAATTTTATATTGCTTATTATTCTTAATGTAAAACACAACAACAAAACAGTACAATGACAAACTCGCTTAAATAGGCTTTTGACTTACATTTGACTTTGAAACCAAATCTTCTTGTCCTGCCATGGTCTTGTCAGCCTAGAGTGAGGTGAAATGGGAAAAGTGATGTGAAATCTGACTCCTGCTGCTGATCTGAGCTGTGACTCTCGTTTGCATGACCTTTAGTAAGCATTAACTAGCAGTAAAAAAATATATATATATATAAAAAAATTGGAAACTTTATTTTTTAATAGTCTAGAAGCGGAGCAAAGATTTTAATTAAATTTTATGAAAACACGTATATGCGTATTAACCTTCATGTTCTTTTAAGATTGACTTTCCAGTTGTTTTGCTTCCCAGAGGCCCTAGTGATGGATGTATGTAGATAATGATAGTAATTGTGCAATTAACCTCTTATGTTCCCTTCGAATTAGTTTAATTTGTTCCTCTGACCTAATCAAAATTCACTTGAGAGACATTACTGAAGCATTAATCTTGTGTTGTTTCAGAAAATAGACTTTTCAGAAAAACAACTATTATCAAATATAGTGATCTTGCATCTGCTTCTGTAGAAAAATGAATTGAAAAAAAAAAAACACTGTCAAAAGTGTTTCTTCAGCTTTTACATCAATCGGTGTGAAAATTCTTTGCATTTATTTATGCTTATCTGGCGTCTCTGAGCCTCCAGACATAAGTAATGTAAAAAAAAAAAAAATTCTTAGAGGCCGTTTGAAGTGAACAAACAGTTCTCATAAGATTAGGAAAACTCATGAAGTATTAACCAGATACTTCAATGTTAATTATGTTTTTTGAGCTATTAAAAGAGAATATGAAGGTTAAGACAGTAAAAAGACTCACTATTGATTTCTAGGGACCGTCTGTCCTGATTGTCAAGTCGTTCTTTCATCTTTTCAAACCAGCTACTTTATCATCAGCATTTGTCCTTCAGCTTTGCCCCCTGTTGTCTTTACCCTCTTTGCTCACTTTATACCTTCTCTTAACTTTCTATTTTATTTCTCTGTGTCCCTATTATTCCTCCATGTTGCCATTATTGGCTTGTTTAACATTCTGCCAGCTCTGCACTGCAGTACCTGAGACCTGGCATGAAAATGACAAAGGAGAAAGAGAGAGTGTGAGGGAAGACAAGGTTTGGCTTTGCCTGCTGCGATCTCTCTTTGTCAACTGTGAAGAACTCAATTCCTCTTCCTCTTAATCACATCCTCCCGTAAATTTACAGCTTGTCATTTACAGACTGCATTTTGTCTTGTCGTGCAGTTGCATAAACTGCTCATTTCAATTTTGATTTGTTTGACAGCCCTATAATCTAAACAAGATACATGAGAATCAAAATCTATAGGACATTCATATTTATTTTCCGAAAATATATCTTTAATTAATTGGCTTTACTTCAGTTTTATGCTTAAACAAGAAAAATATCTTTGGCAAAAAATTGAAGAAAGAAAAAAAAAAACATTTAATTAAAAATATATCCGGATATGTGAAGCACTTTGAGCTGCATGTAATGTATGAAAGGCACTATATACTATATGAATAAAATTGTATTCTCTACACATTGTTATTATTATTCTCAGAAAGAAAGATTACAGATTATTTCATCTCAAGTAGATTTAACTTGTTGTTTTATAGTGTTTAGATTTGTACTAGATAACTGTACAAAACTACTTCTTAAGAAAATGTGTTTTGCAGTGTAAGCTTTCTGTGCGCACACACACCTGCGTGAAAGCTTAGACAACAGGAGGGAAGCTATTTGAAGTCTGTCAGGGTTGCACAGGCAGAAATCCACAGGAAGACAGGAAGTAAGCAGTTAATAGATGACGATACGCTGTGAAGAACAGCTCTAGAGCGGCGCGTGACGTTTGGACGGCTCCCTCCCATGATTCCTGTGGTGCATTACCACTCCAGCTCGGAGGAAAGCTGTATGTGTTTGCATAATTTGCTTATTATGAGTCCTAAATGTTCCTTTCAAATGTGCGTTGGTCAACAGTTTGTGTTTTTTTTTTTTTTTTTTTATCATTGTTTGATGCTCAAGTGCAACTGAATCTGTTGGTAATCTGTTTCAAAGAAAAAGAGCATAGTATCATTGCAAACCAATCAAAACTCTGTGCACTCTCTCCACTGTCTTTTCTTTTCCTTCCTTCCTTCCTTCCTTCCTTCCTTCCTTCCTTCCTTCCTTCCTTCTGTTTTTCCTCCATTCCTCCCTTCTTCCTCTCACAGTGTGCGTGCGGGAGTGAGGTAACCTTGATGCCCAGATGGGTGACGTCATTCGGGCACCCTGGGGAATATACTCTCTCTCTTTCTCAGAAACACACAAAAACACACACACTGAGTGGTTCTTTTCGTTTAATCGATGACACACTCATACCGAGGGTGGCATAGCAAATGGAAAAGAGAATGTACATTCTCATAAGCAGATGCCTTTATTACCCTTAATGGCTGCATTCACACTGCTGTTGACATGAACATGGCTTAAATGTATTTTTTCCATGTGTGAACAGCAAAGATCATATTGAATCTGATATATTCAGTTCAGATCTGAGCCACTTTTAAATCTGGAAATACATTTAATATACTCTTGGCATGTAAAAAATAATAATAATAAAAAAAAATAAAAAAAAAAAATATATATATATATATATATATATATATATATATATATTACCTCTAATTAAATATAAAACATCAGATTTAATATAAACCATTCTGACTGAAACTTCAGTCTTGCGGCTGCAGTTTGGATTAGTTGAAGTTTGTTGAATAAACCTGCAGTAATGCATTACAGGAATCTAGTCTTGAGGTCATGAATGCGTGATTTATATTTTTGGAATTTAAGAAATAATGTTATAATTTAGTGATTCTTCTGAGATGGTAGAATGCTGTTTTACAAATACTAGAAATGTGACTTTCAGATGACAGATTGCTTTTGAATAGCACATACACACAGATTCCTAACTAAAGACCAAGACCTTGACAGTACATCCATCAAGAGACAGATTATATTCTATGCTATCACAATAATTAAGGTTTTTGGTACAATAATTAAGACCTCTGTTTTTTTTTTCCATTGGAGAATTGGATTAGATTTTGTCAGACCTAAAAGAAATGTAGAGCTAAGCATCATCAGAGAAATGCAACGGTCTTAGTACTGAGCCTTGTGGTACACCATGCTGAACTTGTGATTCATCTTTATTTATTATCTGACTATAACAGTCAGATAAATAAGATTTAAACCATGCAAATGACATTCCACTAATGCCAACATAATTTTCGATATGATTTTTATCTATGAAATTATATTACAAGTCATTTTAAATTATATTTTAAATCAGAATTAGGCAACAATGATTGTATATTTTTAAGTTTCTTTTTATCTTTCCACTTTTTTTCATTCAATAAGTCAAATTGACCCAAGCTCTACAGTCAACATGAAATTAATAATTACCATGTTTATTTCCTTAATAAAAATTCCTAGATTTTTGTGAATGATTCACCAGTGCATGGTATTCCAAAAATGTTTTTCTGCCTAATAACTTGTTCCGCCTGTGATGCAACTGATGTCACCAATCTCGCTTACTTGTCGACTCCTCCCTTCAAACAACCTGCCTCCGTTCTATTATAAAACACCCACTATTATGATCTAATCAATTCCTTGCAGATAAAATTAAACCGAGCCCTGCTTTCTATAACATCTGCCATTCCTGTTAGTCCTGTTAAATGAGTTGCAGATGGCATTTCACTTTGACTTGATTGTCAAAAACAATATTTCTTTAAAAAAGCTGCTATCAGCAGGTCATACATACATTGTGCGTATTGGTTTACAGTGGAAGGGGGGCTCGTGTGAAGTGCGCTCAAGTGTCTAACTACTTCAGGGCATGTTGGGCTGCCGGCACAGAACAGAATGGCCTTTTGTACCACAACAGTACGACTCTCTGTCCTTGTACCCTTTAACCGGCCACAATGGAAGCCCCCTCTAACGGTGCAGAAGTGTTAGCACACTCTGAGCGGTCATCCTGAATGAAGTCCCTATGAATGAGCGGTCAGAGGACTGGGAATAGGAGGTGGTGGGCCGATTTTGAATGGGAGTTACTGTGGAGCGAATATGTACAGAGGAAAGGAAGGGTTGCGGTTTGTTTTTACGGGGTATGCCTCGAAATCTGTGGATACTCTAAATAGCTTGATGTAAATGTATGTTACTGTATAAACTGTGAGATGGAGGAGTCCATGCTATTTTGGCTGTTATTTCCTTTTTCTCAAAATTTTTTTTAAAACTCACCCTCGTGCCATTTCCAAGACGCATGACGTTCTTTCTTCTGTGAAACACTAATGGAGATGTTGAAACGAATGATTCAGAAATATAGTATAAATTTAGATTTAAAGTGCATGAGTCATTCATTTTCTGAGGCTTTTATGGTGATATTTTTACCTTTTAGGAGCTTGATAGCTAATAGTCTCCAACCATTTGGATTGTATAGAAAAGGGCAAAATGAACATTCTGCTAAATGTATCATTTTCTGTTCAACTTTAAAATGAAAATCATACAGGTTTGAAATTATACATACATGAATGATACCTCAAACCATGTGGCTTGTTTCTTTTCTAAACAATCAGACTTTTTGACTCGGGGGGTGAACATTTTTGCAAGCAAGATTTTAATTTGAGTTGCCTACATAAGCACCATGGCTCAAATTGTAATAAATTATTGCAACATTTTCGTTTTTTGGCTAAACTATCCCTATTTTAGAACATTTTAGTGGGCAAACATCATTACATTAAAGGGATAGTTCACCCAAAAATGACAATTCTGTCATCATTTACTCACCCTCAAGTTGATTCAAACCTGAATGAATTTCTTTCTTCTCCTGAACACAAAAAAAGTTATTGTGAAGAATGTCAGTAACCAAACAGTTGATGGACCCCATTGACTTTTTCATACTATGGAGGTCAGTGGGGTCCATCAACTGTTTGGTTACCCATGTTCTTCAAAATATCTTTAGTTTTATTCATCGGTTGTTGATTGGATTTAGAGATGTAGGGATTGCATTCAAAAATGTGGAGTGGGCTAAATTTGGCGTACGTCAGAGAACTTTCCTTTTCACCAATTGATAAACATTGAAAAACAGACAAGGATGAATCTGTCACAAAATATCTACAACATGCATTTTCAAAATAGCGAATTTTCATTTCATGCCGACTTCTCTCACAAAAGTATTGTGTTCAATCGCAAAAATGTCGTTTTCTCGCAAAACGTTTGTTCTTACGCAGTACTATTGTGTTTCCCGAGAAACTTTGCATTCGCTAGTAAAACATTTGCGTTCTGTGGCAAAACTGTTGTGTTCCTCGACAACATTACTAAAAATAAAGCTTTTCCTCCCACCTCATATTATTTCCATCACAAAAGTTCTGAGAGTGAATGCAACACAAGCACACGGGTAACTCAAAAGAGAAATTTTACCTCCCATCTTGAATTTTTTAACATCACCTTGTCCCATTAGGGGCTTCAAATTGTTGCCTGGTAGACGATGTTAATGTTAATGTTGCGAGCAAGATTTAAACGTATGTTTCCCATGGGCGCACCAGGGCTCAATGTGTCAGCATGTGCTAAACATTAGGCCAAAGCCCCTATTTTGACTTCTCTCTTTCCCTGGGTGTTACATTAATTCATAAGGAACTTTCCTCTACTTTGTCATAATGTGGAATGAAACAAGCAGCCGCCCCAGGCATTTTTCATAGACGAAACTGTTTACTTTTCCCACTATCTTCATCCCTTCAGAGAACTCCCCTGTTGATTCTCTCTTATCCCCTTTTTTGTGTCTCTAACCCCCTCCTACCCTCACAAACCCTCCTGACTGTGATTTCCAAACTCCCCTGCATGAATTGTTTGTGTGTGCGTTCATTCTTCCCTCCCGCCCCTGTCTGAAAGCGTTCTGCTCGCGGTTTATGGTCTCTCTGTGACGGAGGCCATCACCAGAGTAAGAGACGAGAAAAGGAAATGAGAGGGGGAAGGCAGTGTCTTTCATGAGTTTGTGGCGTGTGAGGTACGTTACAGTGCTTGTTGTCGGTTCTGTATGATGCGGCGCGTTGAATGAGGGATTGATTTATTGTTTTGTTTTCCTGCTGTCCGGGGCGCAGCCGTTGCTGACTTAACAGAGATGGTGAGAATATATGCACAAGTAAAGCTATATGTGTTTACTACGGGCTGTTTCATTATCTTTATGGCAGTGTCTCTGCCCACTTTTGCTTAGACAATTTACACTTAGCACAAATAGCTTATTTAAACTTTGTGTGAATTGCGTTTATTGCCATTTGCACTTTATGTAAACAAGATGCTATTTTTTAGCTATTTAGATTTGGTGCACAGCATGTACATCAATATACATTTAGTCTAAATAACATCTGGGTCAATGAGCCAGAAGAAAAACTTAGTTTAAAAGAAAATCTAAATTAAATAGCCAATCTATTTAAATAGCTAATCTATCTAAATTAAAAAGTTCTTAGAAATTTTATATCTGTCAATATGTATACAGTCTTCTATAAATATGTAAATATGCTAAAATGTCAAGTGGTGTAACCATCAAGTAAAAAGTTATTTTCGCGTTTTAGTAAATCATGGCCACATTGTACTAATTCGACAAATTATTACATGGCAATGATTTACTAAAACGAGGGAATTAATTATCATATCATATGCACGATGTACTTAAAACGAGGGAACGAATGAGTAAAACGTGCTGATGTATTAGTAAATACGAATTAATCTTTTTTTTTTTTTTTGTGGCAAAGATATACATATTTTTCGTTGTTTTTCTTTCCTATGGGAAGGCTTGGGTCAGTGGCTTGAATAACAATCATTTCATCCTAACATTTCCCTCTGATTGTGGCTGTAGTCAATGGTAATGTTTAGGAATGTTTCACAGGAACTTTGTTTCAAGAACCACAAAAGATGTTGATCTGTCTTGCTGAGCAAAAACAGTCACTGTTTGGATACAATAATGTGTCTGAGGATATGTCTAAGAAATAATTAGTGGTTTGCTCAGTCTGCATTAACAGGTGTGTGTGTTGTGGTTGTTTGTGTACACGCGTGAGTTATTGAGCGGGTCTCGCTGTCGGAGTGTGGAGAGAGGTCATGAATTGAAGAAAAGAGGAAAAGGAGATTGCTGAACCCTGACTTCCGTTTCGTGTCACCACTGAGAGCTCGGGCCAGGAGTGTGAATGTGTCTCTCTCTCTCTCTCTCTCTCTCTCTCTCTCTCTCTCTCTCTCTCTCTCTCTCTCTCTCTCTCTCTCTCTCATTTGCTCTCTTACCCTTGTTTTGCCCTCTCACCCACTCATTCGCTCTATTAGATTTGTAGCATTTATTAGAAGAATTACGTTACAATAAGGAAGGTGTAATGTGTAGCGACTGTAAGCCATTGGTAGGTTAACTTCCTGAAAAACTGTTATTGTTTAAAAAAAATATATATTTCTGTTTTTTGAGTGGTCCAGTGGTGCGAGTTTGGGGTGGGACAATCTGTTGAGAACAATAAGTGAATCATCACATCTTAAAGTTATATAAAAAAATGAAGCAGAAGCAAACATATCGGCGAGAATATTCCCACTTTAAAGATAAAGCACTGTTCTTCTCTGGTCACCCCACACCAGTTGATTTATGACTTTTGACAGAGCATAGCTGAAAATAATGTTATTAGATTGATTAGATTTAACTTATTAGCTGTTTTATTTAGAACAATGTAAAAACAACCAAATAGAAACACACCAAAAAAACACTTGGATCACATTAACAACCAAAGTGGTGGAGAGTTTTGCACAGACAGGGATTATCCATATTTTGGTATGGAAAAATCTTTGTGTGTGTGTTTGATTGAACTTGGTATCATTAGTGGCACAGAAATCAGGCATAGGGATACTTAAAGGCATAGTTCACCCAAAAATGTAAACTCATTTACATTACTCATTGTCATTAATTACTCACCCTCACATTATTCCAAACCCATAAGATTTTAGTTTATCTTTGTAACACAATGATTTTAATAAAGGAATGAAGTGAGTATTTATTTACTAAGTGCAAAACCTTGTTGACAGAGGCTATTTTCATTAACCCTGTTCACCATTATCTGACTATAGACAAAATATACAATAGACAAAGTTACAAAAGAAACTCATTGTATAACAGGATCAGTGGCGTGGGGCGTAAAGCGTTAGCTTTTGTTGTGACTGACCTTTGAATCCACCATTTTCCGAACTCATTCTTTTCTCTTTTCCCCTTGCGCATCAACTAGGAGAGGCGTTAATTTGAAAGAATAGTTAGATATTAAAAAAAGTGGGGAAAATGTGCCAAATTTGATTTGATCCACTTATGATTTTATTAAATATAATCTTATACACTGAATATTATTACATTTTATAATATGCTACAATACCTTGAGGTGCAAATAGTGCAAAAAGCCTGAAGAAACACGAAGAACACAAAAGCAAAAATGCACTTGATTCGATGATGTCTGTTAGTTAGGGCTGTGCCATTATTCGTCATTCATTTTCCATTTTGGCTTCCAACGATTATGAAAACAAGATAATCGGGGTAAAAATTATTATTGTGCCATCCAGCGCACCTTCCATTTCTTCACAGCGGTGCGCTTTCATTCCTCCCTAAACGCCTTAACTTAACATCCAAATCAGCCAAATAAGTGAGTGTTGTAAAATGCAGTCATGTGTTTGATATTAAACATTGTTAAAAAAGCACATTAAGCTGCAAAAGAGACACTGTTCCCCGGGCGGCTTTCTCTGTGTGCACTCCGAGTCGGAGTCGAACGCGGAAAAGCAAAAGGGCTTTGTGTGTAACATTAGATCTTAAAGTGACAGCAGCCTAATAAATCTGCTGCCGTCTGTCATTAATGATAATCGAACAACAGATGACAAAGGACACTGAATAACGTAGCTTCAATAAGGATGAATCTATATTTAATGTGTATTGTAAGACCATGCAGTGTTAAATGTAAGGGATAATGTACATCCAGTTGGGGTCCTGATCACCCTGTCGGGTTTATTCTGCAATAAAAACCGGCTGGATGTACATTGTCCCACTTATTACATGGCTACTTGCCACATAAGCAGTGTTATTTGATTATTAAATCTGAATACTCTAAAACTTAAAACACTGTTTATTTAATTTGTATTTTTGTTCTGTTGTCCGTTTTGTTTGTAATTAGTTTCTTTGTTCTTATTGTATTGCTGACTGTTTACTTTTTCTTACATTAGTTAACCTAGTATTAGTTTTTTCTGAAGTATCGATAATTGTGAAATTTCACTGATATTTAAAATTACTCAAATCATGAAATAAGACTTTGATCATATCGCCGATCAATAATAATGTTAAATAATCGTGAATATATTATTTACCAAATATAATCGTAATTATGATTTTTGCCATAATCGAGCAGCCCTGCTGTGAGTTTACTTCTCTGTAGAGCACTGGCCTAATTACAGATCTGGTGTCATCTCATTTATCAGAGCTTTCCCAGCTGCTCAATATCCACTTTCGGCGAGGCAATGTTTTTCCGTGCGTATGTGTGTTTTGTTTGTGTAATCCACACCCTGTGAGGAATTCCACTTCCTCAAATGATCAGGCAAGGTCACTTAAGCCCTGACATTTGCTGTTAAGATTTTACAGATTGAGTGTGTGTGTGCGTCACACCTCAAAGCCCTGATCAAACTGGAAAGTGTCACTCACTTCCTCTAAAAATCCTTTCCAAACTTCATTATATATATACATACACATGTTTTAGATGTTTTCCAGTCATAATAATAAGAAAAGTAATATTTACAGCTGTAATGTAAAATAAAATTTTATTATTATACAATATTCTTCTTAATTGTTTAAAGTGAAACATTTCAATAGTAATATTTCTTGTTTTTTTATTTTAGTATGTTTTTTTTTTTTTTTTAAATAATAATAGTAATACATTATTATTATTATTATCATCATCATTTTATATAGCCATAGTGATATATAATCACAAAATCTTGGCCAAATTGTATAGCCGTACAAACAATTTTTAGAAGAAAAATAGTAATTAGATTCCTCCCTAAATCATGCAACCCTATTTTTGCATGAACAATATTTGTTTTCATTATTCGTCTGCGAGTGCACTCATCTTTTAGCAAGTCAGACAATGTATATTGTGTGTGTAATTATGTATGTGTATGTGATTATTTGTACTTGGACCTCACCCACGTCTGCTGGCGACAGAATGTCTGAGCACCTTCATTTGGACAACTGCAGAACGATGATGGCCTGGCTCTCGGACTTGCGCTGTTTTCCACCCTTTCTGTTCACCCTTCTTCTGTATTCTTCTCACTTGGATCGAGTAATGCCCATGCTGGCTGTTCAAAGCAGGCTTTGTTACCTCATCTTTCCTTCGGATGGTCTCTGAGGGCTGATTAAAACGTGTGTGGCCCAGCTAGTCTCTTAATAACCGTTCAGAGAGTTTGTTGTGTAGCTGGGGCTCCCTCCCTTCAAGGTGGCTTTGGCTTGGCTTGGGTGGATTTCTTGGGGCAGGAGTGTGAGGGTATTTCTAGCTCTCAAGGGCAGAGGTTGGGCTATGCCAGCCTTCCCCCCACCGAGCTGTTTCCTTTCAAAAACACTCCTCAGGAAACCACTTCAAACAATCACATTCCGCACAGAGAAAGGTCCGCACCACTCCTGGAACTTGGGAAAACCTCTCCCTTCCCCTCGTAAGGCTACTCTTTTTCTCCGTCTCGCTCTCATGAGTGAGTCTCCATCTCGCCGTAGGTTTCTTGTTGGCCGTCAACTTACACATACGGGCAATTTTTTTCTCTTAGAATTACATCAATCTTTTTTTGCTATTGTATCTTTAAAGGTGCTCTAAGCGATGTCACGCGTTTTTTAGGCCAAAACATGTTTTGTCACATACAGCAAACATCTCCTCACTATCCGCTAGCTGCCTGTCCCCTGAACACACTGTAAAAAAACACGGTCTCTGCAGACACCCCAGGCTCCACAAACGGCAACAAAAACAAACTGGGCTAACCCGCACCACGAAACATAACAAACTGTTCCAGCCAATAACCCACAAGAAGGATTTTGGGGGGTTAGTGCGCGGATGAGGAAGAAGGGAGGGTCTAGCTAGCCTCCATTTTGTTTGACAATACTTTAAACGTCAACAAGAAGTGACGTCACCTGACATCGCTTAGAGCACCTTTAAGTAATATTGTATGTAAAAGAGTTCTGTTATGATTAATTCATCTCCTGCATCTCATACAATCAGAACATTTTCTGATTGGCAAACATGCACTGGCCTTGGTTTGCATAAAATATACAGTATATGGAGACACGCTTATTAATTTTATTGAATTCAGTCTGACCCATTGCCACAGGTGTATCAAATCAAGCACCTAGCCATGCAGTCTGCATTCACCAACATTTGTAGCTCGTTCTGAAGAGCTCAGTGAATTCAGACGTGGTACTGTGATAGAATGCCACCTTTGCAATAAGTCAGTGCATAAAATTTCATCCCTGCTAGATATTCCGCACTCAACATTAAGTTTTATTATTGGAAAGTAAAGCGTTTTTGGAACTGAAGCAACTTATTCACAAGCGAAAGACTACGTAGTCACAGAGCGGGGTCACCGAGGGCTGAAGTACGTAAAAGTCGCCAACGCTGATACCATAGCTGAAATCTTCTACTGACATTAAAATCGGCACAAAAACTGTGTGGCGGGAGCTTCATGGATTGGGTTTCCATGGCCGAGCAGCTGCATGCAAGCCTCACATAAACAAGTGCAATGCCAAGCGTCGGATGGAGTGTGTAAAGCAGTAAAGCATGCCACCACTGGACTCCAGAGCAGTGGAGACGTGTTCTGTGGAGCGACCAATCACACTTCTCTGATTGGCAGTCTGATGGGCGAGAACGTTACCCGCCTGACTGCACTGTGCCAACTGTAAAGTTTGGTGGAGGAGGGATTATGGTGTGGGGCTGTTTTTCAGGGGTTGGGCTAGGCCAGGGGTAGGCAAGTTCGGTCCTAGAGAGCCGCTGTTCTGCAGAGTTTGGCCCCAACACTGAGAAAAACCTCACCTGCCTATAGCCTTAGTAATCCTGAAGACATTGATTAGCTTGTTCAGGTGTGTTTGATTTGGGTTGGAACTAAATTCTGCAGGACAGTGGCTCTCTAGGACCGAACTTGCCTACCCCTGGGCTAGGCCCTTTACTTCCAGTGAGGGGAAATTGTAATGCTTCAGCAAAAGGAGGGGCCAACCCCATATTAATGTCTATGTATTTAGAATGCCATTACAATCCCTGTTGCTGTGATGGTCAGGTATCAATACATTTGACCATATAATGTATATATTGGATATTTAATTGTGCATGGTCATATTGCCTTAGAAAGATTTGCCATCATCTATTGCTCACTGAAATGTTATATTTAAAATAACTAATGAGTATGTTAATATATTAAGTGGTTAAATCTCAACTCGCTATATATTCCAAAAAATTGTCAAAACTATATTATATTTTCTTCCCTTGTTATGTATATCTGAGTCAAACGGCTTCTCGAACAAAAACAAATGTAGGGTGGGACTTGTTTTTGTCCATGGGGAATTGATTGGATGGCTGTCAGGATTCAGAGAAGGGAGGACCCAGGCACAGAATGAGCAGGGAGTGATATCTATTAATAAAGACAAAACACAGTCCAGACAATAGGGCAGGAGAACAGGCTGGTCAGGGATGAGACAACTCCAGGCTGTTTGGCAACGGTGGAAACTTGACTGCAGCTCAAGGAACCAGAGGCTTGGCATAGGTGAGATGTAACCAGCACTAGAGTGGTTTACCAGGACAGGAGAGTCGATGATCAGGGTAGAACTGGATGCGGGGCATGGATCACACGATAAGACAAGAGATAACAGAAACAAAAACAGACAACGATGACTAGCGAACAAAAAATATACTAAATAACTGAAGCTAGCAAAAGGGAAAAATAAAGTAAATATTCCTAAAAATAAGTAACAGGAACTTAAACAAATATAAATAAACAAGACTGCAACCTTGCAGGCAACTAGAAAAAAGAAAAGAAAAGAGAAAGCAAAAACAAGGATTGAGAGAACTAGAATAAAAATAAAGACTAGAACTAGACTTAAAACCACAGGAACAAAGAAAAACTAGAATTTAACAAAAAAAGGAAATAATCAAACAAGAAAACTAAATCTAGCACTGACTGACAATATCTGTGAGAACCACATACACAACAAACCAGCAAAGACATGAAGGAAAGAGACACAATATAAAGGGAACAGCACATAAGGATCAGGTGAAAACATTCAAGCAAATGAGGACTAGACAAGGACTAAACAAGGGGGCGTGGTAATGGGAAACAAGGAGGCGGAACAAGAGCAGCACATGGCAAACACAAACAAAGACAAAGCCATGTGCTGACACACAACACAAACATAGAGACATGACACAAAGATAACAGACAAGGCTCACGCCAGTAAACACATCATAGAAGAGGGAGGGGAACTTATTTTGATTTAAGATTATGAGGGCACAAAAATATTGATGTGCACGGATATATAATTTATAATAATTACTGCATTATTCCATAAAAAATAAGAATTGTCCATTTTGATAACATGTTGATTTTAAGATATGATAAACATTACCATCAGGATTTTCTGTAAAGGTAAGTCTGTAATTGGTTGTTTTAATTTTATATATTTTTAATAATGTATTTTTAATATTTATTCATATTACACTGTGAAATGTAGTCTTTAGCAAATATTTAAATGAATTTCCTTTTTTTCATACATACATACATTATAATCTTGTGATGCCTAAATTTACTAGGATTGTTTATATTATATACATTTAAAATGGATTGATTACATTTTTTTATTTTTAATATCATTTGTAAATTATTGGTTTATCGTATCAGTCAGAATTTTTTTATTGTTTCATCCCTACGGTATATTTTCACTAAAAGACACTCATATTTTAGTGATATCTGAGCACATGCAGATTTATTTCACATGTGAAACCCGAACCAGCTTTGATGTCGGATTGAAATATTCAAGGACCTTGAATATAAACTCCAGCCTCGGTCTCATAACACTGGAATATGTTTAGATAATATATCATGTTCACCTTTAAAAGTATCATGCCTTCACTTTTCCTCCATTGCGTCACGGCTTTAAAAAGGCCTTCGTAAATAACAATTACACCTTGTTTCATGACCTCCATGTGCATGTACTGTAAGTGTTCTCTATTATTATCTCCATATTGCTGTTTATTGTTTGTGTGTCATTGTGTTTCCTTGTCGTGGTGCACAAATGGCCTCTCACTCTTTGAGTCCTGATGACCCCACATGACCTCACAGCTGTTCTTGCTGAAGGCTTCTGATTGGAGAGTTCTCTATACAGTCAAACAGCCGGTGAAAGGATATAGAACATATTGATTTAATTAGTGATAGTTCACTTGATGGGCGCCTTGTTGCCATGGCGATGGGATGGGCAGTGAGATCTCCGGCAGTAGAGAGTGTGTGATGGCCTTTAAACAGAGCTTTGACCTTTGAGCCATCAACTTATCTTTCACACATATACACACGTGACAAGGCAGGTTTTGAGTCCCTCAGTGTTTTTTTTTTGTTTCACCTCTGTTGTTTTGTCTGAATTGATTAATTTATTAAAAAATACATAAACTGTACAATTGATAAAAAATAATGACTTTAATACACCACTTGTGCGACGCAGTGTTGTGAGTGTTAACTAAAACCAAAAACTTTTTTTTTTAAATGAAATAATGCTGAAATAAAAGAAAATATATAGATATTAAATGAAAGGTTTAAATTGAAGTACTAACTAAAAACTAAACCGATAAAATAAAGCTAAATATAAACTTTAAAAAAATAATAAAAGCACATAACAAAATTACTTAAAACTTGTGCTGTCAAATCGACTAATCGCAATTAATTATGATGAATCTCAGCTACCATAAAAGTTTGTGTATATATATATTTAGAAACATTTATGTCAGATGCGATTAAAAATGTTATAAATATTTTTTGGGGAAAAACAGGATATGATATCATCAAGGTCAGTAAGTCTCTGGTCTCTGATTTTTTTATGACATAAGTCTTGTTCAGGTTGTAAAATGTCATCTGATACAACTTCCTCAAAATGTTATTTATGATATTTATGAAGAATGTATTGTGGTAGCACATTATTTGGAAACGTTTCATTTTACAGTACAGTACTTACAGTGTACTTACCTAGAAAGTACTGGGTAATATAAGGTAAGTACATGGGTTAAGGGTATGTTTTGGGTTAGTACCTAGTTATTACCCAGTTATTACCCAGTTATTGTAATTACTATAATAAGTACATAGTATGTAAATGGGAAACATGACTGTAAAATGAAGCGTTACCCATTATTTTACAGTCCTGTTTCCCATGTACATACTATGTACTTAAAGCAATTACAATAACTGGGTTATAACTAGGTACTAACCCTGAACCTAAACTTAAACCCAACCCGAACCCACATTACCAGTGCGTTCATGGGTAAGTTCACTGTAAGTACACGTAATTAATTTATTCAAGGTGTATGAAAAATACTACCTATGACATTTTTAAACTTTTATTAAAATATGGCTTTTCTGGTAAACTTTTCTGGTTATTCGTTATCTATAGGTGTATTTAAAGAAATATTCAATAGAAATATTTACGTAACAGCATCAGGCTTATTGAGTCATACTGGCTGTTTCTGGAATGAGGATGGTTAACAGAAGAATAAAAATGCAGCAAGCAGCCTGAACGTCCGTATGATTAGACGAGTGTGACATGGAACAGATGAAGATGAATATTTGGCAAGATTTTAGCATGTCATTGTCAAAACATGAATTCTGTTAATGAATGTGTGTTATGCCACTTTAAAGCCCTCCTGAAAAGTCATAATTATGACATGATGTGCATTCAGGTCGTCAGACGTGTTGAGCAATTTCATATTTCTTCTTATTGTTCAATAAGAAGAAGTTTCTTCATGCCAATGATCAAAAACAAATGCAGATGTTTGGCATCTGGTTTCACATGGTTAGCATCCCACATTATCCTATATCCCCTCAACATCCATTAGTGGTTCAATCCACAACTGCTGTTTACTGTAAATTCAGTGACTTTTTAACAACTTCCCCATATGCGTGTGTTTCACTGTTACCCGTGTAACCAAGGTAGGAGTCTCCTTTTCGGAAGTGTGGTTTATATGTTCCTAGTTCCCAGCAGCTTTCCCTCTCCCACGGTAGCGACCTGCCCTTTCTGGGTCATGTTAACAAAACATTGGCTTTCCTCCCCCCCATTCTCCAGTAGATGGTTTATTCCAGTCATTCCACAGCAGTGGCACCAGTTCACTTCTGCTTTGCATTGCTGGTGTGTCTTATACTGCGTTAATGAACGGTAAGTCCATCAATGGATTGGTCTGGGCTGCTGTATAATGTTGCTTGTTGGAGCTTGTAATGACGTTCTGTATCTGTTATTCTATAAGACCATGGCTCTTTTCAAAATGGAATACATACTGTGCAAAACTGCACTGTGTACTGCATATGCTGCATGTACTTTGCAACTTTGCATGTTTAATGCCACATCCTGCTATCTTCTTCTGATTATTTTGCATTTTGACTGTAATTTTAACTTTTGGCTGTCCAGTCAAATAATGAGTCAAGAAAGAGATGCTAAAACATCCCTGATGTTTAATATCTCAAACCAGCTAAAGCTGATTGTCAGGTCTTAGCTTCTCTTCCAGCTGGGTCTGGCCGGTCTGTTGGCTGGTTTTAGATGGATTTTGCACAATTTTCAGTTGGTCAAGCTGGTAGATCAGCTAAACCAGCAAATTACTAAGTTGAATAGGCTGACAGACCATATTTAAAAAAAAACACGCCAATAAATAATTTTAGGCTGATTTAAGGCTGTTAGGGATGATGGCTGGTGTAACAAATGCCATAGTTGAAACCTGATGATCCATGTTGCCCCAGCATAACATGATAAATCACAACTTTTTCCATTCCTTTTTTTTTTTTTTTTTTTTTTTAAAAAGGGGTTCAAACTTTTCAAAACCCTAAGGCCTGGTTTCACAGACAGGGCTTAGATTAAGCCAGGATTAGGTCTTAGTGCAGTTAGGACATATAGCTTCTATAAACGTGCCTTAGAAAAAAAAAAAAACACATCTGCATCTTGAGACAAAACAATGGCACTGACATATTTTAAGATATGTTAGTACAAGTTGCTTTCAGTTAAAACAGCTAAAACATACATTTTAGTCTGGGAATAGCTTAAGCCTTGTCTGTGAAACCAGGGGTAAAAGTTTGTATATTTTAAATGAGGGGCTGTTTACATGACACCGTTTTCAACTAAACACAGAACACCTTTTATGAGATTTGAACGTTCATTTACTCAACAACAGTGTTTTGGGGACCTCAAAACGCAAACTTTTTGAAAGTTTTTGAAAACAATGGCATTATGCACATGTGTTTTTGCTGTTCAGTCTATGGGCGCGTAGTGTTTCTTTAAGTGACATCGGCAACTACTGGCCTGGCAGCGGAATTCAGCGTTTTTAGTCGTTTTCACGGATCCGTGTGAAAAAGAGAACGTTTTGCCAAGGTTGCCGCCTATATGCGAAAAACATGAAGAAAAAACTTTTCAGTTTTTTGGTGCATCATTGCGGTGTAAGACTTTGAATAACAGATTTCCAGTGTGACCCTATTGAACTCCACAGAATGTTGTAGTTCACACACCTCCGTCATTGGGATTTGTGTGTGGAATGTGAAGGATTCTGTATACTTGTATACTTGATTTGAAAATCTCCAACATTGATAGCGGTAATTTCTTTTATATGAAAGCTAAGAGCAGCAAACAAAGTAGAACAAACTCCTCTCTCGCGGTTGTTTACATGCCAGTGATTATCAATCATGCCATAATTTATTGACCCCTGAAATTACCTGTCAGGTGTAGTGCATTGTATTGTTGGTAGTTTATACAGTAGGTTCAGTACATTTTGCCAATAAAATGTCAAATATATAAATAGTTAGTAGTATGCTATTCCCAACATAGCCTTAGAGACTAAAATACTGAATTTCACATGACTCCACGTCATGAATGTGTCAGTTTAAAGAAGAACTTCAGTACCAGTATGCATGGGTAGTTTTCACACCAAGGTGTCCAACATTGTTTTTCCTTCCTCTATGTCTACACTAATTTTGGCCTTACATTCACACTGAGATGGTGTTTTTGGATAAATTTGAAAACTTGTAGTGTAGACTTTGAAAACCAAGGTATTTGAAAAGGATGCCATATGATGTTTAGTCTTGTGACGCATATTGTACACATAGATATCTTATATCGGCATGTGTTTGCTATGTGCTTTTCACTCTTCAGTGTTGCTAAAGATAAATGTTACTTTGTACAATCTTTATATTACATTACTGCAAAGATGGCAGAAAATGTACTCGCGATTACAGTCCTGTGGCAAAACATGAGGGCAGTTGCGTTTTAGACCATACATGCATTGGCGATTGAGTACAACTTGGACGTACCAGTAAGTAGTGGGATATTCTGCTAATGAAATGATCATGTAAGAATAATAGCGAGCATCTCTGTGAGCTTTTATTATGTTTTACGCATGTGCTGTAAAATATTTTTTGAGTTTTGATGATAAACTTTTGGGAAACTCTTTAAAACACTAGTATGAACTGTTTTTAAATGTATTCAGATTAATGTAGACGTAGCCTTAGAAGCTTCCATGTCCAGCCACCCAGGAATCATGTCCAGACCTCAGGAGGGAATTCTTGTGGATATGACTTCTTGAAACTACATCCATCTTCCAAACCAAGGTCATTGCATTGCAAAGTAGTATGGGAATTTATGACAAACAACTAAAGTGTCAATTGACCTTATGAGGAAAAAAAAAATGATGGGAAACTATCAAGCCAGTCATTAGCAGTTGTTAAGATGCATGTTTGTGTAGGCTTAGCATGTGTGCATGCATTTGTTTCACATCACCATGTCCATGAGTCAGTGTTTTCGTCTTTGTAATATCATTTACAGTTTCCCGTCAAAGACCATTGAGGAAAGGCTTACCGAAACTCCAAATCTGGCTGTGAAGATGCAACATTTATTTAACTTAGACACTAACAGCCAAGATGATTGAGTGTGGCGTTCCGGGTGAACTTTAAAGCATGTTGTAAAGGGCTCCAATTGCTTTCTTGTGTCTTACTTGCTCTGGTGTGTATGTGTGTGTGTGTGTGTGTGTGTGTGTGTGTGTGTGTGTGTTTGTGTCTGTGCAAAACCTTCAATACAATCATCTGTCCTTTTAGACGAGGGCTTTTAGCAAATGAAAGTATGTAAAGTGTGTTAAAATATGTTGGCCTTAGAAAGAATTTTTTTTTCTCTCTTGTCTGTTCCAATTCTACTGATATACTTAGATATTTTTTTTTTTTATTATATTGACTCTTTAGTAAAAATGGCATAAAATGTGTTAATTTAATGTAAGTTTTGTGTATGTTTCATTTGCAATAAGATTTTCACCCTGATCTTTAGATATCTGAATTGTTATCGGTCACTGAAAAGGAAAGATATCCATAGGAAGGAAAAATACAAACCAGTATCACCATTGAGACTGTACAGAAAGCGAATGGAAAATTTTCCTCCTGAGAAAAATAAAGTCTCACTCTGTTTCGTTTAAAGTTGACACTTATATGTAACAATTGAGAACTCCATTAAGTCTCCAAAGAGCAAACTTTGAGCTATACAGTTTTCCTATGGGTACATCTCTTCGTTTAATGTCCATGTTTTAAGTTAACTTAGCTAGACTTTCTGGACAAATTTGTCTCCAGTAGTTGCCAAACCTCCAGGGACATCTTCAGTTTATAAAGCAATTCATAAAACAAACAAATGTGTTATTCTAAAAATGCACAAAGGTTCAGGGTTTGGATTAGTCAGTAGCATTTTATATAAAACATTTATATTAATGAAATATAGTTTTTATATGTATATGACAGATAGTGGTATGCCCTCATTAAGTCAATGTGTGTGAGAGAGATTCTCTGGCTGTCTTGTTTAGTCTGCTCTTGTAGAGAAATCTGGGTGGGAGTTTTTGCTTTAGGCCAATGCATCTGCTGTCTACATGGCTGTCAGTGCCGGCAGTGAGATATCAATAGACAGCATGAATAAGGTTACATTTAACTAAGAGTTTCTGTTCTCTGTAGGTTAATGCTTATAACACTGAGACTAACGCAGCAAAGTGCAACCTTTGTGTGTAGATTAGTGTTTCAGTAGATCAGTGGGAGTTGTGTTTGTGTGTGTGCAAATGTGTGTTTGTATAAATTCCTGTCCAATGTCCAAGACAGGGGTGAGGAAACAAGGAATACCTCCCAACCCAACATTCATCTCCATTTCACACTCTCTTGCAGTATCTCTTGTCTTCAGACTCAAGGCCTTTACATTTTGTTTTGTAGATTATGTTGGAACAAATATAAAGAAAGTAAATAGGGTCAATTTTGATTTCATGTTGCATCTTTCTCAATTGACATACACTTTAAAGTGGCTGTGTGAAAAATCTCAACATATAAATTACAAAATTCTTTGTGTTCTACCAGTGCCTGGTTGTTTTGGATGCTCTCGTGAAACTGCGAAAAGGACTATTTTAACGTTCCCTGTCTGCTGCTGTTCACATCACATCTGATCTTTTTTTTTCATGTTTGCTGTAAATTGACCTTAATTGCTAACCATGGTAATATTTCAACACATTTATACATACTTTGTTTCTCCCTTTCAGATGTCTAACTACAAGCGTGCAACGTTTGAGGAGGAGGACGGTACAGACATCCCTGCTGATGGAGCCATCTCTCCTGACAGTGTGGAGGTGAGTGTGGGTCAGGGTTCAGTGTGGATGTGTGCATTTTATGTTTACTTTCAGACTTTTTTATCCAATGCAACATACAAATAAATAAAGCAACCATTTATACTATTAGTTTTTTACAGAAACTATGAGAAGTATTACTGTTGCACAATTCCCATGAAAAGTACAAGATCAGAAATGACTCTAAAACACGGCAAAACAGCAGTGAGAGAATAGTGAATTGCTGGGTCGTTGTTATGTTCTCTGTGAAGTTCAGCCGTTCCCTGGCTGACTTGGATGCTTTTACCGCTGAAAAATCAAGCTGACAGTCATGTTGTGGTGAATTGCAGGGCTAGCAAGAAAGAAACACTGTAATGAATTGGTGCTGAAGTTCTTTCTAGTCTGAGATATCCGGGCTAGCCGAAATACATATACAGACACAGACACTGTAGGAACACCAGATACATAAAACATTGGAAAATACACTCCTTACAAACCGTTACAAAACAATCTGTTTTGGGTTCCCCAAATAAACTTTCATTAACAGTTATTTTAAGAACCATTTTTTTCTTAGTTTGTCAACATAAAAAAAAATCAACTATAAATATCATTTGTGCTTTGGAAAGGTTCTATGGATGTTAACAGTTCTTCATTGAACCATCAATGCCCATAAATAACTTTTATTTTTAAGTGTGTAGATCTTTGTAACATGTAAGCAGGGACGAAGAGAGTTGTTAATCCAGTTGCAGCAGTATTTATTGAAAATGAAAACAAAGATAATCCAACTAGGGGGTCAAAACCAGGAACAGGAGCAGGAACAGGAAACATAATAAAAGAGCAGGAACGCAACAGCTTCACACAACGTGCAAAGACAACAACCGACAAACCAAGACTGAAACACTTGGGTATATATACATTCAAGGGGAGATTGGCAAACAAGACACACCTGTCAACTAATCAACAAGAATGTATTTCCGCCAGGATCAAGTAGTCCAGGCGGTCAGGGGGGATCAGGCAGTCCAGGGGGCCAGGGTGGATCAGGCAGTCCAGGCGGTCAGGGCGGATCAGGCAGTCCAGGGGGCCAGGGCGTATCAGGCAGTCCAGGGGGCCAGGGTGGATCAGGCAGTCCAGGCGGTCAGGGCGGATCAGGCAGTCCAGGCGGTCAGGGCGTATCAGGCAGTCCAGGGGGTCAGGGCGGATCAGGCAGTCCAGGCGGTCAGGGCGGATCAGGCAGTCCAGGGGGCCAGGGCGGATCAGGCAGTCCAGGCGGTCAGGGCGGATCAGGCAGTCCAGGGGGCCAGGGCGGATCAGGCAGTCCAGGGGGCCAGGGCGGATCAGGCAGTCCAGGGGGCCAGGGCAGTTCAGGCAGTCCAGGGGGCCAGGGCGGATCAGGCAGTCCAGGGGGCCAGGGCGGATCAGGCAGTCCAGGGGGCCAGGGCGGATCAGGCAGTCCAGGCGGTCAGGGTGGATCAGGCAGTCCAGGCGGCTAGGGAGGCTTGTCCGGAGACGCAGGCCTAGCGGCTGCCATCTTGTCCGGAGACACAGGCATAGTGTTGGCCATCTTGTCCGGAGACACCGGCGTAGAGGCGGGCCGAGCCGAGGACTCTGGAAGGGCAGCCATGACGGGACGAGACTCTGGAAGGGTGGCCATGATGGGACGAGACTCTTGAAGGGCGGCCATGACGGGATGAGACTCTGAACTGGCGGCGGCCATGACGGGACGAGGCCCTGGGCTGGCGGAGGCCATGACAGGACGGGACGCTGGGCTGGCGACGGCCATGACGGCTGGAAACTCTGGAGTGAGGGTTACTGTGGGAGTGCCGCGTTCCTCCTCTGCAACCCCCACAGCAAATGTAGAACCGCTCAGTTGCAGGACCAAGTCACTATAAAATTCTAAAGTTCAATGAGGATTGTGCAGTGGCATGGCTAAACCGAGCGGCTCAGATTGCCCTTGTGCTTTGGAAAGGTTCTATGGACGTTAACGGTTCTTAATTGAACCATCAATGCCAATAAATAACTTTTATTTTTAAGTGTGTAGATCTCTGTAAAGTGTAAGCAGGGACGAAGAGAGTTGTTAATCCAGTTGCAGCAGTTTTTATTGAAAATGAAAACAAAGATAATCCAACTAGAGGGTCAAAACCAGGAACAGGAGCAGGAACAGGAAACATAATAAAAGAGCAGGAACGCAACAGCTTCACACAAAGTGCAAAGACAACAACCGACAAACCAAGACTGAAACACTTGGGTATATATACATTCAAGGGGAGATTGGCAAACAAGACACACCTGTCAACTAATCAACAAGAATGTATTTCCGCCAGGATCAAGTAGTTCAGGGGGCCAGGGCGGATCAGGCAGTCCAGGGGGCCAGGGTGGATCAGGCAGTTCAGGCGGTCAGGACGGATCAGGCAGTCCAGGGGGCCAGGGCGGATCAGGCAGTCCAGGCGGTCAGGGCGGATCAGGCAGTTCAGGCTGTCAGGGCGGATCAGGCAGTCCAGGCGGCCAGGGTGGATCAGGCAGTCCAGGGGGCCAGGGCGGATCAGGCAGTCCAGGGGGCCAGGGCGGATCAGGCAGTCCAGGGGGCCAGGGCGGATCAGGCAGTCCAGGCAGTCAGGGCGGATCAGGCAGTCCAGGCGGTCAGGGCGGATCAGGTAGTCCAGGGGTCCAGGGTGGATCAGGCAGTCCAAGGGGCCAGGGCGGATCAGACAGTCCAGGGGGCCAGGGCGGATCAGGCAGTCCAGGGGGCTAGGGAGGCTTGTCCGGAGACACAGGCATAGCGGCGGCCATCTTGTCCGGAGACACAGGCGTAGACTCTTGAAGGGCGGCCATGATGGGACGAGACTCTGAACTGGCAGCGGCCATGACGGGACGAGGCTCTGGGCTGGCAGCGGCCATGACGGCTGGAAACTCTGGAGTGAGGGCTACTGTGGGATCCGCGTTCCTCCTCTGCGACCCCCACAGCAAATGTAGAACCGCTCAGTTGCAGGGCCAAGTCAATATAAAATTCTAAAGTTCAATGAGGATTGTGCAGTGGCATGGCTGAACCGAGCGGCTCAGATAGCCCCCCTCTAAAAAAAATCATGAGGCATTCAGTGTCCATTGAAGTCAAATTTGCCAGTTCGATAAAGTCTCTCACATTCTTCTAAATAGGACGTTTTCCTTGATAGAGACGCATGATCCTCGCTGGTAGATTTATTTTGGTCGAGTGTTCTCTTTGCACGTTGTGTGAAGCTGTTGCATTCCTGCTCTTTTATTATGTTACATGTTCCTGTTCCTTTTGACCCTCTAGTTGGATTATCTTTGTTTTCATTTTCAATAAATTCTGCTGCAACTGGATTCACACCTCTCTTCGTCCCTGCTTACACGTTATAATCTCAAGTATTGTGAATATTTTGAGAACAGGAAGGGGCCAAGCACCGAACCCTGAGGTACTTCAGTGGTTAGCTGATATTGCTTAGATTCTGCTTCCCTAAAAGTCACCATGCAGAATCTACCCATGCACAGTGTGTAAAGGGTAGATTATTTACTGAGAGGAATGTCCAGCAGAATGAAGATTCACTTTTTGTGAATTGTTATCAGACATTTTTGTGCAGTCTCCCTTCAGTCGTTCTCTTTCAGAGTTTTAAAACTCATGATTTTTGATTTTTCTTGTTCATGAACATGATTTTTTCTTGTTCTTTTGCAGTACAAGAATGTGTTTATTTCACACAACTTCCTCACCAGTTAAACAAATCAAACTAATCCAAACTAAACTGTCAAAATGAGGCAGAAATTGTCACAGATATTATGTCACAGCCAATAAACATGCATGTATTACCACTCACATTTACATAGCAGTCTATTCAGTATTCAGTAACTTGAACCTGATGATCAACAGTATTTCAGTATGATTTTAGTATGTTAAGATTAGCCAATTATATTGAAGTAGTTAATATAAGAAGTCACAAACATACAGTAGAAAAACAGTTTAGTAGTCTGGACATACATGGCTAGGTGATTATTACATAATGACTCATGACTAAATGGGCAAACATCTTGTGGACAAGGAAATTCTTCTTTTTTTTTTTTTTGTTACAGAAAGGGAAAATAAATCTGAACAATTATCCAGATATGAATAATGGTCTCAAAACACATAAAACCTTTTAAAATGATCAAAGAGTGGACTAATATGTAATTGGAAAGACTATTATGGATAATGGATAACAGTTTAATAAAAAATAAGCATTCTTTCTCATGCAGACATTTGCATTAGTGATAACTTTTAAGTGATAAAAACAGCATGTCAGACATCCAGGGAATTTACTTCAATGAATTATTCGTGACATTTGATATGAATTCAAAGAGATTTATGTGGTCCCTTTCATTTTCTGCTCACTTTTATGTCAAGCAGGAAATGTGATACCTCTTCTGTTGGCTTTCTGTTCAAGCAATGATATGAAGCATGAATTTGATATGGTATCCCTCAGGCAACTTGTTTTATGTTCTTTGGGTGCTGAATGATCAATGATGAAGAGGTGTGCAGTATATTTCGACACATACACACACACACACACACACACACACACACACACACACACACACACACACACACACACACACACACACACACACACACACACAAAAAAGGACGTGATGTTCCAAGAGTTTCTACACAAGGAGACTTCTTCTTTGGGAATATTTTTCTGAGAATATTTTTTATTATAAGGGAAAGAAAGGAAGAATGAGATTAGTATTTTTCAGTGGCCATTTCAGGAGAAAGTGTTTAAACTGCAATGCCACAATTTGTCTTTTTTTTTACATTGAACATTTTATTCTCACAAAAATGTACTGTGGTGTTGAAGTGATGGTATCAGCTGGTAATGCTGCCTTCACTATCATGGCACTTAATGACGACAATGACTACCATGTTCAGAAACCATGGTTAATAGTAACCAGCTAATAGAAACAATTAAAAAAAAATCTAACTTAAAAAGACTCTATGATCAATATTTGACTCTTTTTTAGGTGGGTTTCCGTAAGGGTGGTGTTCAGTTGTTTGGTCCACTGGGCAGGAGGACTCAGCTGGAGGTGGTTTTGGGCGGTCTGCTTCTCACTTCACTTCTGGCACTATTTGGCTGTGCGATCACACTGGGAGTCCGCTATAACAGAGGTAACACACACGCACGCACGCACCCACACACGCAGGTGTACAACCGTATACAAATCTTAGCAGATTTACGTACTCAATTTGACTAGGAACATCCCCTTATAGATACTAAAAGGGATAGTTCACCCAACAATGAAAAATCTTTCATTATTACTTACTCACATTTGTTTCAAACTTGTATGAATATACTGTATTTCTGTTAGATAATTTGTAATATAATCTGTTTGGGTGAATTCAAAACAATGGCAATACATCACCATGACTCACTTCAATAGTTATTACATCACTCAATCACATCAGAATAGGAGTCCACATGGCTCACTGATAAATTTCCCAATGCTATGAAAAAAACCCTTATATTTGATTTTTTTCATACACCTTTTTTTTTGCATGCAACTATGTGATGTTGCATTATGAAATTTGAATTATAAATTGCGTTCTTTAAAAACACGTGTGATTGCGTGATTAGAAGATTATTTCCATTCATTTACTTGCTTGCTATTCTAAAGAGAAAATTTCATCATCAAAAAATAATTTCCTATGTTTAAAGTCCTGTTCAAATCAAGATGAATGTTCGTTGTGAACATTTGGTGTCATAAACATTTCAAGTAATGAAAGACTGACATGAACATTTGCATGCTGTCAATGTGGCTGTTTTTTAACAGAGAGGTGTTCTAATCTAACTAGGGCTGAGTTCGAAATCGCCCCCTAAGGCCTCATTCACTATTCCCTACATTACTCCACTAATATAGCCCACTTGAAGGAGTGAATGAAAGCCGTCGCTTTTGCATAGTTTGTGGTTTAATAATCATTTGAAACTTAGCAAACTGTCAGCTCCAGTAATGAAGATTTATCTTGAACTCTGTCATGGAAACTAGCATGTATAAACTTTAATCAAATAATTTAATAATCAATAAAAATATTACTCTGGACCAGTGGTTTGGAAAATGGATGGATGGATGATTCAGCTGCGGGAATTCATTCCGTGCGACTCTCACAGTGCATTATGGGTATTCTTAAGCCGTTGAGCTTATATCGTTTGTACAATTGTTATTGTGGTGCATTGTGGGATTGAATGAGTGCACTGGATAATGTCCATTATGGTTTTGGACACCACTGCAAATGGCTGTCCCCTCAAATAGTGCCCTATTAAAGGGAATAGGGGGCGATTTTGGACACAGCCTGACTTCATTGCGACTTGGGCAAATGGCATGGGAAATCAGAATTTTTATGCCAAACATTCGTGTTTGTATTAACACGCCTTAACATTATTACTATAATAAAATAATTAAAATATTATCATTCACAATCCAATGAAATCCCAATGTTTAAAATCAATGCCCTCCTTGTATAATTTTTTACATTCAGTTTTATGTCACATTATGGGAGTTTAAGCTATTTCTTGTTGTTTCTAACCCCCAGATCCAGCCCGTAGTATCTGTCTAACGGAGGCGTGTGTAACCGTGGCCAGTAAGATCGTGGAAGCTCTGGACCGCTCCGTTGACCCATGTCAGGATTTTTACCAGTACGCCTGTGGAGGATGGGTCCGCAAAAACCCCCTGCCAGATGGCCGCTCCCGCTGGAGCACATTTAACAGCATCTGGGACCAGAACCAGGCTGTGCTCAAACACCTGCTGGGTAAGTGCCGGAAAACACACACACACACACACACACACACACACACACACACACACACACACACACACACACACACACACACACACACACACACACACACACACACACACACACACACACACACACACACACACACACACACACACTTTTAGTAGGATGGGATTTGCTCAGTAAATCTTTCTCAGTTTTCACAAAATGGAATATATTTAGAAAGACATCTTAATGATTTACTTGATTTCCAATAGAAAACAGCTGCATTCATGCATTTTGAAGGGTTTTACACTTCAGTTCTCTGTACTTGGGTTGTTGTTTTTTTTTATTGTAGATCTGCAGTGCAGCCATCCCTGTCTGATTGTTCGATTTTGGACGATGACTTTCTGCACTCATTCTGTTTCTGTAACTTTAAATACCTCCATTATTCATCCTCACATGGATTTACAGTATAGTCCTTGCAAGGCCTTTTATTGGTTTTACTTTTTTCAAGAAATTTACAGTTAAAGATTTAAAAACTTCTATTCAAACTGGCAGTGATGATGCCATTGACTTGTACTGGTAGAATATGTTAAATGCAATGCCACCACAAAGCTAGGGTGTTCTGAATGTTCCCCAGGGTGTTGCTATGTGGTTGCTAGAATGTTCTGAGGGGTTGCTGGGATGTTGCTAGGTGGTTGCCATGGTATTATTCTGTGGTTGTTAGGCTGTTCTTTAATTGTTGTAATTGGTCATTTGCTTGGGTGTTCTGGGTGATTTCCAGAGTACTGCAGTACACAGCTCTTTTTGATTGGCAGTGTGTTGCTAAGGGGTTGCTATGCTGTTCCCATTAGTTGCCAGGCCATTTACTAAAAGGTTGTTAGGTTATTCTGAGTAGTTGTCAGGGCACTGTAAATGGTTTGCCATGGTGTTTCAATGGTGGCTATGGTGTTCTGGGTGGTTACTACTCAGTTATAGATGGTTGCTGGATTGTTGCTAAGTGGTTGCTATACTGTTCTTGATGGTTGCTAGGATATACTGACTAGTTATCAGCTGTTTGCTAGGCTGTTCTGGGCGGTTGCCAAGGTGCTGCTAGTGGGTTGCTACACAGTTCATGATTGCCAGGGCGTTTCTAAATATTCTCAGAAGTTGTCTGGTACTGAAAGTGGTTTGCTAGCTTGTTCTGGCCGGTAGATATGGTGTTTCAAGATGGTTGCTAGGCTATTGTCAGGGGGTTTGCTCTAGTGTTCTTGGTGGTTGCTAGGTGGTTATTGAAAAGATCAAAAGAGTCTACCCACTGAAGTCCTTCCTTTGATGGAAGTCTGAGGGAATTTCTTTCACCCGTTTATTGCACCAGGCAAAAAAAAAAAAAAAAAAAAAAAACATAGGTCTGATCTCTTAAGATTGGCCCACACTAAAAGATTAAAAAGTCTTATAAGTCTTATCAGAAAAAGTCTTATCAGATTTTCAAAATGTGTGAGACCACAAACATGACGATAAAATCGATAAAACACGCAATGTGATCAGGAAAGCACAACACACACTAACAGATTCCATTCACAAAAAAACAGAGTCTCACAAAATCTCTCGCAGTAAAGAAATGGCGATAATAATGTTTGGACTGCTTTTTACAGAAAAAAAGGTTTAAATGAAGTTGTGTTATGCTTCTATCTTAAGTCAACTCGCTTTCTGATTTGCTATTGTTTTATTCCACGTGATAATCTACATAGTGTGAGCGCATTTGTCCTCGGGTTCCCTCCACACAACAGGATTTCTGATCATGTTGAATATTTACAATTTGAGATCGGTGCGGCCCCGACATTCTTCTGAGCAGATTCAATCACCTTTAACACACCTCACACCACAGTAAAATCTGATCATCAAGATAAATCGGCACTTCAACTAGGATTGGAGGAAGGGGAGAATTGGGCCCAAAATCGGCCTGAATATCTTGCAGTGAGTGGGGGCCTTTAGAAAAATAAGAGCACCTCTCCTCAAGCCATGTGACTTTACATAGGCTAAGCATACATACTGTATTGTACAAACCTAATTCTAACTCCACTGTAAAAAATAATCCTGTAAAAAAACGGTAAACTACTGGCAGCTGTGGTTGCCAGCATTATACTGTAAAAATATGGTGTGTTACTGTTTTTAAAATTAACAGCTAAATACTGTTTTGTCAGCTACAGCTACTCTATATGCTGTTAAATTACAGTTATATACTGTAGCTGACAAAACAGTATTAAGCTGTTAATTTCAAAAACAGTTACACACCGTATTTTTACGGTATGATGCTGGCAACCACAGCTGCCAGTAGTTTACCATTTTTTTACAGGATTATTTTTTTACAGTGTATGATAAATAGCAGTATTAATGTTTGTCTTAGCAAGCAACACTAATTAATGGAAAGTCAACCATATTTTGGGAGTTGCAATAATCTCTCTCTCCCTCTAATTCTCACTATGTCTATCTGATTGCAACTTTTCATTTTTCAAAAATCTGTTTATTGAACTCTCGGGTTTACTTATTTGCTGCCTTGCGAGCTCTAGAGTTCTGCACAGGAATGCTAATGTAATATCTTTTGTGTTTAAACGCATTGCTCCATCCCTCTCTCTAATTGTTGGTCTATCACACTATTTAATAACCTGTTGTAATGCACTGGCTGTGATCAAGCTCTCTCTCTCTGTCTAATGAATGCGCTCTCACACTGGGGTCCCTGTAGCCGTTTTGCTCTGATGACACTCCATCACATTGACACTGCATGTTGCATCACACCCACAGGCACCCTCTCACCCTTCTGCACATTTAATAACACTTGCCTTACATGAACATATTTTTTATCTCAAATTACTCTTAGATATGTGATACATCTTTTGTCGTTCTTTGTTGTGTGTGTGATTGGGCCAGTGAACACCTCTGCATGCTGAAGTGAACACAACGCTCCAGTGAACAGTAAATGAAGAGTATTCCCTAATGACCTGCGTCAGAGAACTGGTGCAGCCCCCTGCAGAGAGAGAGAGAGAGAGAGAGAGAGAGAGAGAGAGAGAGAGAGAGAGAGAGAGAGAGATTTTTCTACACTGCAGTAATATTTACCACAGATATTTACACAATAGTTGTGTGACTAAAATAGAAAGAATGAAAAGGATAGATGATACACCAAATTGAGTGGTGGAAAGGGAAATTATTTCAACAAAAAAAAAAAAAGTGGAGTTGTGAAGTCAGATTATGTGTTTGTAAGCCTACGCTTTACCCTCACACGGAGAAACTCTGAAAAAGACAAATTAGACGATTCTTTGTGCCAATGCGCCTGGTTGATGGTCACCTTTTGCCCAGCGAACACAAACAAACACAAGCAAAATCTGGAAATAGAACGAGATCAGCTCTGAATTGTGCTAGACGAGCAACGAGTCATGCCAAAGCCCATTCCTTTCTCACCGTGTGTCCTCTCTCTGGACTAGACCTGCTGATCAGTAATTGGACTGCCACTGTTCCCCAGAGAATTTATTACTTGAATATTCCTGCCTCCTGTTCCTTAATGTAATTGCTCTGTTAGGAGGAGAAAATACTACAGAAAAGAAAAATGAGTAAGAATAGAGGGGAAACAACTGTAAGAGGTGGTTTAGGGATTGTTTGCTTGAACGATCATGTTGTAGATTAATTACGCCATCTCTCTTTCGCACAACACAGATGTGTATAAAAACACAAAGAGCAGAGTGAATTATTCCTCCTCCTAAGAAGTGTGAGGTGTATTACCATGACAACAACTGAGACCACCAATCAAAGATCACGATGACAAGCATAATTGTGTGCTCAGGAGTGGGTGGTTGCATGTATGTTTGCGATTCATCATTTGTGTGCCTGTTTTGTATCTGTTTGTTCACACCTCTGTGTGTTCCTTGTTTGGTTGAGATGTTTAAAGATAAAGTGTATAATTTATGTGCCACTAGAAACACAAAATGAAATTGCAACATTATATTAGATTACTTTTTGGTCCAGATCCATTTTTTATAAATGGAATGCATACATACAATTACACATCTTCTATAATGAATATAAGCAGTGAAGCAATTTTGTCATAAACGGTTGTCTGCTAAGTCATGTGGTGCAAGAAGCATACAGAGAACAATTATATCATGAGAAGAACCCTAGTATGACAAGGTATATGTCAAGGTCAGTAAGTCTTATAAAATATTAAAATAATTTGACCTTTTTATATGACATGGTTCCTTGCCTTGCCTTGTAACAGGCTGTAACCGTTACATGGTAAAGTTTTGATAGTCCCTTGGTGATGCCCAAAAAAAACATTGATATATATGAATTAGCAATGAAAAATATACTATATAAAAAAACTTTTTCTGAAAATAATGGTTAGGATACACTTACATGTTTTTATGGTGCAAGGAAAAATGTTATTACTTTTTACTTAATGGTTACACCACATGACATTAAGTTGTTAAATTTAAACTTTGTTTGAAATGTTTGAAAAACCATTTGAAACCAGCTTGAATATAAAGAGTCCATTTGGCAAGTGTTTTATAGTGTTTGGCAGGTGTTTAATCTCAGAGGCACATTTAGCTAATGCTGCGAACTGCCTGGCTGCAACTGCAACATGCAGGAAGTCTAAAAAGATTGGACATTACGCTAAACTGTGCTGATCAGCGCAATCAAATACACGAGGTCCATAAAATTGAATTACCAGAAGTTACTGTACTGTACATGGAATATTCAGCTCTTACTCCCAGCATTACAAGCACAGTGACTATACCTACTTCTGACTTACAGACTTGTGTGGTGGATTTGGTGGTTGACACAGGGTCTTCCATATCTATCCTGCCCTACAGCACTTATGCATACCATTTCAGTAACGTTGTGCTGTTGCAACCCACAGCCAAGCTTGTAACGTATTCAAAAGCCCAAATTCTGGTGGTTGGATGTTTGTCTGTGAACGTTCCTCTTCATAACCACTCAGTTCCTGCTACGTTCTTCATTGTGGACAAAGGGACACCACTCATGGGGAGGGACCTACTCTGTACTGCATGTGAGGATAGGATTGAAAACAATCAAGTCCTGCCTCCTAATGCCCTTCCTGTGCCTGCTTCTCCTGTGCCAGACTCTCAGTGCACTGTTGTTGAGTCAACTGAATTGGATGTGCTAAAAACTTTATACACTGCGTAAAGCTGGATGAAACATCACAACTGTGCGGCAAAAACATTGCCATCTCTCTGTTTGTATTGCTTGCAAGCAGCTGGGGTGATAGAACACATTGACCATGTTATGCAGAAAAAGTCAGGTAAAATTGGGATGTGTGTTGAACTCAGCAGTGATTGTGGACTTCTTTCTATTGCCACACATGGATGAACTACTCTCTGCTATAAAAGGTTCTACTGTTTTCTCTACCATCGACCTGACTAATGCTTACTACCAAATGCCCCTGAGGACAGTCATGACCTCACAGCCATTATTACTCACAACAGACTGGATCTCAGCACCTGCAGAATTTCAGAAGATGAGGTGTTGAAAATTACCTCGATGACATTATCATTCACGGATGTGATGTCTATGCATGACAAAGCACCTCAAGCGGTCTTACAACGACTAGAAGCTGCTGGTTTGCAGCTCAATAAAGAGAAGTGTCATTTCCGTCACACCAGCCTGCTGTTCTTTGGTCATACTCTTTTAACAGGTTAGGAGTGTCTCCTTCCTGATGAATCACATGTACAGGCGATTCAAATTGCTGATTATCTGTCACGGTCGCCCTTACCTGCCTCTCCTGCAGATAATGCGGTTGCTCCAGCTCTTTCTGATGTTGATGAGGACTTTGTTGCTTTTTTGCTGCTAGTAATTATCTTCCTGTTGTTGATGCTGCATGTGCTTCTTGTCCTGTTCTAACCAAACTTTGTACACAGATTTCTCATTGTTGACCTCCTTCACCCAAGGGTCTGGACAATGAGTTGTTGCCGTACTATAAACTGCATCTGGAACTGTCTGTTAAGGGCAACTTCATCTTTTGAGGCTCACGGCTGATCGCACCTGCTGCTCTTCGATCTGAAGAGAACCAAACACAGAAAGCACAGAAAGTTTTCCAATATTCTCACAGTTGCCAAAAGACTGTTGGTGGGTACATAGTTCTTAGTGATGGAAAGACATGGAATGTTTCCGATCTCACTGCATTTCCATGCTCACCAACATCTCTGGCTAAGAACACGGCTCACTACACAGACACTCATGCCACTAGACCTAAACATGATTTTTGGAAGCCTAGTTGGTTAAAGGACTATCTAACTAAACTCTGATGTAATATTCTGTTCTTTAAAAAAGGGGGAAATGTTGTGTTTATAATTGAATTGTTGTTGACTACTATTTTGAAAAGTGTATTGTGACATAATGTGTGAGAACTGAAGAATAAATAAGATGGATAAAGTTTGCTACTCCTGTCTCGTGTGCTTCATTGATTTATAATTCCTGTCAGATACCACAGTCTTCTCTTGTCAGTCTTTGGCATAAAATGCAAGGCATATGGCACCGTATACGGACATTCTTTTTAGATTTGCTGGTGCTCAAAACATATTTTCTAGGAATTTCTTTAGTTTATTGCTGTTGCTGTGGCAGCCAACAATAGCAAAGCTTAACACTGCACTCATTTTTATTTGTAGTAATCTTCAAAAAGTTTCTGTTTAATTAATTCAGTCTCTCTTTTTACCCCATTTTAACAGTGGGTTCCTATAGAGATGAGAACAGGACAGCATATAAACGGAAGTTAGAATCCATCATGGCTGCGCACATAATTTACTCAGGAAAAAAAAAGTTGTTGGTGCCAATAATGTTCAATTCAACTGGAAACGTCTCAGGGTACGCATGTTACCATGGTTCCCTAAGAATAGCATGAGTCTAAACACGATAATGAACTTGACATTGGCAGGCGGCAGGGAGTAGTAGTAATCAGGGAGGCTCCCTTAGAGCCTAACAACCCGGTATACTACCCTACCATCTAGCCAAGCTCCAGGAACGGAGGTCTAAGTAAGGCAATTCTCTAAATCGAGAGGAGACCTAGCTACGTTACCCGCTCAGGACAGCTTACAAGGAGAATCACAGAGAGCCAACAACTTGCAATTGCTATCCCAGTGGAGCTCAAGAGAGCAGAGGCCTCAACGAATATAACTTTACCTGGCGAGAGGAGGCCTGACAACGCTCGCAGTAGCTAAGGAGGCTGACAGAGAGCCTAACAACTCAGCAGACTCAAGGGAGCGGAAGCCTCAAACAAATAACTCTCTACAGCGAGAGGAGGCCTGTCGACGCTCACGATAGCCAAGGCTGCTCACAGAGAGCCTAGCTACTTAGCAAAACATAGCCGAGCTCTAGGAGAGGCAGCCTCAGCATAATGACTCTCTAAATTGAGAGGAGACCTAACGACACCCCGCACTCAGGATATCTGGCCAGTAGGCTCACAGAGAGCCTGCAACTCGCAATTGCTATCCCAGCGGAGCTCTGGAGAGTGTAGACAGCTCTTTTTGGTGAGAGGAGGCCTAACAATGTTCACAATAGCCAAGGAGGCTCACGGAGAGGCTAGCAACTTAGCAAACATAGCCGCCGAGCTCTAGGAGCGGAGGCTGCAACAAGACAAATTTCTAAATCGAGAGGTGGCCTAATGACGCCCCACACTCAGGACATCTTGCAAGGAGGCTCACAGAGAGCCTGCAACTCGCAATTACTATCCTTGCGGAGCTCTTACAGAGCGAAGGCACAGTAGCCAGGGAGGCTCGCAGAGAGCCTAACAACTTAGCAAACAGCTAGCCAAGCTCTAGGACTCAACATGACAACTCTCTAAATTGAGAGGATTCCTAACTACACCCCACGCTCAGGACGCCTTACATTGAGGCTCACAAAGAACCTACAACACGTAATGCTGTGCCAGTGGAGCTCTGGGAAGCGGAAGCCTCATAGGATAACTCTCTCTAGCGAGAGGAGGCCTAGCAACGCTCGCCTAAAGCTTAACCTATGACTGAGCTCATAGGACAAAAGAACAGTACACAAAAGTGCTAGCTGCCTGACACAATAATACGAGCTAAAATAAGCAGAGGCCTCTAACAGAATGACTCTCTAAGTGAGAGTAAGCCTAACAACGCTCTGGTTAAATAGTGACCAAGGAGTCTCGCAGAGAGCCTAGCAACTTAGACCCAAGGAGGGGGGAAGGAGGGAGATGTTATTTCGCTTCTGGGACCTTGAAACGCTGATTGCGTTTATTCTCGATCACTTCCCTCAGATCTTTCCTTCTCATTCTGGCTTCACGCCTCCTCAGTGCTGTACCCCTCGAAGGAGGGAGAGCGCAATATGAAGGTCTTAAAAGCAGCGGAGTGTACCTTCGCCTCTCTAAACTTCACCGAACACTGTCTCGACGGATGTGCCGATGTGCTCAGATGGCAAAACCTGTGCATCGACAAGAAAGAAATCTGTGGTGCGGCGCAGCTCCTCTACCGCCTCAGGGGGAGTCTCTTGCCCTGGTCCAGGTCCTTCAGCAGGTCGGCCTGCAGCACTGCCATAGTGTGTAGTGTCGCACCGGCCTTACCTGCTGCCACATATGCTCTGCCATTAAGATGCGAGGTGACACACAACGGTTTAGTAGGCTGAGTCTCAGCCTTCGATGCGGATGCCTCGCCCACCGAGAGATAGCTGGCCAGCGTCTCTTCATTCGGAGGCATCGATGCATACCCGTACAATTTCATCCCCTCAACATCAGCTTAATTCGCCTGAGTGTGGAAGCGTTCATCGAGGAAGCGTTCATCGAGGCGGCTATGAGGGAGCTTGCACGCGTTTCCATGGCAGATCTAATCTCGCCGTGGAATGGCTTCCAGTAACTTGTCATTTGCAGGGCAGGCGGGCTGAGAACGCTCGGAAGCATCATCAATCTCATCAGCCTTGTCCTGCTCGTCATGGCTTGAAGCAAGGAGAGTGCTCACTGTTGGATCGGATGGCGTGAGACAACACATCATCATCATCCGACAGCTCGCTCTCGTCAGCCGCAGATGAATGAGAAATATTCATACCTTTCTCAAATTCATTTGCAAGCTCCAACTGCAAGCCCCACAATCTCAGTTTCCTTCTCGTCTCAGCTGTAGGAGGTCCTGAACCGCAAAGCACAGATGGCTGTCCCGATTCCCTCAAGAAAAAGGAAAGACGAGAGCATAGTTTCTTCATAGAAAGGCGCTCACAATGCATGCAAACAGCCCCCCGAGGACTAAGCGTGCATGCTTCTCGCCCATGCAAATGACGCACATTTCACATTTTCATGCCTGAAAGACTTTGCGCCAGTTGCCATAATCGCCTTGTTTAGACACACGTTCAAACAAACAGGTATCATGAAGACAATAAAGAGGATGACATATTTCACAGGTGCCCTTTTATCTCACGATTGCACTGGTGATGACGTCATAGGCTGTCGTCTGCCAGTGTCAAGTTCACTGTGTTGTTTAGCTTCATGCTTCAGACACTGGTAATGCCGGAGGCCTTCCACCCATAGCAACCCCTAGGGAGTGAATCATGAGTTCCCTTTCAAAAGGGAACTGCAGTTAATTATATGTATAGGTACGTTTTGGGAGTTTTGCAAAAAACGGTAGAGGCACGATTTTCCAATGAGCCTATTTGTTTACAATCTTCAGGAAGGCAACCTGCATGGCTTACTTATAGGTTGGCCCTCACTGGTTGTTTCAATTTGCACCCAGTCCAATTTGCACCCAGCACTGCCAATCACCTGTCCCGGATTTATCCTCTTAATTTTGCCATTTCTCATGTGAATAAAGTTAGCATGACAGTGGCAATGCTTTTCCCCTCTGCCTGTCTTCCGCTGGCAGCTGCGGCACATAGTGTTTTGACTGCGACTGATGGCAGAGGTTATTGAGGATGAAAACCACCCTGGTTGTTTGGCTCACCAATGCCATCTGAATTTTGTCACGTTTTGTCGTGCGAGGGCAGCTGTCATGGACATGACATTAAAAAGATGACTGAAAGGACCCTTTTTGCAGTTCTTCTTGTTCTGACTCAGTTTACCTCCACTGCATTGCTTCTGCTTACTTGCCATCATTCCATGCAACATGACAGGAGCCAATCAGAGGGCACCGTCTTGTCAGCTTGTCAGGCAGCTGGAGAAACTCAGATGGCTGTTTATGATCCTGTGCAGTGACCCCGCACAACTTGTTCTCCCTGCTGTCATGTTTGTTTACCTTAGTGATGGTGCGCTCCAAGCTTCCCCCTTAACTATGTGACGTTTCTGTCTCTTGTCCTTGATGTCCTTTTATTTCTGTGGGGGACAATTTTGCCTTAGCATCAAGTTCTAAAAGAATATTTCCCCTAAAAATGAAAATGGTCATGTTTTAGTCACACTTTTAGTCACCCAATGTTGTTCCAAACCAAAAAGGAGTAATTTTGAAGAATGTTTTGATGAAAGCATAGGGCAGTTGAGCTCAAAAAAGTAAAAAAATAAAATAAAATCAAAGCCTATAACTATACCTTGGCCTATACCTCATATTTTGTTTTTAGTTAGAGCAGCTTGAAAATTTCTTGTTTTGTATTCTATGGAAACATTTTTTGGGGGTATAACGTTTGGAATAACATGAGGGTGAGTAAATGATGAGAGTTTTCATCTTTTGGTGATACGATTTTTCAAATGTTACTATTTAAATGTTGCAATTTCTTATGTGTTCCTGTAGAAAATGGCACCTTTAATTCAAGCAGTGAGGCAGAGAGAAAGACGCAGTCCTACTATCTTTCCTGTCTAAATGAACAACGAATAGAAGAGCTCGGAGCCCAACCACTCATCGACTTGATTGCAAAGGTAAGTGTTTCTGTGGCGCCCGCTCTGGTGTGGAGGGTAAACAGTGCAAACAGGAATTGGGAACCCATTCCATTTCAAGAAGGCTTCTTCAAAGTAAAGATAATGCAAATGTTTATATCCAATTTGTAATTGTTTACTATACAAAATCATGGTAACATGATCCTTTAAACTGAGAATGTTATTTGTCCTTGCAGAGATGCAGAAATCAGGATGATGATGATTTTATGGTTACACTATTTTAATAAGGCATATATAATGCAATTGTGCACATTTACTACAGCAAAACACATGGGTGAGGAGGCACAAAGGTATCCTTGTGAAGAAAAATAAAAATTATTTTAAAATGAATGAAAATCCAATTAAAGTCATTGGATTTTTTTTGTGTTGAGAAAAATGCTTATAACAACACAGTAAAAGTTTGTGTCAGCTATTTATTTGTAGTCATTTTTATGTGTATTAATTAGGGACACAAAAATACCAATTTTGTAGAGTGACCTTTGATTTAATTTGATGCCTGATTTATTGTTTTGATTGGTTTTCTGTGCATATCCTTTTTTGAACTGAGTAAGATAACTTGTCTCAAATGGCTACGATACTATCAATTCCTCTTGGTTTAAAATCAGCGAGCCTTGAAATTATGTAGACATCCTTCAGTGAAAGATGTTTTCATGCACTTCTATCTCTCTGAATCAGCCATTTTGAAGAAGAAAGCTCTGAAACTAACCCTCAGCACAGACCTGAAAGATTAATCCGTGTAACATACACAAAGCAGTGATGTCAAACAGTACTTCATCTACTTAATTTACACCCACACACTTGCCTTCTGAAAGGTTTAAAAGAGATACGGCTGGGAAGATGGAAGACGAAAAATTTACACTGGCTCTGATGAGCTGCCTTTTGAATACACTTTTACAAATGCTACCCTTCTCCCCAGATAGCAACATTGTTTCGGCCCAGATCCGGCCCACATCTGGCACTTGTGGAATACTGATCTGGCCCACATGCAGCGTGGAATGATGGCACTTGGGCGGACCACTCCTATTTGCCAGATCTGGGCCACAAGCAGGCCATAGCAATGCCACATGTCAACCAGAGCAAAGAAATAAACCAGAACTGGACCTTATCTGAGCCTGAATAAGCCTGAATATATTAAATATGTAGTCATCTCAGCCTTAATAAGCCTGTTAACAAGCAGAATCACTGAAGGAAAGAAGAGAACAGAAAAAAAGAGATGAGCAGAAACACAAGAACTACAGCTGGCTTCAGCCACAGCCTTAGATGAAATCAACTGAAGATAAACGAAGACATTAAATCTCTCAATATCTCAGAAGAGGAGGATTAAACAACTCCACAAACAGCATTACCAGCTTCACTTATTACTAACCAGATTTACTTTAACCAGATTTACTTTATTTCTTTCAGATGTCTAAAAAGTTCTATTTGCAATAGCAAAGGAAGCCAAAGTGAAATGAGATCAGGTCACCTTGGTTGGTTACCTGTTGATGGTTTTATAATCATCATGAAATAGCCTGAATCAATGTTAATTGAATTTAACAATTCTGTTGTGCAATTATCACATTTAGCCTACAAATTATGTCTTGCTGCATTAGATCCACCAGTACTGCAACAATCATTTAGAGGATTGTAACGAACGTGAGCATAAAAGTTTAAGTTCTTATGACACACACAGATATCAACAATCAGCGTATGAATCTCAACAATGGTGACAATCAACAAAATATTCAGATAATCGGATCAACTCTGAACATCACAAAAAGCTACTAAATGTCACTACAAAAACATCAGCAAAAAATAAAGCAAATATTTAGGGTTAAACTAAATAATAGGACAATTCAGCTGCATAATTTATTAATGCTGCAGTGCATGCTGGGAGTTTTTTACGATGCTGGTACCCAGCATGCATTGCAGCATGGCACTTTATATTGTCACCATTGTTGAGATTCATGTGCTGATTGCTGATGTCTGTGTGTCACCATGACACTATAGACTAATTTGTTGTGCTCATGGTTGATAAAATCTGATTTCTGCAGTACTGATGGATTACAGAGATTGTGTTATAAATGTATTAATGGTTCAATAAAATTGTTAGATTTGGTTATATTCAAATTACATCAGTAAATCAGGTTATTTTATGATGATAATAAATCCATTAACAGGTAACCATCATCACCTGATCTCATTTCACTTTAGCTTCCTTTGCTACTGCAAATATGTTTAACAAACACACTGTCACAGCAGTCAAAAAAAGACAAAAGATTAAGTAAGAGTTAAGAGCCCAACTAGTGATGGCAGTCTGACACTAAAGCTTTGATACGTGCTTCAAACCATTAACTACAATTCCATTTGAACCACTGCTCCGAAGGTTGCTTTGGTATGGAAAAATCAAGTGACATATGACGTCCGAAGCAGCAACTGCTTCATTCTCTGAATGGACCTGAGTGGTTCACAGCTCCACCGCCATACGCAAACCAGTCAGGTGCTGCCACTGCAACTGCTACAGTGGAGGTACGGCGGTACATGACGGATCCTCCGCTGAAAAGATCTGAAGACCCACTGGTGTACTGGATAAATCACAAAAATGTGTACTCTCACTCTTTCATACTGGCTAAACAGTTTTTATGCACGCCGGCGCCATCCTTTCCCTCTTAACGAATTTTCTCTAAATGTGGTGAGGTTGTGAGCAAAAAAAAGTGCATGCACTAGATTTATTTCACTCGTCTTAAAGCCTCCTGTCCACTATCTAGCCGGGATAATTTAGATACAGCCTTGGCACTTCACCAGACGAGGTCGCTGTTACTGAGTGGTTCAGTGCTTCACCAAAGCTTAATTTGCCCATCACTAAGGCCAACTAATGGAAACACTAATCACTGCTATGGTGAATTCATATGAAACACAATAGAGTTAAAGCTCTGTTAATTCTGTGTAAAGTCTGACAGAAATAAAGTAAATCTGGTTAGTAATAAGTGAAGCTGGTAATGCTGTTTGTGGAGTTGTTTAATCCTCTGCTGAGATCTTCAGAGATTTAATGTCTTATTTTATCTTCAGTTGATTTCATCTTAAGTCAAGTCAAGTCAAGTCACCTTCATTTATAAAGCGCTTTTAACAGTATGGATTGTTTCAAATCAGCTTTACAGTGATAAAATAAATTACCGTAACAGATTGTTTAGGCTTTACCACAGCTCTAGGACAAAGTTATTGTCCAGCTAAATATAGTCTTGATTGATTCACTTCCGTTGCGAAGATCATTAGTTATTAACTTAGGGGCTGCTAACACGACACCGTTCTAACAGAAAAAAACCCTAACGCGCTCCGGCCGCCCATCCGCACAAAACAGTGCCTGGTGTCTGGAGAATGCACTCCCTGAAATTGGTTCGAAGGTGAAAATGATTATCCGTTTTCTCAGCGCAAACCTCATAAACGCAAACCCGCAAAAACGCAGACGGAACGCACATGCGCATCATGTGTTCAGTCGATTGGCATGCGCGTTTGAATATATATGTGTGCAGGCGTGTAGTCCTTCTTCACTAATAAACCCTCAACAAACTACTTATCTGGCCTTAAAAATTTATAATACATACATTTTTGTCACGTCTGCGTAGCCACGCGAACCGGAATTATCCTGACAACGTTTTATCTGTACAGAGGTAAAGGGAAGGAGGCCTTCATAGGGGAGAGACTAGTTGACACTTCAGGGATGCGTTGTCGTCGTGTCCAGGCGCAGTTCCTTCATCAGATCTGGATATGGCCTGGATCCGGCGGACTGCGGTAAACCTCGGGATAAACAGAGAGACTGATATTTGCATAGATGCCATCCATCTTATGATGTACCAAGTACATCAAGATTTATGGGAAGTGTTCCCGGTCCCGGCTGATCTAAACTATGCAGCCTAACATTGAATTATAGAAGTCTATAATGTGTTATGTGTATGCTAAGCCAAAGAGATGTGTTTTTAGTCTAGATTTGAACTGACAGACTGTGTCTGCTTCCCGGACAATGTTAGGAAGATTGTTCCAAAGTTTTGGTGCTAAATAGGAAAAGGATCTACCGCCAGCAGTCGATTTTGATATTCTAGGTATTATCAACTGGCCAGAATTTTGAGATCGCAATAGACGTGAAGGACTATAATGCATTAAGAGCTCGCTCAAGTACATGGGAGCTAAACCATTTAGTACTTTGTAAGTAATCAGCAATATTTTTAAATGTATACGATGTTTAATAGGGAGCCAATGCAGTGTTGACAGAACCGGGCTAATATGGTCATACTTCCTGGTTCTGGTAAGAACTCTAGCGGCTGCGTTTTGGACCAGCTGTAGTTTGTTTATTAAGCATGCAGGGCAACCACCCAAAAGAGCATTACAATAATCTAGCCTTGATGTCATGAACGCATGAACCAATTGTTATGCATTTATCATTGAGAGCATATGACATAATTTAGATATGTTTTTAAGATGAAAAAATGCAGTTTTACAGATACTAGACACGTGACTTTCAAATGAAAGATTAACCTAACCGACGACGAGGACTTGACAGAGCAGCTCAGTTAATGGCCAGCAATATTGTTATGTTTAAGGACATTATGGAATTAAGATAATGTCTGTACTATGTTATGATTGTACTGTACAATTAAATACAATTGTTGCCAAGTCTGCAGTCTGAACACTTTACCTCAGAGCGTCTGTTAACTGAATGAATTGAGAATATCTCCTGAAAATCTGATAACATCAGCAATTTTCATTCAAGCAGCTGATTTCTCTAAATTAATGTAAAACTAAATGTATATTGCAGCACAGGGTGAAGTCAGTATATACATAAACGACAATTTGAGACAAATAAATGTAAATTGAATATAAAATTATGTAAATGGCGATCTGTGGCGCGGCAGGATTTTGAACAAGGTCCTGAGCCGTTGCTGGGCGCCGCGGACAGACGCCGAATGGCGCCGCCGGTGTGTGTACACATATAGAGAATAATGTGTTCGAATTTTAAAGACGTGGCGTGGCACGACGCATTTCTGTTCAGAGTACCATTTCTGGGATTTTTTTTCTTGGTTAAATTTATACATTTAGCGAACAAATTTATCCAAAAAAAGATTATGAATATAGTAAAAGATGTAAATAGGGTCACTTTTGATTTCTACAGTAGGATCACCTCAGTCTTTTTGCTAGAAACTAATCTTTTTCCTTTTCTTTGTGTTTGTGTGTGTGTGTGTAGATAGGAGGCTGGAACATCACAGAGTCCTGGGATAAAGATAATTTTCTGGACGTTTTAAAGATAGTTTCTGGACCTTACAGAGCTCAGCCATTCTTCACTGTCGGTGTCAGCGTGGACCCTAAAAACTCTAATAGTAATGTCATTCAGGTACATTGACTCAGTTATCAGGTTTTAATGAACATCTGCTGTTTGAAAGTTTTTGTTCCATGTTTGTTTTATTGTATTTGCTATTAGGGATGCACCGATACCACTTTTTAAGGATCGAGTACGAGTACCGATATTTTTTTCCTGGTACACGCCGATACCGATGCCTGTTGTACTGGGGGGGGGGGTCTCGTTTTATGTGGCAATTTTCTAAGAACAACACAATGAGACTAATAAACATATCAGCATCTTTATTTTCAACAAGTTAAATAAACTTAAAAAAATAAATCATTCTTATGTGCTTATCACAAATTTTCAAAGCCCAATAACCTCCAAAGGGCAAAACCAAGGACATAATGAATGTAATTTTTACCTGCCTGTCACAAAGTTGTCAAAGTGCTAAAGAAATCACAGACAACAAGACAATCAAATTTGTCAAAAAGTGCCAAAGAAATCACAGAACAAATGTTTATAACATAACACTAAGTAACAATGTAATCACAGCCGAAAGTGTAAAGTGAAATATTAGAGTGTACTATTAAATCTAGCAACACTATAACTGCAGGAAGAGTGTTCATAAGAATTAAGAAATATAAGCTAAGGATAATACGTGAGGTCACGCGTCACATGAGGTATCGGTCTTTGGTATCGGGATATTTTTACGAGTACGAGTACAAGTACATGAGCTTGGTATCGGGCCCGATACCGATACTGGTATTGGTATCGGTGCATCCCTATTTGCTATATTTATCACACCTGTGGTGTTTGCTCACCTGTGCAAACTTTCTCCAGGCTGACCAATCAGGACTCTTCCTCCCATCCCGAGATTATTACCTCAATAAAACAAACGAGAAGGTATCATGAAGAAGAACTTAAATTATCAATATTTGAAGACATTTTCTAATATTTAAAGTAGCTTTTAGTCCATGTCTAATAGTCTGCCACTGATCTGGGTTTTAGGTGTTGAAGGCTTATCTGGATTACATGATAGAGTTGGGATTGTTGTTGGGAGGAGACAAGAATTCCACTCGGGGTCAGATGCAGCAAATTTTGGACTTCGAGACAGCACTGGCTAACATCACGGTTCCTCAGGACGAGCGGCGAGACGAGGAAAAGATCTACCACAAGATAACGATAGCTGAACTCCAGGTGCGTGTGCAGGATCACGAGGGTTTAGTTAGACAAAAGTTATGAGGGTTGGTGTAGTAGTGTGGCAAACAGATGAAAGTGTGTTGAGGAAGCTATGAAATTCTGAGCTGAAAAATTTGGGATCATTAGTTGTCATAATGAGTGTGTTTCAGACATTGCTTATTAAAAGTGTTTGTTTGAGATACGAGAAGAGAGAGTTCATGAATAATGCAGAACGCATGGAGTCTGGTTTGCAACTGTGTGTCTGTGTTAATTTGTAGATCTATCTATCTATCTATCTATCTATCTATCTATCTATCTATCTATCTATCTATCTATCTATCTATCTATCTATCTATCTATCTATCTATCTATCTATCTATCTATCTATCTATCTATCTATCTATCTATCTATCTATCTGTCTGTCTGTCTCTGTCTCCAGAACACCATATCTTTTATCCTTCTGTGCATAAATATTCATTCCTTTTTGTGTCTTCTGGCTTTTTTCCCCATCATTTAATTATTAAGATTTTTTTCTTTGAGCACCTGCGTTGAAACTTTTGTTTTATAAAGGCTCCTGTGATTTCCGTGGAAACAGTTGCTGAGCAACTGTACAGTGAAGTAGTGAAGTGGAGGGGTGAGCACGATGGTTGATCGCTTACTGATTAAATCATGTCTGCTGTCAGTATAAAGGGAATAAGTCCAATCTTTTCAAAAAGGTTTTTGTTTCAAATAATTTTTAAATTATTATTATTGTTGTTGTTAATATTATTTAATGCTTATGGTTATTATACTTAGATTCTAAAATAATAATTGTATATAGTTGTTTTACAAATTGATTATATAAATGTACATGAGGAGTACTTTTTTGTATCTCTGTTTATAGAATATTTTCCTTTTTACAAAATTTGTAAGAAAACCATCTCAAGCAAGAGTGTGCAAAATTACCAGCAGTTCTTCATTCCCCTGCCTTAAAGCTGAAGACCAATACATTATATATTCATGTCACTATTCTCTTGAATGTGATGAGCAAACTTCTCTGGCAGCCGTGGAGCTCAGATGTGTGGTGACACCCGGGAGGATGATTATGTTTGACTTAACAGGCTCCTTTTTAAGGAAAGAAAGCAATATAACATAAAATTTGTAATATTTAGGTTCTGCAATTTGTGTGGGTAACACAAATTTACAGAAGAGCTCTTTACTCGCTCTCACAAAAAAATAAAATAAATGAATATATTATATATTTCTTAAACTTCAACAAAATGCGCTGGAACTGTCACGTTTAATCACGTTATTGTCAGCAACTGGTTGCAATAATCACACAATGATAGAGAATACAACCAAACAGTCTTTGATCACAAAATCCAACAGGGAACATGTAGGAAATCGCAGGAATAAGCATAGAACACAACCACAATACAACGACAATACCAAACCAAGAACGGTGAGAACAGAAGGCTTAAATACACAGGGAGTAATCAACAGAACAGAGAACATGTGTGAAACTCAAATTAGTAACAATGACAGGAACACAGGCAAACAGGAACAGAACTAAAACACAATGAAACTAACAGAACTTGACAGTTATGTCTGAGTTTGAGTATAGTTTGAGTTGTTTATTGGTTCTTTGTTGGTTTTGTTTCACTTCCTGTTCCGTTTCCATTGTTGGCATTTGTTTCCATGGTTATTAATTGTTTGATTAATGCACCACACCTGTTTCTCGTTTCTTTCATTGGTTAGAGTTAGTATATATTATAACCTGTTTACAGTTAGTATTTGGTCTGTCTATGTTGCATTATTGTTGGTTGTTCCGTTCATGTTTCTGATATCCGAGCATCCTGATAACCTGATGGATTTTTCATAAATGGATTTTTTCCATCATTTACTGATTAATGGGTGCTTTACTAGGAATGGTAGATGGTATTAAAATGTATCTGGGATCAGTTCCAATCAGACCCGAAGGTTCGAATCAGTTTGTGGAAATCATACAGAACAGAATGAATCATTTATATGGTGAAATTAAATACGTATGTTAATTTAACTGCTTGAACCATGCTTATTTATTCTTATATTTTAACATTTTCAGTTTGACAGACCTTGTTTTAACAAAAAAAATTCATACCTTTTAAAAGGTATTTCTGAATTTAATTGTATTTTACCTCATTAGACAAAGCTTGCAACAGTCACTTCATATTTTGCATGTAACAGAAAAAACACTTTTTAAGGGCATTTCTGAATTTAATTGTATTTTACCTCATTAGGCAAAGCTTGCAACTGTCACTTCTTATTTTGCATGTCTTTATGCAGAGCAACCTCAAGGGTTTGCTTGGTTTTGAGTTTATTAAAAAACAACAACACAGCTTCTCAAACCATAAGAGAGAGGGAAAATAGTCCATTTTAGTCACCCAATTTGTTTTCATCTGCCAGAAATCCACAGTAGAGATGAAGGCTATGTGGGGAATGAGGGTAGATGGGGGCTTTCAGCTGTGTGTTTACGATGGAGGTCTTTGTTTTATTACACCCAAGGGCAGAGCGGCTAGAATTGCATCTAGGTTTCAGGAATGCAAACATGCAGGTTATTGACTCTAGCCTGCTGATTATTTGAGCATTTTGAGTGAGAGCGAATCCGAACACGCATTCTGTGTCCTTTTCATGGCTGAAAGAGAAATCATTAAGAGAAAATATTGAGACGAGCAAAGCTTTCACAGCCAAGGTTGTGGAAAAATGGAAATTGGTCATAATTAAATGTAACTCCATGTTTTAGTGGCCTACAAAAGGTTTAATTAAAGTGCATCACCACTTAATGATGGCTATGCTATGTTTAGATATGAACAGCTGAATAATATTCAGTAACCTCTATTACTGAAGCTTCAACTGTAGAGTAAAATATTTGTGAGTGACAAAATAAAGTCAGATTGTGTGATATAATGTCACCTAGTGAGATATAAAGATGCTAATGTCAGATATAAAGTGACAATTACAGGAAATAAATATGTCATTGCAAGATATAGTCACATTGCAAAATATTAAATGAATCACATTATGAGACAAAGTCACAGGTGTGAGATATAAAGTGACAATTATGAGAAATTCGCAATAGCAAGATATAGTTACATTGTGTGATAAAATCACAATTGTAAGATTGTTAAAGTGACACTGCAAGATATAAACTCAGTCTTTGAGAAATAAAGTCACATTGTGAATTATAAAGCTGCATTTTCAATAAATAGTCACATTGCGAAATATAAAGTCACAATTGTGAGATATAAAGTGACAGTTATGAGAAATAAAGTCACAATTGCAAGATATAAACTCACATTAATATATAAAGTCATATTGTGAGATATAAAGTAATACTGCGACATTTACATTTATGAAATATAAAGTTACAATTATTATTTTTTTAATTCTCAAGGCAGACAAGGTCCATAATTGTGCTGCATTTCGTAACTGAAAACTTTTGCTCTCGTGTAACGCAGCAACCACACCATAGGTGTCAGTGGTGGTCAAGGGCGGCTTTTGCTTTTTTCCGTAAATGTTCTTAAGGTGATTTTACACTCTAACATTGCATTAGACTGAAATGAATGAGGAAATAATTCACGGATGACATTTGTTTCGGTCACAGGTGTTGGCTCCGGCAGTTGAATGGTTGGATTATCTAAACTCGGTCCTTTCCCCGCTGGAGTTAAACGACACAGAGCCTGTGGTGGTCTACGCCAAGGAATACATGCAACAAGTTTCGGAGCTCATCAACAAGACCGACCGCAGGTACGGCGTTCTCTACGGTTTCAACTATTGAGTTCAGGAAGAGGACGTCCCCTCTGAGAGCGTCTGTTTAGATTGTGTATCAGAACATCCAGTACTAATAACAGTCTCTCTCTCGCTCTCTCTCGCTCTTCTGCCTCTCCGACAAGAATATTAAGGCGTTTATTCCTTCTTAGATCTTCTGTAACACTCTCTCTCTCTCTCTCTACCTGTATAAATAAATGAATACACATGCAGGAATGGTCCTTTTCTTAGATATTGTGATGCACTCTTTCTCTCTCTTCTCCAGTCTTCTGAATAATTACATGATCTGGAATCTGGTGCAGAAAGGAGCGTCCAGTCTCGACCAGCGGTTCGAGAACGCTCAGGATAAGCTCCTTGAGAGCCTCTATGGCACTAAGAAGGTGTGTGTAGTTGGTGTGTGTGTGGATGAAAGAAATAGTTCACGCAAGTGTTAATTTGGTTGTCAGTTATTTCCTCGCCCTTCATGTTGTTCCAATCCCAAATGACATGTTTCATGGAATACAGTAACGTGTTTTTATTTCTTCTCTATGTAATGGAAGTGAATGGGGACTGGGATTGTCAAGCATGGGAAATGACAAAAAAAAGTCCTCACTATACCAAAAAAAGGTCTATATACCTTACAATATTACAGATCTCGTGAAGTCATATGATAAGCTTTATGTGAAATTTTGAGTCATTACTGAAAATAATTGTTTCACACCTCTCAAATCTCATTTGAATTTGCCCATATTCAAACTTGATGAGTCAAACATTCAGTGTGTTCTTCATGCTTAGCAATCAAATGGATTCAGAAGACCTGAAATATGCTACCTAGTGTCATATGGACTATTTTTATAATACATTTATTGTATTTTCAGAGCTCAACAGCCCCACTCCCCATAAAAAAACGGTAACATTAAAGGTTTCATTAGTTAACATTAGTAAACAAATGTAGTTTACATGAACAAAGAATGAGCAATACTTCTGCATTTATTAATCTAAGAACATGTCAGTTTTAACATTTACTAATACATTATTATAATCAAAACTTGTATTTGTTAACATTAGTTAGCACTGTGAAATAACATGAACAAACCATGAACAAGTGTATTTTTATTAACTAAAATTAACGAAGATTAATAAATACTGTAACACATGTATTGCTCACTGTTAGTTAATTAACTAATGGTAACAAATGAAACCTTATTGTAAAGTGTTACCAAAAACAGTACTTATGGAAATAATATACTTTAAAGGAATATTCTTAATTGTGAACTGAATGTAATGTTTTATATCATGTAATTGCATGTCATTTAAATTAGGACTTTATTTGTAAATCTTTATTTAAAATTTAGCCATTTTTTCTGAAATATGCTTTAAAAAAAACAGCAAAATTGTATGTTTTGGCCATTCATTTACACGACAACGCCGTTTTGGGGGCCCGAAAAACACAATCTTTTGAAAACGGGTTTCAAATTACAAGGTTTTGAAAACGATACCTTTCCCGTCTCCATGAAACGGTGGCATTTTACGTGTTCAGTCTATAGGCGTGGGGTTATTAAAATATTAAGATTTAAAGTACACCACAAGTGCACATTTAATACAATTAAGCACATTTCCATTTCATAATGACAAAAAATCTGAATTTCATAACTATGTGAACTGTTTAAAGAGAGAGTCATTTTCCTGAGATATGTGCATGCGATCAGTATGATTGAAGAAAGATTATATAGTGATGCGTTGTTGTTTAGTTGGAGCATGTTTTATATTGACACAACATTGCAGGATTAGATTGTATGTAATTTGTCAATATGTGTGCTTTTTGTTCAGTCCTGTACCCCGCGCTGGCAGACGTGTATTGGGAACACAGATGACACTCTTGGTTTTGCATTGGGTGCTCTTTTCGTCAAAGCCACCTTCGACAAACAGAGCAAAGAAATAGTGAGTTACTCAAAGCCATTTGTCATTGTAAGACTAAAACCTACTGTATACGTATTTGACAATGCAAGTTTATGTCCTCATGTTTAATTTAGCATCTCATTGGTGATGCATGTTTGCCATCATGTGGCAGTAATGTGAATCATTCAGTTCACAACCTCATCTTTTCTGTCCAAACGCAGGCGGAGGGAATGATCAATGAAATCCGCTCGGCTTTCAAAAACGCGCTAGATGATTTGAACTGGATGGATGAACAAACCCGACAAGCTGCCAAGGACAAGGTGAGAGAGGATGAGAATGACAGAGACTGCAGCATGACTGGATAACCGAAACTTGACGGCATTCAGGACGGCAAAAACAGCTTAACTGTAAACACTTTGCATTGCTTGTCAAGAAATCAGGATAAAGTGTGTTTTCTGGCTCTAGGCGGATGCCATCTACGACATGATCGGATTTCCAGACTTCATTCTGGACTCCAAAGAGCTTGATGATGTGTATGATGGGGTGAGTCAGCAAATAGCTTTTGTTTACACTTTTAGAATCCTAAAACTTTAAAATGATTTTCAATGTGTCTCAGATTTAGCGTTGTGTTGTGCTTCAATTTAAAAATATATAGCGGTTCATATTGATCGAATGAAGCTTAATTTATTTAAATATTAAAAATCATTTGTATTTCATATTCAACTAGTAATTGTGGATGAATAATAATTGAATTTAATATATTTGCACTACCATTCAAAAGCTTGAAGTACGTTGTTTTTTAAATAAATGCTACTTAATTCAGCAAGGATGCATTCAATTGATCAAAAGTGTCAGTAAAACATTTACATTCTGACAAAAACAAAAGATATTTCAAACAAATTCTGTTCTTTTGAACTTTCCGTTCTTTGAACATCAGAGAATCTTTAAAAAATGTGTCTGACAAAAACAATAAAAAAACAAAAACAGGACAACTGTTTTCGGCATCAATAACAATCTGAAATATTTCTTGAGCATCAAATCATCATATTAGAATAATTTCTGAAGAATCATGTGACACTGAGTAATGATGCTGAAAATTCAGCTTTTAACATCACAAGAATAAACTACATTTTAAAATATATTAAAATAGAACACAGGTACTTTAAATTGTATAACTTTTTCCACAATATTACTGTTGTTATTGTGTTTTCTGATAAATGCAGCCTTGGTGAGAATCAGACATTCAAAAACAACAAAATCTTACCGACCCAAATCTTTTAAATCATAGAGGGTTATATTATATGACATTATATTATACTGATTTATTTATTACGTACTTTATTTAGTTGAATAATACTGAAAATATCCCAACTAACAGGTAATGTGGTGTTTTTTCTTGTAGTATGAGGTTACAGAAGACAACTTCTTCCAGAACATGATCAACTTCTATAACTTCTCGGCACGAGTGATGGCAGACCAGCTCCGCAAGCCGCCAAACAGAGACCAGTGAGTTTAGCAGTGTGTGATGAGAGAGAAGAGAGGCTTCCTGTAAGACGCTGGCTGATTTGTGATTGCGCTATCTTTGCATCTGTAGATGGAGTATGACTCCACCCACGGTCAACGCTTACTACATGCCAACCAAGAATGGCATCGTCTTCCCCGCCGGCATCTTACAGGCCCCGTTTTACGCCCCCGATCACCCCAAGTGAGCAGACATGGCTCAAATAGTTAGCATGTTGCTAAAAGAAACCTCCTGAGTTTATAACAACTATGATGTTTTGGTGTGTTTCACAGAGCTTTAAACTTTGGTGGTATTGGAGTGGTCATGGGACATGAGTTAACGCATGCATTTGATGATCAAGGTTAGTACACTGGGGATCATGTCATATATTTTTGTCTTTCCATGATGGCCAAACATATTATTAGTAAAGATTTAAAAAAAAAATAAAAAAAAATAATCCATTAACATTCTCAATGTTCTCTCTGGCCCTAAACTGAATTTTTTTTGTGATTGTCCTTTTTGAAAAAGAAGTACACTTCAGCATACTTTAAAAAAACGAGTATTTATTATGGAAATGATATACTTTAAAATAATATACTTAAGTGTGAACTGAATGTAATGATGTTGGACACTTAGTTGCATGTTAATATCAATTAAATTAAGTTTGTATTAAATGCAATTAGCTGCACTTCCGAGTGCTTTTTGACCCACTTAAATAGGACTTAAGTTAATCTTTATAAGTCTAAATCTTTTTAATTATTTCTATTGTCTTTGAAATGTAGTTAAATATATGTACTGACAAGCATTTATGGTAAATTAAAATATACTTGAATGTAATTTCTGTTGAAACTTGTATGTCATATATCTTAAACTTCATCATTACAAAGAGATTTAAATAAATTAACTTTAAATGTTAAATTGAATAACACATCAGTTCAGTTTTAGTATGTTAGTCAACACATCAGAATTAGTGCACTTTAAAGCATGACAAAAGATTATTAAAACAATGATTTAAAATGCATTTTACAGTAAAACTTTTAATTTGACATTATTACAAAGTGGACTTTTTTTTAAAATGTACTTAAGTGTGTTAAGAAACAGTAATGAAAGTGTACTCTCTTTAAGTACACTTAAGTGACCTTTTATTTCATCAATACTTTTTTAAAAATAAAATTTTCAGCAGGTTTAACAGCTTCTATGCAAATCCTGGTTCAAGTTCTGTAGGGTTAACGAAAGAAATCCATGCATGTTTACAGAACGTTTTTGTGGCTTAATTTCAGTGAAGGTCTTTTTGAGCTCTTAAAGTTGCGATACATTTTTTATAGTGCATCAATAAAATTCAATATTTCATCATATAACCCTTTAATTACACAGGCAGAGAGTATGACAAAGACGGAAACCTTCGGCCGTGGTGGCAGAACTCGTCTGTGGAGGCGTTTAAGAACCGCACCGAGTGTATGGTGGATCAGTACACTCAGTACACCATCAACGGAGAGCACATTAATGGAAAACAGACGCTGGGAGAAAACATAGCAGACAACGGTGGTCTGAAAGCTGCCTATCACGTAGGCTACATTCAGTTTGGGTTGTAGTGCATTACTAAGTCATTTAATTACTGTAAAGAAAGGGACTACTCTTATTTTTCTGTAATTTTAGTACAGATTTCATTCAATTTAACGTCATCTAATGTTAAAATGTATGTTTTTATTGTAACCCTCACCCTTTAAATGCTTTGTCAGTTCAAGAATAATTTATGCAGTTTTATATGATTTATTTAAAAGAATTAAAAAGCATTTCAATGTCCATCCTTGTATTGTTCAACTGGTCAAGGTTGATATGGGATTTAGAATAAATAGTAATAAGTAATGCAATACCTTTGAAAAAGTGAGTTAGGAAAGTAATCCAATTGCACTGTTGAAGTGTGACTTACGTGACACTTGATACATTTCTTTCTTTCCTTTTTTTTTCTTTTTTAGTCATTTAATAAATGTGCATATACAACATGGGGTGTAGGCTACATTTGTGTAAATAAAGCAGACGTTACGCCTGTGTTCTAATCAGCCCTGCAAAACTTACTTTCCTAAATACCCACTATTTGTATGGGCACTCACGTAATTTATTTATAATCATTTAATAATTTAAACGACAGGCCTAAGAATTTACAGTATGCTCTGTCCACATTAAGAGTGGATGGTCATTTAGAGCCTTTTAAAGTCATTAAAGAAGTTACATTTTATAAAAAATGTAAGAAATGTACATTTCTTTGAAGATTTTGAGGTTCCCGAGGCTTCTGGTGATGGACAGAAATCACTAGACATTTATTTTCCCCAGGCTAATGCAAATGTTGCAGTTAAATTGAAGAAAGACAAATGTCTGATTTTGAGGTCTTTGTTTGGACAGGCGTACAGGTCATGGGTGAAGAAGAACGGTGAAGAGAAGAGACTCCCCGCTGTCAATCTCACAAACGACCAGCTCTTCTTCTTGGGTTTTGCTCAGGTATGAAAAGACATTCAAAAATAGTAACAAGTATGACGTGAAACAACTGTTCACCCAACTACTGTGTAACGGGTAAACATGCTGTGCCTCACCAATACAAGCCAAATATTAAACTTATTTTACATGTCAGGCACTGAATTATGTAGTGGCAGTATAAGTAATGAATTTGCTGAATAAAATAACACTTTTTCCTTTTTTTTTAAATAATAAAGTAACACTTTAAAGTCAATGGTTTAGGTATCATAATCTAACAACTTAATTTTTTTTTATAATTTTAATTATAAAATTAATGTAAACATATTATTATAGTAGATATTAACCAAGATTAATAAACTACCAGTGATTTGAATTGTAATCTTCTTACAGCAGATCTTAATCTTGGTAAATGTTAATATGTAATATTATTATAGCATAATATGGAATATATTGTAAATTATTTCTGTTATATCATAAATATTTTTGTTATGTTAACATTATTAACATATTAATATTATCTAACTTATAATATTCATTTATTACTACATGTAGAAATTAATATTACCTTGATAAATCTTAACAAACTGAATTTTTGTTAATGTTCATGTATGTAACTATGGTGTTATATTATATATATATATATATATATATATATATATATATATATATATATATATATATATATATATATATATATATCTTAACCTTATTTTAGGCACTATATGATGTTGTGACAGAAAAAGTAATGATTTTTCTTAATAAAATAACAATTTAATATTCTTTAATGATAAAATAATACTTAAAGATTAATGCATTATCAATAATTAGACTTTTACAGCATTTCTTAATTAAATGTTAGTATGTAATATTAACTGAATATGTAATATATTATGTAATATAAATAATTATATTATGTTCATGTTAAGATTAATATAACTTATATATGTTAATATATTACTAAATGTAGAAAATACTATATAAATATAATATATTAAATAATTAAAGAAATATCTGGGTTAATCTTAATTAAATTAATTCTGGTTAGCCTTCAAATAAATGTATGATGTTATATATTATAACGGTAACATTTTACAATAAGGTTTCATCTGGTAACATTAGTTACCATGAACTAACAATGAAAAATACTTTTAAAACATTAACTAATCTTAGGTAATGTTAATATCAACATTAATAATAAAGTTGGATCCGTTAGTATTATTAAATGGACCTGAGCTGACATGAACTAATAAACAGTTGTATTTTTATTAACTAACATAAACACAGATTATTAAAAACTGAAGCAAATGTCTTCCTCATTGTTAGTTAGCTAATGCGTTGTCTAATGGGACCTTATTGTAAAATGTTGCTATTATAATGTTAGTATATTATTATATGTATAAATTAATATAAACTAATATTTGCTTTAAATCATAAACAACCTTAAGTGTTACCAATAATTTTAATATAATACACCTGTTAAATAAAGCACTTGATATAAAATATTGTGAATATGCACCTTACAGCAACACTAAAAACAATACAAACCCGAACAATGGTTGTGAAATCATGTGGTCTCAGAAACGCATTCCTCTGGCTCTTCTTCTCAGGTCTGGTGCTCTGTCCGAACGCCAGAAAGCGCTCACGAGGGCCTGATGACGGACCCCCACAGCCCACCCAAATACCGCGTCATCGGCACCCTGTCCAACTCGCCCGACTTCGCAGAGCACTTCCAGTGTCCGCTGGGCTCTCCCATGAACTCCGGCCACCGCTGTGAGGTGTGGTAGGACTGGCACACACAAAAACACCAGCTTGCTTACACAGACCAGCCTGGCCAAGAAAAACACGCCGAACGGACAGTTCGGGCTCTTTCTCGAGCACTGTTTTTTAATTTATGTGCTAAAGTTATTTGAGGAGTTGGGCCGAATGCAGGAGGAGGAGGCGAGCGCCTGCCAACGTTGATGTTCTCCAGTGTTCGAATCGACCGATATCAAATTTTCCTCTGCCGCCACATCAGCCCACGTGAGCTCGCTTTATTTATTTGTTTGCTGAACTCGATGGACATTAATGCGCCCCCCATCCAACGCTTACATGTGTGATTCTGCGCTTCATACCCTGATTGCTTGGAAGATATGACCACTGTGACGCCACTGGGAATATGTGTCTCCGTGACCTCACAGGAAACGTTTGTCTCCATCGGTGACGACTTCACAGGAAGATTCACGTTCTCACGGTGACCTCACAGGAAGTGATGAACGACATCTGTGATCCCCCCCCCCCCACCACAGGAAAGGAAGGAAGCGTATTTCCCAATTGTGATTTCAAAGAAACGCTATCTAATGACAGGGAGAGCCACTGTTTGTTCATCCCACCTGTGTATCATGTTTTGATCTTGACAAAGTTGAAATGAAATGTTCATTTTAAACTGCTCTTTGCCAAAGAACAATTTTAGTTTTGTTCCTTGTGTAAGCGAAAGTAGAAATTTGCACTGCTTCGACCGTCGGTAACTCCATTCCAGTGTAAATCCAGTGTGTTTGCCTAAAGACATTTACTTGTATGTGAACGCTGTGTTTCCGTGTCAGTGTGTCTGTGAAGGAACGTCTCCACGTTGTTTAAACTTTGTCAAGTCTGCTGAAATGCTCATGTTACGTTCTCAAAACCACTACAAGGGTGAATCTCACCAATGTTTGAGTCATATTTCACCCCCAAATCAATAGATTATTAGGATTATTTGCATTAAAAATGTCTATTTTTAGAACTATTTAGAATTTTTCATGACAATCTAACACATTATTCCTCAAGTTCCATACAGTTCATTAGATTATACTCTGTAAATAATGTTCCAGTAAACAAATGCTGTAATACAATAACTTTTTGAAATCAACATAAATTGGAGGTTGTACAACAAATACCACCAAAATAAGAAAATTATAAATTCAATTATATGTGGACACTAACGTTTAAATGTTTGGGGTCGGTAAATTTTAATTTAAAGAAATTAATACATTTATTTAGCAAGGATGCATTAAATTGATCAAAAGTGACAGTAAATACTTTTACATTGTTACAAAAACATTCTATTTCAAATAAATGATCTTCTTTTGACCTTTCTATTCATCAGAGAATCCTGAAAAAAACTGTATCAAGGTTTCCACAAGAATATTAAGCGGCACAACTGTTTTCAGCATTGATAATAATAAGAAATCAGCGTATTAGAATGATTTATGAAGGATAATGATGATGAAAATTCAGCTTTGACATCACAGGAATAAATTAAATCTTCAAATATATTAAATAAGAAAACAGTTCTTATAAATTGTAATAATATTTCACAACACCACTGATTTTACTGTATTTTTTATTCAATTAAAGCAGTCTTGGTGAGCATTTATTTCAAAAACATTAAACAATCTTACCAGCCCATTTTGTTTTACTTAACCCATTTTTATTATGGTGATAATTACATTGTTTTTTTTTCTTTTGCATTACAATAATGATATTTGTGGGATAAACGTTTGAAAAATAATGTCACAATGCAAGAAATCTTAATAACAGGCTTCATTTTCAATCAAGTTTAGTTGAAATATGACATATTCTTGACATGTTTCTTGAGATTCACCCATTGGCTAAACTTTCCAGCATGCCTAAAGTGTTTCAGAGAGTTGCATCAGACATCATTGTATGTGTAGAGCGATTAAATGACTCATTTCAGGTCGGCTTGCTGCCGTGTCCAGTCGCATCTCCTGAGTTTTCAGTTGCTGTAAATTGACCCTGCGAGGACATTTTAATCTCAAAGTTTGTTCTGTTGAAGTGTTGATTGGCCAGTTTTTCTTTTGAACCTGGCTTTTGCTTTCCTGAAGCAGGCCGGTTGTGTCATTTGATGTATTTTGAATGCTGCTGACTTCACCTTTAGTTGTTTTTTGTTTATTTTAAACCACAGTTGAATTGCACCATTTTAAAAGCTGTAAGTGTGTTTGGCATCTTTTTCTGACAGCTGGCATATAAACATCCACATTTCAACTCTATTTTCTTCATAGCCAGAGGCTGAGAGCGCTAGAGTAATTAGCTACGCCGAGATGAGGTTAATAGATGAATGTTACTGCCATTAAATTCGAAAATGAAAAATATATATATATATATTTTTTACAACCACTGTAGATTATTGTGACATGCTCATTTGGTAAAGATATTTAAGGTATAATTAACCCAAAAATGAAAATTCTGAATGCTTCACTGTATGCTTTCTCTGAATGGAAAAGAGAAGTATAATTTTTTTCTAAATATCTCCTTTTTTGTTTCATTGAAGGGACTGAGGCAAATGATGGCAGAATTTTCATTTTTGGGTGAATTATTCCTTGAACTGTTCAGTCAGTCTTTCTTCATGTTGTCTATCAACACTCTTGGAAGTTTTAGTGCTTTGTTTTAAGTTTGATTGAATTATGTTACTGAACGCTTCCTGACTTTCGCTTTGTATAACACCATGAATATTTTTCCGTTCATGGGCTCTATGAGGATTATGGGGCAGATGTCAGTCTAAAGTTTTGCCATGGAAAGGCATTTGGTTTTGGCCTTAATTATTTACTGTAGACCTATGGAATATGATGTACATAGATAGACTTAAATATATTCCAGTTTATGTTGAAAAAATGGAAACTTGAAATGTTTCAAAGCCTTTAACAGCCAGTTTAAGTGTGTTATATGCCTGCTTTATTTGCAATTTCAGTCTTAAATACCAAAATGCCAATCGAGAATTTCCTTTTGAGAACTGAAAGACTGAAACATTATCTTAATGTTTTTGCTGGATGAAAGCCATTTATTGAGCTTTGGCTTGAGTGCAATGGAGGTATCTATCACATTCTGACACTCACACTTCACTTTCAGTGTTTCAAAGAAGTTCAACTTATAGAAATGATAGATGCGAATCGTTATTTTCCAGAATGTCATTAAATGTGCCACATAACGCATTCCATTCAAAATTATGGGACGATACAGGGTGATATTATCCACCCACTCACCATTAAAATACTGAAATTGTCAATCATCTTCAAGAAGATGCCTTATTTAATTTATAGAATGTACATTCACCATGTAATCAACTGTAGTTTGTTGTCATGTCTCTTGTGTACGGCTGGCATTGATATTTGAGAGGTTACATTGTCTTATAGTTGTGTTTTTCTTTTCTTTTATCTTTTTTTAATCAGACAACATTCCCTAACATATTAGCTGAGAGGGGAATATGCTCTGCCCAGTGTGTAGTGCAACATTCAACATAGAGAACTGTCAATGAACATGAAAATAAAGGATATATATTATAAAAAAAGCTAAATTTACCTTTGGTTTTTCAAACTATTTACTTTGTTACTTTTGAAATATTTTTGGTGTCATTTATGTAGGTAATGTAGTAATAAATATTGTTTTTATATTATTTATATTTTAATGTTTGTGTCACATTCTCCCTGTCACGGTACCCCTGTGTGCAAAACAATCAGTTACCATAGTTACCAATAACCCACACCTGATCCTCATCACTTCACTCATAAGCAGACACGCATTCAGTCAGTGTTTGGCCTATAAGGATGCAGAGTTAGCTGCTCTACTCACTTGTGGATCTCGTAAGAATTACTTTTGTGTTCCAGCGATCACCAGCAGAAGCCGCTGTCAGTTCCAAGCTTCCTCATCTCGGCCACAAAGGTCATCCCATGCTCCCTTGCCTCAGCCGAGGTGGTCATTTATTTCCACCTCAATCCGACCAGAGGGAACATCTTTGAATTTCTCCAGTCCCCAGTTCATGCTCTGCTGGCTCGTCCCTGGCTCCCTGCCCTGCCGGACACTTCCTTCTCAATCGACATTCCAGAGATCATCAGTCACTCAGCCGGCATTCCTGAGACCTTTTTCTCTGCTGGTCCTCCAGATATCAACCACTCAACCGGTCCACCAGAGGTCATTTCCACTGTCAGCCTTCCAGAATCCTTCCTCACAGACGGTCTTCCAGAGTCTCTCCTTGCAGCTAGCCCTACAGACGCTTTACAGACGTTAGGGTTAGGACTAACCCTCTCTGCCAGCTCTCAAGCTGCATCCCTTTCTGCCAACTCTCCAGAGGCTACCAGCTCTGCCGGCTATCCAGACGTTGCCAGATCTCAAGATGCTCCCAGCTCTTCCGGCTATCCAGACGTTGCCAGATCTCAAGAGGCGTCCCATTCTGCCAGCTCTGCTGGCTATCCAGACGTTGCCAGATCTCAAGAGGCTCCCAGATCTTCCGGCTATCCAGGCGTTGCCAGATCTCAAGAGGCATCCCATTCTGCCAGCTCTGCCGGCTATCCAGGCGTTGCCAGATCTCAAGAGGCGTCCCATTCTGCCCGCTCTGCCGGTTAGCCAGACGTTGCCAGCTCTCTCCAGGCTCCCAGCCCTGCCGGCTATCCAGACATTGCCAGTTCTCCAGAGGCGTCCCACTGTGTCGGCTCTTCAGATGCTAGAGGTCCTATGCTCTGCCCTGGACTCCAGCCCGGCCGGCTCCTCCCTGAATCTCTGCACTGCCGGCTCAGTCCTGGTTCCAAACTCCTCTGACTACAGTTTGACTTTGGGTCCCCATTTGCCCATGAGAGGCAGGCCCCTCCGGGGCTGTAAAGAGTTTGTAGGTGTCAAGAGCCGCATCCAGAGAAAGGGGGAGTAATGTCACGTTTCCCCTGTCAATCAGTTACCATAGTTACCAATCACCCACACCCGATGCTCATCATTGCACTCGTAAGCACACACACATTCAGTCAATGTCTGACCTACAACTAGGGGTGCAACGGTACAGATAGCCCACGGTACGGTCCGTACCTCGGTTTTTGGGCCGTGGTCTCGGTTCGGTTTCGGTACGTTTTGTGCAGAAAGAGACTGCTATTTCATCCCAAAAATATGTTTTATTTTTCTTATGAGCATAAACAGAATGTCACAGTAGGAAGAACATCAATGTGTATGGAATAAATTAACACTCTAGTCTGTACTGAACAACACTAAGTATACAACCTCTTCAACAACCACTTATGAAATGCAAAATGTAAACAAACACACTTTAGAATATTTAAGTGGATCCCAATTCCAAACCTTGATAACTGGTATATGAAGTGATCAATGTGAAAGAAAAAGTGCACTTTAAACAAACATAAATTAGCTTGTGGTTTGAATAAAAAAAAGCAGATCAAAATAATATGATAAAAAAAAATTATTATCGGGGTGTCATTGGTTGTTGCGTTAAATCTTACCCAGATACAATAGTGCTATTTTCTGATTGGCTAACAACACCAGACAAATCAGACGCGCTTGATTCCTGCCGGTTCCAACTTCCACAGTGAGAGCGGCGCGGCCAGAGTTTTGGGCGCTGCGGCATATTAAATATATTACAAATAGTTTTTCAGCGTGAGAAATACAATGTGTGGCGGGAGAGCGTGACAAAAGACCGAAATGAGTGACTGTCACGCTCAATGCGTGACACTTGAGAGCCCTGCTAGTAATACGAGCCAGTGAGTGACAGAAGTTAGCGTGTGGGTGCACAACAGTGATTGATTGGACACATTAACTTGCGGGGGCAAAGACCCGGTTTCAATGGCAAAACCGAAGTCCCGCGGGACTAGGGTTGCCACCTTCAATACAAAAAAATAAGGGGCGCTTGCCGGCGGCCGCAGCGGGGGGCAAAGCCCTCGGGGCCACAATGACCACAGGCCCGACGGTATGCCAATGGTGGTGTATCATAACTCAAAACATATTTTCAGGAAAGTAATAAGATCAGTACCAATGGACATTATAATAAACTATCTGCTATTGAAATCAGTGTGAATATATGCAATCACTCTCTATCACAAACAACGTTAACAAAGTGTGACAATGACACCAAAATAAAATTGCCTTTTGTCTGAGTTGTATGTGAGATGTTAACCATACTTTATTAACTTATTAAATTAACAGATCCATAACTTATTCACTATAAATTAAACAAATGCGTTGATACTCAAACAAATACTAAATTTGATTGGAAAAAACTTTGACTTTAGCAAAGGATGTTGAACATCAAAAACATCATTAGACCAGTAGTACTGTGCAGTATTGGACTATGTTAGGCGTTAAGTGTACTTCTTGTCACTCCGTGCAGCACTGAGTAGCTGTTTCTTTCAAACATGTAACACCATCCAAACAGTGATACCACACATAAATAACCTATAATCTACAAACATTTCTAAATTTAATTATAACACTATTTTTATTATTGGTAAGAAAATCTATGTATGTATTTATTTATGTATTCAGACCTATTGTTAATTATATAGTATTAAAGGATGAAATTCTCTAGATTTGTTAAGCATAAGTAATTTTCTTCACACATGCACATTTTTATTATTAAATATGTATTAAATATATCTCTCTCTTATTTAAAAAATGCATGTGTCTGACTGTGTACCTTAACCATAATAAACAAATCATACCATAACGAATGGATATAATTAATTTACATTGTAACATTATTTCTTAACAAATGGGCATAGGCAGCATATGAAAACGTAATCAATCAGAACATTATTGAGCTGATTAAAAACCTGTCATTAGGCTACACTATCTGCTTCGGGAGATGCTTGAGGTATGAAGTACTGTGAGACGGTGCTTTGATTTCTCTGAGCTCTAGCATTGCTATCAACTCTCTGCCAAAAGACCCGCCCTCCTCTGACTCTGATTGGCCCTGAACCTGATGGTATTAAACAAACCAATCAAACCAACAATGGCAGCGAGTATTACCCAATCAAGGGTAGAATAGGACGACTCTTCACAGAATGCGGGTGGAATGATTTGCAATGGGATGATGCGTTTAAAGGGGAAATGAAGCAGTCAGTCAAGTTTACATGATTTACAAGATGGATGTCCACTATAATCAAAAATTATATAAGAAACATGACAAATTTGCATGTAAGCAGGTCGAACCAGCGAACAACTAACGTTAGGTACAGTCATTGTTAGCTAACAGCTGTAAGCATGAACTAGCTAACGCTAACTTAGTGTTTAGCTAGTGAACTTTATTAGTACCAGACAAAAAGACGACGTCTAACGTTAACAAACTGCACATGGAAACATTGTTCGCGAGGTCTGCCATCATATTCCTGTCTCTTGTCAACACCATGGTTGCAATGCATGGTCAAGATCAGCGTCTTGACAGCAGATGGATCGTGATATCGTGGCGTAATAATCTGTTTGGTTGTAATGTATTACTTACCTGAATGAAATGAAATCGAATGTATCGTCCTATGGAATCATTCATTCACAGACAGCATACGAAGATGTTCAACTAATAAAGATCTTCATCGCTGGCAAACAATATAGATTTGCAGATTTGTTTTCACTAGACTATACTATAGGTAGGTCCATGGCCACTTCATCCAACGCTCTTGATGTTCTTAAATCTTCCTGTTACGACTCCGAGTCGAGTGTGAATTGAAAGCGCTTCTGGTGCGTGCTGGAAACCGAACAGATCATTCAAACTGATTCGCGAACCGATTTAGACAGATCTCCCAAATCTCGTTATATGCAGGGCCATACAAATTATGGTGTTATGGTGTATTAGGTGTAGCTCATACCTGTCAACACTACCGTTTTCCCCAGGAGTCTCTCACATCCATCTCCCGCCCACTTCCCGTTTTGTTATTTCTCCCGTGAAACTCCCGTAATTTGTATGGCCCAAATCTCGTTATATGCAGGGATGCAAACGGCGCACTTTATTTTAATGCAAACATGTATATAAATGCGAATGAGTTTTCCAAGCGCGCTGTATCTTTTTTATGGGCATGATGAGCAATGCTCAATTTACAAATGAATCACTCTTTTTTTTTTTTTGTCGATTCTGTTCAAAGACTTCATCAAACATGTTGGCAGGTCTGTCTAAATCGGTTCACGAATCAGTTTGAATGATGAGGGGTGGTGATGGCGCAGTGGATAAGACACATGCCTTTGGTGTGAGAGACCCGGGTTCGAATCCACTGTGAGACACCAATGTGTCCCTGAGCAAGACACTTAACCCCTAGTTGCTCCAGAGGCGTGCGACCTCTGACATATACATAGCAATTGTAAGTCGCTTTGGATAAAAGCGTCAGCTAAATGAATAAATGTAAATGTGAATGATCTGTTCGGTTTCCTGCACGCACTGAATCATTGAAGCGCTTTCAATTCACACTCGACTCGGAGTCGTAACAGGAAGATTTGTATGCTGTCTGTGAATGAATGATTCCATAGGAGGATACATTCGATTTCGTTTCATTCAGGTAATACATTTTACAACCAAACAGATTATTACACCACGATATCACGATCCATCTGCTGTCAAGACGCTGATCTTGACCATGTATTGCAACCATTGTGTTGACAAGAGACAGGAATATGATGGCAGACATTGCGAACAATGTTTCCATGTGCAGTTTGTTAACTTTAGACGTCGTATTTTTGTCTGGTACTAATAAAGTTCACTAGCTAAACACTAAGTTAGCGTTAGCTAGTTCATGCTTACAGCTGTTAGCTAACAATGACTGTACCTAACGTAGTTGTTCGCTGGTTCGACCAGCTTACATGCGTCTTTCACTGTATTTTACTGAACTCAGCACAGAGCAAACCAACCCCGTGACGTCACAGGTTATATATAATACTGCACAATGGCGGCGCCCTTGCCCCGAAATATATAACGGTGTTTCTTTTATATGTTAACATTTGTCATGTTTCTTATATAATTTTTGATTATAGTGGACATCCATCTTGTAAATCATGTAAACTTGACTGACTGCTTCATTTCCCCTTTAAGACAACTCGGAAATACGGGACAGACCGCGTCCCGTATCGATTCAAAACGGGACGCGCTGTTTATTTCACAAATACGGGACGATTCCGTATTTTAAGGGACGTGTCGGCAACCCTACGCGGGACACGAGGATAGATTGTCCCGTGCAGGGCTGACCGAACGGTCCGGGATTTTACCGTGTAGCCTACCGTTGCATCCTTAACTACAACAAGGGTACAGATGCCTTACCTGGTCTAAGACTCTCTCGTAAGACTTGCCTTTGTATGCCAGCAATCTCAATTGCTATCTCCAGCGAACTCCATCGTAATCTCCAGCGTTCTCCAGATTGTGGTGATAGCCTACTTGCCTCCTTTGTTTATCGTGTGTGTGTGTGTGTGTGTGTGTGTGTGTGCTCATCTCGTTTTATCATCTCTGGGTGTGATTCCATCTTCAACCTGTGATAAAGACGAAAGGCAAGTTAATTCCCATACTTCAATGTTTGAACTGTTATATACTCATCTGCTTTCTTGTTTATACTGCTGTTGTCAATAAATACCTGCATTTGGGTTCTCACATTTCTTCTCCTGCTTTGAGTCTGGTTACCCTGACAATTTAATTTACAGAAATATTTATGGAACATTTAACATCCTATGAATTATATAAGAATGATGATTTGTTCCTGCTTTATTTAAATGTTCCTTACTTTAAAAATAGAAATATTTGAAAACCAAATGTATACAAATTAAATTAAATTGTCAAGCTGAATTAAGTAAAGCAAGAAGAGTAATTTGTACCCTGACGTTTTGATGTCCGTAAATTGTATATTGATTTATTAATATGAACATAAAAAATTGTGATATTTATTCCATCTGTACAGTTTGCCTTGCCTTCTTGCCTAGATAACTGACATTGCATTGTGTAATAATAATTGTGTTCATCAGAGCTCCTTTCTTCTGTTTAGCTGGATTTTGCTCCTTTGTGCCTGTGGCGTTTTCTTGTGTTTCACTGATATATTCGGAAGTGGAAGATATCAAGATACACATTACAAAATACAGTCATAATATTACATTCCAAATGTTTTCTCATTAAATAAACTTCCTCTTTCATAATTTTAGGTTAACATAATTATGTTTCTAATATTAAAGCAATTTAATGAATTGTACAGTTTTAAATATGTGAAGCATGAAATATGTTTATAAGCATTAAAGCCTAAAACTGCAACTAAAGCTAACATAAAGCTAATGTTTGTGTCTCTGACAAGACTGACACATTGATACTGTATATAAGTAATTTATGACTGTTTGGTTTCAATGTGTGTCTGTGTGTCCATATTTGCAATGTGTGTGTAGCTGAAGTTAAGAGAAACTCCTCCTTAACAGCAAACATGACCAGACTCTACCCCTCCTTTTCCTCTTTACTTGCACTCTATTCGTCCTTTCCCGATTGGGAGTTTTTCCCTCCAAGCTTTATCCTGCAAAACCGCTCTGGAGCCTTGGAAAGCACCACTTAAAATCTTTTGGGAAAGGTTTTAAAGATGTCAACATCTTTGAGCTGAGGAGAACTGAAGGAGAAACAAATGCAGAGAGGAGGAGAGAGCGATTCAGGAAGGAAACCACAGGTGAGCAGCGAGAGAGCCGAGATGAATAATGACCCAAAAAACACTGCCATGAACTATGAGACTTGCTTCATTAAGCATTTATTTGTGTGATTTGTTTATTAATTGCTGGTCACACTTTATATTAGGTGTGTTTAATTACTGTGTATTTACATAAAAAATTGTTAAGTACATTGTAAATATTGTATCTTACATATTGCAAATCACTTTTGCTGCTATTGCGGTCAGAAACGGGATTGGTGGGACAGATTTGGTGGTATGGATAGGTTTAAGAGTGGGTTAGGTGTAAGGGAAGGGTCAACAATGTAATTATCTAATTACAGAAATTAATTAGGCCTACAGCTGTAATTACAGGCAGGTATTTTTTTAAATATAAGTACAATGTAAAAACATGTATGTACACAATAGGTGGTTAATTTAAATTATAGTACTGATGCAATGTGATCCAGGCAGATGAGCAATGATTGTCAAATATCAAATTTGAATAAGGAATAACAAATGTATTAAGTTAAAGTGTAAAACAAATGAAGTAAGTATGTATGAAAATTGTACTAGCAAATTGGTTTAAACATAAATATAAATAAGACATATCATCAATAGTTTATAATAAAATCCAGAGTATCTAACAGATGAACATTTTGAAGATATTTGCAGAATGAAAGGAGGGGTAGAGGAGAAGAAGCAGAAGTGAAGAGCAAAATAAGAGCAACCAATATATATATATATATATATACACATACATACAAGAAACTTATATCCTTCTAAACTTAAAAACATAAACATAAAAAAAGGACTTATCCATTATGACATTGCACATGTAACAGTTAGGTCTGTGTAACCAGTCAGGTGTCAAAGATAGATAAAACATTTACAGTACATTTACATTATATTCAAAGCAACTTACAAATGAGGAGAAGAATAGAAGCAATCAAGCCAACAGTTAGGCAGCGAAATGCAAGTACTGTGACTAGTCCCAGTTAGTATTGCACGTACACGTAGCAAGTTTTATTTTAAATGTATAAATATATATAGAACAGTAAGTGTTTGTATTAATGTGTCAAGTTTTAATGAAAAAGGTGCATCTTCAGCTGTTACTTGAACATTTGGTTGAGATAGGCAGGTCATTCACCAGCTTGGAACAGTCCAGGTAAAGGTCCGAGAAAGTACGCAAGATAAAAATAGATATAGGAAGTGTTGTTTTGACACCTTTAGGCCTTTAAGAGAATATTTCAGATCTTGCATTATCTCATGTCTGCAGAGATGGAAATATTTTGATACAAAGGTACATCACTTAAACAATTACGATGGAAAACACGCCCACTCGATCTTACAGCACAGAAGAGACACCAAATATCTTATAGGTTACACTTTATTTTGATAGTCACTTTAGACATTCTACTAACTATAAGTAACTTTTCAACTACATGTCAACTAACTGTCATTAGAGTATTAGTAGGCTGTAGTAGACTGTCAGTAGACTGTTAGGTTATGGTTAGGTGTTAGCGTTCGGGTTAGGAGAACAAGTTGACTTAAGTTACTTATAGTCAGTAGAATATCTGTTGGGGGACCAACAAAATAAAGTGTTAGCAGATAATAAGCATACAGTCTATTAATACTCTAATGAGAGTTAGTTGACATGCAAAGTTACTTACTGTATAGTTAGTAGAATGTCTAAAGTGGACTATAAAAATAAAGTGTTACCATCTTATATTTGTTAATAATCAAACATAGAGCATATAGTAGAAAATATATTAATGATTAAAGAAATTGTCTTGGGTTACTTGACTGTAACCCTGTTACCTGAAAAAGCGGGAACAAGATGCTGCATCATACGCTATGGAAAACATCTTTGTTTGACCGGTTGTGAAGCATGTGTGGCAATTTACGCCTAGAACTTGGCTTTAAATAACCTCTGAAGATAATGTCATTGGAATGCTTGTGAGAGACTATAAATAGACATGAAACAGATGCACCTTCAGGTTTCACTTTGTCCGAAGAGACGTCTGGATACACCCCCCTAGCCCCTCAAGGACTATGGCTAAGTCCCACGAAGGGATCTTTGCTCTAAATGGAGGCCACTGATGAATCCGGCGATCAGAGGGTGCTTCCCAACTGGAGCTTCGTCAATCAGAGCATGTCAAGCGATATGGCGGCCACAAATACCTTGATAATCGCGGCGTGCAGTATATCAGCTTTCAAAGACACCCCATTTAAAGGCATATATTCTTCTTGTGGAGGGAGCCCTGGCACTCAGAATAGTCGCTAAAACATCAGCTGGAAGCCCAGCATATCTCATATCTCTTTTCCACCAATGCTCACCAGGTGCTGGTTCTGGGCTGGTGCTTATTCCAGTTCGGTGCTGGTTCTATTCGCCAATTATCTAAGAACCAGCTTGATTTTCCACAGACTGTAGAGCCAGAGTAGGGCTACCTCCGTTGTCCTAGCAACGCGTCATGACAACCATAACAGCAATGGAGAACTACATATAAAGTTATGAAATTAATGTTGTGTTTTTAACATAGGGTTTGATTTGACCGGGACACACCCGATTTTGAGTTGCGTGTCCAGAGTCCAGAGAAAAAAACTATTGTGTCAGGACGCTAAAATGTCCCGGTTTACACCAACCACTATGAAATTGTCCCGGTTGTCAGCGATTACATAGCCGACGTGGTCTAATTATAGCCCGATCACTAACTAAACCCATGTAGAAAGACTAATAAAGCATCCAGCATCCAGTTCGTTTCCTCCACAGACCACGGTTGTTTTTGTTTTCCGTCCATGCCCAAAGCTAACGTTAACAGCTGACCGGTGTTTTAAAAATGGCGTCCCGAAGTTTTTGTTTTCGAACGTTACGATAATCCTGCCCCCAGCACCTGGCGTAACCGGTTCTTATCTCTAGATAAGCGCAAAGTTGGTGCTGAGTTGGAACCTGTTTTCTTGGCCCAGAACCAGCACCAGCACTGCCTTGGTGGAAAAGGGGTATCAGTTAGTCCCCCTCAGGGGCCGAACGTGAAGGTTCCACAGCTCGGGCCGGGAATTAAATATTGTCCCCTGTGACTGAGACAGAGGGTCCCTCCTGTTTGGAAACGCCCAAGGCGAGCCGTCAAGGAGGGATATTATCTCAGAGAATTCAAACGAGGCACTATCAATAATATGAAATCAATAAGACCCTTGTTGACGGACATTGGCCGGGACTCCATTGGAGCAGAGCGATCGGTGGAAACACACACAAACGCAGCCTGGGCCAAGTATGCGCCATGGCATCCAGACCCAGGAGGTCTGGGTGATTCAGAGAGAAGTAGAGGGGACATTGCTTCATAAAATCTGTTCCCACATTCAAATACCCAGGGCTGAAAATCGCCGCGAGGGACAGGAACTTGTCCTCGTTAACTCTTTGAAAGTCATTTCCTGACCTTGCCTAATATCGCTCAGGGTGTTTAAGATGGACACGTGCTGGAGACAGCTGTACCCGCATGGTGACCGAGTCCCAAATAACCCCTAAATACGTTGTCCTCTCGGCTGGAGAGAGAACGTTTTTCTTGCCGTTGAGTCTCAACCCCAGAGATACAAGATGATCGAGGGAGACATCCCGATGTCGATGCGCAGGCTCTTGAGACTGGGCCAAAATCAGCCAGTCGTCTATGTTATTTAAAATGCGGATGCCCTGGACTTGCAATGGAGCCATTTTGTGAATGTGTGGTGTGACAAGGATTGGCCAAATGGAAGAACCCAATATTGGTAAGCAAGATCCAAGCCACTAGATTCTTTACTGACAAGAGAACCTACCTTTCTAACGGATCTAAGTTTTTTAGAGTTTTTTTTTAAACCCCTTACTTGTCTTGACATCTGTCCATAAGGCTTATATAACACGCTGAAATAACAAAATTCAAAAGTTTTTGAACTATCAGACAAGGATTTTAAAAGATAATATTTAAAGTATCCAAATGATTATGTATATTATTTTTAAGTTGCAAAAAAAAAAAAAAAAAGCAAAATGGGGAAAATGTAATGACCATTTCTCCATTTTGACCTAAACTACGGTTTGAAGCTGTACAGTGGGATAATTCTTTGTACAGTAGATCACTATGTCTCACTGTGTGTGGTTCGAATCCCACAGATCGGTGTGAAGTCACACTCCTCTGGCACATAACATTCACACACATCTGGTATTTTGGTAGATTATCACTGTAAATGAGGACGCACTTTTATTTAGTAATTATTACTGTTACCAGCACTGATTCCAAATCTTGAGCGAGAGAAAAATACAATGGTGTCCAAAAATCGTTTGATAATATTCAAAAACTGGTTAAATCTGGTATTATGTTTTTTTTTTTTTTTACATTTAAGATTCTACAGTGTTTCTAAAACGTGTGACATTGATAGGCTAAATATGCAAAAATGATCATGTGAACCCTTTGCATGGAAGATCAGATTTTAAGCTTCCATTGAAGCACAAGATAAATGTTTGGAAATTTCACAATTCATGCTGGATTGTATCACTGTAAGTATTATTTATTTACTTTATATTAGTTTAACCCTCTGGTGATTTTTTTTTATTTCAATTAAATTATTGTACTATATTTTAGTTCAATATTTATATATATATATATATATATATATATATATATATATATATATATATATATATATATATATATATATTATGTTACTAAATTATATTTATGCAGAAGTTAATTCATTTATTTACTTTTTGAGCATGGACCCTGAAAGTGACATTTTCAATTTAAACTGTAATTGAATGCTTTAGAGCACAGACTTACAGTAAGTTTGATTATTGCTCAAATGAAAAAAGGTTTAAAAAACTGGACTTGAAAAAAAGTTACAAAATTTAACATTTATTTACTGGTATAAAAAATGCACAAAAATAAAATTTTCAATTTTTATATGAAATAGATATTTTCCAAAACACGTTTTACTCTAAAACTGTGAGAAAATCAAAGACATAATTCTAAACCAGCTGTGTTCCAAATTTGAGGTTGATATCTCAAAAAATTGCTTTCAGTAAGAAGTTTCCAGTTAAAAAGTTTCCACTAGATGCAATTAGTTTCCCACTCATTTCCAATGTGGTCATTTTTGACCTCGAACAATACAAGTGTGACTTTTTTTTTCAGGACCATTTAACCTTTTTGAATCGTGTGTGTGTGTGTGTGTGTGTGTGTGTGTGTGTGTGTGTGTGTGTGTGTGTGTGTGTCCACAGCAAGTGTCAAAACCTTTACCAAGTTTCGTACCATTCCAATGAAGTAAAACAGATTTTTTTTTTTTTTATCATTACTATTATGTTAAAATTACTATTAAGTTTTGAACATTTCTTAGAAGGGCCAACTGTCTGAAATAATGCAGTGATGTAATACTTTAAATTTATAAAAAGTTATATAAAATATATATTTGTGGTTGAAGGAAAGTGTTTGTGTTTGTATTGTTGTTCTGTGTATGAAGGTTCTCTCGGGGATTCAATGCTCTTCAGGGAGGTTTTCTCAGTACATAGTGCGTATTTTTAAAAAGGTCATTTTATGAACAGTGTTTTCTCTTCTGAATTCATTAATTAGTTATCTCACTTTACCTATATAATGGTGTTATGTTTTGAGAACTATTTGATCATCATGCTCTGTTTGAGGTCTGAAAGAGCATTTTAACACCTCAAAAATATCCTGAAATAGCACAGGTTGATGCTTACATTCTTTACAGTATCATTCAGTAAGTTTGGAATAATTAAGATTTTTTTATTTAATGTTTTTGAAAGAAATCTTTAATGCCAATCAAGGCTGCATTTATTTGATTAAAAACACATTTACAATAGAAAAATTGTGAAATATTGTTACAATTTCAAATAACTGTTTTCTTTTTTTTTATATATTTTAAAATAATTTATTCCAGTGATGGAAAAGCTGAATTTTCGGCATCATTACTCCAGTCTTCAGTGTCACATGATCCTTCAGAAATCATCATATGATGGTTTACTGCTGGAACATATCGTATCATTATCAATGCTGAAAAAAGTTTTTGCTGCTTAATATTTTTGTGGAAACATTCCATTCAAAAGTTTGGGATAAGATTTAATAACAATAAAATGCATTCATTTGATCAAAAGTGACAGTAAAGACATTTACAAAAGATTCATTTTTCAAATAAATGCTGTTCTTTTCAATTTTCTTTTTATCAAAGAATCCTGAAAAGAAAATCTATAATCAGTTTCCTCCAAAATATTAATTATTCCATTATTATTATATTAACTTTTGACTGGTAGTTGAACATGTCAGATTGTGTATTTTTGTTATAATCTTTATTGCCAACTAATTACTGAATCATTGCGTCATGTTTTAAAGGGGGGCAGAACTTTTTCAGATTGGCGGTCAGACAACACAGAGGTAAACTGGCTCTTTTGAGATAATGATGAAAAAGAAGAAGAATATAGTGGAGGACAGCGCCACACTTATCACCCTCTCGGACCACCCCGGACAAACGTATGGGAGCGTGGAGGTACTAGAATTGTCTGTTATCTTGAGTTGGAAAAAAGTGCAGGTTGTTTACAAAATTCATCAGCGGTCACAAAGAGAGGAAGCTAATTACGGGTTAACAATGTAACACAAACATACCAAATTTCCTCGCATCCATCAGCATCCGCCACTCCACCCTAATATCCCTGATAAGACACATTAGAGGCTTTTTTTCTTAGTTAAGATCATTCTCTGAGGTTTGTACGCATGGATATATCAGTTCTTCATATTGATACTGATTATGGAGAAGTGTTCATGTTTTTCACAGACATGTGTGGCACCTCAGGAAAACAAGAATGTATTCAGTGACGGGGTCACCCGAATTGGTGAGTATTATGGGGGAGATAAAAGTAATGTCTTCTGTGTCTATAAAAGTAAATGAGATTTACTTGTAACTTGCAATTCTGAGTTGAAGGTTGATCATGTAATTTACAGTCATTTTGATAACGGATTTGTCAAAAAATGTCTTTTAGAGATATTTTTTTGTCCACTTTCTCTACTTACAATATTTCCTATGCGTTTCCTGTATGAGATTCATTTGTATAATGCCAAGCTATGAATGTTTGATAAATTGGTATTTTGGAAAACGTTAACCTTTTATTAAAAGCACTTAGAATTTTAATTAATTTGATTTGATGACAGATTTTGTCTTGGTTTGGGAGGAATCTGTGAACCCCTTGAAGTCGGCAGAATTGGATGAACTCTCGTCCGGTTCCTCGCGTGATACACACAGGAAATGGAGGACAGAATTTCTTTCCAGACTCCGGGCTGCCGGCCTTCATCAGGAGATGGTATATAGTATGACAACGTTTACATGCACATCAAACTGAGTTTAATCTCTAAATTTGGGTTGCAGCCATATTTCAAATGCGAGGTTATAAATATGTATAAAGCTTTCTAAAAAGAAAAAAGTACACTTTAGCATACCTTTAAAAAAATACTACTTTAAAAAATAAATAATATACTTTAGCACAAAATAAATGTAGTGTTTTTGGACACTGAACTGCGTGTTATTTACAATAAACAGAACTATATTAAATGGAATTAGTTGAATACATTTTTAGTAAGACTTATGTACATATTTTATGTCATTTCATAATGATTTCTATTTGTATGTCTTTGAAATATGAAATATGGTAAAAGTGTACTGCTGAATGTACGGACAAGCATTTGTGGTAAACTAAAATATGCTTTAATGTAATTTCTATTGAAACTTGTATGCCATGTATTAAATATATTTGTAGTTACACATCTCAAAAGTTGAAATATCAATTTAGAACATTTAAAATATATTAACTTTAAATGTAAAATTTAAGTGCCCCAAAAAGCACTTAAACTTGAAAAAAAGTGTGGTTATCCTTTATTTTAAGGTGTCCTTGTTACAGTGTAACTATACATTCAAGAACTGAGTAATATTGATTAACTACATGTACATGTTCTTAGGGTTGGATCAAACTCCAATCCCCTGTAAAAGGTATGTTTAGAATTCGGTTCAGTTTCAAGTACTTTTAAATTTTAAGGAGTTTAAAGAAATTCAGTTTGAGAGAGACATTTTTGAGACACATCATCGGTAGTGTACTCTAGACTCACTTCCAGATTCACTTTAACTCACTTTAACCTCAGCCCAGAGGAGGAGGCTGAGGAAGAAGAGATGACCCACTGCATAGCCAGCCCATGAGTCAGCCCCTGTGTCTGCTCCAGTCCCTGAGTCCACTCCTGTGTCGGCTCCAGCCCCTGAGTCCACTCCTGTGTCGGCTCCAGCCCCTGAGTCCACTCCTGTGTCGGCTCCAGCCCCTGAGTCCACTCCTGTGTCGGCTCCAGCCCCTGAGTCCACTCCTGTGTCGGCTCCAGCCCCTGAGTCCACTCCTGTGTCGGCTCCAGTCCCTGAGTCCACTCCTGTGTCGGCTCCAGCCCCTGAGTCCACTCCTGTGTCGGCTCCAGCCCCTGAGTCCACTCCTGTGTCGGCTCCAGCCCCTGAGTCCACTCCTGTGTCGGCTCCAGTCCCTGAGTCCACTCCTGTGTCGGCTCCAGCCCCTGAGTCCACTCCTGTGTCGGCTCCAGCCCCTGAGTCCACTCCTGTGTCGGCTCCAGCCCCTGAGTCCACTCCTGTGTCGGCTCCAGCCCCTGAGTCCACTCCTGTGTCGGCTCCAGCCCCTGAGTCCGCTCCAGACCCCGAGTCCGCTCCAGACCCTGAGTCCAGTCCAGATTCCACTCCAACCACAGAGTCCATTCCAGACCCTGAGTCCGCTCCAGTCCCAGAGCTAAGCCCAAAGAGTGCAGTGCTGGCCATCATGGCTACGGCTATTGTGTGTGTTTGGGCTGCACACACAGCCGTAGCCCCTCCCAAGAAAATTTGGTTTATCTAAACAGGGGGTTAACCCTCCGCTCTCCCAGACACGCCCACGGAGGCACCGGCACCTCCCTGGCTCCCTGTATTGCTGGTTCTGCCCTGGAGGCCTCCTCTCCTTTTTAAGCCACCCTTGCCAGCCTCCAGGGCGCCTACCCTCCTGATTGATTAGGTTCCTCATTTCAGGCATGTCTAGATATTTTTTTCTTTTGTTCACTCTGTTTATTTAAGCCCACTATTTCAGTTAGTTCCTGGTCTTGCATTGTTTATAATGTATGTGTAAAGTGGTTGTACATTCTCCTAGAGTTTCTCCTGTTTGATGTGTTGAATATTAGATTAAAAGTTTGTCTGAGTATCTCCTTCGTCAAGCACTTAATTACAGCCACCTACCCGTTACACCCACCACGAGCCACACTCATTAAGGCCTGTAAGCCCCAGGCCACCTTCGCTGCGTGCTGTCAAAATGGACCCAGGGGGGAAGGATACCTACCTCCCTAACCATGAAATTACTTTGTTGACGCCGCTAGGTATCCTGAGTCACCCGAGTAGATCATGCATTGACGACAACTAAGACTGGCAGATGCAAAGTATTATGCTTGTGCCAAGCCCTTCCCCCGAAGAGTAATTGCATCCCTTAACCAACATCGCACTTACCAAAGTTCAACCACAAAGGAACCAATCACTTCTAACCCATCTCTTGTCCCCCTTCCCTACCTCTTGTCCAATGCCCCTCCCTTATGTCTTTGCCAAGTTCTTCCCAAATCCCTGCCCAGGAATACAACATTTTTGAATGTGTTAAAACCAAAAACACAGAAAGGTCATAATTAGAAAATACTAGCCCATCATTGCATTCCCAAAAGAATCTCCTTTTTTCAACTAACCAGCCCCTACCATCACACAGTTACCAGTTCCCAACTTCTAGCTTAGGCTCAGGAACACAACATTTTTTGTCCAAATTTTTCAAACCAATTAATCAATCCACAAGCCAAAGGATCACAATTCGACAATCATGGCCCGTCATTGCATTCCTACAAAGAATCTCCTTTTTTCAGACTAATCACTATTTCTCTGTGCTTCCCTTCATACCGAAAATCTTGTCACCATCCCCTACTGATCACATACCTCAGTTAATGGGCATAACCACTTACATCTATGCTATTTTTATAAGTCACAAAACCATTATCCTACTTAAGCTCTTGGACACCCATCCAGATACATCCTGTGCTCAACCCATGTCAGATCACTATTTTGTCTGACAGATAATGGGTTAGGGTTTGGTTTAGGGTTAGTTGCAGTTAATTATGCATATTTTATAGTTATTACTGTGGTGATGTCATGAAACATTTAACAAGGACACTGTAAAATAATGTGTTGTTATTGTTTTCTCATAATATAAATGTGATGTGGAGAATCCATTATTGTGATATGTGGGTTTTTGCAATGCATATAAGCAAAGCTGAGATTTAGCACTCTTGGAACAACATTGGACACCATTAATGTATATCATATGGATCAAAAACACTGATATATTTCCTACATGTTGAACTGAATATAAACACATTAGAAAAGTACACTTTCTAATGTAATGTCTTTCTCCTACTGTGAATGTGTCTCAGAAAGAGGTCGTGCAGGGAAAAACAAAGACTTCTTATGTCCTTCTTAACGCACCCTGGAATGTTCTGTGTTATTATGCTGAGGAGATCAGCCTTCGAGTGCCATTACAGGTAAAGCATACCTGATCTTTTAAATCACAAAGTAAATTATACTATTACTCAATATATCTTAACTGTTCTTCTCTTTTGGCTGATTTCAGGTTGTGACAATTCCAATATCAAACTGGTCTGAGAACATCCTAGAAAAACTGCACATCCCAAACATAATGGCACAAGATGTGCCCAACCTTCCACCGGACTACTATACCTGCCAGTTCCGCAGCAATAAACTAGAGAGGTACCGATCCATACTGATCCAAAAAGGGATAAAATATTACTCTTTGGGGTTCTTCAGCAGCGTTGAGGAAAGTTACTAGTGTTACTCCCTAAAAAAGCAACTAATTACATTACTTAGTTACTTTTTATGGAAAGCAATGCATTACATTACTTTTGTGTTACTTTTACTTACGTTAAGTGTTTGTTTACTGAAAAACCAGGAGACAGGAGAAACATGATACAATGACTCAGAATTGCAGTGTAACCATCATATAAGACTTATCAAAAAGTGACTGAGTAACCAGGCTTTAGGCAGAGGTAATGAGGTAAAGGTGACACAGCTGAAACAATCATTGAAGATGAAACTGGGCAATGGACTATGGGAGATGAAGTCCATAAGAGAATGACAATAGTCTGTGATAGAGTCCCCCTCCTCAAAAACATGGATAATAATTTCACTTTCTGTTGCTGGAACCGGGGAAGCCTGTGACTTTTTTCCCTACATAACACAGTAATAAGATTGTATGTGCATCTTGCAGTTTCAATTTAGTGAATATTTAAGTAACATCCCAGCATTTTCATAAGAGTAAATGGATGGAAACAAAGCTGTTGACAGGTCTACAAAATATGCACCTCACCCCATTTAACAAGTTGGTGGTTTGTGATGGAAGGCAGTGAGTTAAAAAATACTGAACTGTAAACATGTATTCAAACCCTGTGTGCAAAGAGGATCTGAGCCTGTCATGTAACATACACTTTAGTGTTTGCATAGAGTCAGCACCTCCTTAAATACAAACACATCACACACTCCCAATACACACTTATGCAAAGTTCTTGCTGTGTCAAATGGACTGTCTGACCCATATATTTACTCACACACTTACAATCAACTTTTTCTTATATAATATAATATAATATAATATAATAATGCATTTTTAAAATAGGATTATCTAAACAAAGATTGATATAATAGTATTTACAGTTTTACAGTATTTACTGAGTGATTTAATTTTTTACAACTGTGCCTTATTATCATCACAAGTTTTTTTTCTTCAAAAGTTTACTTGTTCACCAAGAAGAGAACAGTCTCAGAGAAGAGCTTACACATGAGACGTGATGTCTCGTGTAAATATCACTTGTGAACTGAATATCTTGGTTTCAAATCAAGCTTTTGTATGTATTCACACTGTTTGGAAAAGTGTGTGTTTACTTTATCTTACACTAATCTTTAATGCTGCTTTTAGGTTTCTTGGACATGAAAACAAGGACACTTTTTTCAAGACCACACAGAGGCACCAGATAGTGAGTTTTGAGAGCTTGTTCTTGAAAATGAAAAGTGCACTAAGGATTTTTTTTTTGTTTGTTTGTTTGTCTAATGTGACACATCTCGGTCACTGACATCTATTGCTGTGCATTGCATTGTGTGAAACATTTTCAGTTTCCAAAGTCATTGTTGAAACACCCTAATTGGAGGGAAAATTGTATCCCATGATTTATTTATTTCACAAATTAGTAGTATTCTGATTATTTGAATTTAAAATGGACGCCACCATGAGGGAATACCACCCATATATAGAATCTAAAAGCACTGACATTATATTAAAAGTACAGTATGGGTTAGTACATTTTTTTACATGTAGAAAATGTAAAAAAATAAAATAAAAAAAAACTTAATTCACTTTTACTTACCATCATGTTTCTCATACAGTAACTGATCTACTAGTTTTCTGTAATTTCTCTTTCCTTGTTCTGAAGCTATATGAGATACTAGCCAGGACTCCATTTGGGGCGTTGAAGAGAGGGGAGGTTGGAGTCGGCAGGCTGGTCAGTGAGAATGTTCTCACTGCTGCTTTTCCTTTACATGAGGTACTGTAAGAGTATCCTACATTATATCTGAACATTGCCTTAACAAACACATTCCTTATCTGCATGTTTCTCATTTTGTTTAAATATGCATGCAGTGATACGTAAAGTCAACATCAATTCAAATTTGACTTTAGTTACGTCAAAGGCATTTTCCCTTTCAAAAGCTACACTCAATGCTGCGCTTGATTTAAGCGCTATGGGGGAACGTTTTTGTGCGTGACCAGCTGTGAATACTGTATATGTGTGCAACACGTCAATGGAATTGACTTTGAACTTTTATAGCCTCAGACAGTGACATCATTGGAATGCGCGCACATCAGAGACTATAATTAGATGTGCCACAGGTGTATCTGCAGGTATTTTGTCTTCAGACTATACTGAGGTGTGTGTGTGCTTCTCAAGATTCTGATAGAAAACCTTTCTCTTTTCATCTTCACTCTGTCTCACAAGTGAGAGAAAAAGAAAAAAAGGAAAAAAAGAAAGAAAGAGTGCCCCAGCGCCTCTTCGGCTCGTGCAAAGGATGACGAATCTCTTGGATCCGGTTTGGATTTCGAGCTACCAATCTCAGAGCGCTCCTCACGTGATGATAAACCGGTTGAGGAACTACTCAAGGTGGTAACTTGTGCCGTGGCCTGATTATAGCTAGACTGGCCACGCGAACAAGAGGCCACCAAACGATCTAAACTGGAAGACAGGTTTCTGTCTGGTGGCCAGGGGGAGGGACGACAACAACAGTCTCTCCCCTACTTTGAAGACCTCCATGACGGGTTAACTGGTTCATGGGGGAAACCTTATACTTCCTGTGTCAAATGTACCTGCTTGATGCCCCAATTTCAACTTCCGGCCTGTTTGGCGGCTCGGTGAAAACAGTCGGGACAGGGTGCTTAAATCTACCTGCCTCTTCCCGATACCCCCACGAAACCTCTGTATCATCCCCGCCACCTCTGGTGTTTTAGGGGGCAGCGGTTTCCAGCGAAGTTTTGGTCGTTCCGTTGCTTCCTGTTATCATCCAGGACACAGAACGTCCAATATCCCCTCAGAGGGAGGTATCAAAATTGGTACCCATTGTGTTGATGCTACATTTCTGGCCCTGAAATACTTCCACCAGCAGCTGAGAGGCTGTCATGTCCTAGTGCAGGTGGACAACACAACGGCAGTTTCTTACATAAATCACCAGGGGCAGTCTGTGCTCGCATAAAATACCAACAGGGGAATGGAAACTCCACCCCGAGGTAGTGAAACAAATTTGGTCAAAATTTCACGAAGCAGAGGTGGACCTCTTCACCTGCCAACAGACAGCGCAATGTCCCCTCTACTTCTCTCCTAGTAACCCAACTTCTGCTCCTGGAAGTTCTAGAGTTTGAAATTATAGAAATTATTATGAGGCACATGCCGCACCACTCTCAGGGTTTATGTGGCGCTTTATTAGCTTACCTTCATTGATGGGGTGCCACTTGGGAAACATCCTCTGTTCTCCCACTTCGTTTGTGGAGCCAGGCGGCCGAGGCCTCCCATTAGAACCAAGATCCCTTCATGGGACTTAGCTATAGTCCTGAAGGGTTTGGTTGAGACCCCCTTTGAACCTCTAGAGTCTGCGTCTCATAAACTTCTGACTTTTAAGATGTTTTTTCCTTATGGAAAAAACCACTGGCAACATGATCATTTCTTTAAAAATAATCGTGGATTTGCAGGCTCTGTCAGTCTCGCCATCCTGCCCCAGGCATGGTGAAAGCAATCTTGCATCCACATCCTGACTACTCGCCTAAGGTCCCTTTCTCGACCGTACATCCGGTCACTCTTGAGGGCTTCTGCCCTCCACCGTTCCGCCGTGTCCAGTCCGTGCTCTCCAGACCTACATAGAACAACTATTTGTTTGTCAAGGGGGCCATAACAGGGGGACGGCTGCCACAAAACAGACATCACAAGCTCATGTCTGAGACCTTCTTTGCATTCTTGTGAGCACACACTACACAACTGTAAACGTAGGTATTCTCGTTCCCCATAGCGCTTAAATCAAGCGAAGCATTGAGTGTATCTTTTGAAAGGGAACGTCACAGGTTACTTGACTGTAACCCTTTCCCTGAAAAAGCGGGAACGAGATGCTGCACTTTATTGCCGCACTAGGGATGTCCCAGGACTGCTCTTCAGACAAAATTAAACCTGGCGATGCACCTGTGGCACTTCTAATTATAGCCTCTGACGCACACGCATTACAATGACCTCACTATCCGAGGCTATAAAAGTTCAAAGTCAATTCCATTGACATGTTGCGCACATATATATTCACAGCTGGTCATGCACAAAAGTGTTCCTCATAGCGTTTAAATCAAGCGCAGCATCTCAGTCACCGTAACCCGAAATGTTTTGCACCATTCCACAAAAAAAATGTATCTTCATAATCTTTCCTCAAAAGCAAACAACTTGCTCTACGTATAATAACTTTGCTTTTTTGTCTGACACCAAGCAGCGTCTTATTTTTGAACCCCTCCATGACAACCATGAAGATGTATTATTATTTTGCCATATAATTCCCACTTTTCACAATCCAGTTAATGGAAAGATGTCACATTACGAAAGCAAAATGGGGTGATATGTAGCACAATTTAATGTTGATTTTTAACTGGCGATGATTTGTGTACTTCTCATTAGGGTCCATTTGAGATCCAGAGGACTCCAGTAGATCCACAGTCTCTCAACATGAGACAGATTCTGCATCACTACTGGGCTCGCTGGGCTTGCTGGAGAAAGTACCAACCTCTGGATCACATTCGCGAATACTTTGGCGAGAAGATAGCGCTCTACTTTGCATGGTTGGGTATGACTGATCTACCTATCTGTCTATCTATCTATCTATCTATCTATCTATCTATCTATCTATCTATCTATCTATCTATCTATATCTGTAACGTGCGATGCTTTCATCGATGTTGTCATAAGGACTCTTATTTTGAAGTTATTTTCTGTGCCTATTGTCCCTATGTTCTCTTCCTGTGTTTAGTTCATGTTTGCCTTATTTGTTTCCGTAGTTACCCCGGTTATTTTCCATGGTAACCATAGTAAGTCATCTACACCTGTTCAGTATTAGCCCTTGTATTCCCTTACTGCGTCTCAATTCGCCTACTTATACAACGCCCTAAAAGTATGTATTCTTTTTGTGAAGAAAAATTAAATACCTTTGAGTGTGTAGCAAAAAGTAGACAAGCTTTAGGACATACTATCACGTCATACAATTGCGTCTTTAACGGTTGCTCTGTCGCATCCTGTCACAGTAAACTGGCCTGTCAATCATCTTGTCACAGTTAAAATCCTCCACATTTAATTTAATTTAATTTCCTACCATATCAGAGAGAAATGCAGAAGCACGTTGATCTGCAGTCACAGGTCTTTCATGCGGAGATGAATGGCCAAACGGATCTTTATAAAAGTCCACATTGTTATTGCAGATGAAATATAACACGGATAACATTAAATAGGTATTTTTTTATCAGGTTAAACTTTGATTTGTCACTCAAACCTTTATCTAAACCTCTTACCATCGGTCGCGCATATCGCCAAGTTTTTTAGTTTTTTAACACTTTTTACTCGTCTTTATAGTTCCTCCTCCAAAGCGCAATGGGTGGTGGGCAATATTAGCCTTTATAGCAGGGGTGGGGAACATTGATCCTGGGGGCCATTGTCCTGCAGAGTTTAGCTCCAACCCTGAAAAAAACACTCACCTGCCTGTAACTTTAGCAATCCTGAAGACCTTGATTAGCTTCAGGTGTGTTTAATTAGGGTTGGAGCTAAACTCTGCAGGACAATGGCCCTCCAGGATCAACGTTCCCCACCCCTGCTTTATAGTGAGCAAGAATCCACACTTCGAAAATCCACTGGAAATAGTAGATCATCTGGGGACTTCTGGCTTACTCTTTTCAACATACTATGCTTTGGGACACACATATTAATTTCACATACTTTTTAGGATAGATAGTATGGACATTGAGATGCAGGGCCTGTGTATTTCTACCCCTGTGTTTTAGTTGTCTTTTGTGTCTTTTGTCGGTCGTTGTGTTAAGTTTTAAGCAGGGATGAGGAGAGGTGAGAATCCAAGTGCAGCAACAGTTTATTCAAAAAACAAACCAAGATAATCCAAAACAGAGACATGCAAGAACAACGACCGATAAAAGACAACTAAAACAGGGGTAGAAATACAAAGGGAACACAGGGACTAATGATGAACAGGTGTAGATGATAAGTTACAATGGAAACGAATGAGGGTAACCTCAGAAACAAACAAGGCAACAAGGCAAACATTAGCTAAACACAGGAAGAGAAAATAAGCTGCATCCCATTCGACAGGGTCCCTACGCAATGTTCACTGCTCCCGGCTCCCTGAGCACGGTGTATCAGTTGAAGTGGACTTCGGTGACAATAATCACTCATTTGATTCATCTCCATAACCATTCATAACTACTCTAGTTTGTATAATGATAACAATATTTATGAATACTCAAACTCATCGCAGATCCGTTTAAAAACTCTTTCACCGGCTCTGCTCTATGTTAGTTCAGACGGGTGATGTCGTGCGCAATGACAGTTGGGTGATTTTCGCTCTTCACTTCCTGTGGAAGTGAATCAATCTAAACTAACTTTAGCTGGACAATAACTTTATTCTAGAGCTGCTGTAAAGCCAAAACAATCTCTGTTACTTTAATTTCCTATTATCACTGTAAAGCTTTGAAACTATCTATATTGTTGAAAGCGCTATATAAATGAATGTGACTTGACTTGACTTGATGTATCGATGTTCCCTTACTCCCTACACCGTACGCAGTACCCTTCAAACTGAACATGTTCGCTCCAAATTAAGAGTCCATATGCAGCCTCTGAATTGGGACACAGCTTGTGACTAACTTTCCGTCCTTATTTCTCATCTGTAGGTTTCTACACAGGCTGGTTATTACCAGCAGCAGTAGTGGGTTTTATTATATTTCTGTTTGGTATCTGGATGATGGTCACCGATGTGCCTGCGTAAGTATTATCACAGACTTAATAACTGCATAATGTTGATGACCCAACACTGAACCTGACCCTTTTCCTCTGTGGTCTGTGCTGATATCTTTTCCGCAGAGAAGAGCTGTGCTCCAGTGGAGACGCCTTTGTAATGTGTCCATTATGCAACATCTGCAGCTACTGGAACCTCTCCAGCATCTGCTATACTTATAAGGTGACATTTCTACAAGGTCACCTAGCTTTTAAATAATTTATGGCATTTTTTTACGTTCTCTGTGAACTAGCTTTCACATTTTGTACTCAAAATACTTGTTCATAAATTTGCGATAGGCAGGCTTACTATTTGACAATGGAGGAACTGTGTTCTTCAGTATATTCATGTCTCTGTGGGCCGTCACCTTCCTGGAGTACTGGAAGCGGACAAGCTCCATACTCTCCCACCGATGGGACTGTTCCGAATTTGAAGATATAGAGGTGATTAAGTTGGTTACATAGTGTCTAAACCTTTAATATGCACTAGTCTTCAGGCTTGAGCAATGCAGCTAAAATGTTGGCTTATAGAATAACAACAATATAATGCTTTGTCTCCATTGCTTTCCATAATATTTTAATTTTGACATTAGGAGAGGCCAAGACCAGAATTTACAGCATTGGCACCCACGACGGTTCGCAATCCTGTGACTGGGGCTGAGGAGCCCTATTTTCCAGAGACTCAACGACTGAGTCGTACTCTAACTGGCAACATGATCATCATTCTAATGGTTAGTCAGAGGATTTTCATCTCACATCTGTTGAGATATCCTGCCAACAGAATTTTAAAATCATTATCATCATGGTTGAATTTTCTTCTTTATGCTTGCAGATTTCCATCGTTTTGATATTTCTAATCGGCATCATCCTGTATCGGTCCATACTAAGCATCATTATCTACAGATCTCAAAATTCCTTCTTCATTTTTTCAGTAAGGTTCTTTCTATTCCTTTTGATACCTAAACCATATTATTTTCACAATGATTAAAGACTGTCAAGGGATTTTTGCTGATACAGATTTTAAAATCTCTTTGATCAGACACATTTGCATATACATTTACATTAGCAAGCCCTTGTGAAAAAGAAGTACACTCTCAGAAAAAAAAGGTACAAAAGCTGTCACTGGGGCGATACCCTTTCAAAGGGTACACCTTTGTACACAAAAGTACTATGGAAAGAATATACAACATTCTCACTGAATTGAATGTTTTCAGACTCTTAATTGCATGTTGATTGCAGTTAAAGGAAACCGTTTAAATATAGTTTAAAGTTAATATTAACTGCAATTAGCTGAACTTGAGAGTGCTTTTTTGACCAACTTAAGTAGGTCATAAAATTGAATAATCCTTTAACTTTCACATACTGTTAGCGTGTGTGGGTTGAGGCAGGATCTAGCAGGAGCAACAAGTATTTATTTACAAAAAGAAACAAAAACTAATATACATTGGAGAAAACACGCGGGAGCAAAAGGAAAACCAACATAGATGCAATAAGAGATGTAAGACCGGACCAGGAACTGAACTGATGCGTTTTGGCTTTTTATTTACATGAAAATGGCGTTTTGGGGGACTGAAAACACAAAATTTTGAAAAACATTTGAAAAAATGTTTTTGAAAAATGTTTTAATACCGGACGCTTCGAACGTTCAGAGAACAATCAGAAATAACATTTTCATAACTTAATGGGAACGTTTGCAAAACATACTTAGAACATATTTTTGTTAGCTGGGTTGTCACTGGCCAACCAATAAAACTAGCTTGGACTTCAGCTACAATGAGTCAAAAGCGAATGGCTTGCGCTAATATTTACACCGATGTAAACCAACCATTGCTTAACCACATATTGCAGCACAATTTTAACATTATGCTTTGCTTACTAAGAGATCTTTTTCACCCCTGTAGGCTGGAAGGATAGCTAGCCTTACTGGTTCAATGCTAAATTTGCTGGTTATTCTATTGTTGTCACGGCTCTATACTTGCCTGGCCCAAATTCTGACACGATGGGGTAAGCTATTTCATATCTACACATACTATTTTGTTATTTCTTTATGCCACAACAAAGCATCATCCTCTTCCTTCTATTAGAAATGCACCGCACCCAGACCAAATACGAGGACGCGTTCATCCTCAAGGTTTTCATCTTCCAGTTTGTCAACTTCTACTCATCTCCTGTTTACATTGCGTTTTTCAAGGGAAGGTGGGTATGCAGTTAGAATGAATGAATATGTATGAAGATTCAATATTCATCTAACGTTTGATCTGTTCTGCAGGTTTGTTGGATACCCTGGAAAATATGACACACTCCTAGGAATCCGAAATGAGGATGTGAGTGTTTACACTGTTGGGAAGTGTCACGTAGTCCTCCTTTGTTTGTTTAAAACTAGTCAAATTAACACTGCCAGCCACAATGCACAATCCCACAATATTTCCCCCTCAGTTATGAATATGAATATCTCATTAATACTCGTGTCACTTGTTTGTGTCCTTCTTTTATGTAGTGTGGCTCCTCTGGATGTCTCATTGAACTTGCTCAAGAGCTGTTAGTCATCATGGTAGGCAAACAGGTCATCAGCAACATCCAGGAATTTGTCTTGCCGTAGGTCTTTTATGTTTCCAATGCATCTTCGTTTTGTTCGTTCTTTATAGTGTATTTTATAATAGGCCTAAGTTTTCTCCTTCTCTTTCCAACAGTAAATTAAAGACCTGGTGGTACAGGAGGAAGCTGAAGCCAGCTCCCAGTCAGGAGGTGATAGATGAACCCGACACCAGTCCAGAGATCAATCCATGGGAAACTAACTATCAGCTGCTAGTGTGTGAAGGGCTGTTCGATGAGTATCTAGAAATGGGTGAGACCTTTTAATATAATTGAATAGATTTAATATATTTTAAAATGTAATTTATTCCTGTGATCAAAGCTGAGTATTCAGCATCATTATTTCTATCTTCAGTGTCACATGACCCTTCAGAAATCATTCTAAAATGCTGATTTAGTGCTTAAGAAACATAAGATTATATCTGTTTATCAGTTCAAATCTCTATAAAAACTGATTGTCCAGTGAATGGAAGTATCCTGCTTTTAAAGATGTTAAAGACATTCTATTGGGTCGCAGACGATATCAATGAATTATTGGCTCTGACAGTTCAACTATTAACAGAAATAATCCCATGTCAGATTAATAAATTCACTTCCCATAACCGCTTAAGACTGGTTTGTGCAATGTAAATCTTGTTCATTTTATTCACTTATTTAAAATATCTCTGTATTGTTGAGAATCATGATTTGTATTACCTTTTGTTCTTATTGTAGCATCTAATTATAATGAAATTTATTATGAGAATGATTTAGAGAAGAGATGTTTAATTTATTTTTATCTTAAAGTGCCCCAATTATGCTATTTTAAAGGTTCTTAATTTTATTTTAAGAACCTTTAAAATAGCATGCATCACATTGCCTCCTGCAAGAGGTTTACATGCATCACAGGTCAAAAACCACTTTTTCTCATAAAATACATTGCAGCATCAGCTCTTTTCTCACAGTGTCTGAAACGGTCCGATCAAGGATTCACTCTCTTTAAATCCCTCCCTTCTGAGAGCCTTCTCTGCTCTGATTGGTCAGTTGGCCCAGTCTGTTGTGATTGGTCTACTCTGCTCTGATTGGTCAGATGACCCAGTCTGTTATGATTGGCTTACTCTGCTCTGATTGGTCAGATGGCCCAGTCTGTTGTGATTGGTTTACTCTGCTCTGATTGGTCAGATGGCCCAGTCTGTTGTGATTGGTTTATTCTGCTCTGATTGGTCAGATGGCCCAGTCTGTTGTGATTGGTTTACTCTGCTCTGATTGGTCAGATGGCCCAGTCTGTTATGATTGGTCTACTCTGCTCTGATTGGTCAGATGGCCTAGTCTGTTGTGATTGGTTTACTCTGCTCTGATTGGTCAGATGGCCTAGTCTGTTGTGATTGGTTTACTCTGCTCTGATTGGTCAGATGGCCCAGTCTGTTGTGATTGGTTTACTCTGCTCTGATTGGTCAGATGGCCCAGTCTGTTGTGATCGGTTTACTCTGCTTTGATTGGTCAGATGACCCAGTCTGCTGTGATTGGTTTACTCTGCTCTGATTGGTCAGATGGCCCATGTCTGTTGTGATTGGTTTACTCTGCTCTCATTGGTCAGATGACCCAGTCTGCTGTACACTTGTACACAGTGATACAAACATAACGATGGCGTCAACTTTACCGTATCAATTCGAGCCAATTCAAGTCCTCATTCTTTTGAAGTGTTGCGAAGTGGATTTGCTTTCACAGTGCAGAAAACAGCGTCTTCTCGACATGTCAACAACACAAACCAAGCTCTTCCAGTTTCAGCTGCAACTACAGTGTTTGAGGGTCAATACAGACGTTGTTTGCAAGCAGCCAATGAAGACAAATTAAGGCAGGTATTATGCAAATTAGTTTCAAACCAATGTAGGTTTGAGCGGGAAGTGAGACTGGAATTAGTGATGAATCCTCTCAGGCAGTTTAGAATAGGCTCTATGCACGATCGCTTCCGCGTTTTGTCTCAGCCCGCCCAGTTACATCCGGTGCTGCGTCAGAAGCCGGTTTTGCATTAGGTGGAGATAATGGCAAATTACACTCGCTGTTTACAAAAACTTCCTGCGGTTAACGTGAATGATGTTAACAACACTCTGAGGCAGTTAGCTGTCACACATAAGAGTAAGAAAGAGAAGGGCTTTAAATTATATATTTCTACCTACATCGACAACTTTGAGGGTGAGTATTCTCTCATATCGTGCGAAATCCGACTAGCGAATCAGTTTCTAAAATCGTTGTCTCCGTTTCTGAGAAAATTAATTTTATTAATGTTTCGCCGCTATACACTTTGCTATAGAACGCACTATGCGGAAGTAAAGACGCTGGCTGAGATCCTACCGGAAATACGTCAGCAGCGTTCGTGCATAGAGCGTATTGGCTGTTTCTTAGACAATAACTTCATTTATTGTACACTTTGATCTTTGAAACTTTGCAGGCCTTTTACACTTATAAACAGCTAGGCCTATATTACACACTACAATGCAAGGTAATATCCCAAAAAGCATAATAGGGGTACTTTAAAATAAATGATTTGTGACACTACATTACCATCATAACAAAAACTACAATTTTAATAGCTTTCAAATTGGAGGCAACTGCAGTTTAGCACAGATGAAACGCTGATTTTGGATTTCTTTATCTTGTCAGTTCTGCAGTTTGGCTTCATTACCATCTTTGTAGCAGCCTGTCCTTTGGCTCCGTTGTTTGCCTTGATAAATAACTGGGTGGAGGTGCGTCTCGATGCCCAGAAGTTTGTGTGTGTGTACCGCAGGCCCGTTGTGGAAAGAGCACAAGACATTGGCATCTGGCTGACCATCCTACAGTTCATCTCCTACCTGGCTGTCATCAGTAATGTAAGGGGCTTCTTAATTTATACTGATTATTTGGGGCCAAGCACCAATATGTGTCTTTTTATCCTGCATCTTTATCTGGATGGGAGACTAGAACCGTGAAAAGTTGCAAAGGTTGGCACAGTGATCAGAGTGTGTTTTCATCCCTCTAGTGCCCTATACATTTTCATGTCATCCCCCTTTTGACCATAAATCTAAGATTAAATGGTTGTAATTCATGAATGGTTTAAGATTTGTCTCTTTTTAAAGACACGCTGATTATTGCAGAGCTGATTTACAAAAACATTTGTAAAAAAAAAGTTGCAGGTTACTGTAAAGCAAATGTACTGAACCACAAATGTATCACAAAAACTGTGCCCGCTAAATGGTTTACCATTTCCATGGTAACTCGATGTCCAATTTCAAAACGTTTTTCAAAAGATGAATTTTGAGTGTTTAAGCTTTCGATACCTAATTTTTGATGATTACTGAAATATGTGATAGGGAAAAAAGGCCATTACAAAAGCATGCCAAGTGTCCTGCTACTGTTTTTATTATTCTGATTTCTTTTGATTATTTTAATTTCTTTTATGTAAAGCACTTTGAATTACCATTGTGTATATGAAATGTGCTATATAAATAAACTTGCCTTGCTTTGCCTTGGAACACTGACAATTAACATAAATCATCTTGAAATTTAGTTTAGATTATAGTTTACAATTTGTAACTATTTTACATTTTGGCGAATTGGTGGCTAATTCTTATCATTCCTTACGATCTCATTCATACATTTTCGTATGATCTGCCTATGCCCCAGTGATGGTTAGGGGCTTCATTTTTGCATTTTTCTAAAAATCATTCTTTTTCCGTACATTAAACAAATTACAAATTGATGCAAAATCGCCACCTATGTTTTCCTGTAAGATCGGGTTGATTTTGCATTCTCTTGTATCTTACCAACAAATGTGATCGCGATTATGCTATTCAGAAAATGCAATGCATGTTTATGCTGAAATATAATGCTGAACTAGGGAGCTGATTGAGACACAGCCCATGTATCCTTGGCACATTATGCCATTATGTAGCCTATGCTTGACTCTGCTATCGTTGTTAGTCGATCAACACTGAATTGTGAGTTCATTTACAGCTTTTGATGTCCAAAAATCTCAGTCCAAAATAATGTTAATTAGACAGGCTGTGTGTCCTGTTTAGGCGTGTTTGACGTCCTGTTCTTTTGCCAGGCTTTCCTGATTGCCTTCACATCGGATTTCTTGCCGCGACTCTTTTACCGCTACACTGCGGGCAGCATGAGCGGATACATCAACTTCACCCTCGCTGTTGCCCCTGCGAACTTCACCCAAAGCCAAACACCATGCAGGTGAAGACCAAACTGTTGATATATACGATTATATACTACCGTTCAATAGTTTGGGATTGGTATGTGTGGATTGGGATACATTTAGATACTGCATATGCTCACCAAGGCTGCATTTGATCAAAAATGTAATTTTATTCCTGTGATGTCAAAGCTGAATTTTCAGCATCATTACTCTAGTCTTCAGTGTCACGTGATCCTTCACAATTCATTCTATTATGCTGATTTAATTATCAAGAAACTTTCTAATTATCAATGTTTAATACAATTGTGCTGCTTCATATTATTTGAAAAATAGAAAGTTTAAAAGAACAGCATTTATTTGAAATAGAAGTCTTTTGTAACATTATTGTAACATTATAAATGTCTTTACTGTCATTTTTGATCAATTTAATGAGTGCTTGCATAAAAAATTTGAACTGAACCCAAACGTTTTAATGTTAGTGTTTCTCTATAAAACACCTAGAAATCACATAACTAAATAGTAGAAGCTCTTTGTGTCAGTCGTGGAACATCTTTTCATGCTGTTTTCATGTTGTTCGTTGTAAGGTTAGGATGCATGATAAAGAGTTCATGATTAAGAATGCACTCGTTTACATTTTTGCAGTATTACTGAGCCCATGACCTTGTAAACCTTGTATATCATTTCTATTAGGTTGTTTGCAGTATTTAAATCAGGTATTCTATTAATATTTGAATACATAAGCCATTATGAGTGTTAATCAAGAAACTTTTTTTTTTTTTTAGATATCGAGGCCTCAGGGATGAGAAAGGACAGCACACACAAGATTACTTTCATCTGCTGGCCATAAGACTGAGTTTCGTCATTATATTCGAGGTGCACAGTCTAGCACTAGTTTGACCTAACATAATTTTGTAAACTTTGCACATACATTTGTTCGGATAATTATGGATGCTTGTCTCTGTCATTGAATACAAAATTTAAAAAGGGTAATTGTGAAAAAGGTCATTTTTAAAGTGTAAACTCATGAATCGGATATGGGTCACAATTGAAAGAACGTGTAAACAGATGGTAAAAAAAATCGGATATAGGCAACAAATCAGAATTGGGCATCAAGACCTGCAGTGTAAACGAGCCCTATGGGAAAAAGTGTACGCGCGTTACGCACCCGGCCGGAGGCTCACATTACTAATGCACCCTTTAAATAACAAAAAAATACTGCGCCATTGACTTTAAATGTGAAACTGATAACTGCGTCGGGCTGAAACTAGCAAAAAACACCTACGTTGCGTCTGGCGCTGCATTTCGCCAGATGTATGATAGAGCCCTATCTCACAGTTCTGACTTTTTTCTTGCAATCGCGAGTTTATATCTCACAATTCTGACTTTTTTCTCGCAATTCTTTCTTTTTTAACACAATTGCGAGTTTATTTCTCACAATTCTGACTTTTTTCTCGCAATTCTTTCTTTTTTAACACAATTGCGAGTTTATTTCTCACAATTCTGACTTTTTTCTCGCAATTCTTTTTTTTTTTAACACAATTGCGAGTTTATTTCTCACAATTCTGACTTTTTTCTCGCAATTCTTTCTTTTTTAACACAATTGCGAGTTTATATCTCACAATTCTGACTTTTTTCTCGCAATTCTTTCTTTTTTAACACAATTGCGAGTTTATTTCTCACAATTCTGACTTTTTTCTCACAATTCTTTCTTTTTTAACACAATTGCGAGTTTATTTCTCACAATTCTGACTTTTTTCTCACAATTCTTTCTTTTTTAACACAATTGCGAGTTTATTTCTCACAATTCTGACTTTGTCCTCGCAATTCTTTCTTTTTTAACACAATTGCGAGTTTATATCTCACAATTCTGACTTTTTTCTCACAATTCTTTCTTTTTTAACACAATTGCGAGTTTATTTCTCACAATTCTGACTTTTTTCTCACAATTCTTTCTTTTTTAACACAATTGCGAGTTTATTTCTCACAATTCTGACTTTTTTCTCACAATTCTTTCTTTTTTAACACAATTGCGAGTTTATTTCTCACAATTCTGACTTTTTTCTCGCAATTCTTTCTTTTTTAACACAATTGCGAGTTTATTTCTCACAATTCTGACTTTTTCCTCGCAATTCTTTCTTTTTTAACACAATTGCGAGTTTATATCTCACAATTCTGACTTTTTTCTCGCAATTCTTTCTTTTTTAACACAATTGCGAGTTTATTTCTCACAATTCTGACTTTTTTCTCACAATTCTTTCTTTTTTAACACAATTGCGAGTTTATTTCTCACAATTCTGACTTTTTTCTCACAATACTTTCTTTTTAACACAATTGCGAGTTTATTTCTCACAATTCTGACTTTTTTCTCACAATTCTATCTTTTTTAACACAATTGCGAGTTTATTTCTCACAATTCTGACTTTTTCCTCGCAATTCTTTCTTTTTTAACACAATTGCGAGTTTATATCTCACAATTCTGACTTTTTTCTCACAATTCTTTCTTTTTTAACACAATTGCGAGTTTATATCTCACAATTCTGACTTTTTTCTCGCAATTCTTTCTTTTTTAACACAATTGCGAGTTTATATCTCACAATTCTGACTTTTTTCTCGCAATTCTTTCTTTTTTAACACAATTGCGAGTTTATTTCTCACAATTCTGACTTTTTTCTCACAATTCTTTCTTTTTTAACACAATTGCGAGTTTATTTCTCACAATTCTGACTTTTTTCTCACAATTCTTTCTTTTTTAACACAATTGCGAGTTTATTTCTCACAATTCTGACTTTGTCCTCGCAATTCTTTCTTTTTTAACACAATTGCGAGTTTATATCTCACAATTCTGACTTTTTTCTCACAATTCTTTCTTTTTTAACACAATTGCGAGTTTATTTCTCACAATTCTGACTTTTTTCTCACAATTCTTTCTTTTTTAACACAATTGCGAGTTTATATCTCACAATTCTGACTTTGTCCTCACAATTCTTTCTTTTTTAACACAATTGCGAGTTTATTTCTCACAATTCTGACTTTTTTCTCACAATTCTTTCTTTTTAACACAATTGCGAGTTTATTTCTCACAATTCTGACTTTTTTCTCACAATTCTTTCTTTTTTAACACAATTGCGAGTTTATTTCTCACAATTCTGACTTTTTCCTCGCAATTCTTTCTTTTTTAACACAATTGCGAGTTTATATCTCACAATTCTGACTTTTTTCTCACAATTCTTTCTTTTTTAACACAATTGCGAGTTTATATCTCACAATTCTGACTTTTTTCTCGCAATTCTTTCTTTTTTAACACAATTGCGAGTTTATTTCTCACAATTCTGACTTTTTTCTCACAATTCTTTCTTTTTTAACACAATTGCGAGTTTATTTCTCACAATTCTGACTTTTTTCTCACAATTCTTTCTTTTTTAACACAATTGCGAGTTTATTTCTCACAATTCTGACTTTGTCCTCGCAATTCTTTCTTTTTTAACACAATTGCGAGTTTATATCTCACAATTCTGACTTTTTTCTCCCAATTCTTTCTTTTTTAACACAATTGCGAGTTTATTTCTCACAATTCTGACTTTGTCCTCGCAATTCTTTCTTTTTTAACACAATTGCGAGTTTATTTCTCACAATTCTGACTTTTTTCTCACAATTCTTTCTTTTTTAACACAATTGCGAGTTTATTTCTCACAATTCTGACTTTTTTCTCACAATTCTTTCTTTTTTAACACAATTGCGAGTTTATTTCTCACAATTCTGACTTTTTTCTCGCAATTCTTTCTTTTTTAACACAATTGCGAGTTTATTTCTCACAATTCTGACTTTTTTCTCGCAATTCTTTCTTTTTTAACACAATTGCGAGTTTATTTCTCACAATTCTGACTTTTTCCTCGCAATTCTTTCTTTTTTAACACAATTGCGAGTTTATATCTCACAATTCTGACTTTTTTCTCGCAATTCTTTCTTTTTTAACACAATTGCGAGTTTATTTCTCACAATTCTGACTTTTTTCTCACAATTCTTTCTTTTTAACACAATTGCGAGTTTATTTCTCACAATTCTGACTTTTTTCTCACAATTCTTTCTTTTTTAACACAATTGCGAGTTTATTTCTCACAATTCTGACTTTTTCCTCGCAATTCTTTCTTTTTTAACACAATTGCGAGTTTATATCTCACAATTCTGACTTTTTTCTCACAATTCTTTCTTTTTTAACACAATTGCGAGTTTATATCTCACAATTCTGACTTTTTTCTCGCAATTCTTTCTTTTTTAACACAATTGCGAGTTTATTTCTCACAATTCTGACTTTTTTCTCACAATTCTTTCTTTAACACAATTGCGAGTTTATATCTCACAATTCTGACCTTTTTTTACTGCAGTTCTGACTTTATAACCCGCAATTGCGACTTTATCACGAAATAACATTTTTCAATAAAATAAAACTTTGTCATGAAATAAAACATAAAAAAGTTAATTGTGACTTTTATCTCACAAATCTGACTTTTTTTCTCAGAATTGTGTGATAAAAGTCACAATTATCTTTTTTATGTTTTATTTTTCTTGACGGAAACAAGCTTCCATATTAATGAGATATAGATGATTATAAATTGACAACAGAACACAATTTATGAAGTTGATGATGGGTTTTCAGCATGTTGTAATCATGATTGGACGGATTATTGACTGGATGGTGCCAGATATTCCAGAGGAGGTGGAAATTAAGATCAAAAGAGAGCATTACATGGCCAAAGAGGCACTGGCTGAGAATCAGGTGACTTTTATATTGACGAGTTATGACATCATATATTAAAATCAATATAATAATACCTAATTATTATCATTTTTTCAATGTTGATTTCTCATTCATTTTAAATATTGACACACTTTTAAGTGTGGGACGGCTGTATTTCTCTGTTTTCTTAAGCATTGACTCTCCTGTCTTTCTTCAGTCTTTGAGTAAATCTGTCCTGGAGGAGGTGGAGAGGCAAACCTTCGATCTGCGACGAAGAATACAGAGTCCTACAAACAGTATCTCCCCTTCCTCCAGTTCATCTCCTGAACACAAGGACAAACCTCCACCCTGACAGTCTGATCTATGACGCTTTTTCATAAGTCAGACTCTACAGTGAATAGATGTCAATAGGCAACTTCTTTTAATGCTGTCCCAAATAAAATACATAAGGATCAAATTAGTGTGTCTTGCATCATATTGAAAATAGTATACTGAATGTGTATGTATTATATATAGGGTATCATGGGGTAAGATGATCATCTATGATCAGAAGAATTTTTTCTTCTGATCATAGATGACACAAAATCTCATCTCAACACTTTTGATGAATGGTTTTAATTTTGTCATTTCATCTGAATATTAACATTTGTGCGATTTGATTTTGAGGTTTGAGGTTAATTGATCTAATTTTGTGTCTCTGGAAAATACTGATCTATGACATTGTATAATGTTTTGTTTGTGCGTCTATTTGTTAATGTGGGATTTGTGGACACATAAATGTTTTTTGGATTTGTGATGTAATAGTTTTTCTTTTGAAGTAAAAAGATAAAATAATTCCCTTGGGGTAAGATGGGCCACCAGAATTGGCAGAGAAGGCTCAGAGTGGCATGTTGTTAAAGTGTTATTAATTTTTAAATGTAATGCTCATTGTAATTAATGGGGTTATATTAATGTAATTAATATATATATATATATATATATATATATATATATATATATATATATATATATATATATATATATATATGGATTATTGTAGATTATTACATTTATTTTATAATAAAAGAAAAACAAAAGGATACATTTATTGTATTTTCTTTCATAAAAAATAGTATGCATAGGCATTTTCATGTATATGAAATATAGCCCAAGTGTAATAAAACGTCCCCCCAAACAATGAATTGAAGAAAAGTGGAAGCAAATAATTATTCATAGCTTTAAACTAAACACTTTGGGCCATTAAAAAGGGTACCAAATCTAAATACCCAAACATCCTGTTACCAAAAAAAGAGAAAAAAGTCAGTCGAGGAAAGAAAACTGCTTCAAGCCATTTCACGGGGTCTTATGAACCTAAAAAGGAAGTAAATACATTTTTAGGCAATGGACTTAGCTACTATAAAGCTGGTATTTACATGACATGATGCACCATTTTAGATATGAACAATGAAATACTTTTAGCATAGGACTATTGTGTGAACTGGAACACATCCGTTCACATTTCATAGATGTGTGTAACACTAGTTCCCTCTGCTGGTCACAGGATCAACACTATAAGATCAGAATGAGAACCATTTCAACATTGTCAACATTTTTTTAAACATGGTTCTATGGTTGCCTATTATTTTTTGAATAGTTGCCTAATTATATCCATCCATCTGATACCAAATTTAACTAGCACAAATTTTCAGTTTTTAGATGCCATGGACCAACAAATATGATCACCCCGGTGCGATGGACCCCATATCCTAAAAATTTAAATGCTGTGAAAATGAATATTATGAATATGCGTAAAATAGTTTTTGGAAAATATTTAGTTTCTCCTTTGCTACATTATTACGTTTTTCTACTCACTATATTACTGTGCTGCACAGATGTATTAATTATCTATTTTAATCGATTTACTTATTTGAATCAAAGTTTTTTTTTTTATTGTATTACATATATTTAGTTAGTTTAATCTCATTTTTGTATTTATTTATTTTTACACTTTCACACTGTTATGTTGAACTTTCGAATGATCCCCACTTGCGCCCCCTTTTAAGTCCAGTCATTTTAAGCCAAAATGGGGGTCAACCTAGAACAAATTGCAACAGAAGCAAACTCAACTGATTTTGTACCCTCAATATGTCCTGAGTAAGGGAAAAAAGGCCCTGAAGAATCCCATTAGGGGAAAGTTTCGAAAAAGACCCAAATATAGCCTATTCAAACGCCTATTCATTCTTTTTCCTCACGTGAATAGGGAAAAAATGTCAACCTTTAGATATCATCATGAAAATTACTGAGTTGATTACTTGCATCAGGACAAACAAAAAAAGTATTACAAGTTTTTTTTTTTAATTGTTTGTAAACATGGACAAACGGTGCATAATCTAATTACGTATGTGCTAATTTGCACAGATCTAAACATTGGGTATAGCCAGGTGAAAATGTCTTGTTGAATCTTGTAGACATATAACAGTAAAAAACTTAATGTTAAGGTCTGAATGGAACCCATTTAGGCTCCCCATGAGCATTAATACATAGAGGCAGGAAGAAGTACTTTAGAAACCAGCCTTTATTAATTATTATTGCAGAGATGGGGTTTGGGGCTGGGTCAGTGGGACTGTTTCTGGGGGATGAGTCTGAGGGAAGAACAGGAGACAAGGGTAAGGTGAATGCAGAAGACAAAAGGTAGGTAAAATAAAAATAAAAAATAAAATTACGCACACAATGCACTCAATGCCCAAACCCCATCTCTGCAATAATAATTAATAAAGGCTGGTTTCTAAAGTACTTCTTCCTACCTCTAATGTTCATGGGTAGCCTAAATGGGTTCCATTCAGACCTTAACATTAAGTATTTTACTGTTATATGTCAACAAGACATTTTCACCTGGCTATACCCAATGTTTAGATCTGTTTGGGTATTTCTGCAAATTAGTACATATGTAATTAGATTATGCCATGTTTGTCCATGTTAACAAACAAATTCAAAAAACTTGTAATACATTTTTTGTTTGTCTTAATGTAAGTAATCAACTCAGTAATTTTCATGGTGATATCTAAAGGTTACATTTTTTACCCTATTCACGTCAGAAAAAGAATGAACAGGGCATTTCAGAATGTTTGTAAACAATAGGCACCAAGATACTTCCGGGTGGCAGAACGCGAGCGGCTTCTACTGACCAATTGAAGAGATCCATCTGGCTACTTTAAACAGTTACATAGTTAAAATCATTGTTGTAGATCAAAGTTGAAACGATGGCGAAAACATGTTGTGTTTGGGGTTGCGCAGCCAGATATACTGTACAGCAAAAGGTGTAGGGTTTTATCGATTTCCGTCAGAAAAAATTAAATCTATCCAGCGGAACCTGTGGGTGAGGAGGTTAAAAGCGAGTGGACGTCGTCAAAAGTAGTGCATGTCGTCTTCTTTGCGCTTCCCGGTGTTGTGCCGAATTCGACTCCCTGCCAAATTATTACCCCCCTCGTTGAAATCAGTATCTGATTGCCTAATCCTAACCCCACCCCTAATCCTAACCCCTCCCCCACAACTAATCCTAAACCTACCATACTAGGGGAGTAATAATTTGGCGGGGGTTAGAATTCGGCACCACACCGGCCCGACACATTAACTGTAATTATGAGCCCGATTTAAACCCAACCATTTTTAATACGTGGGTCGTTATAACTGACGTTCTCAACTACTTTCTATGTTACTTTTTCCCGCCCGCAACATATGTTTTGTCCCGCTACCGCCCGCAAATATACTTTTTTTTTCTGTACCTCCAAATGCTTTCAAGTTAGCCTACGTGTCGCCATCATACACATCAGCATAATGCTCCTGATAAATGATTTGTTATTAAAGCATTAACACACAAACCACTGTTATAACATAAAAGCAAGCAGTTACTGCGTGCATGGTTTGGCATGACTGAATGCGCGCAAAGTGCGCTCCCTTAATAATTCCTAAAAAGCTGACATCAGTTTATCGCGATCTCACACATGTTATTATCAATGAAGCTGACTGCACAATGAATCTTTCATAATATATACACTTTGTTTGTTATAATTAGAAGATTTGCCAGCAAACAGAATTCAGCTCTGCACAAAAAGTCAGTTTTGAGCGTTGAGTGGAGTCTATTTTAAATGCTTCTGATTGGCCATTGCGTTCAAGAAATCAACACATATGTCTGTGATTGGCTACATCGCTCAACGCTGCAAACATATTATAAAAAGAAACTCTGGCCTGTAAATCATTTCTATTTTGTTTTAGTTGTTCTTGTTGCTTTTCTGCAACAGATGAATAAACAAGTATTAGTTTTATATGTTTTATTCATAGATATGTCTAGTTTGCGGGAGTCCCGCGAATCGTTTTATCATAGACATCATATAGATGTATATGGTTTTATTCTCCCGGAACCCGGACACACAGAGTGTGTGCATTAACGCTCGCACTCGGCCATCAAATCTAGTCCCGCGCCGCACTCTTTTGCGTTGGGAGTGCACGTTTCTAGATCAAAGAATATAAGCTCTAATGATCATGTTAACTATGTCTGAATTTCCACCACGTCTGTTTTTGAATTAACTGTTGAAATGTAGATTAGACTACTGCCGACGGTGTGTCTCCCTTCCAAGCAATTTACTAGTGTTGCCATAGGAACGCTTCGGCTTTTGCCACCCGGAAGAACGTCTATTACTGTTGTGACGTCATGGTGGCTATATTTTGGTATTTTTCGAAACTTTCCCTACTGGGATTCTTCGGGGCTTTTTTTCTCTTACTCAGGACATATTGGGGGTACACAATCAGTTGAGTTTGCTTCTGTTGCAATTTGTTCAACCTGTTGTCATAAAATGATTGGACTACTTGGTCCCGGCCGGAACCCAGTTTGAAGTCCATAATAAAACCGAAGGACTTTTATTTTGGAATTACGCTCTGACATTGGCGCTCAATGCTTCACATGCGCGAGGAGGCGGGCGCAGATTTTCCCGGGATTTTGGGGCCTAGACAGTAAGTAAGCAAGCAAACAAGTAAGTAAGTGTGAATTGTAACGTTAATATTTTTAATTGTTCTTTGACATTCGCATTAATAAACTATATAACAACAGAGACGTCACGTAAGTTACTTTAAACAATCAAAGGTTTACTTTAATTTTACCCTCACAACAATCACACTGCTAAAAAAAAAAGTTGCTAGCATTCAGATGCGGGTTAGCATAATAACTTACAACTTACAATAATCTACAGTTCATTTGGACGTATTCTGAATATGTTTTATTGACAATAGTTTATAAAATAAGCCTTTTTGGGTGTCTCGTGGTAAACTTCCCACTGGTAAATGTTGCTGAGCATGAACACAACTATTTAACAACATAACTATTTGATACAGGCTAGTAACAATTTGAAGTGCAGGTTTGCGGATGCTTACTGAATAATTGATTTGTTGATATGAATAAGCACCTCATGTAGATATTTACATTAGATTGAATGTTATCTAATGCAGGGGGGTCTCAACCTTTAGAGACCCATGAAAACTACATGTTTTATATAACGTTAGTTTCTCTGTACAAAACCTGCAGCTGTGCTTTGGTGGTGTAGGCTAAACCCTGGATCTAATGTAGTAACAGTTACATTTCAGGGTAATACAGTGTTTTGGATCGTTGTTTTTGTCTTTCAGCTGACTGTCATATGCTGCTGTAGAAGCTGAGAGAGAGAGGATCATCATTGACTGACACACAGCGAGGCCGGCTGCAGAATCATGCCGCCTGTGTCTGAAGTGGACACGGGTCCGGTTGAGGAAAGCTCCGGGGGTCTTGAACGCTCAGACTGCCTCTGTCCGATCTGTCTGGACATATTCCTGGAGCCGGTCACTCTCCCCTGCACGCACACGTTCTGCAAACCCTGCTTTCTGGAAACCGTGGACAAGTCCAACATGTGCTGTCCGCTTTGCCGAAAGCGTGTGTCCACTTGGGCACGAGTCAATGGCCGGAATAAGACTTTGGTCAACATTGAGCTGTGGAGACGCATACAGGACGCTTTCCCCGCTCAGTGCGAGCGGAGAGTGCAGGGCATTGATGATTGTGATGATGCTGGTATGCTGAAGCCGTATGTGCTACATAACTGTTTCATGGTAATGCATATTGCATTGATTAATCGCTTTCTTTCCCCCCCTCCCAGTGCTGATTTCAAGACCTAGAGTATGTCAGCCAGGAGAGCTGAGGAAAGAGTATGAGGACCAGATCAGCAAGGTGAGAGATTCACGATGGTCTCGACTCTCTCTGTTAGGATGTGGTGGATTTTTAGCCAGCAGTCACTGAAATGGCAGGTGGGCCTCCATGAATGCACATTACAGACTGCAATCCCATGTTTACATGGTTGTTCTGCCAACAACACAATGGTTTTTGTTTGTCTGTCCTGTCTGTCCTGCTCAGAGCAGAATGCTGGTTCCATCATTTCTGCAATAAGATTTTTTTTTCCCCCATGCACATACGATTTATAGTTGTTCTTACACAGATAATTACACTTAAAATGTATTATTAGTAGTAGTGTTATTAGGGGTGTAACAATATATTGTCACAATATATCGCAATACAAAAATGCAACCATATGTATCGTGGATTGTGACAATCTGTATTGTGTATATTTTACCCAAAATGAAAATTACTGTGTGAGAAAAAATTCAAGTTTACAGAGTTTTGGTGTCAGTACTACATTAAACAATTATATATAATGCTGAATATAATGTATAATAATGCAATGGGGAAAATATTTGTGGGTCCTGATAATGCCAAATGTCTTTTGTTACCAGTAAAAAGTGGCCTAGATTATTTTAAATATATCTTTATATTGCAAGCATATTCGGCTAAAATAATTCTGTATTTTCAGCTTCAGAATCATGAATATGTTTATTCTGGTGTCACTATTGTCCTGTCCATTTGGTTTCCAGCACAGAGTTCAAACCTATTCATTTATACCCATAATGTAATACCAAATTTAGCATTGTAATCAACAGTAAAACATTTTTTTTAAACCTTTTAACATATTTCTTGGAGTATGGCAATAATATCGTATCGTGAGTTCAGTATCGTGATATGTATCGAATCGTGTCATGAGGGTATCGTTACACCCCTAATTATTATTATTATTACTATATATATTATTGTTTTCAGAGATAACGGCTTTTTGCTGTTGTAGGCTAACTTTAAAGACCTCTGCATAAATGTTTTCATTTATGTAATTTCAGTTATGGAAACTTTGTTTCAGTACATGGTCTTTTAGGATTAAGGCCCATTCACACCAAGGATGATGCTAACAATAACAATAAAGATATAGTTCTAAAAATCATTCTAAATGTAAAATAATAACAGAGTCCACACCAACACTGTAATGATAACACCGCAGAGAAACTATATCGTTGGAATCAAGTTTTTAGAACTTTTATTTTCCAGCTAATGAATGATAAAAACATTGACAGCCAATCAGAATCAATTCTGCTTTAAAGAGGCAGACGATAAAACTGCAGCGCGCACTTCGAAATAAACAGAACGATATTGTGTGTTGGTGTGCATGCTATATTTATAGAGCACAAGATGCAAAGAGTGCTACTGGGAAATAAAGTCTGTATCCCTGTGCTCTTTGGATGTGGGATAGTTTTTAGGAAAAAACAAACAAAAAAACAACTTTATTTATTCACGGCTATAATATTTGAAAAACATTCACATACATTTTGCCATCTAACCCATACTGAATGCCACTAAAAACAGGTCAAATACATGCGATTTGCTTGCCTTGCATTATAATCATTGTATATTAAACTTGCACTGTAGATAGACACTTTTTAAAATATGATATTCATTTTTAAAATGTAACATTAACATGACTGTAATTTAAACATAGCCTTTGTAAAAATATAAATAAAAATATAAAGCAAAACATGTAAAATATAAATGTTTAAACATTTTAGCTAAATGAAAATAAATAGTATTTCCAAGTTGACTAGCAGCAGCAGTGTCTCTTGTTTTGTTGTTGTGAAGGCTGGCTGTCTGTCCTCATCTGGTCTTTTGTTTTGAACAGCTCGTGGAGGAGAAGCGAGCTCTGGAGGAAGCCGAGCGGAGAGCCAGTGAGGAGTACATCCAGCGCCTCCTGGCGGAGGAGGAGGAGCGTATGGCGGAGGAGAGGAGGAGACATGAAGAGCAACAGCTGGAGAACGATGAGAAACTGGCCAGACTGCTCAGCCAAGAGCTGGTGAGGTCACACATCAGAGGTCGGAGACACATTCAATGACTGCAGGACTGTTTTAATAACATGTCAAAACAACTCTAAAATCTGACAACAGATATTTGGACTGTCTGAGCATGACAGGAGGACGTGTAAATAATCTCATTCTGTGTCCCTAATGATTACACACATTGAAGCATTGACTGCATTTGTTACTCTCATCCTTAAGCATTGTTACCCAACCTTATAATTTATGTAAATATAAGTTCATCAGTATCTACAAATTATAATTGGATGCCAAACTTTTTTTTCTTATTTTACTCATTCTTAAAACTTAATTATAAAATGTTTATTATTAGTATTTTTTTGTTTATTTAATTTAAAGTATGCTATTTTTAAAGTTCCTAATTTTGTTTTTGAGTCTTCTGCAATAGGATTAGATGCATCACAGGTCAAAAATCATTTAATTTTGATCAAGGATTCAGTCTCTAAACCCCTCCCTTCTGAGATCCTGCTCTGCTCTGATTGGTCAGATGACCCAAATACTGCAGTAGATTGGCTTAGAATGCCCTATTTTACTGGCATGAGTGAACATTGCAGAAAAAATTCCACACTAGTATTAATACAGGTTTGCAAGACTGTTTACAAAGAGGTCCAGCAGGAGGCGCTGTAAGAGCGGCAGAAACAGCGGTTTCCCCGGTAGCGGCTGTACACAAAGCAGTTTCCCCGGTAGCGGCTGTACACAAAGCAGTTTCCCCGGTAGCGGCTGTACACAAAGCAGTTTCCCCGGTAGCGGCTGTACACAAAGCAGTTTCCCCGGTAGCGGCTGTACACAAAGCAGTTTCCCCGGTAGCGGCTGTACACAAAGCAGTAGTTTCCCCGGTAGCGGCTGTACACAAAGCAGTAGTTTCCCCGGTAGCGGCTGTACACAAAGCAGTAGTTTCCCCGGTAGCGGCTGTACACAAAGCAGTTTCCCCGGTAGCGGCTGTACACAAAGCAGTTTCCCCGGTAACGGCTGTACACAAAGCAGTTTCCCCGGTAGCGGCTGTACACACCACAAAGCAGTTTCCCCAGTAGCGGCTGTACACAAAGCAGTTTCCCCGGTAGCGGCTGTACACAAAGCAGTTTCCACGGTAACGGCTGTACACAAAGCAGTTTCCCCGGTAACGGCTGTACACAAAGCAGTTTCCCCGGTAACGGCTGCACACAAAGCAGTTTCCCCGGTAGCGGCTGTACACAAAGCAGTGCAGCGCTCATAATCGATGCTTTATCAGGAAAGATAAAAAAAAGATTCAATTGAAATAACATTGAGACTTTTCTAAAGACCTTCAGTTCACTTCAGATACATTTATATTAAAAACACCCACGCCACGTTTTGACTTTGAAACTTGCAGTGCTCATGTTTATTCAACGATGTCAATGCCAACCACAAACAGATATTACAAAAAGCTGTTGATATTATGAACCAATGTATGCGAGGCACTGTAATTTAATTTGACATCTGTCAATTATAGTTTAACCTATCCATCTTCACCGTCACGCTCAGTAACCCATACAGCTGTGCACCACCACAGTGCAACAGTGAAAAGACCCTCTCAAACAGTGTCACGGCGCGTTCCCAACGTTGTTTAAGCGGCATACACTGGTATTGTGCTATATTAAAAATTAATATAACAAATTTAAACCCCTCTACCGCCCAGCACTAGTTTTACAATATCATTTTGAGTCTGAGTCCACGTCTTTTGAAGCGCTGCAAAGTAGATTTGCTTTCCCAATGCAGAAAATAGCATCTTGTCATTTCAACAACACAATTCTTCAAGGCCTCAACTACACCTACAATGTTCGATGGTGAAAGTAGACATTGTTCAAAGGCAGCCAATGAAGACAATAGGCATTATGCAAATGTGTTACAAACCTACTTCAGTTTGAGCAGGAAGCAAGACTGGAATTACTGATGACTCGTTTCAGCCAGTTCAGAATAAGTTCTTTCTTTTGAGAAGAAAACGCTGCAATCGGGGATGATGTAATGCTGTTTTGTGCTGTTTTTGCAGAATTCAGGACCGATCTCTGAATCACTGTGGATCGTCAAACCTACTGATGCCACGCCAGCTAAGAAAACAAAACCACATAAGGGGGACATTGAGAAGTGAGTACCTGCTGTTGAGCCCCCGTATGTCAGTAATATAACTCGTCTTTTCAGGCCTGGTTATTGTTAAAAGTATTGAAAACCACAAAGAAAGGGTTTTTCTAATGCACTCCATTCTTCTTTATGTCAGGTATTTGCGTCCAGTGCCTCATAAACAGCCGAGCAGTTCTGACAGCAGCCAAGACTCCTCTCTGATGGCTAATAAGGTGATTTTAAAGATGCTTTGATTGTCTCCTTTTCTTATAAATTAAATCATTACAAAGGAAATAATTATGGTTTTGAGATCATATATCCCACATTTGAATCAGTTGTATGAGTGAATTTTAGTGAAGATTAAGTTTTTTGGTAACATTTTACTTAAGCCTGTTTTCTATTTTAATGTTTTAAAATAGAAATTGTTCGTGTGATGGCAAAGCTGAATTTTCAGCAGTCTTCAGTGTCACATTATCCTTCAGAAATCATTCTAGTATGATGATTTGATGCTCAATAAACTTATTACCAATGTTGAGAGAATTTTTTTTTTCAGGACTCTTTGATGAAAAGAAAGTTTAAGAAAGAACAGCATTTTTTTTTTAAACCAAAATATTTTCTAACATTATAGATGTCTTCACTTTCAACAAAAAAAAAAACCTGTTCCAAAACCTTTTACAGTAGTGCGTGTGAAACGTTCATGCTTTTAGTGAAAGATAAAACACAGTTGCATAGTTTAATTTGAAAGATTATAAGTATAAATGTTAAATTTTTCAGGAGAACATTCTGAGCCCTCCGAAACCCCCCACAGCACCGTCTGAGGAGGACACGGTGAAACAGGCCGTGCCCGTGCCGGACTACAACGGGAAACCCTCCACCTCCAGCGTCATTCCCAGCTGCTCAGAACACACTTCTGTTTTTAACAGTCCTAACAGCAGCTCTTCGAAAAGGAAGAATTCAGAGACCGAGCTTCAGAGCGAAGCGGATCTACACACTAAGAGGCCTTGTTCTTCTCCGCGGTGTGAATCTCCGTTTTCAGTCGACAGCCCTTTTCTGTCTGAGTTGGCGTGGCACGAGGAGACCTTACGGAGTCGCTGGCACCAGGAAGAGGAGGACCGAAGAATGGCGATGCAACTTCAGAGAGACCTGAACCGTCAAATGGCCGTGGACCGCAGGAAGGGTTCAGCCGATGGCTATCAGCTCCGGCAAAAAAGCACTACGGCTTCCACAAGCACGAACCCAGACGAGGAGAGTACGATAAAGAACATTAGTACGCCACGCTCGACAGCGAGGAAGATCGCGGTTTGCAGGGACGAGGGGAAAACTGAAAAGAGACTGTCTGGAACAGTGGGAGCGACCCCTGGGAAAAGCCCCACGGCTTCTCCTTCAACAACGGTCCCGACTAGCTTGAAGAAGGGGGCGAAGCAGACCACGCTTACGGAGATGTTCCCCAACATGAGCAGCTGAACAACCCTCTGCTGATCGGATCTGGTTTCTCAAACGCCCCACTGACTGGAAACAGATGTTAGCAGGTGCAGCGCCGCCACTAGAGGACGCCGCGTAGCCGTGTTCGGTTATCTCGTTCGGTTTCCGCTTGTATCTTAAGTTGCTAATACTCCTTCAGTGCCTTTCCAGCGAGGTTCATACTGTAAAGTCATGACAGATTTGGAATGGTTTTCGTTTTATAAGCGTTTATAAAGTCACGACTAGCATAGAGATTGAAATCGCGCGAGTGCTGCAGAAGAAACTCATTTTGTAAGCATTTGCTGGCATTTTCAATTTGATTAAAATAAAGAAAATATTACTTTACAGAATTTTGTTTTTGTCGTCGTCTGGTTGTTTGACAAGCGAAAAGCTTAACCCTCTGATGGTCTTAAAAAAAAAATCACACTTGTGGTCTTCGGGGTCTATTGGACCCCAGACAATAAAATTTAATTTTGTAACAGAACAATATTTTTTTTTCTAACAAATATAATTTTTCTCTGTTTATTAATGTTTTTACTCAACATTTGTGCAGTTTTTGGAGGATTTATGATTTATTTTTAATTTCTCTAAATAAATAAATAAACATTTATTTAAATAGGATTTTTTAAAAAAAACAGCATTTTACGTTAAATTAAATTTATTAAAAACCCAGATTTAAAAATTTCATTCCTGGGGATACCATGGATAATTTTACAAGGTTTAATGTAAGATTTTTGCCTTTAACCACTAGATGGCTATAGAGCTCCATAAGGCCTATATGCTATTTGAATTACTGAAAGATTCTAAAGTTTCTAAAGTTGGATTCAGTTGGATTCATATATAAAAATTTTAAAACACAATTATAACAAAAATAAAATACTTTTTGTCAAAGTTTAGCATTTTTTTTGTACTGAAAAAAACAACAGTTTTTCAATAATGTTACAGTATGATTATAATCAAACCTGAACAACATGTTACAAAAATAAATGTTGGAGTCTTAAGATTGTATCATTTATTTCAACTGAACTACAATAACAAATTAGCAAATAAAGCAGTAAAAAAAAAAAATTGTAAAAAAAAAAAGATTTGCGTTATGTTCTGCGTTGTTTCTGATTTTGATGATGAATTTTGTCTATTTTGAGTCCAATGATAAATAAATATGTATTTATTTATTTATAGATATTTAAAATATATAATAAATCCTCCAAAAACTGCACAAATGTTGAGTAAAAACATTAATAAATAAAGTAAATTTATATTTGTAAAAAAAAAAATATATTGTTCTGTTACAAAATTAAATTGCATTTTTTGGGGTCCATTGGACCCCGAAGACCACGAGTGTGACTATTTTTGTCACGCCTACATAAAAACAGATAACGTTCCATTTTAATTTTTTTTTTTTGTAGATCTAGGAAGTGTTGAGAGCCGTAGGAAGTTTCATACAAATTTCAAAACATCTATTTGGGTTACACCGTTTTAACAAACCAATAGACTTAAAGTGATCCACATTTATTAGTAATGCATAAATTAAACCTGAGAGAAACCCATAAGATTTCTGCACTCAAAAAAAATAATAATTTGGTCATATTTTAATAATCATATTTTTAAAATGCATTTAATCAAATTCCTTAGAATCAGCATAAATCTATGGGAGCTTGTTTCCGTTACGGGATAAAAAAAGATACAAAATTGCGCATTTACTGTATATCACAGAACTCGCAATTGTGGGGAAAAAGTCTGAATTGTGAGTTTATATCTTGCAGTTCTGACTTGTTTAGTCAGAATCGTGACATTACAACTCGCAATTGCAAGGTTATAAATCCAAATTGAGAGATATAAAGTCACAACTGTGAGGAAAAGAAGATCCGAATTATGAGATAAAATGTCGCAATTACCTTTTTTATTTTTTATTCTGTGGCAGAAACAAGCTTCCATATAAATCTATTTATTCAGTTAAAAAGTATGAACCGTTAAAATATGATTAATTGTGAAAATGTATGAGATTGAAACAAACTGGACTGATTGATAAATATATTAGTGTGTAATTAAAACGCATTCAGTTGATTACTATTTCAGAAATCTTGGTTTCCTTTAAGTATGACTGACATGTCACATTAAGTTTATTAGTTTGTTAAAACTAATCCAAATACATGGACATTTTATATATAATTCAAACACCTTAAATTTAGGCAGATTTTTTTATTTTTTTTTTAGATCAAAATAATTTATTAAAGAATCTAAATGTATTAATTTATTATGCATTTATTCAAATTTTACTGTAATCTTAAGTTTGAAGAATGCTAATATGACTCATCTGTCTTAAAGTGGAAAAAGTCTGGTATGCAATGTCATGACTGCATGCATTTTTTTTTTGTTTTTTTGTCTCTACGTAAGGATTGCTAAAGCACTGCATTTTGAGAAGTATTCTAGTTGGAAATGTCATGTGAAATATGGGAAAATGTCTGTCAGATGATCAGTGAACCAGTTGCCTGTTATGGTCTTCTTTTAGTATTTCCCATACTGTTGCTTACTGTTGGTTGCAGCACTTCCCAGTTGAGTCATGTGCGTCTTTACACAGCATGAGTAATATTCCCCACTTACTCCTGTCAAAATCCCCCCCAATCAACTCCATATGGTCATTTAATGGATTAAGTGTGCAGTAATATTTGCTTGGTAAAGGTGAAGTCAGCAAATTGAAAGGAAATAAAGTACTTGATCAAATGAACATAAGAGACTTCTTTTAAAAATGGCCCCAAACTTAAATTATAATTATTCACAATGAGAATAAGTAAATCAGGTTTATTTTGATCTCATGCCCACTTGAAGAACTAGCCATATAACAACCACATGTTTTATGAGTGAATATTGAAAGGGGAACATGTTCCCTAAAGCTGTGGTTAACAAGTCAGGAGAATATGATTTCTGTTTTCAAACAAAATGATTAAACATTCTAATAATTCTGCAGTTGCTGGTTTGACCGGCACAAAAATCCCCGCGCCGCATCCTGATTCATGAACTGTCTTGTGAGCTCGCTGACTGTGACTGCAACAGAACTGCATCATAGGCTGGTCAGTTTGCTTCCAGATGTTGCACACAACCACTGAGGAACAAAGCGTCTCAGATATCAGATCATGTCAAAGAAAGACCACAAAATAAGAATAATACTATGGGTCCTTCAAACTAACATGCGAAAAGCAACATAAAAGATTGTGATGTAATCGTGCGAATATTATTGTGCATGTGTGACAAACTACGCATTCAAACCCAAGCAGTGCATTACAGTTAATAGGGAATTTTATGGTACTCAATTATATTTATGTAATGGTTATGATCCATTTCTTACCTGTTAATCACTATTTGAGCATGGACCTGAAAATAACATTGCCAACTTAAACTTTCGTAAATCTTTAATGTTTTGGAGCACAGACTTAAAGGCCGTGTTGCAGGGTTAATTTTTTCAACGAATTTGTGCAATTTGCTTGTTTGTAATAAACATTTAGACTGTTATCCATTGTATTTAGGTACTATCTTACAACTATTTAGGTACATTAGGTACTATCTTACAGCGGTTTGCAACGATTCTCCTTTCCCCCACAGTGCATTGCATTACGTCACCTTGGGGAGAGAATTTACCAAAGCCCGCCTTGAGAGCATTGAGAGTGACTAGAGAGACGAGTAGTAGACGAGAGTATTCAGATAGCGCAGATTATATATAAATAGATAAATACATAGATAGACAGATATATAGATAGATAGATAGGCTAGTATATGCGGCAACTGCACATCCAATGGCGCGGGCGCCTCTGATGTGCGACCAACTCTACGTTGTCAATCTACCTACTATAAATTTCAATCTATTTATCCATCTAGCTGCTAGCTATATATGCTAACGTTATGCTATCTGGCTGTCTGTCTATCTATCTCTATTCATTTCCTTCTCTTTGGGCCTCGAGTCAGTTCACTAGTGTAACAGCGCAGCGCTTCTGTTGTTGTACGCATCACACATATGACCAGCGTCGGCCAATAGTGAGCCTACGTGTGACGTAGCTCTACGCGATCACACTACGTGAACTGACTCGAGGCCCACAGAGAAGGAAATGAATAGTTGAAATAAAGTCGTTATTTTTGTTTGTTTTTGCGCACAAAAAGTATTCTCGTCGCTTGATAAACTTAAGATTGAGCCACTGTAGTCACTTGGAGTATTTTAACGCTGTCTTTAATAACTTTTCGGGGAGCAAGTTTCACTATAATGCCGGATTTATTTATTTTTTTTTAAGAAAAGGAAGGACAAGTGAAATTGTTTTTGTGGTAGGCTACTCAACATTACGCAAGAATATTACAGTACTTATTAATCTGTAATCCACTGTAACGTGTCTTCCTCTATTTTAAAGGGGTGGTTGATTATGATTTGACTTGTCTAACTTTAGTTAGTGCGTAATGTTGCTGTTTGAACATAAACAACATCTGCAAAGTTACGACGGTCAAAGTTCAAAGCAAATTCAATTAATTTAAATAAATTGCTTTTTAAGGACAACAACAAATGGTTGGAAGGGACTACAATGACATTCCTCGCGGGTTATAGTGACATCACTAACCCTAAAATGTACATAAACCCTGGAACACGATTTATAGATTATCAAGACAGAATATGCTAATCAATGACTAAATCAACTACACACAAGCTACATACATTCATTAATTAAACCATTCAGAAATGTTGTCTACATGTTGTCCATCTTTCTGACTCCGGTTTGATCATAAAAGGCTAAAAGTTTTTGAAATGTTCAGTGTGTGTCTGTGTGAGGTAAAAGGACACGAGTTGTTGAAGCTCCGCCCTCTGTGACGGAAGCAGAAAACGAATTTGCATTTAAAGGGACAGACACAAAAAAGTGACAATTCAACATGCTGTATAACATTATCTGTGGGGTATTTTGAGCTAAAACGTCACATGCACACTCTGGGGACATCAGAGATTTATTTTACATCTTGTGAAAAGGGCATTATACCACTCCTTTAATCTCTCTCTTTTAGCTTTTGTATCTGTAAGATTGTATCTGATAGCCATTAGGACATGTTTTGTATTCCTAATGTATAATAATATTAAAACTGAAGTTAGAACCAGTCTTAAAGAAAACAATTAGATGACTAACTTTTAAGACTTTAAGCAGTTTATGATACCGGCCGCTCTTGATTTGTTGTTTTGTCTGCTTTATTTCACTTCTGCACACTGTCATGTCTTTTTTTTTTTCTATAAACAACTCAGTGTCATTGGATAAGGTTTAATTTGTTAATATTATTTACCATAAACTAACAATATACTTCTACAGCATTTATTCATCTCAGTTAATGTTAATTTCTACATTTACAAATACACTATTGAATTAAAAGTATTTTTTAACATTAGTTAATGCTCTGTAAACTGTAACATGAACAGTTTTAATAAATAAAATTAACGAATCTTCATAAATGCTGTAAACATATATTGCTTATAGTTAGTTAATGTAACTAATGTTAACAAATGAGAGCTTATTGTATTTGTAAACACAAACGGCAGTTTTAGTCATTTTGGTTTCAACATCTTCATCTGGCTGTGCCTGTGTGTGTGTCACAGAAGCGCTGGTAGGAAACACTCGTCTGTATTTAAGAAGTGTAAGTTCCTCATCCTAACACTTGAAGGCTCAATCACGGCTGAAGACTCTTCTCAGCATTACAGAAAACACTCTGACGACTGTCATCCGGAAACTACATTCTACAGTCTTTCAACAGGTAGGCCTTTTTCATGATTTCAAGTCCAGAAAGTACTTACTTGAGCATAAAATGATATACAACATAAAAATATTGCTAGTTAATGTGATGAACTCTGCTAAACACCTCTGTAAACTTGAGGAGTCTTACTACATCCAGTAAAACATAAAAATCAACAGTTGATAATCATTGCAAAACAAATTTGTTATCTAATGCAATGAAATGCATATAGTTCATAAAGACAACATTTATGACGATGCTGCGTATGTAGTCACAAAACAGTGATCTGGGAAAAGTGGCAAAATGAAGAGTAATGTCTATGTTGTGTTGCTGCAGGATCCCTGTGCTGAGATGTGTGTCGGTCACTGCTCCAGGTGTGTGGGAACGGCTCTGATGCCTATAGCCATCGTCTGCGTGCTGGCAAACGTGCTTCTGCTGTTTCCAGACATGAAGTCTCAGTACCTGACAGAGGGTCATGTGACCAGAGAGGCCATGTGGTGCTCTGGGATATGGGCTTCTGGCCTTCTGGTGGGTTTCATTACACTAGCCGTGAAGCTTTTCTAGTCCTTTATTGTTTGTATAGGAGATCTGATACTTTTTAATAACATGTATATTATCATATTTTATAATAATAATAATTATTATTATTCAAATGCACTAATCAATAATGCACTTAATGAGTTAATATATGCACTTAATATATACACAACAATATACAGTAGTCAACATTTGAAGTTGATCAAAGTTGTCCAAAGACAAGAACGGGTATTGGTCAAAATTAATGTATAACTTTGATGAAAGGTTTTGATATACTTCACATGTTGACTACTGTAGTTGTTCCTCAATAAGGTTTTGTTATTGTTCTGGTTTCAACATCCTCATTTGAAAGAGGTTTTGTCTTTTTTGTCTTGAATGTTTCAGATCATCATGCAGAATCATCAGTGGGGTTTCACTGTCACATGACGCAATTGTATTTTACGTCAATAAAAATGTGATTAAAATACAAATGATTCATTATTAATCTATTAAATAGATTAAATTAGATTAAAATGAATCAAATAAAAAATTTGATTAAAATTAAACAAAAAGTAAATAACAATATATTACTACAGTGAACTGAAACTAATTTTAGATTAATAATATTATTTTTTCTGTGTATAAATTGGGTGTTTATAAAAGACAGATGCCTTTTAAGTTTTAGGATGGGGTCTCTCACACAGGGATGATCATATTTGGGGGTCCGTGTCATCTTAAATATTGAAAACCCCTGCATTAATCAATAATGCACTTCATATATACAATATAATATACATACAGTTGTTCCTCAATAAGGTTTTGTTATTGTTTCAACATCCTCATTTGAAAGAGGTTTTGTCTTTTTTGTCTTGAATGTTTCAGATCATCATGCAGAATCATCAGTGGGGTTTCACTGTCACATGACGCAATTGTATTTTACGTCAAACTAGATTGCTCTGTTGACTGTTGTGTGTTTTGTCAGGTGCTTGTGGCTGCTCGAGGCTTCACAACACACTACGAAAAGACAGGATGCTGTTATTTTACTGCTGAGGTAAGACAACTGAATTATGCGTTATCTTTTTCTTTAGTGTTTTTGTATTTTCCTTTCAAACATGATCATCATAATGATGCTTTGAACAAATATCTTGTCCTAATGATGCAAAATCACTGAACAAATTTTGGGGGGAATTTTTTAGGAACTATCCTGAGTTTTCTTGTCGTGTGTGCAGGTGTTGCGTAAGTTGGGGTACACGTGTTTGGCTATTGTGGCAGCGGGGTTGTGTTTCGTGGTCAGTGGGATTGGGCTGACGCTGGGACCCCTCTGTTTACACAATGGCACTGAAGGCCTAAAATGGGAACGGCCATTAAAACAAGCCAAAAGTGGGTGAGTAAGGCCTGAGATTGTTATACTCTTTCACCGTGTTTACAAAAAGCGGTAACTTGCAATTATTTATTCAGTAGCCAAAATCGTAAACATTGGTATAGTTATTTCACTGAGAAACAAATGAGAGGTGAAACAAACCTGATGTGGCCGACATACTTTTGTGAGCTCAATTAAACGTTAAAGTATTGCATTACAAAAAACTGTTAAGTTGATTTTCCCACCTGACATCAAAACTGTGGCTTTTAGTTCCTGTGTTAGCTTTTCCCGGTTATGCTAGTGTAGGCTACTAAAAAGTAAAAATGTGTACAAATAAATACAAATCTCTGCAGTTTCTAGCTGTAATGAAATGAAAACTGGAGGCAGTAAAACAGCAACGCCTTTTATTTCTTTTCACACAAAAATTATGATTATATTGAATATTAGTTTTATAGTTTTTGTGTGGTTCTTTGCACAATATGACCTTAAAACACTTTTTACCATAGTACATAATTTGTAAACTAATACATTTTGACATTTACATCACATAATCAGCTCCATATGAATGGCTTTTCTGACACAGTACACTTGCTCGGTAACTCACCTGATATAATACTGTGATGGTGCACTTTGAGTGCAAGTCCCGTAAAACACCAGGGTGAACGTGATTTCACCAAGTTCAGCATGTTCCTGGATCAACATCTTTCAAACCAATCTGATTGAAGGGACAAGTTTACAATTTAAATCAAGTTTTGGCTTACAACCAGGGTTATATGCTTCTACGCATCAGTGTCATTCTCATTCACATAATTTCACTCTGGTTTTAGGGATAAGTTTTGGGTAGAGTTAGGTTTGGGGCAGGGATAGGGTTACGACTACATTTTCAGACAGAAATGTTGTTCCAGGACACTTTGTAAGTGATCGCAAAAACGTGCAAATTGCAACGTAATATCATTTTGCAGATATGTCGCCATGCATATTTTTCCAATTAGCCTGGGTCGCAGCAGTTATCATTGTTACGTTGTGAAAATTCAGTGCACTTTAGCATAATGATATTTCATGTAAATAAATGATGACTGACCGTGATCCTCCGTGTCTGTTAACGCAGAGAGAATCTCTACCTGTATGATCGGGAGCGATGGGCATCGGCCTGTGTGGAGCCTCGAGGTGTCGTGGTCTGGAATACGGCTCTTTTCTTTGTTCTTATGGCAGCGAGTGGCCTTGAGCTCGTCTTCTGCGTCCTGCATCTCTTCACCGCCGCGCTGGAGTTCATGTTTGGACCGGGCTTCTGCAAGAAGAAGGTACGAATGTTTACAATGAGCCTACTCTTGTAGTGTACTTCAAATCTTCTTTTTTTTATTTTTATATATATATATATATATATATATAAAAAAACAGTAATATTAATGAAATAAAAGGCCACTTAAGTGTATTAAAGAGTCACTTTCATGACTCTTAACACACTAAAGTGCACTTTGTAACAATGTCAAATTAAAAGTTTTACATTTTGAATAATTGTTTTAGTAATCTTTAGTGCTTTAAAGTACACGCATTATAATGCGTTGACTAACAGTACTTGATATTACTTTTAAAGTTAATTTATGTTTAATAAACTTTACGTCTTAATTCATTTGTAATATTATACGTCATCATTACAAATGTGTAATTACAAATGTTTTTAAATGCATGACATACAGTAGATGTTTTATATAAATATAAATAATATAATTTTTTTAAGTATATTTTAATTTTCTAAAGATAAGATAAGGCACTTTATTGCAATGTTGCATTTTCTACAGCATTAAAAAAAAAATCATTAACCACTTTTTTTCTTCTCTTTTTAGGTTGTTCCTGCTTGAAATGACTAGAGGTTGTATTATTTTCATCTGCATGTGAGGATGACATTTTTGGGGGGTTAAAATGTCAGCTATGACTACTTAATTTATTTTAAACAGAGGAAAAAATAGAAATGAGAAGTGGATTAGGAAAGTCAGTTTTCACATCCCTGAATCTTTTACACCATCCACACATGCCTGTTGCTCAGCTGGTTCAGCACAATGCTGGACAAACATAAATAAGCTATTTAAAATATATACTGTATATATATGTGACTAATATAATGTCATATATTCTCAGAACGCACTTTAATCTGTATACACTGTAGGAATGTGAGTAATTTAATGAATAAGTATGTAATAAAATACTGGGTTTATATAGTTTTGTTAATACTGAAATGCTGAGTGTTAATAGATGTTCTATTTATTGTTTGATTTCTACAAGATTAAAATCGAATTAATCTAATTGTATGAGCGATTCTTTGTAAAATAATTCACATCTGACACAACAATGTTGGACTGGACACGTCAGAATCATGACCTCAGCATATTTAAAGCTTCTTTAGTGGCCACAAGAGGGCCACATATTTCATGTATCTTTACATCCATAATAATATGTCTGTGGATCTCCCAAAATAGTGAAGTGGTTCTCACTGCAGAGCCAAATGATGTCCAGCTCCCCCTCTGGATGGAGTTTGACTTTATTAGGTTTAGAGATAGGGTTATGTGTGGAGTTAGTGTGTGGCTGGACCTTCAAGCTCGACCCATTGACGCTTCAGTGAGCAGCCTCTAAAATAGTATGTATTGTAGTACATTTTTGCTATATAGGCCACAAATTGTGAAATGAGTGAGTGAATTCAGACACTGAGTTCGCCGGAAAGGCTGTCGCTTTTGCACAGTTAATCATTCGAAACTTAGCGAACTGTCAGCTCCAGTAGTATTTATCTTGATCTCTTGTCATGGAAACTATGTATAAACCTTAATTAAACTATTTAATAATCATTTAAAAAGGAATTTATGCCTGTATGATATTATGCTGTAGCCACATTGGACCAGTGGTTTGGAAAATAGATGGATGAATGATTCAGCTGAGGGCGCCATCTTCTGGAGAGACACATTCATTTGACACGTGACTCTTGCAGTGCATTATGGGTATTCTCTAGCCGTTGAGCGTACATCGGGGGGCTTCTCAATACTCAAATTGATGCTTCCTCGTTTCCTCGCTTCTCCGTCCTCCAGCCTGTGACCCGGAAACTGATCAAACTTTAAGGCAAACCATGTGCAAATTCATAAGTCAACATTGCTGAGTATTTTCTTCATAAAACGGCAGTGAATCAAAGACAGTCTCACAAACGCGGTTAAAATCGCTGGTGTTTCTGCGACACAAACTACCTTGTAACCAATCAGATCAACGAGTGATCGTCAACGAGCGGATCTCTGAGCTGAGTGAGTGAGTGGAGGAGGGGCTCATTTGCATATTCATAGAATCTGTGTATATTAAATGAGGCAAGGGTGTCGAGTTACATTCAAGCTATTTTAAGGCATAGGATAGAACGATTAAATATGTTCCTATCCTATAATAATTATGAAATTATTGACTACAGTGGGACTTTAAATATTTGAATATGCAATAAAGTTCACAGTTGTATAGAGTTATAAGAGATACTTAAAGTGCTGCATTAGTGTTGAGCATTATTGTCTTATTAATGTAATTCTAATGTCAGTGAGTTACAGTCTTTCTTTGGTCTAATAGTTTACATTGTTCTTATGTTCTTTGAAATCATGCATATCTGGAGGTTGTGTAATGTGAGTTTATTGAAAAACAGTTTCACTTTCATATGAAGTCCCACTCCAGTCATTGCATCACACTGTGAAATGAAATCTAATTTCTTGTTGTCTTTGTTGATTTCACAGAGTGTGACAAAAATAAAAGTCTCTTCTGTGTGTGCAACATCATGATTATAATTGTTCTCCTAGATATTGATATTTTTATTGGTATGGTGACATGGTGTGAAAATCAAATTCATAATTTAGTATTATTATTATTATTTACAAATAGCAACACCTGAAATAGGCAACACATTTACAAACAATGGAAATATACTAATATCATTCCACTTAGGCTACTTTTCTAAAACTGTGTACTGTAGTACTTTATGGTGTGATTACAGCTTTAAAAAACAACATAAAAGTACATAATATATTTATGTCTAATCTGTTAAATCTTGATTGCAAAAAAGTATTAACATTTCCACCGTTATTGAACCTACACTTTGAATAGAATTTGCATTGCACTTTTCCGGAAAGTGCCGGCTGTTGTGGCAAAAATTCTGTTAAACATCATCACTGCATAAGAGACACTCAGAGTCAAATTAATAAAAAGGAAAGTATTTATTCTTGCAAGAATAGGTCCAGTCTAGTACACAGAAGTTACGCTGTGCAAGAGAGTGACACACCACAGGAAGATATGAGACAGCCTTTATACTGTTTTCAAGGTTCCTCCTCACCCGCTGTACCTTTCACCCACCCAGATAAGGTCCTTACTGCTGTTCTACTTAAAGACACAAACTGGTACTGAAATAAACTGGCCAAAACTGACCGTCCCTGAGGTCAGAGGTCCTGTCCCATATGTTCCTGAAACGTCACGCACAAGCACGTACACACATATATTTTATACATTTGTACATACCTGTTTGGGATCAATGATTATTAAAATTTCCACTACACGGCTTATAATAGCATTGAGTTGAGGAAACCCCTGCTGTGGATTCTCAGGATGTAATTCATAAATTTAGTCTGTCTTATTTGTTTTCTCTACTTCCTCTTTTCCTTCTTATTGTCTCTCTCTGCTGGCATCTCCTCTGTCACAGCGCTGCACTTTCCTCTCGCTCTTTCAAACCTGCTCTGCTTTGGCAAGCAAATATTTACAGATGAAACTCCGTCCCCTCCAACACAATGAATGACTCAGAGTACGTTATGTTTCTGAAAGAGATGAACACAGGAACCGCAAAACCTGCAGCCTCTCACGTGCAGCTCCAGCAATCTGACCAGAGTCACGCTACCGTTCCCATGAGACACTTTAATAAATACATCACCAAAACAGAAAAATGGCATTCATTCACACTCATGTCATTCCAAACCCATATGACTGTCTGTGTTCCATGAAAAACAAAATAAGAAATGATGGAGAAAGTTGATGCAACTCTTAAAGTTATTTCCTTTTTTGTGTTTTGTGGAAATGACTTTCAAGTAACTGAAGTGAACAGCTAATTTATGTGGGCTGAGGTGCATTTATTTTGATTTACTTCCTAAAACTGAATGCAAAGCAGACAACATTAGTCGCAGAATTGGTTAGAGCTAGAGCTGCGACGAAAAGTAAATAGAAAGAGGAAGTTAAAGCAGACACACACTCATTAAGTCACTCATTTAAAACGGTGCGTGCGATTTCATTTTTGTACTTTATCTTGCAGGTAGGCCTAAAATAGAAAGAGAAGAAACTAATGGGGTTTAGAGGGTTTCAGGATTGGAAACGTCTCGATTACGTACAGTATGTAACCCTCGTTCCCTGAGGAGGGAACGGAGACGTTACGTCAGTGAATGACGAAATGGGGGTTTCGCTTAGAAGCCTATCACCTTCGAGTTTTAGAAAACGAGCCAATGGCATGAAAATGTCTTGAAAATGCCTTGGGTCTGCGGAAGTTGCATAGCACATAAAAGGAGGAGTGCTGGCAATCTCACATTATGTTTTCAGACGAGACTGAACTCCAGGCCCTTCCAGCGGTACAGCGGTTGTGGCAGAGGGACGTAACGTCTCCTTTCCCTCCTCAGGGAACGAGGGTTACATACGTAACCGAGACGTTCTCTTTCGTTCAGTCACTGCGAGTTACGTCAGTGAATGACGAAATGGGGGTCCCAATCTAATCACGCCACATGGGCTGTCTGCAAGTGCCCTGCGTAAGTCTGAGCTTCCTGTCGTGAAAATAGCACGGACGAAGGACTGCTACTTAACACAGGAATACCCAGGTATACTGGGAAGCATATCTCAATGGAAATATGCAACACAATGCCTGCCCGAAGGGAGGACTTACAGAATGACTTACTTGCTAAAACTGAATGCAAAGCAGACAACATTAGTCACATATGACCCGAGTACGGGATGCATATGGAAAACTCAGAGGTATCCAGCCCGCAGGGTGGAAAGTTTCAACCTCTCGAGAGAGGGGAAGACACGAGCTCGATGGAGACTTACCATGGAAATACACATGTGGGGGTCATCCAACGGGGGAACCATGCACATGGAACACCTAGCCAATCACGAGGGCCAATCACGAGGGCTGACCAACCGGGCATGCACTCTGGTGACGGCATCATCAGTGTAGGAGGAACTCAGGGCTTCTCGGAGAAGCTCACCTGAGGAGAATATCGTACGTATCCAGTCCGAGGAGTAAAACAGCGAGCAAGCGATGACACAGAGCGGGTCCTATTACCAGCCACTGGGGGCGAGGACATGAGAGGACACTGGCTCCATTTTCATGGCATTGGCTAGTTTTCTAAAACTCGAAGGTGATAGGCTTGTAAGCGAACCCCCCATTTCGCCATTCACTGACGCAACTCGCAGTGACTAAACAAAAGGGAACTGGCGTGAGATAGACTAACTCATGTTTACCCACATGAATAATATATTTTGATAGGTTTGATCATGTGTGCAAACCACTAGGTCATATTTCTGACCATACTTGTTCTTAAAACTAGTCACATTCATACTGTCTAGACAAAACATCATTGATAATTTAATAAACACTTTCAGATGATGCTGTATAAATATATTACAAATGTATATAATTATAAATGATTAAAATGTAAAATTTAATTAAGTGTGTAGCCTTCACAATAATCAACATGAAATAAATATCAATTATAGAAAATTACAGATTATAATTAACTTTAAATAATGTCTCTAAGAAGTCTCTTATGCTCAGCAAAGCTGCATTAATTTCATAAAACATACACAGCAATATTGTGAAATAATATTGCAATTTAAAATAACCGTCTTTTATCACAAATTGTAATTTATTCCTATGATACAAAGCTGAATTTTCAGCATCATTGCAGTCTTCAGCGTTACATGATCCTTCAGAAATCGAATATTCTGTTTTAACGTGCTTTGTATTATCTTTTTTTTTTTTTTTTCTGTTTAACATTTTTGTGGAAACTGTGATACTTCTATTTCAGGATTCTTTGATGAACAGAAAGCAGCATTTATTTGAAATATAAATCTTGTATCATTATATAAATGTCTTTTCTGTTACTTTTGATCAATTTAATGCATCTTTCTATTTTTTTTTAAGATCTTGCACCAGACTTTTCAATAGAAGTATATCACAGTTTCCACAAAAATATCAAGCAGCGAAACTTTTCAACATTGATAAGATAGATAAGATCAGCATATTAGAATAATTAAAATATGATAGGCTATAAATTATAAATCTAAATCTCTAAATAATATAATATAGATTATTCTGTAACATAAAGGTATAATTCACCCAAAAATGAAAATTCTGTCATTTACTCAATCTCAAATTGTTCCAAACCTGTATAAATGTCTTTGTTCTGCTGTACACAAAGGAAGATATTTTGAGTTGGTAACCAAGTAATGATGACAGAATTTTCATTTTTGGTTGATCTAACCCTTTAATATATCAATTATTGATCTTTTTTGAGTGAGGTTAGTAGTAAAAATTGAGTTTCTGTGGCGTATTATCCCATGTGATCACTTTTGAGAATGTTTTTTTTATTATTATTTGTATCACAGTTCAATGTGCATAACCCTATAAGCCATTAAATTTACTATGACTAAAAGCACTTTTGCTCTAGTCGCTCTTTGCCCATTACTGATGCGTTACATAACACCAATGTACAAAGAATCAACTATCATATTTCTAAGGAACTCAAGAACAGAAATCACTGCAGTTTTTAGGAACATGACAAACATCATAACATAACGTCATAACATGTCAGGAGTCAAAGAGCTGTTCCTCTTGGGGGAAAAGCTAACCCAACTTTTGTTTTGGTCTTCTATACTGACGTCCATCTGAAGCTTCAGTAGACACACCTGATGTGGTTCAGCACTAAGGAGAGAGGACAGACAAAACACATGAGCTTTAGACCAGAGGAAGTCAACAAATCACAAGATTCAGCTTCTGTCACGGTAGGAAGGATCTTTGACTCGTGTTACTGTAAATCAAAGCACTCAACAGACAGTGAAACAATTTCCAATGCACATATTTTCACTTTCAGTTTTCAAAAAAACAAACACAAGGTCCTTTAACACTCTTAAAATGAAAGCATTTTCAAATTGCTGTGTTAAACTGAAATATAAAGTAATGTTAAAAGCATTTATAATACACATCTGATGTATTCACGAATATAAACCGTCTCAACCAACAGCACTGTTCTGCTTAAATATTTTGATGTTTCTGATGAGTTCACTGCATCTGCTGGTTTCAGTTTTGTATTATTGTAACTATTTTCTCAATTTTAATTCAAACATTTTTTTTTCTTCTTTTCTTTGCTAAACATTTGGGAAACGCTTCATTTTACAGTACAGTACTTACAGTGTACTTACCTAAAAAGTGCTGGGTAATATAAGGTAAGTACATGGGTTAAGGGTAGGTTTAGGGGTAGGTTCAGGGTTAGTACCTAGTTATTACCCAGTTATTACCCAGTTATTACCCAGTTATTGTAATTACTATAATAAGTACATAGTATGTACATGAGAAACAGGACTGTAAAATGAAGTGTTACCAACATTTGTTTGTTAGTGGTCTGATCTGATGACGGGAAAGCTGTTGGTTTTATGAAGGTGACTTATGAGCATCACAGTTATGCAATATACATGATGTAACTCATAAGCCTCATCACTTCTTGTTCTCATGGTTTTGTGGTTCTTGGTTTTGGACTGTGTTTTGTTCCCATTGTTCCTGTATTTGGTCTTCTGTGTTTATGCTGCGTTCACGCCATATCATAATTACCCTATCGAAATTACAACACATGACGTTGTATTCGGAGCAGTTCACGCCCTAGAACAGGGAATTATGCGTTTCCCACTATCAATGCCTTAATTAATCTGCAGCAGTCATGTGGTACAAGTAGGAGCTGTAAGTACGAGCTCTACGATGGCGTGAATGTTTTTACATGTTGAAATGTCATAATTACGGTAATTTCAGCATGGCGTGAAAACACATTTAGTTCCTGTTTTCTTTGCTTCATTGCCTACTGTAGCAATGTTCAGGGAAGAAGGAGACGGGAACCGGCGAACAATCAAAATATACTTTATTTAAAATAAAACAAACAAACCAAAATACCGCCAGCAGCCCCTCGCGGACGACTGCTGGCTACCGAAAATAAATATAACTGCCAGCAGCCCCTCGCGGATGACTGCTGGCTAAAGTAAAATACAGATACAAAAACAAAACACAACTAAAATACAGGCCTGTTCCTCTCTCGATCATCAACGTCGTCGCTCCTCCTTTATGCTTCCGCTCCTCCGTGAGAGCTGCGAGACCGGTGTGCTACCCAGGTGTTGCTCATTAGCAATCGCACCACCGGCCTCGCGCCGTTCTCTCACGTCCCTCGGCCGTCCTTCGCCACACCTACCTTGTTAGTTTCTGTGTAGTTACCTTGATTAGTTTCCATAGTAACTAATCACTTACACCTGTCCCTTGTTTTCCCCATGTTACTTTGTGTATTTAATCCCTGGTGTTTCTCATGGTCTTTGTTTGGTGTTGTTTATCTCCTGTTTGTTAGCAGGGGGTATTCAAGAAAACAGGTTATGCAACTTACCTGGGTAAGTTTACTCAGAGTAAGCGAATAACCTCAACATTAACTTTGAGGGTATGCAAGTAGCCATAGCAACTTTTTTCTCTGAACATGACATTTTCCAAGGTTAGTTTACTTCTGAGGTATTCAGCATGCCCTATTGATGAGGCTCCAGTGGGCATGACATATTTCGCACAATATTATATTATATAGTTATATCTATATTTGATTATAAAGCACTATTATAACATAGAGCAATGTTTATTTTACTCTTATTTCGTTTCTTCTCATCTCACACATCGTGGATCTGCACTCAAATGTTCTTTATTTTGTTTTTTTCAATGGTACGTTTTATATATAATGTATTTCTATAATAAAAGTGCATATGTGGTACATCTCACCTTACAAGAAATGTGGAAGCAAAATAAACAAACAAAAGAAACATGCATACAGCCATATCATATTTACAAGCACAGCCTTTTTTTATTACTAATTATCATCAAACAAACAATATTGCATTTTCTTCATGTGCTATCTTCATTGCTTCTCTATGAAGTGTCTGAATAAATTTCAGTCATTTGAGCTACAGTACATGTGTCATGCTAAATGTTGCTTTTAATCTCGTCGTTTCTGTTTGTATACTATTTATGTCTTGTTTGTTCTGTGTGGAACACCAAAGCAAGAGATTTCCCGACATCCACAGAGAAATACAGCTAATTTTCCCAGTAAAGAGTAAAGTTAAGAAAGACAAATGCTGTCAGGACTCCAGGGGGTTAAGAGGGTCAGAAAGCAGCAGAGCCGGGGGTCATCGCTGTCCTGAGAAAACACGCAAAGAGTCAATGCGGAGGTGGACTGCAAACATGAGCTGAGGGGTCATCTGGCTTTATTTAGACGAAAGCAATATGGTGAGGAGTAATAAAGTGTTAGACGATGAACTTTTCATGTGAGCAACACTAGATGATTAAGACAGTGCTGTTAGTCAGTCAGACAATGCCTTTGATAATTCATATCAATTTCTGAGCAAACAGCAAAAGATAGTTGTGAATGAATTATTGTCACAAAGCAACTTCAAATTACATTTTTGCAATTTACCAAATTTACTAAAACAGCAAAAGATAGTTGTGAATGAATCATTGTCACAAAGCAACTTCAAATTACATATTTGCAATTTACCAAATTTCATATTACTCAGAAAAAAGAAAAATGTTTTTACTGCGTCATCTAAAAACATATGAGCCACTGAAGTTCCTGTCCTTTAAGGAAGTGACAGACAGTGTTCTTCTATAGAGCTTCAAGATAGAGAGCTACGGTAGGTCATGCTTTGTTTTAAATCGTGTGAAACTAAAAAGTCAAAAAAAAAGAGAAAAATTAGTGTTAAAAATCTAACTAATTAGATATTTTTAAAAGTCAACTTCTGTATAGGTGAAGTTTAGACTAATGTTTTCTTGCGGCTTGTATTCATATTTGTGACACTTTATGTTCCATTTGTTACCATTAGTTAACAACATTTAGTGAACATGAACAACATTAAACACTTCTACTTGTTTATTCTCAACATTTACTAATACGTTGTTTCAACCCATGTTTGGGTCAAATGTGGACAAACCCAACCGTTGGGTTTAAAATTTGAATAATTTAAACCAATGGTTCGGTTTGTCCATATTTGACCCAAACATGGATTCTAACAACCCAGCATTTTTAGTGTAATGTTATAACATTAATAAATGCTGTAAAAATATATGTAACCCCTTTAACTGTCAGGTGGGACGGTTGCCATTATATATTTAAAACAATAATATCATAGTAAAAACCTAAAGTACTATTGACAAACTATATATCATTTGAAAGCTTACAATCTCTAGTTTTCATAGTTTTATTTTAAAATAAATTACAGAGGAGCAGTAATTTATCAATTTGCAACATAAATGCAATGCATATTCCAAAGTATTCTTGAATTACAACCATTTAAGTTTGGATAGTGATTTTCATGTCTATGCGAAGAAAAAAACTTGTTCTCAACAAAGCGTTATTAGAGAAAGAATGAGACACTTTTTTGGTCTCACACCGCATGTAACAAATCTAATGAGCATCTACTGAAGTGACCTTAGAAAAATCTAAATAAATACAAAAAGTAATGAATAAAAGTGAGCATAAATGATTCTCATGTGTCACTGTGGTGTGAAATAATTTGTCTATGTGCTGACCTTAATTGTGGTATGAGCGATATAGATAAAGAAGAAATTAGTTATAAAAAGTTGTTTCTCTTTTAAGTATATTAAAAGAACTAGTTGAAAATGAATGAAACACATATGAACCACTTGTATTCTGTTTTTACTTCGAAAAAATTTGAACTTTTTAATTTCGTCAATACTCAAATACTATTTGACAAATCAATTGGACAAACATAAATTAAGTCTAGTGTACTAAAGGTCTCTCGCAAGGTCTATCGCTCAGTTACCTCTCTGCCGTGCGCGCGCGCGGTTTGGAGCACAATACCTGTCTCGCATGCATGCTCGCTCTAGATTACGGGATATTTTAACTACTTTGCGGTATAACTAGTCGATCACGAGTGGCTCAAGAGGTAGATATATAGATAAACTCATCTTTCAGGCATTTGACCGACCGGGTTGACACTTCAGCGTGAGAAATCGGGGGTGTGGTATGAGAGCGTGAGAATTGGGTCAATTGTGTCAATGCGTGAGAGTTGGCAGCCCTGAATTTATGTCTTTCACAATCTACCATGCATAACATTGTGAAAATATTCAGGGAATCCAGATAAACCTCAGTCTGTGTTGGGCAAGGCAGGAAACCTCAGTTGAATCTGCGTGACCTTTGAGCCCTCAGATGGCATTACATGAGAAACCATCATGCTACTGTGTTAAATACAGACACGCACTCAGGAGTACTTTAGAAAACCGTTTTCACTGAACACAGTCTGACGCTGCATCAAGAAATGCCACTTGAATCTCTGTTACGGAAGGAGAAAGCTTTACATCAGCTCTATGTGGAGATGCCGGCGAGTTCTCTGGGCCTGAGCTCATCTCAGATGGTCTAGAATGTGTGCTGTGGTCAGATGAGTCCATGTTTCAGCTTGTTTCTGGAAAAAAAATGGACAATTCTCAGACTCTCAGTCCCAAAGATGAAAGGGACCAACCAGTCTTTCTTCAGCGACAGGTGCAAAAGCAAACATCTGTCCTGGGATGGGGGTGCATCCGCGCAAACGCCATGGGTGATTTGCCTTTGTGTGAAGGTACCATTGACCATTGGAGGCATATATTTGGATTATACAGAGACATAAACTGCCATCAAGATGACATCTTTCCTGGGAAGCAAGACAATGCTAGACCTCATGCTGCACATGCTAAAACTGAGTGGTTTTTGGAGAAACAGGCAACGATGACCATAGATTGTTGAGTAGATGTCTTATATCAGGCGAGATTGGGCAAAGATTCCACTTGCAAAACTACAACAATTAGTAGGCCTATCCTCAATTCCCAAATGAGTAAAAAGTGCAATTAAAAGGAAAGGTGATGTGACACAGTTGTAAACATGCCGCTGTCCTAACTTTTTTAGAGTGTGTAGAAGCCATCAAAATCAAACCTTGTTTAGGCCTATATTTACAAAATAAAATTAAGTTGGTCCGTGTAAACATTGCAAATATTTTATTTTTACATTTGTCAGTTAAATAAAGATTCAAAAGAAAGAAAAAAACACAGATTCTTGATTTTATTGCATTTTACAAAATGTCCCAACTTTTCTGAAAATTGGGTTGTATTAGCGGTAACACTTTATTTCAATAGTCCACTTTAGACATTCTACTAACTATAAGTAATTTTGCAACTATATGTCAACAAACTGTCATTAAAATATTAGTAGACTGTCTGCTAAATATCTGCTAACACTTTATTTTGATGCTCCCCAACAAACATTATACTGACTGTATATATATAACTTTGCAAGTACGTGACACCTCAGTCTCATTAGAGCATTAGTAGACTGGTAGGGTTAGAGTTAAAATTAGTTGACATGTAGTTGCAAAGTTAATTATAGTCAGTAGAATGGCTGTTTGGGCACCATCAAAATAAAGTGTTGGCAGATATTAAACAGACAGTCTTAATACTCTGTTAGTTGACATGTACTTGCAAAGTTATCAAGAGACTCTAAAAATGCACTATTGAAAAAAGTGTTACCTATTTTTCAAAGCATTTATTAGTCTTTGTGAATGTTCGTAAAAATCGAATTGTTCATTGTCTATATTTAAGTTCACAGTACATCAACAAAATGTAAACAAATGCATCTTTGGATTTTTAAAAATAAATGTTGAAATTAACATTAACTTAGATTAATAAATGCTGTAGAAGTATTCTTTATTGCTAGTTCATGTTAACTAAAATAGAATACTGTTACATAGATTACGTAAAATGATGTTAACAAATGCAATTTTATTGTAAAGTGCTAGTGGTATTTTGGAAAATGTCCCCATTTTGTATAATAAAATTCAACCTCTCTTCCAGCAGAAAACAATCTGTCTCATGTCTGGGTCTCAATCCAGCTTGATCATGGACCAGAACACAACCAATTCAACTCAAGGATTTTGTGGCTTGTCTGAAATGCCAGCTCGTGCATTCTTTATATCTGTATACTCTCTGGTTTTTCTGGCAAGCCTGGCACTCAACAGCATTGCAATATATGTGTATTTTTGTAAATCTACAAGCCAGTCCAGCATCACAGTCTATCTCAAGAATCTGGTTATAGCAGACATGTTTGTCTGCCTGTGTTTGATATTACGCATTACCAAATACGCAAGCACTTCAGTGGAAATACAGCGTATCTACTGTATCTTTGGTGCTCCAGCTTCCTATCTCAACATGTACTCCAGTATTCTCTTCATGGGCTACATCGCTGCAAACAGGTATGGATGTTCATTCGTCCGTCTGTCCATCCGTCCATCCGTCCATCCATCCATCCATCCATCCATCCATCCATCCATCCATCCATCCATCCATCCTTCCATCCCATCCATCCATCCTTCCATCCATCCATCCATCCATCCATCCATCCATCCATCCTTCCATCCCATCCATCCATCCATCCTTCCATCCATCCATCCATCCATCCTTCCATCCCATCCATCCATCCATCCATCCATCCATCCATCCTTCCATCCATCCATCCATCCATCCTTCCATCCATCCATCCATCCTTCCATCCCATCCATCCATCCATCCATCCATCCATCCATCCATCCATCCATCCTTCCATCCATCCATCCTTCCATCCATCCATCCATCCATCCATCCATCCATCCGTCCATCCATCCTTCCATCCATCCATCCATCCTTCCATCCATCCATCCATCCATCCATCCTTCCATCCCATCCATCCATCCATCCATCCATCCATCCATCCTTCCATCCATCCATCCTTCCATCCATCCATCCATCCATCCATCCATCCATCCATCCATCCATCCATCCTTCCTTCCTTCCTTCCTTCATCCATCCATCCTTCCATCCGTCCTTCCATCCATCCATCCATCCTTCCTTCATCCATCCATCCATCCATCCATCCATCCATCTATCCTTCCATCCATCCTTCCATCCATCCATCCATCCATCCATCCTTCCTTCCTTCCTTCATCCATCCATCCATCCATCCATCCATCCAAAATAAACAGTACAACCACATTTTATTTACAATAAAAGAAAACAAATGAATACATTTTTCTATAATTATAAAATGTATCATTTATATATTAATAATAATTAAATATATTAGTTTAGATAATAGTTATAAAATAATAATTATAACATAAATAATAATAATTTTTATTGTAATTATATATCACATTGATATTGTGTAATGATAATGTAACGGTATGTAAATAATTACATTTACTTGTATAATGATGTGAAAAACAATACAAAAATATTTAAATATATATTTGAATATAAAATATAATATACAGTAGTGGCAAAAGGATTTTTTTATCACCCTGATCGATTAAATTATCAAAATATAAGGGAAATATGTTATATATTTTAAATATTATATTTTAAATGTGAAGCAAAAACAAAACTCTAAACTTGATTAAGATATATATAATATTTAAATAATGGGATAATAAATTTGAATCTGTCTATATTCCTAGGCCAGACATCACTAAAAAATAACACACACTAAAGAAAAGGCTAGTCTAATTAACAGTTTAACATATGATTATATTTTACTTCAGTAGCAAGTCATGGAGCCGCAAACATCACAAACACTGTTTCTGTATCTTGAAAGCCTTCTCTGTATTCTTTGAATTCTTTGCTCCTTTGTTTCAGGTACATGAGGATTGTACGACCACTGGAGACTCACGTGCTGCAAACAGTCCGCTCGTCCCGCTACATCTGCATAGTGACCTGGGCTGTCATGCTGTGCTTTGTTTGTGTCTACATTGCTGTTTTTGTCAGTTCTGGTAAAAAAAACACTCCCCACAGTGGTTTTAGCTGTGAAAGTTTTCATAACAGCTTGCTCAAACAGATCTACTTGGCCATGCATATCCTTTCCTTTTTAGTATTTTTGTCTGTGCTGGTATCCCTGATTCTGTTTTATTGGGGGAACGTACAGAGGCTTCGACAAGCTCAGCGCACGATGCTGGAAAATCCTGGGAACACAAAGCTCAGCAAGTCAAAACGCAACATGCGAGTACTGGTGGCGGTTTTCTGCGTGTGCTTTGTGCCTTATCATTTGGTGAGACTGCCGCACGTGTTCATCAGTCACCGGCTGCATGACTGTACAGCAGCTCAGGTCTTCGACATCATAAAGGAGCTGACCGTCCTGCTTGCAGTGCTAAATGCCTCCTTGGATCCACTTATTTACTTTGTCTTTTGCAAAACCTTCAGGGCCCGGCTTAACCTTCAAAGATTTCAACAAAGAAACCAGTAAGTTAAGTTAAAGGTGAAATGTGTGATTTCTGCACCACTAGTGGCACGAAACGAAACTGCACAAATTCAAATCCAGCCAACATTTCATGGTGGGGCCAATGTAGGCAAGATATGGTCGTGAGATATGGCCCTTAAATGGGTTTGTCCATGGGTCCCATGTCAAAACTATCTGAATTAACCCTAGTATGGACCTTAAATGGGGTTGTCCATGGATCCCATGTCAAAACTATCTGAATTAACCCCAGTATGGGCCTTAAATGGGTTTGTCCATGGGTCCCATGTCAAAACTATCTGAATTAACCCCAGTATGCTCCTACATTGCACCTACATATAACCCCTACACTGGCCCCACCATGAAATGTTGGCTGGGAACAGGTTCACTTCCCCTATATTTGATGTCATTGCTTTAATGACATCAGCACTTGAGCTGCACGAACTCCACAAGTTTGTGTCAAACCTGATCATCATGTTCTCTGGCATCATTTGAGAATTTTCACATCTTGCGCTTCAATGGAAGCAAGAACATCTGACATCTGTACAAAGGAGTTCACTTGATCAATTTATTTGTTTTTATTAGTGACGTAGCAGTAGTGCAGAACTATTTATTTTCATTAGGGGTCAAGCCCCGAAGGGGATAGCCCCTATTGTATCCGTTAGTTTTCTTCTTATTATAATTTTTCCCAAATGGGAGTCAATGGCAGCCCTATGAACTGTAAGTAGGAAAATGGTGAAATTTGGCACATTTGTAGTGATGGTAATGAATAGTTATTGGACCAGATTTTGAGTCTCTAGGACCAACTCTATAGCACCACCACCAGTTCAAAAATTCAACATTGAAATGGTTATAACTTTTGAACCCTTTGATCTAGAAAAATGAATCTTAGTACACCTGAATCCACTCATTATGTTGATCGCAATCAATATTGTACATTAAGACTCTGCCCATTACAATAGTGGCCATTTTGAAAAGTACAGTACTCAATTTTTTTGCTACTCCTCCTTCAAAATTTGTCCAATTTTGTCCAAACATTTGTTCAAATGATAGTTGGACTGAGCCACACAGAAATGACTGAACAGATTTTTTTTGTTCATCTTTGTTCAAAGGTTATGGTGTCGCAAACTTAACAAGGTCAACCCAAAATTGGTTCAGAGGCTGTATCTCGGCCAAAGTTTGATCAATCAAAACTAAAATTGGTACGCTTTATCGGAAGCATGATCTGAGGGTCCATGGCAAAGATGGGAACAGCGCCACCTACAGGTCATGAGATATGAAAAATGACCAATGTTTTGGCCAATAACTTTTAAACAGCTTGTCAAAATCATAAACGTGGGATCTTTGGATTCCTTGTGCCGAATCTGTGGATACCGATTTTGCCAGGATTGGATGTACCACTTGTCCGCCATTTTGAATTTTGTCATAATTTGCAATATCTTTTAAACTATTTGACAAATCTTCACAAAATTTAGTGTGAATCATCAACACCATGTCCTGAAGGTACATGAGAAGTTTGAACAGAGCGCCAACTAGTGTTCCAGAGATATAAGTTTTTTTGCAAAAATGCTTATAACTTTTGAAAACATTGTTCAAATTCATATTTCTTTATGTCATTATATTCCTTGGCTTATGCCGATTCCGACAATATCTCATTTGTCATTTTCCAACAATGTGACTGTCCGCCATATTGGAGCAAATGAAAAAAAACTCCTCCTTCAAATTTTTATTTAGCCCAAAATGTGATCAGATGATCTTTGAACCAAGCCGCATAGAAATGACTGAACAGATTTTTGATATTCGCTAACGTTCCCAAGATATTCGTCTTCAAATTCGACCTTGCCTATATTTGTAGCCTTATGCTAGTTAGCTTAGCATGATAATTGGTTAGCATGCTAACCAGATGCCATTCTTTCTAATGTGGCTCTTCAGCTATCAGGCTAACCATAAGCTACATTAGCATTAAGTTAGCTTAGCATGCTAATCTCGTTAACATGCTTTTGTGTGCTTATACTTACACTGAAGACTCTCCTCTGCAGCTTTGTAATTTAGTGTACTCTGAGTGGCGCAAGCTGCTAAATCACGTGCCACGAGCCCCAAACCAATCTGGTCATGGGTTCGAATCCTGTGTGGCACATACCCAGACCGAGGTACTGTGGCTTTAAGTGGTGGAAAAGGTGCTTCTGTTCCAGGCATGGTGTCTATGTGTGAATGAACTCAATAAATACAACATGCAGCAAACTTATATAAAAAATTTTCATTTTGAGTTCATTTTCACTTGTACTTCTGAAACAGCTTTTTTTCACATTTTTAACTTGGAGCCAATTGCTGCAGTTCTACCTTTAACAACTCAAGTCTCCATAAAATTATAACAAACCACTGTGTATGACTACCATGCTGTGTAAAAAAGGTTATAGCTTTGAAGGTTTTCTAATAATTCAATATGTAGCAACGTTGAGCAAAGTTGAATAAGTTTCCAAATTAAATCCAAATATGTCAAACATGGCCTAAAGGTGCTTGGCCCCGCAAATCACTGCTTGCAGTTATATTTTTAATTGTCTTTGTTTTTTTTTTAGTTTGACACAAATATTAATATAAAATCTTAAATATATATTAAATATACTATTATAACATGGTGTCCAGCCAAGGAAAATGGACATCTTCGCCCTTTATTTAAATATTCGTAAAAATTTGCTTGGATTTAATTGTTTTATTTGTGCTAAAGCAATGAAACCTGCCAAATTGTGCAGACATCATTGTTGGCCAGGCTGTCATATAACAAAATTATGAACACACGCAAAAACAAGAGAGCGACAGCAAACTAAATATTAATAACTGATTATATTGTAGTCAATGTATGCTTTTTGCAGGGAGATTTTTGTGTTCCTATGTTTTTTTTATTGCATAAGAAAATAAAACCTGTAGCTGTAGTTTGCCTTTTTTTGCCAAATAATTTTGTCAGATAAATACTTTAACCACGTTAGTATTTTGTTCATTCCTCATATTTAAAATATTTACAAACATATATGAAATAGTTTCCTCTTATATTGATGGTTTAATACAACTTGTAGGATCATTAAAAACAAATATCCCCTACAGACATCACTTTTGGCCACAACTATAAATACATTATATGATAATAATAATAATAATAATAAATGCAGTTTTATTACAGTCTCACAGCACTCAGCGTGGGGTGAGAGAGGAAACCAGCTTAAACTGTGCCTGACAAACACAACATCCGTATTTAAGTCGCCTTTGAACTCCCATTGAATCCTCATATGGAGAGCTAATAATAATAAATCAGGAAAGCTCTTCGGACAACTGTAAAGTGATAAATGTTATTTTGTAAATGTGTTTGTGTTGTATTCTTTTTTATGCTCTAATGTATTTGATTGGATTTGTAAAACTGATTTGCAAAGTATTTACGTTACTTTAAGTTATTTAAGTTATTCTGTTTAAATTTAAATTCTTACATGGCACTTTTAAGTTAAATTCACCATATCTGGTTTGCATGACCTGTTTTTACTATATATATATATTGTCTCATTTATAGTCTTATATTTTGTTGTACCTTATGTTGCCCTGCACTGTTCATTGAGTCGCAGAGAAACGTTATTTCATTCACTGTATTTGTATATGGATGTGCTGAAAATAAAGCTCTTTTGAATTTAGAAAAACCTGACAAAGTTGATGTTTTATTGGTAACACTTCAGAATAATGGTCCGTCATTAATAAGTAACTACGCAGGAAGTAATGCAGGACTAATGCTACATTAACACTTAAGCTACTGTTAACTAATACAGAAACAAGCTTTACAAATCAGTAAGTAATATCAAATTTAGAACTAAGATAGTTCCTTATCAGGTAATCAATAATTACTTAATGAGATTGGCATCATTAAGAACTAATATAGATAATTTTGAAAAATTATAAAGAATTACTAATTTATTACTAATCACAAAATTAAAGTGTCTGAGACATTAGCAACTGTCTTTTTTGTCAATGTGGTCATAAAATGCATCACTAATTACTCATGTGTTACCTAGTCACTACGCAGGACCATTATTTTAAAGAGAAAAACATCTTTGTTATGTGAAAGACATTGATTACCTAATAAAGAACTATCTCCTAAACTTAATATTACTTAGTGATTAGTTGAGCTTGTTTCTATATTAGTTAATAGTAGTAGCTGAAGTGTTAAAGGTGCTCTAAGCGATGTCACGCGTTTTTTAGGCCAAAACATGTTTTGTCACATACAGCAAACATCTCCTCACTATCTAAAAAAACTACTAAAAAAACATGGTCTCTGCAGACACCCCAGGCTCCACAAACGGCAACAAAAACAAACTGGGCTAACCCGCACCACGAAACATAACACACTGTTCCAGCCAATAACCCACAAGAAGGGTTTGAGGGAACCTCAACAAGAAGTGACGTCACCCGACATCGGTTAGAGCACCTTTAATGTAGGGGAGACCGGCGACAGTTGCAACAGGGGATGGTTGCAACATGTCATTTTTCTCCAACCAGAAACAAGCTAGAGTAATGACACTCACACTGCACATGCTCAATTGGATGCCCCCCCTTGCAGAGAAAAATCAAGGAGATTCCTGAGCTTCTCCAGGATTTATTGAAGAAAAACTGTTTTTAGAGTATGAAAGTGTTTATTTTCTTGAGCATTGTTTTTGTTAAACTGTTGTCACTGTTTTTGTGATTCAGCTCAAATTTATATGGTTTAAATGAGTGATATGTTAACTTTAAGCTACTGTAGTATGATTAGCATGTATCAAGGTCAATTGTTTAGCTAGCACATGTGGTATTATCATGGTTGACAGGGACGGGGACAGTTGCAACAATTGTGATAATATAAATGATAATATTAAATATAGTTTAAAAAATTTTTTTACATGACAATAGGCTAAATAAAAGTTAATTGCCTCACAAATTGTTCCATTCTTCCTATGTCACTAAAAGCCTACTGTATTTTATATCAATTTGAATATTTGACATCTGCACATAAGGCCTACTTATCTAGACAAATCTATAATTGTCATCTAATCAAAGCTGATGAATAAATAAAACTGTAATATTATTATAACTTACATTTTTGATAATAATCATTTTGCTAACACTGACAAATATTGTAATATTTTGTATTTGTAACATGTTGCAATCGTCCCCAAACAATGTTGCAACTGTCCCCGGGCCCGGGGTCAGCTGCAACATCTGACTCCTTACATTCAAATGCAAATTGTGAAAAATGTGGATTCTGTAATTATCTTTAAATGGTTTAGACTATTAACATACATATGTAAGTTTATTGTATAAACAATTGGTTTGTCTAATTCAAACCGTTGCTGAGGAACAGAGCCAAACACAAAAAGTGTTGCAACTGTCCCCGGTCTCCCCTAGTACTACTCATTAGTCCTGCATTACTTCCTGCATAGTTACTAATTAATGACGGACCATTATTCTGAAGTGTTACCGTTTTATTGAAACACAGCTAACTTCATAGACTCTAATAAGCGAGGAAAGAGTTTGTCACATTAGGTTATGTTGATGCACTGGGAGGAGGAATCTGTTTGTGTACACAGATATATATATTAGTGGAGGAAGTTCCTGCAGTGCTGAGCAAGTGTCCACCCACGAGACAAACAGTGATCGCTAGTTCCTGTCTCAAAGTCAACGCCTCCTTCCTCTCAAATATCATGTGAGGCTCTTCTCCCCAACATGCTTCTCATTCTCTGGCATGAAATTGTCAAGCTCACTCAACTCTTCAAGTAAGTTTATTTTATTAAAGTTATAATTAATTTACAGAGTTATTGAGTGTTTTTAACAATTCAGAAATGTCTGAATGCAAATGACACCATATTCAAGCTTATGACATTCAAAGTCCTTCTGATTAAAATCTAAAATGAAAATTCGCTCATGCTTTATGTTGTTCCAAAGCCATATGACTTTAGTTTGTTATTTCTTTCTGTGTAACACAAAAGAAGATGTTAGACATCAATGTTTAGTGACTGACAGCATCAATCATCATTCACTTCTAATGCATCTTTTTCTCGTTCAATGAAAGCGAAGTCTCTTGTCGTTCTGTATGTCATCTCCTTCGGTGTCAAGTCAAGTCACCTTTATTTCTATAAACCTTTATATAATACAGATCAGTTCAAAGCAGCTAACATTAATAACATGAAAATGATTAAATGATGCAAACAGTTCATTTCAGCTGTACAGCAGCTCTAAGTGCTTTGGTTAGCTCCATTAAAGATCATCAATTATTAAAATAGTTAATTTAAAAAAAACATTGATATCATCGTCCACCTCAGTTCAGTTCTCATACAATCGTGTTAATGGAGTCAAAACAATAATATTTCAGAATATTAAGAGAAGAGTCATAGAGGTTTGGAACAGCCTGGGGATGAGTCAATGATGACGGATTTTTCATTTTTGGGTGAACTATCTATTTATGTAAGAAGAAAATATGACAAGACTAATAGTTTATATTTCAAAAAATGTTTTATAATGATCTTATTTTATAATGATCTTAAATGACATGATGGATTTTTTAGTGTTTGCACAAATCCTAAAAGTATACTTGCTGACTGTGTTTCTTAGCACACTTTTAAAAATTGCATTTTGTAATCATTTTAGTTTTATAAAGTTTTACTTTAAACTACAATTAAAAAATATTTGTTTTAATAATCTTTTGTTTTTCCTTAAAAAGTACACGTATTTTGAGGTGTTGATGTACTTGATTATACTTTTATCTATAGTGTGTTATTCTGCATTACATTTTTGGCAATTTATACAAATATATTTAAATACATGACATGAAATCTCAACAGACATTACATTAAAGCATATTTTAGTTTACCATACATGCTTGTCAGTACATTCAGCAGTAAACTTTGACTATATTTCAAACACAGTAGAATTATAAAATGACATATAAAAATGTACTTAGGTCCTACTTAAAAACTTACATTTTTACTTGAACGCATTTTTGTTTAATTGCAATTAACATGCAGTTGTGTCCGATTACATTCAGTTCACACTTGAGTATATTATTTTATTATTTTAAGTATATTTCCATAATAAGTTCTATTTCAAAAATATGGTAAAGTGCACTTCTTTTCACAAGGGTTTTATTGTCCTGCGGGTGGACAAAGTGCAATTTTTTTTACAAGTTTTTTTCCAAAGAGAATCTAAAGTAGAGATTAAAACACAAAAAGGGCCCAGGATTAGACAAATATTAAGATTATTCATAAAAGTGGCATTCAAATGTGGCACTTGTTTTTTCAAGACATCAGCAAAAAGGCTAATAGGAGAAGTTTAAAACAAGTTTGCCATTGTCATCAAAGCACCCACTAAAAAAAGTTCTTTCATTTTCCGTTTTAGAAATGGACTACACCAACAACACACAGACGGAACAGAAAAACATCACGGATGTCAGCGGTGTGCACAGTGTGTTCACAAAGCAGGTTCTGCCTGTGTTCTACTCCATCATCTGCGTTTGTGCCTTGATTCTCAACGGACTTGCCGCTTGGATCTTCTTCAGGCTTCCCAGCTCCTCAGCTTTAGTTGTTTACCTAAAAAACATGGTGGTGGCAGACATTCTGATGCTGTTTACCTACCCGTGGCGTGTTGCCGCTGACCTCAATTGCGGTGGCTTGCAGTTGAAGCTGATAGTTTGCCGCTACACAGCTGTGGTTTTCTACCTCAGCATGTACACAGGAATAACCTTTATGAGCCTCATCAGTTTGGAGCGCTACTTCAAAATCGTCCGCGGTACCTCCGGTGTGTCTTCCTTTCTGCAGCGCGTTTCGGTAGCGAGAGGTCTCGCGCTGCTATCTTGGGGCGTCCTGATATTCTTCATGCTGCCGAACACCATATTAACCAACCAGCCCATGACTGAAAATTTTTCCTGCATGGCCCTGAAAAGTGAGCTGGGTCAGCACTGGCACGAAATTTCAGCCCACTTCAACGTTGGAGTCTTCTGGGTGGCGTTCATGCTGATGGTGTTTTGCTACACCTCCATTGCCTGTCACGTGTACCGCTCTTACAAACGGGTGCAAAGGAACAGCAGTAAGGCAAGACGACGGTCAAATCAAAGCATTTTCAGCTTGCTGGCCGTGTTCGTCTTCTGTTTTGTGCCCTACCATGTTTGTCGCGTTCCCTACACGCTTAGCCAAAGGCCCGGGGCTGATTTTAGCAAGTACAACTACATTCTCTTCCAGATGAAAGAAGCTACGCTCTTTCTGTCCGCCCTTAACGTCTGTCTGGATCCCGTCATTTACTTCTTAATGTGTAGGACATTCAGAGAGTCACTTTTGCAGAAGTTTTCTTTTGTAATCCAAGACAACAGGAGGCCTTCAATGGGTACTGGGCTGAGTATCAGTAATCTGTGAGAGGAAGAGCAACGAAGGAAATGGAAAATAGCATTTTCAAGGTGAAAAAGCAGGGTTTTAAAACCACATATCTTGCTGTGGTTTCCTTGAATGAGAAAATGCAAAATTAGAAGGTGGAATGAAAAAAAGTCACACCGAAGTGGTGTTTTCCAGAAAACCAAAATCCAACCACAACTCTCAAAATCATACTGAAATAAGCCAATCCTTAAAGGCAAGGTATAAATACAAATTCTGCCCTCATTTACTCACCATCGTGTTATTTGAAATCTGATTTTAAAATAAATGTTTCATATTAATGTTATAGAAGAGCCATTTTAGGCTATGTGAAGAACCTTTCAGTGAACAGTTCTTATATAAGAACCCTTTTTTTTTCTTAGTGTGAAAAACATTTTAATAATCTGAAAAACATTTTTCCACTTTAAAGAACCTTTTGTGTAATGGAAAGTTTCCATGGGTGTCAAAGGTTCTTCATGGAACCATAAATGCCAATGTACTTCTGTGAAATATAAATGGTGAAATTTTGAAGAATATCCCAGACAATCTTTTCCATACAATCAAAGTGAATGAGACTAGGGGCCCTATTTTAATGATCTAAGTGCATGGTCTAAAGCGCAGGGCGCAAGTGCACTTACGGTGTGTCCGAATCCACTTTTGCTATAGTTTAACGACGGGAAAAATGGTCGGCACATCCGGCGCATGGTCTAAAAGGGTTGTCCCTATTCTCTTAATGAGTAATGGGTGTGTTTTTGGCTTTACGTGCAATAAACCAATCAGAGTCTGACATGACAGAATTTGCAAGTGGAAAGACTGAACGCGTCTCCAGAGAGGAAACGGATCTGCTCGTGCATGAGGTTAAAGCACGCAAGCAGACCATCTACGGGACAGGCCGGATTCCACCATATCTTTATATACACATTAATAATCTTTCATATATTAATCCTTTTATTTTTAAATACTTGGCATGTTTGTGTGCTGCTGCATGTAATAAGCAGAGTGTACGCACATTGTGGACCGGTCTATAGGCGCACATTACTAACACGCTCTTTAAATAACAAAAAAATATTGCGCCATTGACTTTAGACCAGGTTTCTGTTGGTCAATGACACAGTCTATTTCAGTTCCTCAAAATAGAGCGTTGTTGCCTCAATGCGCCTGAACACACCTCGTTTTAAGACCAGCAACCCATGGGTGAACAAATGGGCGCAAATGCATTTGCTATTTAAATGACGTGGCACAGGACATGAAAATAATAACTGCGTCAGGATGAAACTAGCAAAAAACACTTGAGTCGCGTCTGGTGCTGTATTTTGCCGGGTGTATGATTGGAGTGTCAAGAACCAAAAAAGACAAAAAAGCAACATAAATATTATTTTTAAGTCTTCTAGTCATACAATTCGCCTTTGGCTAAGCCACACCCTAGAATGTAGATTGACCAATCACAGCGCAGCCAAGAACGAGCTCCCACAGAGGTCCGACACTTTTTCACAGCACTCCATTGACTTTAACACAGGCGTCTCATATTTTTGGTCTCGGCAGGCTATAACCGTCGTAGTTTTATCAAAAATATGGTTAAACGTTGTGCCTGGGGCATTTGTAACACAGATACGCGTTTCCCAGAGAGGTTGGAGGGGGGTGTCCGTTTTTTAACGTTAACGTTACCTGACATACCGGTTGTTGATACGCTAGCACACGCTGCTAATAAATACAACGTTATACTCACGCAGTCCGTTTGCTTTGTAATAACGATTATAGAAGTGAATAGAGACCTACCCAGCTTTGCATGAACAGTGTTGCTCCTTGATATTGTTAGTCCCAGCCTCCGTCTCGATTAGTAGGATATGCGGTGGTTCATTTTTTGACTGTGACCGGTATGCTTTTGCCTCTATTTGGATGCCTTGTTGTTCCCTTTCGTTGTCACTCCGAGTTACGTGGATGACGACGAATGGGGTTTCGCTTAGAAAGCCTATCAGCTTCGAGTATTACAAAACGAGCCTATGGCAAAGAAATGCCATGGGTCTGCGGAATTTGCATGACGTAACTCCGCCCCACCTCGTGGGTATAAAAGGAGGAAGTCCGCAACAGCAGTTTATGTTTTCGCTTCGGAGCCAAGTGTATTCTTCTCTCCACAAGCCATCTCTGAATTGTCAGCTTTACAAACGAGTACCTCGAGTGTTGGTGTGACGGCGATCTACGGCGAGCGCGTGCTTCCTGCTGATCTGTTGCAGTGGTCTGCCAGTCGGTGCGTGTCTCCCCGGGTGCTTCAACACTTGAGTTTTCTCTCACTAAAAGAGCTTGCACGCGGCACGTCTTTTTAAAGACGGCTCGCCCGTGCATTTAAAAAAAAAAAAAAAAAATGAATGGTGCGGCAGCTTGGTATCGGACTCTGATGGGCACGAGCGTTGTCTAGTATGTTTGGGCTTGATCATGCTAGAGCAGCGCTCGTGGATGACTCATGTTTTCTCCATGGAAACATGATCATCGCGTCATTAAGGTCGAGACTCGGTGAACTCACATGAGTGAGAGTCCCCTCATCCACCCCCCGATCTTCGGCTGGTGGCCAGGGTGACCTGAGGGTTTCGGTCTGGAACACGGCGCCGACTATGTGTCCGCGACCCCAGCCCCCCTCTTCAATGACGGTGCCCGCTAGTGAACAGGTGATTCCCACGGGTCTACCCTCTGGTGGCCCGTGTGTTTCATTTGAAGCTACAGAGGATGATATTATGTTTGTAGCAGCTTCACTAGGTGGGTTTGATTTTCCTGGAAGTGACGACTCGTCGAGTCTGATCCGGAGATGACGGCCATGCTTTCCCGGGACGATTGGTTTTTGGGTGAGGCCGCCGACCCTCGTCCACGGCAAACCCCAATACCGTTCTTCCCGGACGTGCATGATGAGATCAGGGGCCATTCGCTGATCTCATCCGCCTTTCCTCCCCTCGATGGGGCCGCTGCCCGTGGGTACACTGGGGTTCCCCCGGCTGAACGCTCTGTTGCGATGCTATGTGTCCTCAGAGTGCTTCTTCTCGGCGCAATCCTAAGCACCCGTCCGTGGCCTGTAGTTTTTCGTCTACGCTTGTGGCGAGATCCTATAGCGCCACGGGACTGGCGGCCGCCTCACTGCGGCCATGGTCATTCTGCTGGTCTACCTGACCCAGATGCTCATGGACCTGCACGAGGGCGGGAATGACCCAGGGCTCTTCACTGAGCTGCGCGCCGCCACTAACCTTGCTCTCTGAGCGACGAAAGTGGCCGTACGCTCCCTGGGTCAGGTGATGCTCACCATTCGGTGGCCGTACCTGTTGGATGTGCTGGATGTCGCGCGGACCCGTCTGTCTGACATTCCCATATCCCAGGTCGGCCTCTTCGGGGGTGCGGTTGAGGGCTGGCCCAACAGCTCTCAGCCGTCCATGAGCAGACTGACGTTGATTCTGTCCCGACGGCCCCACCGTCCGCTCAGATCCCTCGGTCTGCCCACCGCCAAGGGCGCCCTTCCGCGGCTCCCACCCTGCCCGTTCACCCGGGCCGGCTCTGGGGGCCGCGGGCGGACGCCACAGCCCTCTCTAGCCCCGCCCCCCGCTACACGCCGGGTTAAGCGGCGCTCCTGAGACGGGCTCCTCGGGGGTGGAGCAGGTTGAGGTCGACTCTGTCCCGATGGCCCCGCCGTCCGCTCAGGTCCCTCGGTCTGCCCACCGCCGAGGGCGCCCCCCCGCGGCTCCCACCCCGCCCGTTCACCCGGGCCGGCTCTGGAGGCCGGACGCCACAGCCCTCTCCAGCCCCGCCCCCCGCTACGTGCCGGGTTAGGTGGCGCTCTTGAGAGGGGCTCCTCAGAGATGGGACTCAGTTCTTTCCAGGAGTTGGGAGCAGGACCACTCCTTTCCCCGGTGGAGGGCCGGGGAAGAATCCTTATTCGCAAAGAACTGACTCTCCCGTCTCTGAGCACACAGAGTTCTCGGACGACACAGAGCGCCGCCCTCTAGCCGTGCTCTCCTCGTCCCCCTCTGTCCGAGAGGTGGTTGACACGGCGTGCCGTCCACGGACCGCTTCGCCCCTGTCCCCCTCTGTCGCCAGACCCCTGGCAGAGCAGGCCCCCGTGGGACGACCAGCCTGGTCCTCCCCTGGCCCCCTCTGCCAGCGCGCGGTTGCTAACTGTGCCCCCACACCGGGCCGCTATGCCGTCCACGTCTGGGCCAGTTACTCCGCTTCGCTGCCCCTCCGGGGGGACGCCTGTCATCGCGTGATCCCGCCGGTTCAGTTCCTGGGAGCCTGGCTAGAGCTTCCCCGTCTGTCCCGCTGGATCGCGCGTTCCGTCAGGCTCGGCTTGCGATTCAGTTCGCACGGTCTCCTCCCCGCTTCAGGGGAGTCCGCTCCTCTTTGGTCGGTGGCAATGCCCCCGTCATGAGAGCAGAGATTGCCACCCTGCTGGCGAAGGGTGCAATCGAGACTGTCCCTCCAGCCGAGATGAGGTCCGGGTTCTACAGCCCCTACTTCATTGTCCCCAAGAAAACCGGTGGGTTACGGCCAATCCTGGACTTGCGCGTGCTGAACCGCTCCCTTCACAGGCTGCCGTTCAAGATGCTCACCGCCAATCGCGTTCTCGAATGCGTGCGGCCCCAGGATTGGTTTGCAGCGATCGACCTGAAGGACGCCTACTTTCATGTCTCCATTCTTCCTCGACACAGACCGTTCCTACGGTTTGCTTTCGAGGGGCAGGCATACCAGTACGCGGTTCTCCCTTTCGGGCTAGCCCTGTCTCCTCGCACCTTCACGAAGGTCGTCGAGGCTGCCCTTGTTCCCCTTCGGGAACACGGGGTTCGCATACTGAGTTATATCGACGACTGGCTGATCCTAGCTCACTCTCGAGATCAGGTTTGCGAACACAGGGACCTAGTGCTCCGGCACCTAGCTCGTCTGGGCCTTCGGGTCAACTGGGAGAAGAGCAAACTTTGCCCCGTGCAGAGGATCTCTTTTCTCGGTATGGACATCGACTCGGTCGCCATGTCCGCGCAGCTTACGAGCGAGCGCGCGCAGTCACTGCTGACTTGCCTGAGACATCTCAGGAGCAAGAATGCGGTTCCACTGAAACATTTTCAGAGGCTCCTGGGGCATATGGCATCTGCAGCCGCGGTCACGCCGCTCGGATTGCTTCATATGAGACCGCTTCAGCTTTGGCTTCGCGACCGAGTCCCGAGGTGGGCATGGCATCAAGGCACGCTCCGGGTACCAGTTACTCCGACCTGCCGTCAGTTCCTCACCCCGTGGTCGAACCTCAGTTTTCTCAGGGCGGGTGTCCCCCTGGAACGAGCTTCCCGGCATGTTGTGGTCTCCACGGATGCCTCCACCACGGGCTGGGGCGCCATGTGCAATGGACATGCTGCTGCGGGCTCCTGGACAGGACCCCAGCGGCTATGGCATGTCAATTGCCTCGAGTTGTTGGCAGTACGCCTTGCCCTGCACCGCTTCCGGGCGTTGCTCAGGGGTCAACACGTACTAGTCCGCTCAGACAATACCGCTACTGTAGCGTACATCAACCATCAAGGTGGTCTACGCTCCCGCCGTATGTCACAACTCGCCCGCCACCTCCTTCTATGGAGTCAGAAGCATCTGAGGTCGCTTCGAGCCATTTTCATTCCCGGAGCCCTGAACTGTGCAGCCGACGAGCTCTCACGGCTTCAGCCCCTCCCTGGAGAATGGCGACTCCATCCCCAGTTGGTTCAGCTGATTTGGGACCAGTTCGGGGACGCACAGATAGATCTGTTTGCCTCTCACGACTCGACCCATTGCGCCCTGTATTTTTCCCTGACCGAGGGCACGCTCGGCATGGATGCACTGGCGCACAGCTGGCCGCCGGGCCGCAAATATGCGTTTCCCCCAGTGAGCCTTCTTGCGCAGACCTTGCGCAAGGTCAGGGAGGACGAGGAGCAGGTCATTTTGGTCGCGCCGTATTGGCCCGGCCGGACCTGGTTCCCCGAACTTGCACTCCTCGCGACAGCACCTCCCTGGCCCATTCCTCTGAGGAAGGACCTTCTTTCTCAGGGACGGACACCCTGTGGCACCCTCGCCCCGATCTCTGGAGCCTCCACGTGTGGCTCCTGGATGGCTCGAGGTAGGTTTGAGTACCCTTCCACCAGCGGTGGCGGCTACCATCACTTCCGCTAGAGCGTCGTCCACGAGACACGTCTATGCGTTGAAGTGGAACCTCTTCGTCGACTGGTGCTCTTCTCACCGAGAAGACCCCCGGAGTTGCTCGATCAGCGTTGTGCTTTCCTTCCTTCAGCAAGGGTTGGAGCGAAGGCTGTCTCCCTCCACCCTTAAGGTCTATGTTGCCGCCATTGCCGCACACCATGACCTAGTCGAAGGTAAGTCGGTAGGGAAGCACGACCTGGTCATCAGGTTCCTGAGAGGAGCGAGGAGACTAAATTCTCCTCGCCCTCCTCTCGTTCCCTCTTGGGACCTCTCAGTGGTTCTAACTGCCTGAAGAGTGCTCCCTTTGAGCCCCTGCAGTCAGTCGAGCTTAAGTTCCTGTCAATGAAGACAGCGCTCCTGGTTGCACTGGCCTCCATCAAGAGGGTAGGGGACCTGCACGCATTCTCCGTCAACGAAGCGTGCCTGGAATTCGGACCGGCTTTCTCTCACGTGATCCTGAGACCCCGGCCCGGATATGTGCCCAAGGTTCCTACCACTCCCTTTCGGGACCAGGTGGTGAACCTGCAAGCGCTGCCCCCGGAGGAGGCAGACCCAGCCTTGGCACTGCTCTGTCCAGTACGCACTCTTCGCGCCTATGTAGACAGGACGCGGTGTTTCAGGACCTCAGACCAGCTCTTTGTCTGTTATGGTGGGAAGCTGAAGGGAAAGGCTCTCTCCAAGCAAAGGTTGTCTCACTGGATAATGGACGCCATTGCCTTGGCTTACCAGCAGCAAGGTCGACCATGCCCCCTTGGTGTGACGGCCCACTCCACCCAGAGTGTGGCATCCTCTTGGGCCCTAGCGCATGGCGCCTCGCTAACAGACATCTGCAGAGCTGCAGGCTGGGCGACACCTAACACATTCGCCCGATTCTATAATCTCCGAGTGGAGCCAGTGTCCTCTCATGTACTCGCTTCAACTAGCTAGTACCGGACCCGCTCATGTGTCTTCGCTTGCTCGCCATTCCACTCCACGGACTGGATATTCTCCTCAGGTGAGCTTCCCCGAAAGCCCTGAGTTCCTCCAGCACTCCTGACGTCGGCGCCAGTGTCTCTTGCCTGCGCGTCTGCTAGGTGCCTCCCGTGTGCATGGTCCCTCCCCTGAGCGACCCCCACATGTGTATTTCCACTGTAAGCCTCTCTGAGCATGTGTCTTTCCCTTGGCAAGCCACCTTGCCACCCCTGGGGTTGAAATATTCCACCTGCGGCTGGACACCCCAGTGTTCTCCATATGTTTCCTTCGGGTCATATGTGTATTCTCTAAGTCCCCCCCCCTCTGGGATGGCATTAATTGCATACTTCCCCTAGCTTGGGATATGCTTCCCAGTGTACCTTGGTATTCCTGTGTTAAATGGAGTCCTTCGTCCAGTCTATGACAGGGATCTCGATTTACGCAGGGCACTGGAAGACAGCTGAGAAGGTGGCGTGATTAGACTGGTAACCCCATTCGTCGTCATCCGACGTAACTCGGAGTGACAACGAAAGGGAACGTCTCGGTTACGTATGTAACCCTCGTTCCCTGAGTAGGGAACGGAGACGTTACGTCTGCCTGCCACTTTCCGCTGTACCGTGGGGATCGCCTGAGCTCAGTCTTGGCTCCTCAGCGAAGAAACATAAACTGCTGTTGCGGACTTCCTCCTTTTATACCCACGAGGTGGGGCGGAGTTACGTCATGCAAATTCCGCAGACCCATGGCATTTCTTTGCCATAGGCTCGTTTTGTAATACTCAAAGCTGATAGGCTTTCTAAGCGAAACCCCATTCGTCGTCATCCGACGTAACGTCTCCGTTCCCTACTCAGGGAACGAGGGTTACATACGTAACCGAGACGTTTCTTGTGTATGTCATGAATATAGCATTCGAACGTATATTGCAGCCCCTTTTGCCTACTTCTATCGGACACTTTATTTGCTGCTTTATAAAAGTTTGATAAAATTTCAGCAGGAAGAGCTGTCACAGCATAAGCCATGTTGATACCAAACCAGAGCCCAGATGAAGTTTGTCGGACGTAGCAACAGTAACTAAGGGGGGCGGGGCTTAGCCAAAGGTGAATTGCTTTGTGTGAGGAACAGTCCAAAATGTAAGTCTTAAATCATGTAAAATCTTGCCCTTCCTGCTGCAGCATGCAGTTCTCAAATTAAATATGATCTAATCATGTGGTGACGCCATCATTATAGGACATTTGACATGATGATACATGGTCACATAAATTTTCTAATTTATTTCACAGGCAAAAATTAGGGTGAATACCAATTTTCATTACATAGAAAAGTTCTGCCAAAATACATTTTTGAGAATTCTTCTTGCTACACAGGCGATTGTGTTCCACAGAAGAAGGAACATCATGTGGGTTTGGAACAGGATGAGGGTGAAACAATAACAAAATTCTGATTGATCTACTCCTTTAAAATGACAACACAATCCCACACACCACACATCTGTTGTTTACATGGTTAATCTCAGAATCAGGACGCTCTTTGACTCAGGAGAGACAGAATGTGTTTTGACTTTACACTTAGTTGATGCAGAACCCATTTCCATTGAATCAGACCGAAGATGCAGAAAAGGTCAGAAGACCAAATCCAAAAAACAAGTGTAAAGATCAGTGCGGCACACAAGGTGGAAAGATTTGATGATGGAGAAAATCCTGAGCAGTGAGTTTTTTGATGGGCAGGTAAGGGACTTATTTTGTAGACTCTCTAAAACTATTATCAGTGTAATGTACTGTATATTCAACTCAGAGACTATACTGATACTGATAATACTGCTCCATGTCGATAGTTGGCAGTAAAGAGTCTAATACAACTGAAGCATTGATACTTTAACTACAGGAAGATGCTAATCCAAGCTAAAGATGAACCACTGTATGCCCCACATAATACATCCAGATGTTTTCATTTAGACTTTGTTCTAATGACTAATTTCCCAAATTGTATATTTGAATAGTTTACACTTCTTTTAATAAACGTGTGTGTGGTCCCCCTCGGCCCTGCACACACAATACAGAAGTGACAACCCCTAAACCAAACTCACACCCGTACATTTTCAGTATTCACACAACAGTATTCTCGAAAAACCTACGCTGTGTGAACGCACAACTACAGTGCGAGAGAGCACTGCACAAATGTGTGTCTACTGTGTCGTTTTCATGTGTGGTTTTGGTAACTTATATGAGCTGTGTGTGTCATCTGAAGGTTTTAGATCCAGTTCTCCACCGAAACTGCTCCCGTCAGTGTTATGTTTCATGTACATAAGAAATATGTTCTCAGTGTGAAATTTAGCTTTAGACTGGAAATGGATTCTGTACACTATTTTTCTTTTTCAAAGTCTACAATGTAGTAATGACGTAGGGAGACCGGGGAGTGTTGTATCACAGGGTCAATTGTAACTGTCAGTTTAACAAGTCAGAAAATATCTATGGTGATGTCATCTATATAATACACTCCCATCCCATTTTTGAGCTCACAGGAGAAGTGGTATGTGACAGAGAACAACAATGTAGATTTAATGAACAAAACTGATTTTCAGAAAGGAAAGTAATTTTTTTGATCAAATTTATTATTATTATTTTGCCTAGCAATTACTGTATCATAGATACAATTACGTATGTGACCTAAAGTAACCTAAAGTAGCTGTTTCTCTAGTTTAATTTGATGCTTTGCACTCATGCTAACTTCAAACACACATGCTAAAACAGTTAGCTATGTTATGACTGTTTGGGGTGTGCATAGTTGTAAAATGAATTAAAAATGTTTCTGTGGGGAGCAGGACGAGGTCGAGGGTTGTGAGAGAGCGGCATGAGGCCGGTGGCGTGATTACTGATGAGCGACACCTGCGCGACGCACCGGTCTCGTATCTCTCACGGAGGAGCGACGACTGTGGAGATGGAGAGAGGCCAGGCCTGGACGATTTTATTTGATATTTTGTTTTATTATGCGGTCGACTGCCGTCTTTACTTTTGCTTTTGTATTTGTTTATTTATTTTATTAAAATCTATTAAATGTTCGCCGGTTCCTGCCTGCTCCTTCCCGTTACAGCTAACCTCGTTAACAGTTACCCCATATAATTATTCCAATGAGTCCAGTTATCAATCACATCGTCTGTCAAGGCAAAGTCATGTGAGTTTTTTGTTGCGCGTTGAGGGATTTATATGGTAAATGTGTTTCCATCCTAGTTTATGCGCATGTCTTCTTATTGGATAAAGTCTCAATTGAACACATACATTTTTTAGAATTTATGCATTTATGGCATTTTCTTCACACATTTTTTTTTGTGGTATCCCTAAATTCACATAATAATAGGCAACATAGCTGACTGAATGTGACAGAAATACAATACACACAAACACTGTTTTGAGCTAAATTTAAAGTCCTAAAAGAAATACAGTATCATTTTTTTGTCACTTTAAATTGTTCACTTTGATCAAAAGTGATTATTGTTTGTTCATAAATTTAGATTGTGTGTGTGTGTCTTATTTCAGCAAATACCTCTCACTGTTACATCTATCCCTAACTAGTGTTACAACTCACCTCAGTTGTGAGGTAGGCTGAAACAACAGAACGCTTAGTATTTGACAATAAATCTGTGATTGCGTATGAAGACTAAAAATTTACTGGTTTATGTTATTTTTTAGTTTTATTTTTCTTTAATCATTTTCATAATAATTTCATAATGTATTTTGTGAAGTCAGACTATGTTTGTACATGTGTGCTGAGCAGAGGGTTAGACTGTACTGTTAAACTGTACAGCTCAAGGAGCAAAATTATGGCGGGGCGACATATGTGTGTCTGAGCATACAATTTAATTGATTTCATCATTTCATATTTCTATTTTCATTTATTTTTATTTATTTCATTTATTCATTTTATTTTTAGAATAATTCCAAATTGATGACTTGTGATTAATCAGTATCTAAGAGCAGCATCTATGAAAAATGGGTTGTGTTTTAAGCATTTGAATTGTCACCTGTTATGCATACGAAATTATGAAACGCGAATGTAAACCGTGTATTGAGTCGCGTTTCAAACTCGATATTGATCAATATGCTTGCGTAGGAGTCAGTGAAATGTGCGCTGGTTTCTCTCCGCGTTCTGCGCTGGTGTGCGAGTCTCATCGACAATAAACGCAAGCTCTTATCAGCCCTATCCACCGCGTTTACATTGTTATTAATAGTGGATACTTCCATGCGCTTCCATGTCCAAGTGTCTCCTATCAGACCCGTTGAAGTGCAGTTTCTGTGTGCTATGTGTGTTAACCCTATACATACCCTACCCTACATACAGTTAGGGTGATATACATCTTAAAATGTGATATTGTCCGCACACCTCTTGCGTTTCGTTTGGTCACACACCACAAGGTGTCACTGTGGCCTCAAAGCTTCAGCACTGCCACTCTGTGTTCGATTGCTGATGTCTCAGGTAAAACACGCCCCCCTCATTAGCATACGGACAAAGAAATGTAGAACTAAATAAATGTAGAAATAAATAAATGTGGAAATAAATAAATGTAGAAATAAATAAATGTGAAAATAAATAAATGTAGACATAAAAACATATATACATAAATGAATGTGGAAATAAATAAAAGTGGAAATAAATAAATGAATAAATGTATAAATAAAAAAATAAATAAATGTGTGAAAAAATACAATTATACATAAATAAGGAAATAAAAGTATAAATACTCATTTATTTGTACTTTTTGACATTTCTTTGTATATTTATTTATGTATTTTTGCTTTTTTACATTTCTTCGTATATTTATTTATGTATTTATTTATTTTTAATTAAGTCAGCTTTGGCATTCCATAGGACAGGGTGTGTGTGTGTGTGTGTGTGTGTGTGTGTGTGTGTGTGTGTGTGTGTTCACCTGAGCCTCATTGGTCTGTCACTGCTCGTCAATGTCAGAATATTTGAGATGACCAATCAAATCAAAGTAGGCGGGCTTTATGTTCACAGACGCTGCTGAGCGCGAATTTTAACAGTGTGACTCGACGCGTACGGTCAAGTGCGAGATAAGATGTAAGAAGCTAAACTTAACATTTCATATTTGACATTTTTTTTGGGTCATAAATGTTAAACAAATGACAAAAAATAATCAGGTAAACTAATATAGTTTTGTCTAATTTCGCCATTTTGAACTGAAAATAGGCCTATGTAACGTGACTTATGTAATGTAATAATTAGTTTACTGTCATTGTTAGGGGACAATGTTTTTGTTAAAACATTAACAAAGCCGTTTTCATCATGTTAGGCACAAGATTAATAATGAATGTGTACATATTGAGAATATAATACATTGTAACCTTTATTAAATTAAAAAAGCTCAGGTTTAGGAAGGGAAGAGAAAGGGATGAAGAGACTGAGAAAAAAAGAAAGAGTGATGGAGATGAGGAGAGAGCAGGTATTGACAAATAATCTACTGCCCACTGAAATGGTTTTAAAGCTATTTCTTATCCTTTTTTTGAGTCTTAAAAACGTCTTGAAATGTACATCAGAGAAATAAAAAATTTGAACCCCCTACCTCAAATTTAGGACCTCTTTGATTATAAAGCCCTGTCTACGGCCCTGTATTAGGCATAAGATCAATAATGAATGTGTAGCCTACATATTGTGAATGCATTTAATAAACTTATTACCTAGCTTTAGTAGCTTTCAGTAAATAAACGCGTCTGAGAAAATGATTAGGCAAAATCAACCTATCAGTTGACTGTTTACTTTCTTCACTGACAGACAAAAATGAAAAGCCTATATCAGTCAAAGCTCAGCTTTAGGAGGGGAAGAGACAGGGCAAGATAAAAACAAAGCGAAAAAGAGTGTGATGCTGATGAGGAGAGAAAAATAATCAGCTGCCCACTGACATGGTTTTAAAGCTGATCCAATTTTTTTGGCCTTCAAAACATCTTAAAATATGTAGATCAGAGAAATCAAAATATCAAAATTTTCTCAGGGAAACCCAGAACCCCTACCTCACATTTGGGACCACAGTGATTATAAAACCCTGTCTTTGCATGGTAATGAAACTGGGAAATAGTGAGCATTAGATCCTTAGCTAAAGTATTACCTTTTTTTATAATAAAAAAAAAAAGCATACCCTCATTGGGGGCTTAGCCCCCCTAAAATGAAAATCCTAGAGACGCCCCTGTTTATATGTATGTGTTGGTATTATCACAAAAGAAAAAAAAGTAGAAGGAAAAATAAGGAATATTTATTGGGGGAAAATATGATGTCTTTAAAGGAACTGTCCATTTGTATAATTGTGTTAAATTGTGTTTGAATTGAAAGACATAATAAAGTACATAATATATATATATATATATATATATATATATATATATATATATATATATATATATATATATATATATATAAGAGACAGTGTAGAGAAAGAATTCTCTGATAACCGAGGCACTCCTTAATTAAAATGAAGTTTATTAGTTAATTCTTGAAGTTTAACTGAGTTTGAACTTTTTTAAGTTTGATTTATGAAACCGAATCTACCAAAAATAAGCCTGACTAACCGAAATAAGCCTGGCTTATACTCTAATCTTGGTTTATTGAACAGCCCCATGAACTGAATAACAAGGCAGGGAGAAACGGTGCAAACGAAAAAAAAGTTAAAAGCTGAGGTGATATGTGTCACCCCTGTAAAAAATAAATAAATATTGCAGCAATTGAACGCAGAAATTGCCTGGGAATGGTTGTGTTATTCAAAAATTTGTTCCTGTGTTTACTAGAAGTATTTGCAACAGACAAATCAACAAAAAATAATAATAATACAAAAAATAATAATACTTATTCCCATACATCCTTAAACACATTGGTAATCAACACTAAAGTATTTCTAGGCAGATAAACTTAAAAAAAAAAAAAAATCTCACAATGGTAACCATTTATATTTTTACTTAGATATGTGTTATCCCAGTCAACACTTTGATCTCACAGTAATCTCACCATGTGGTCACAACATCAGCAATCTGAGTCACAGTGAGATAAAAGTGTAACCTGACAGCGCACTCACTGTGAACTCAAACTACCGCCACAATATGAGCTCATCACAGCTAGAAATGTTATTGTTCTATGAATGTTTTGAGACTATTATGTTATGTTCTTGTAATGTTTTCTGTAGCTATTTTTTTTTTTACCAGAATGTTCTCCTAAAAGGTAGAATAACACTCTCTAAAAACATTTTAAACATGTTTAGTAATAACACTGATAGACCATTATCCCCTAACAATCTTATATAGTTTTAGCTGGAAGTTTTCCAGCAGACACAGGACTGATTGAACCTCTTAAAAGAGTTTGTTTAAAAGTAATAGTTTGGTTTGGTCACCATTGTGGAGGTCAGTGTTTGCTTTAGTTGGGCCTTGACTATTTGATGTTAATTTATCTCTAGCTGCTGTAAAAGTTTATTATGGCAAGAGAAAATGCATACAAGTATATTGACTACTTGTTGATAATAAAAATATTATCTGTAATATTTATAACTCAGAGTATTTCATATAAATGTGTTTAATACGTTTTAAACCGCTTCATTGAGACAAACCTCAAGAATCAGCGCGTGAATCTCAATAACGGTGACATGCTTCATGCCGCAATGCATTCTGGGTGCATCATACAAAACTCATCAGTGGCTCCCAGAATGCATTGCGGCATGAAGCATGTCACCGTTATTGAGATTCATGCGCTGATTCTTGACGTTTGAGTGTGTCTAGCTGACACAGTAGGTCAAAGTGTTTTTGTATTATAATACAGATTTTCTTTTTATTACATTGTTGGATGTCATGCTTTTGAAACGTTACTATAAATAAATTATATTAAATTAATTACAGACATGCCAGTCTAGAAGAGATCAGCTGATCAGAGCACTACATGATGATTATATCATTATCGTCATCATCAAGTAGCTGACATCATCTGATCACATTTTCTCTTACTGTTCTTGCAATAACAAACTGTTACAGCAGCAAGAGAAAAAACAACATTAAAACATCAAGAGTTAAACTGCCCAACTAAAGTAAACACTATATCAAACCAAATTATTAATTTCAATAAATCATCAACATCTAAACCTCTGTTAATCTCAATAAGGACTTTTGTACACATATTACAGGAGTAAATCTGGTTTGTAATAAGTGAAGCTGGTAATGCTGTTTGTATTGTTTAATGATGTTGGAGCCTGACATCAAATGTTTAGACGTCAAGCCAATTTTCATTTTCAACCAAAATTTGACGTCTGAGCGATGTTGGAGGCCACGTCCAATAACATTTCTAGCTGAAGTGACCACTGTGAGGTTATACTTTCAGTGACCTCACATTGTGATCATATGGAGAGATCACTGCGAGATCAACGTGTTGACTGGTTTGTGCTTTAAATTTGAATATTGGTCAAATGTATAATAGTATGTGGTATTGAAGAGGAGAATTAAAGTTTTGTTATTGCATAACTGAGTTAAAGCATATTTATCATCCATTATACATTATTCAAATTAAGCCAGACAATATTCAAATAATCAACATGACTTTCTGTTACCCCTCACGTATCCATATGCATTTGTATTTATGATTTTTTCACTTTCATATTTTTGTGTGCGCACCAATACAGGACAAACAGCTGGATCATAGGCTTACAAGTGGATTTAAAGTAAGATACATTTGATAAAGCAGCTAATTGCGGAATATCTAATTAATATTTACTATTATTTAAAAAATAGAAGTACTGTATCCCATTAATGTAATTCTGATGAATGGAGACATAGGCTACTGAAAACAAGCTTTTACATTTGTTTTGTTTTATCAGTATATAGTAAGTCATGGGGGGCAAAAATGGTTCAAGTTTCTGAGAATGAACCAGATAGGAGATCATTATTATTGTTATTAATTCAAGGCCTAGCACAGTGTAATCAAGGGGTGAAAAGTGTCCCTTTTTATGCTATTCTAAAGGCTCCTAATTTTGTATTGAAGGTCTCCTAGAATAGGTTTACATGCATCCAAGAAAAAAAAAAAAGAAGAAAAAAAAAACTATTTTTCTTATAATATATATTGCAGCATCACCTCTTTTCTCACACTGTCTGAAATGGTTGGATCAAGGATTCAGTCTCTCTAAACCCCTCCTTTCTGAGAGCCTGCTTTGCTCTGATTGGTCAGATGGCCAATGTTTATGGGCAATGAAGATCATAGGTTGGCATTTATAGGCTGGGGGTTCGTGCAGGAACTAAGACTGAAATTACTAACGACTCATTTCAGGCAGTTCAGAATTTGTTCTTTCTTTTTGTGAGACATTAAATCTGCAGTAGGGAGTTTTGAGAAAACGTTGACTTAGCCTGAAAATTTGAACAAGCACAACTTATAGGTCCCACCCCCTTGCTCTCTGCTGCGCTACAGCCCTCCCTCCACAGCTCCTCCCCCACAGCGGAGCCTGCCATGCGTGAACGCGCAGGCTAGTAAGCAGGGCCACCGATGACGGCGGATTATAAACAGTTATGGCACATTCACTAATAGGGACGAAACATCAACAATATGATTTACATTGACTATGGCCTGCCCATACTTTGACTACAAACTTGGTCCTCAAATCATTATGTATTTTGCAATACATGTAACTTTATAACGTTGTACTCTTTCTATAAGTTATAAATAGCTAGTAAGATAACGTTAATATAACGGTAACTAACGTTACAGTATGCAAGTAATTATTCTAGCGATATGTAATGCTAGATAAGGTTTGCTAGTACATTATTTCAGCAACATGACAAGCCAGTGAATTAGCAGGTTTCAATTGTTGCTTACCACAGTGCGTGACATTTTATCTACATGTTATTGCTGCTAGAGTTTTGACACCGAGTCAATGGGCTCTGTCTAATTCTTTCTTTTTCGCTTGTTTATCATCATCGGTCTTTTTCCTTTTACCTCTTTGTTTTATGAGCAGGTGCCACTCGAGAAATTGGCAGTTTAGGTTGTTTCTCCGCCATTAGCACAGCTGCAGCACACCGGCAATCTTGAGTTTGAACGACGGTACGCGCTCGCGCTGTGCAAGAGAGGGGTGATCAGCGATTACACGAGCGTGATAGACACTGCTAAGACATTCTTCCTGGTTCTGATTGGTTGTTTCTGACCGGGAGCGGTGTATTTCTGCAAATGGCAATAGGACCACTGGGAGGAGCCAGAGGAGCTTGATTTTTTCACAGATTATCTGTCTCATTTTCTACTGTCAGGACATAATGACAGTTTTAACAAATATGTAAAAAATGTATTTTTTTACAAAAGTTACCTACAGCAGCTTTAACTCCATTTACTGTGCACTTTGATCTTTGAAACATTGCAGACCTTTCACAAACAGCTGTATTACGCACTGCATGCTAGAGGTCTACACAGAGCACCCGAGACCCGAGGACCCGGGACCCGATCTGGGACGTGTACGGGTTCGGGTCTATATTTTAAATGGTCAGCACGGGTTGGGTCCCAATCTATTACTTCGGGTCCCGGGTCTGTTTAACATTGTGTGTAATACCCGAGTCGATCGGACTCGGAGAACACCCGGCCGTGAGTCAGTAAGCACTGCTTGTGTGTTTTTTTGTAACTTGCAACTTGTACAATTAGGATAAGAAAAGTGTGAGCCAGGAAATAAGGTTAAAAAACTCATAAATTGTGCTAAATAGCTCTTCAGGGTGCTCCAGGCAGGTAATGTGATTGTGCAGTCTCAAGCACGTCATGTTTCTATGGCAACCAGAGCTTCTGCAGTGACACAATGACTTTACCAATTGACGATTGGCTCTTTAACTTAAGAGGCGGGACTTATTCAGGTTTGTGTCCAGCTGTCAAATAATAGACGGGTCCAGGTCAGGTCCGGGTAGGACATTTATGACATTTCTCGGATCTGCAAAGTCCAGGTCCAGCTTTTGAAATAATAGACGGGTCCGGGTCGGTTTCGTGTAGCACATTACAGGTCCCTTTGGTTTCAGGTTCGAATCTTTTGACCCGTGTAGACCTCTACTGCATGCAAGGTAATATCCAAAATGGCATGATAGGGGCACTTTAAAGATATGAAGAACTGATACTGGAAAGACAATTGTGGTTTTCATTTTCGTCCTGTTGTCTCTGATTCTTCTATACTGGAAGACTCTTTAAAAGCTGACACAAGTTTAATTCTCTACACAGACCACATTAGTCAAACATTCAGAAATTCTAAGCACAACATGCTAGTGGTAATAGTCATGTTCAGCTTGTGCTTCGTGCCCTATCATTTGGTGAATCTGCCTTTTGCAGGGCCTTCAGAGCCCAGTTTAACTTTGGGAGTTGCCAAATCTCCTGAATGAGGGCTAGATGGTTTATGTATGTGCTTTTTGATGTACTTCCCTATTGTTTAGCCAGAAAAAAAGAGTACCCTTTGCTGAAAGAAATGGGTGCAAAATAGGCCATGAGACGGGACCCCAAATTTGGGCTACCGGTACCATTTTGAGGGATTAAATTTCTTTTTGATTTTCATGAAGGTACACATCTCTAGTGTTGGAAAATGTGTGATAGCATCCGATCCATTGTAGCTTTCATGAGAAATCAACACTTATATCATCCTATCTCAAGGTAAGGTGTTCAGTGACTACAAGAGAGAAAAATGCTTCTATAATCCAAACGGTTGTTTTTTGCATTGGAAGAGGCAGTGTCGGGGCTTTAAAATGATGTGTCAACCACCTTTCTAGGCCTCTGGGGCGCTGAGAAACTTTGAGTTGAAAATCGTTTAAAAAAATTGTTCTATTGAACAACAGTTTATGGTGATATGGCTGTTTTGTTTTGTGTTTTGATCCCATGCTTTTTCTGATTTGGACTTTTTCACGGAATTCTACTTAAGATTTTGTGCAAGTACTTTTCTGGAGGTGTGATAATCAAATGTTTTATGCTGTTTCAGGCTTAGTGGTGGTGCTATCCACTTCAACATGGAGAAGGGAATGCCAGAAGACAAGTGTATCATACACCATGCTTCCTCAGGCTCTGATACTATACAAATACAAATTATACAAATTTGTACAAACTCAATACTCTTATACAAACTCCTATACAAATTTCATTTATCCTTTTTCTTGACATATGTTTGAAAATCGCCCTCCGTAACCAAAAACTACCTTGAATCTAATGCTATCACACATTTTTCTGTCGCACGGCCTAAAAGGAATGAAGTTGCAATGGAAATGGTCTTGTTGCACTCATGAAAAGGGGGTATAAAAAATTGATAATAACCTTAGTAATTGTTTACATAATGAAAATCGGAGTCATAGAAACCAGAATCTTTCACAAATCACAATGATGTACATAAACATATTTTGCCCCCATTTGTAATGTAAAGGTCAATTAAATTGATTCCATAAAAGTTTGCAACCTTTGATGCCATAGACCAACACAGCATAATGTAAATGTCTTTCACACTCAGGATTCTACCTGAATACTGGCTGCTCTTGTTTTGTGGTTTTAGGAAGGATTGTCTAAACATTTAATACTTTAATGAGATATCATGCATACAGTGCATGGGCGGGCTATGAGAGGGAGATGTGACAGCAAGTGGCACAACGGCGGAGAGCCCCCCATCACCGCAAGCTAAGTACCCTGTTGAGCGAAGTTATATTTCTGTAGCCTGACTTGCTATGCGTTAGTGAGTGGGAAGACGAAGTGGCGGGTGGCTCATGAATGTTTGTTGTCCGTTGCAGCGCAGGATTACATCAGCCGGCAACAACGTGATCTGGAAGAGTGCTGGAAGCGTTAATTAACTTTGCCGGATGCAGCGTCGACAGCGGTGTCCGCTGAACCACCGAAGTACATTCCAGGGAAGGATCCGCCCTGATCTGGACTTGTTGCGGATTACCTAGCGCCGACGGTGCAGTTACCGGCTACATTGAATGGCATCCTCTGGATTATTCTTTTTAAATTATTTCTTTATGTGTTGTATCTGTGTTGTCTGCGTGACTCGTCAGCCCAGCTGTAAACGCAGAGTGGACAAGAACGTTGGGTGAGCTGAACTGAATATAATGTGTAGTGTAATCTGATCATTGTGTGTGGGTTTAATTATGAATTGCTGTGCTGTTTAATCATGAATTGCTGTGCCCTTTCGGTATTTGAATGTATCGTGTGACGTGCCGTGGACACGTATATTTATAGCGTATTCACCTAGATAACTTATTTACCTGCATCTATTAATCTAGTTCTGCTTGCCAGTTGGGGGTGCTTGTGATGGGACTGCATGTTTATGGTTGGGCTGCCGTGAGTCTTCTATATAAATTTTAGTAACTGTGCAATAAAAGAGTAAACTGTTTTTGAGCCTCATGTGTTTGTGAGTCTGGGGGATTACCATTTACCTGCGGTTGTTAAAGGCCAGTGACACAAACACAAGGGAAGACTATTGAGGGAATCCAAGGAAATGGAGACGTACAGACAATCACTGAGGTAAGTATCATAGTTGAAGTAATAGTCTAGTACATCAGGTAGTCCAAGTTGTAGACCAGACAACTTGAAGTGTGTGGTGAAGGCTTATATGGTGTGGAGCTGATGAGGGTGATGGATTGCAGGTGGGAGCCAGGAAGGATTCTGGGAGTCAGTCTGTTGAGGAGTCAAGTGATCATGAAAGTTTCCTGGACCCACTGCCTGTTTGTTACTACAATATTTGTCTGGAACTCTTTCATAAAGTCTATCTTTTGTGCATGAACTCACTGTTATGAATCAACTTTGCCCAACATGTGAACCAGTAAAAATTTGATTTATAAGTCTGTTGGGGACCATTTTTTTAATCTATATTATTGACACTCTTTCTGTAATATCTTCAAGAATGAAAAATCTTAAAGGTGCAGTGTGTGATTTTTAGCGACATCTAGAGGTTCGGTTGCGAGTTGCACTAAGGGCTCAGCCCACTGCTCACCCCTCCCTTTCGAAGAAGCTACGGTGCCTGAAACTGGACAAACATATCGTCGTCTGAGACAGCAGAGAATAGCCAGAGTAAGCCAAAAGTGTGTAACATTGTCACTTTCTGTACCACAGTCCATTATAAACCACACCATGGATAAAGTTTACAAAGCCATAGTCAGGTGAGGATCAAGGGTCTTAATATATAATATAATAATAGTAATCAGCTGATTGTCTCACAAACGTAACCAGCACATTTCCCCCACATAGCAAACCCATAATACAGCGAGGGAGAAGAAACACATGAAACGTCTATGGTTACGTATGTAACCCTCGTTCCCTGAGTAGGGAACGGAGACGTTACGTCGGATGACGACGAAATGGGGTTTCGTTTAGAAAGCCTATCAACTTCGAGTATTACAGAACGAGCCAATGGCAAAGAAATGCCATGGGTCTGCGGAATTTGCATGATGTAACTCCGCCCCACCTCGTGGGTATAAAAGGAGGAACTCCAGCAACATGCAGATATGTTTCTTCGCTGAGGAGCCAAGACTGAGCTCAGGCGATCCCCGCGGTACAGCGGAAAGTGGCTGGCAGACGTAACGTCTCCGTTCCCTACTCAGGGAACGAGGGTTACATACGTAACCATAGACGTTCCCTTTCGTTGTCACTCCGAGTTACGTCGGATGACGACAAAATGGGGTTACTCATTGGGGTAAATCGAGATCCCTGTCAGGACCGGACGAAGGACTCCATTTAACACAGGAATACCAAGGTACACTGGGAAGCATATCCCAAGCTAGGGGAAGTATGCAATTAATGCCAACCTAGAGGGGGGGGGAACTTAGAGAATACACATATGACCCGAAGGAGCATATGGAGAACACTGGTGTGTCCAGCCGCAGGTGGAATATTTCAACCCCAGGGGTGGCAAGGTGGCTTGCCAAGGGAAAGACATATGCTCAGAGAGGCTTACAGTGGAAATACACATGTGGGGGTTGCTCAGGGGAGGGACCATGCACACGGGAGGCACCTAGCCGACGCGCAGGCAAGAGACACTGGCGCCGACGTCAGGAGTGCTGGAGGAGCTCAGGGCTTTCGGGGAAGCTCACCTGAGGAGAATATCGCACGCATCCAGTCCGTGGAGTGGAATGGCGAGCAAGCGAAGACACCTGAGTGGGTCCGGTACTAGCTAGTTGAAGCGAGTACATGAGAGGACACTGGCTCCACTCGGAGATTATAGACCAGCCTGCAGCTCTGCAGATGTCTGTTAGCGAGGCGCCATGCGCTAGAGCCCAAGAGGATGCCACACTCCGGGTGGAGTGGGCCGTCACACCAAGGGGGCATGGTCGACCTTGCTGCTGGTATGCCAAAGCAATGGCGTCCACTATCCAGTGAGACAACCTTTGCTTAGAGAGAGCCTTTCCCTTCAGCTTCCCACCATAACAGACAAAGAGCTGGTCTGAGGTCCTGAAACACCGCAGGTGGAATATTTCAACCCCAGGGGTGGCAAGGTCCTGTCTACATAGGCACGGAGAGCGCATACTGGACAGAGCAGTGCCAAGGCTGGGTCTGCCTCCTCCAGGGTCAGCGCTTGCAGGTTCACCACCTGGTCCCGAAAGGGAGTGGTAGGAACCTTGGGCACATATCCGGGCCGGGGTCTCAGGATCACGTGAGAGAAAGCCGGCCCGAACTCCAGGCACGCTTCGTCGACGGAGAATGCGTGCAGGTCCCCTACCCTCTTGATGGAGGCCAGTGCAACCAGGAGCACTGTCTTCATTGACAGGAACTTAAGCTCAACTGACTGCAGGGGCTCAAAGGGAGCACTCTTCAGGGCAGTTAGAACCACTGAGAGGTCCCAAGAGGGAACGAGAGGAGGACGAGGAGGATTCAGTCTCCTCGCTCCTCTCAGGAACCTGATGACCAGGTCATGCTTCCCCACCGACTTACCTTCGACAAGGTCATGGTGTGCGGCAATAGCGGCAACATAGACCTTTAGGGTGGAGGGAGACAGCCTTCGCTCCAACCCCTGCTGAAGGAAGGAAAGCACAACGCTGATCGAGCATCTCCGGGGGTCTTCTCGGTGAGAAGAGCACCAGTCTACGAAGAGGTTCCACTTCAACGCATAGGCGTGTCTCGTGGACGACCCTCTAGCGGAAGTTATGGTAGCCACCACCGCTGGTGGTAAGGTACTCAAACCTGCCTCGAGCCATCCAGGAGCCACACGTGGAGGCTCCAAAGATCGGGGCGAGGGTGCCACAGGGTGCCCCGTCCCTGAGAAAGAAGGCCCTTCCTCAGAGGAATGGGCCAGGGAGGTGCTGTCGCGAGGAGTACAAGTTCGGGGAACCAGGTCCGGGTGGGCCAATACGGCGCGACCAGAATGACCTGCTCCTCGTCCTCCCTGACCTTGCGCAAAGTCTGCACAAGAAGGCTCACTGGGGGAAACGCATATTTGCGGCCCGGCGGCCAGCTGTGCGCCAGTGCATCCATGCCGAGCGTGCCCTCGGTCAGGGAAAAATACAGGGCGCAATGGATCGAGTTGTGAGAGGCAAACAGATCTATCTGTGCGTCTCCGAACTGGTCCCAAATCAGCTGAACCGACTGGGGATGGAGTCGCCATTCTCCAGGGAGGGGCTGAAGCCGTGAGAGCTCGTCGGCTGCACAGTTCAGAGCTCCGGGAATGAAAATGGCTCGAAGCAACCTCAGACGCTTCTGACTCCATAGGAGGAGGTGGCGGGCGAGTTGTGACATACGGCGGGAGCGTAGACCACCTTGACGGTTGATGTACGCTACAGTAGCGGTATTGTCTGATCGGACTAGTACGTGTTGACCTCTGAGCAACGCCCGGAAGCGGTGCAGGGCAAGGTGTACTGCCAACAACTCGAGGCAAATGACATGCCATAGCCGCTGGGGTCCTGTCCAGGAGCCCGCAGCAGCATGTCCATTGCACATGGCGCCCCAGCCCGTGGTGGAGGCATCTGTTGAGACAACAACATGCCGGGAAGCTCGTTCCAGGGGGACACCCGCCCTGAGAAAACTGAGGTTCGACCACGGGGTGAAGAACTGACGGCAGGTCGGAGTAACTGGTACTCTGAGCGTGCCTTGTTGCCATGCCCACCTCGGGACTCGGTCTCGAAGCCAAAGCTGAAGCGGTCTCATATGAAGCAATCCGAGCGGCGTGACCGCGGCTGCAGATGCCATATGCCCCAGGAGCCTCTGAAAGTGTTTCAGTGGAACCGCACTCTTGCCCTCGAGTTGTCTCAGGCAAGTCAGCAGTGACTGCGCACGCTCGCTCGTAAGCTGCGCGGACATGGCGACCGAGTCGATGTCCATACCGAGAAAAGAGATCCTCTGCACGGGGCAAAGTTTGCTCTTCTCCCAGTTGACCCGAAGGCCCAGACGAGCTAGGTGCCGGAGCACTAGGTCCCTGTGTTCGCAAACCTGATCTCGAGAGTGAGCTAGGATCAGCCAGTCGTCGATATAACTCAGGATGCGAACCCCGTGTTCCCGAAGGGGAACAAGGGCAGCCTCGACGACCTTCGTGAAGATGCGAGGAGACAGGGCTAGCCCGAAAGGGAGAACCACGTACTGGTATGCCTGCCCCTCGAAAGCAAACCGTAGGAACGGTCTGTGTCGAGGGAGAATGGAGACATGAAAGTAGGCGTCCTCCAGGTCGATCGCTGCAAACCAATCCTGGGGCCGAATGCATTCGAAACGCGTCTGGCGGTGAGCATCTTGAACGGCAGCCTGTGAAGGGAGCGGTTCAGCACGCGCAAGTCCAGGATTGGCCGTAACCCACCGGTTTTCTTGGGGACAATGAAGTAGGGGCTGTAGAAGCCGGACCTCATCTCGGCTGGAGGGACAGTCTCGATTGCACCCTTCGCCAGGAGGGTGGCAATCTCTGCTCTCATGATGGGGGCATTGCCACCGACCAAAGTGGAGCGGACTCCCCTGAAGCGGGGAGGAGACCTTGCGAACTGAATCGCATAGCCGAGCCTGACGGTCCGCGCGATCCAGCGGGACAGACGGGGAAGCTCTAACCAGGCTCCCAGGAACTGAACCAGCGGGATCATGCGAACGACAGGCGTCCCCCCGGAGGGGCAGCGAAGTGGAGTAACTGGCCCAGACGTGGACGGCATAGCGGCCCGGTGTGGGGGCACAGTTAGCAACCGCGCCCTGGCAGAGGGGGCCAGGGGAGGACCAGGCTGGTCGTCCCGCGGGGGCCTGCTCTGCCAGGGGGCTGGCGACAGAGGGGGACAGGGGCGAAGCGGTCCGTGGACGGCACGCCGTGTCAACCGCCTCCGGGACAGAGGGGGGCGAGGAGAGCACGGCTTGTGGCGGCGCTCTGTGTCGCCCGAGAACTCTGTGGGCTCAGGGAAGAGGGGGTCGTTTCTGACATTAACCACTTTAGGGTGCTGCCCACCAGTGGGTGAGCAGCGGGGAGCGGAGAACAAAAGATTGTCCCCCTGCCCTCCACCGGGGGAAGGAGTGGTCCTGCTACCATCTCCTGAGAAACGACCATCATCCCTGAGCAGCCCGTCTCAGGAGCGCCGCTTGGCCCGGCGTTTAGCGGGGGGCGGGGCGGGAGAGGGCTGTGGCGCCTTCTTACGGCTTCCTCCACGACCGGCCCGGGGTGGAGGCTGCGTGGACCGGACGGGAACCGCAGGTGGGCGCCCTCGGCGGGAAACAGGACGAGCCGTCTGCCCGGCTGGCTGGGTGGAGGCAGCAGCGGGCCGGCGGGGCAGAATATGTTTGATGGCCTCGGTCTGTTTCTGGGCAGTTGAAAACTGTTGGGCGAAGTCTTCAACCGCACCGCCGAAGAGGCCGGCCTGGGACAAGGGGGCGTTAAGCAGACGGGTCCGCTCCGCGTCCCGCATGTCAGCCAGGTTCAGCCACAGGTGTCTCTCCTGGACCACAGCTGTGGACATCACCAGACCCAGGGAGCGCGCGGTAACCTTCGTCGACCGTAGAGCGAGGTCGGTAGCGGCACGCAGCTCATCAAAGAGCCCTGGGTCTGTCCTACCCTCGTGCATGTCTCTGAGCATCTGGGCCTGGTAGACCTGCAGAGTGGCCATAGCATGCAGTGAAGCAGCTGCCTGTCCCGCCGCTCTGTAAGACTTCGCCACCAGGGTCGACGAAAATCTAAAGGCTTTGGATGGGTGCTTAGGCTCGCCCCGAGAAGAAGTACTCTGAGGACATAGTTGCATGGCAACAGAGCGTTCAACCGGGGGAAGCCCAGTGTACCCACGGGCAGCTGCATCATCGAGGGGAGGAAAGGCGGATGAGACCAACGAGCGGTCCCGAGAAGACAACGGGGTCTTCCAGGACTTCGAGATCTCATCATGCACATCCGGGAAGAAAGGTATTGGGGTTTGCCGAGGACAAGGGTCGGCGGCCTTACCCAAAAACCAATCATCCAGCCGCGAGCGCTCAGGACAGGGTGGAGGCCTCCACTGAAGCCCGATGCTCGCGGCTGCCCGGGAAAGCATGGCCGTCATCTCCGGATCAGACTCGAGCACAGCCGTATGCACACCGGAAGGTGGCAGCTGTGACGAGCCCTCACTTCCAGAAGAATCGAACCGACCTAGTGATGCTGCAACAGACATGGCATCATCCTCTGTAGCTTCAACCGAAACTCGCGGGCCACCAGAGGGTAGACCCGCGGGTGCCGCTCTTTTAGTGAGAGAAAGTGAGAGAAAAAGTGAGCTCTTTTAGTGAGAGAAAACTCAAGTGTTGAAGCACCCGGGGAGAAACGCACCGACTGGCAGACCACTGCAGCAGATCAGCAGGAAGCACGCTCTTGTCGTAGATCGCCGTCACACCAACACTCGAGGTACTCGTTCGTAAAGCTGACGATTCAGAGATGGCTTGTGGAGAGAAGAATAAACTTGGCTCCGAAGCGAAAACATATCTGCATGTTGCTGGACTTCCTCCTTTTATACCCACTAGGTGGGGCGGAGTTACGTCATGCAAATTCCGCAGACCCATGGCATTTCTTTGCCATTGGCTCGTTTTGTAATACTCGTAAGTTTGTAATAGCCCAAAGGTGCGCGCGGCAAAAATGGCATGATTGTAACAGCGCGCGTGCCTCCGCATCCCCTAGACACCATTTACTACACACAATAGGCTTTTTTTTCTCTGATTTTGAAAACTCTTCGCGATCAACTTAAAATGCTTCCAAGATCGACTTGTCGACCGCGATCGACGGGTTGGTGATTCCTGTAACGTTACTGTTTTACGGTCAATGACAAGAGTACTAATCAGCTGTCTCACGAACGTAACCAGCACATTTATCCCCACATAGCAAAGCCATACCACACCGAGGGAGAAGAACTAAGTTACATGAACCAATCCAACTACATATTTTACACCACTGACAAGGGAAAAGTCACTACTCACGGTGTTTATGGCTATCTTCTAGCTTTCTGCTGCTTCTCTTTCAAGGTAGTGACGAAAACGCGCTCTGTAGCGCTGTTTGTTCGCTGTCGGCTACTGTAGAAACATGACGTCACAATATGTCGACCTTCATAGAAGGGGGTGCCCGCGGTTATGTAGATATAAATGTCTCATTCTAAGGTAATACAAACATTACGGTTTATTAAGTATACACCACTGAAAACATAGTTATGGATGTCATATTGCATTTCTGTTAATAGATACTGCAATATAATTTTTACACATTGCACCTTTAAGGGCACAATAACAATAACAAATATCAACAGAATCTCTTGGCAAAATTGAATTGGAATTCTTACAAATCTCATTCATACCTATATGTATGATCTGCTTACACCCCAGTGACAGTTAAATTTAGGGGTGGCCCTCCATGTCTTTTTTTTCTTTCTAAAAATTGCATACACATTTTCATACAATTCACACCATACAAATTTGTACAAAACCGAATAAAAAAAGTTAAATTTTCCTGTGAAATCGAGTTGATTTACATACAGCAATTGCAAATAAAACCACCCAAATGCAAATTATATTTTGAGTTAAAAGAGGAGTTCAGGACTACTGAGTTTCAGCGAACTGAGTACACAGATAAGAAGAAAAAAAGGTTGGTCATGTTAAATACATGTTAAATGTTTAATACAAAAATAGATTACCACATTTAATACCCCTTGCAACAAAACCACAAATGCGTGAGAAGACGGTCACATGAAGAAGTCAACGTTCAGAACAGTTCGTGAGAAACATAAGGGGACACAGTACTCATGCACTTATTTCCATGCTGATTTTCATAATACAAAAAGTCAAACAAGGGTGTCAAACTCGTATACAAGCACTAACAAATACATTTAAATAGAATGCAAAATTGGTAGTACGCAGTTTTAAGGTAATTTTTATGGTGATATTGTCACGGAAATCACAACAGGACCCAGAAGCAAATGCAATCAATGAGAGTTTATTAAAAGTACAAATATAACGTCCCATTCTCTCATCCTCACACACACACACACCTCTCTCTCTCTCTCTCTCTCTCTGTGGGTCTATGTAATTGTCAGTCAGCAGTCAATAAAGCTGACTTGATTCCAGCCTTTGAATCTCAACCTACTCTTAATATCTTGGGCTTGACTGAGACATGGATCCGTCCAGAAGACTCGCCAATCACTGCTGCTCTCCCTAACAACTTCTCTTTCTCCCACACCCCTCGCCAGGCTGGGAGGGGGTGGGGGTACTGGTCTTCTCATTCCTAACAATTGGAAATACTCAACTCTCTCTTCTCAATGCAATAACAACTCATTTGAATATCATGTTATTACACTTACAACTCCCATTAAGATCCATATTGTGGTCATATATCGCCCCCCAGGTCAACTGGGAAGCTTTGTAGAGGAGTTGGATGTGCTGTTGTCCTCTTACCCTAAGGATGGCACCCCACTTGTAGTCTATGGTGATTTTAACATTCATCTAGAGAAGCCATATGCAACGGACTTCATCTCTCTCCTAGCCTCATTCGATCTCAAATGGCTCATCACCACAGGTACTCACAAGTCAGGCAACCAACTGGTCCTGGTTTACACACGCAACTGCATCACAGACAACATTTTGGTGAAACCTCTCCACGTTACTTTCAATCTACAACTCACTACCCATGCTCCACCAACCCCCCTACCAGTTCCTTTCAGACGAAACCTGTGCTCACTTTCTCATTCCCATGTTTCCTCTGCTGTGTCATCTTCTCTTCCCTCACCCTCACAATTCTCATCTCTGGATGTGAATACCACAACGGGATATCTTATGCTTCATTTTAACTTCTTCTTTAAACAATATCTGCCCTCTATCCTTCAGGACAGCACACACTACTCCCTCTAAACCCTGGTTATCTGAGGTTCTTTATGAACATTGGACCAAACTCAGGGCAACAGGAATTCACTTTCAGAGAATTACAGACCTGTCTCTCTCCTACCATTTATTGCGAAAACACTTGAATGAGTTGCTTTCAACCACATATCATCTTTCCTGTCTCTGAACAACCAGCTAGATGTAAATCAATCTTGCTTCAAGAAAGGACATTCAACTGAGACCGCATTACTGTCAGTCACAGAAGCCCTGCGGATCGCAAAAGCTGCTTCCAAATCATCAGTTCTCATTCTCCTGGATCTGTCTGCTGCCTTCGACAATGTGAATCATCAGATCCTTCTGTCCACCCTCTCATCACTGGGCATCACTGGAACTTCCCTCCACTGGTTTGACTCCTATCTCACAGGTAGGTCCTTCAGGGTCGCATGGAGAGGCGAGGTATCCAAAGCACATCAACTGACCACAGGGGTTCCTCAGGGTTCAGTTCTTGGACCCCCTCCTCTTCTCCATTTGCACCACATCACTGGGACCCATCATACAGGCACATGGTTTCTCTTACCATTGCTATGCTGATGACACACAGCTCAACCTCTCATTTCAACCAGATGATCCTACAGTAGCTGCACGTATCTCAAGCTGTCTGGCGGACATCTCGGCATGGATGAAGGAACATCATCACCTGCAGCTCAACCTGGCAAAGACTGAGCTTCTCGTCCTCCCTGCCAATCCGTCTCTACAGCATGACTTCACTATCCAGCTAGATTCATCATCAACCACACCATCAAGGTCGGTCAGAAATCTTGGAGTAATATTTGATGACCAGCTGACCTTCACAGAGCAAATTACAAAGACAGCTCGTTCGTGCAGGTTTGCAATGTATATAACATCAGGAAGATCAGGCCTTTCCTAACTGAGCATGCAACACAATTTCTCGTCCAGACCCTGATTATTTCTAGGCTTGATTAATGCAATGCTCTTCTGGCTGGACTTCCATCATGTGCAACTAAACCACTACAAATGATCCAGAATGCTGCAGCCCGTCTTGTCTTCAACGAGCCCAAAAGGGCCCAAGTCACTCCTCTGTTCATCTCTCTGCACTGGCTACCACTCGCGGCTCGCATAAATTTCAAGGTATTGACGTCTGCTTACAGATCTTCCACAGGCTCAGCTCCCTCCTACAAGTCTACATCCCTACCAGAAGCCTACGATCAGTCAATGAGTGACGGCTCGTGGTACCATCACAGAGAGCCACAAAATCACTCTCCAGAACATTCTCATTCACGGTTCCATGCTGGTGGAATGATCTCCCCACCCTCGTCCAGAATGCAGAATCCCTGACAACATTCTAAAGACAACTGAAAACCCATCTCTTCTATGAGCACTTAACCTAAAAAAAACAAAAAATAAATAAAATAAAAACTTTCCTTATCCTTTAATCCTCCATTGTCTGGCTTATGCTACTCTGAGCAATGCCTGAATTTTGTATTTTGATCACTTCTTGCGTTGTTTTGCCTCTTCTAATGACTCGCTTGCTTTAGTCTTCATTTGTAAGTCGCTTTGGAAAAAAGCGTCTGCTAAATGACAATGTAAATGTAAATAAACTCAGGAACATACACTGAACAAAGTTATAAACGAACACTTTTGTTTTTGCCCCCATTTTCATGGGCTGAACTCAAAGATCTAAGACTTTATGTACAAAAAAGGCCTATTTCTCTCAAATATTAATCGCAAATCTTTCTAAATCTGTGTTAGTGAGCACTTCTCCTTTGCCGAGATAATCCATCCACCTCACAGTTGTGGCATATCAAGATGCTGATTAGAAAGCATGATTATTGCACAAGTGTGCCTTAGTCTGGCCACAAAAGGCCACTCTAAAATAATATAAAATAAAACATGTAATTTCATGGTGTTACCACTAGATGCCTGTATAGCTCTATATGGAGAGTCTTGTGAATTCTCTTGTAGTTTTTGGACAGAATTACCTACTTTTAAGATGTGGATTTGAATGTATTTTTTTTTTTAGAAATTCTCAAATAATACTTTTTGTCAAGGTTTATACAAATAAAAAATATAATTTTGATGTGAAATGAACACGTTTTTGCATTATTATTACTGCTGTCAAACCTGAATACAGAGAAAGCATTTTGTTACACGTAACATTAAAATTCAATTAAAAAAAAAAATGCACAAGAATAAACAGGAATGCTCTATCACAGCTTAATCCATCTGGACCTGATCTCATTTCAACCTCTTGTTTCAGTCTTCTGACTCAGTTATGCTGTATGGTAATAGCCCTACCAGTTCATTTGTGTTTATAATTGTGTGTGTGTGTGTGTGTGTGTGTGTGTGTGTGTTTTGCACAATTGATGTTTTATAGTTTCACCCCTTCAATGCTGAGCACTTTTTGTCTGCATCGTGGCAAATATGTAGAGATTTTTTTGTGTTTTTGTCGATTTCCCATTCATTTCCTGTGGTCGGTCATATTTGACTGGCCTGCAAACACCAAACACGAACAGGCCCTCAACACGTTATGAATGAGGATGTCAGGAAGATCATGGGAGTAGCACCAATCACGGAGAAGATGCGAGAAGCCCGCCTTTGATGGTACGGCCATGTGACGCAGTGACGAAGAGTCAGTGGCGAGAAGAGCACTGCGGCTCAGCCCTGAGGGGAAAAGGCAGCTCGGAAGACCGAAAATGAGGTGAATGGCTTGAATCAAGGAAGACATTAAATACATCGATGCTGCTCCTGAGGATGCCTTGGACCAGAGAAAGTAGATAAAGGCTTGGAGATAAGGCTTGGAGATAGGCTTGGACCCTGCACCTGCACGGGACACACACTAAGAAGGTCATTTTTGACCGATTTTTGTCATTCACTTACTGTACGTTCACACCGCCGCCGACTTGAGCGACAAAGAAGCTCTGGCCGCCCTGCCAAGGACGCTTGTCAAAAAGTACGGGGAAGCTTGTTGACGCTTTGGCCGCTCTGGCCGCTCTGACGTAACAGGGAGAAGAGAAGTGTCACAACATTAAATGTAATAAACAGAAAAAACAAGCAATATGTTGAAGAAACATTTTATAATGACAGCATTTTTATAACCGTTTTGGTCACATTTGATCGGGGGGAAAAAAGAATAATTAGCTATTATTATTATTATTTGCATTATTATTTGCATTAGTGCAATTGGTCAAATCGGTGTTACCGTGAGCAAATGAATTGTATTCCCGCTTGAAACGAGCATTCGTATATATATTTTAAATAAAAGTTGCGCTCATTCTCAAACGTGTATCACTGGATCATGGATAATCGCGAAGTTGTTGTGTTTGGTGCTGCTGTATTGTATTTGCGGAGAAGACGTCGGACTCTGAGATTTTGGGTTCATGACACCCTCCAGGACCGTTATCTATATGCAAACAACGTGATATCATAAATGATAAGAAACCCAGCAATAGTGATGGTTAGCTTCTCCTCCATTTTCTCGGAACTAATGTTTTGGTAGGAACGAAAGTTTACATGGTATGTTTCTCTGGAATCAGCCAGCGCGGGGGACGTCTATATTCCGATTGGTTGCTGGCTTTTGCCACTGCTTGCCGCTGAACCGCGCCATAGCTCATTACCATAAAGTTGAGCTACTTTCAACTTTCTGATTGACCCTCAAAACGCCCAAAACGCGACGCCGATGGATTTGACGCTCCTTGCAGCTGAGAGAAGCCAGCTTCCATTGAAATGAATGACTTCCGGTAGCTTTGGAAGCTCAAGTCAGCGGCGGTGTGAACGTACAGGTAGCCTGCTTGAATCATGCCTACAATTTTTTTCTGTGTTCACATTCCAAATGCCATAAAAGTCACCAAGTTTCATACCATTCCGATGAAGCTGTGATTTTTAGAAATTCAAAACAGAACATTTTCCGGTCAGAAATGATGCTTGAGCACATAAGCACATAAGATGCTTGAGCACTTAAGTTATACCACTAAATATGGTGAACGCCATTCAAAGTGAAAATGCTTATATCATTCTAACTGTTTTCATATCCATGCTAACAGCGTATAAAAACAGCAATGACATACAACAGACTTCTGCTGCATTAACATGTGCAGTAAACACTGCTGTTGCTTCAGTGATTCACTCGTGCACTGTTGACATGACACTAGTTAAAAACACTTCTAACATTAAGCTAGTTTTAAACTTGTAAAGATTGCTCCACTTAGGAATTAATAACCAGTCCACACAATATGCGCAGATATGTGGAATAAAAGATCATTTTTACTCATCTTAGAAGTTGATTCCAGATGCGATCTGAAAGCGCACTGCAAACTGTTAACAGCAAACAATGCCAAGTATTTGAATGTTTGAGCAGCAAGCTCATTGGCCACAACCAATCAGCTGTGCTAAATAGATAATGACATGATTGCTATAAGCTAAAGACCTATCAGCCTGCAACATTCAGGGTACTTTCACACTGGCAGTTTAGTTCAGAACAAGGCACGGAAAAATCATATTAAAAACATGAAAAATCACTAATGTGAACGCTGTCATGTGGACCCGGGTGCGCACTGGGGTACAGAACCCAAGACTACCTGGAGGAAGTGGTCTGAGTTCGGTTGCTCCCGAACCGTGCTGCGGTTCACGTGTATGTGAAAGCAACACGGACCCGGGTGCGCACTTGTTCAGGAAGAATCCTGCGCTTGAGTTTTAGTCGATTGTGATGTATTTAGTTAAATAAAACATATGTAAGGGATGATAGTGTTGATGGGGGGGGGGGGTTGTTAGTGGGTGGTGCCCCTGTGACAACAAGCTTGGACCCCCTTGTGGCTCCCCTAAATGTGGAGTGTGAAATAATTTTTACAAAACTGCAGGGCTCTCAAGTGTCACACATTGAGCGTGACAGTCACTCATTTCGGTCTTTTGTCACGCACTCCCGCCACACATTGTATTTCTCACGCGGAAAAAAACTATTTATAATATATTTAATATGCCGCAGTGCCCAAAATTTCTCTGGCCGCGCCATGATATCATGTTTTATGGTACAACAAATTTACAACTTGTTTGACACAAACAATGACAACTTGACTGCTGTTAGAGAATGTTTCCCAGATAAGTAGGAGGGCAAGTAGTTTAGGCCTAGTCATATTTTCGTTATCACACGATGACTGACATATTGTCACATTATAAACATCTCTCTCTCCAAATAGGCTTAATCATTTTATTAGCACGAAATTAAAGTGTATTGTATAGTCGATGTTATAGGTCACTTTTAAAATCATGTCATATTTTATAATTATATCCTGGCCATGGATGCATTAATCATTGCATCTGTCTTTCAAAGATGTCAGGTAAAAAGCAATTATGCATCCTGTCATTCGCCATGAGAGGAAAGCTTTCTAAAAAGGCCAGGTTAGAGGATAATTTGCTGATCTTTTTGCAAAAAAACACAAAAATCGTGGAATACAGTTAATGTGACTGATACTGAATATGTAATGCAAATGTAAAAAAATATAATGGAAATGCAAATACAGTTACTGTGACTGATACTGAATATGTATGCAAATGTTAAAATATAATGGAAATGCAATTACAGTTACTGTGACTGATACTGAATATGTAATGCAAATGTAAAAAAATATAATGGAAATGCAAATACAGTTACTGTGACTGATACTGAATATGTATGCAAATGTTAAAATATAATGGAAATGCAATTACAGTTCCCTTTCGTAGTCACTCCGAGTTACGTCGAGTGACGGAGAATGGGGATTTCGCCTAGAAAGCCAATCATCTTCGAGTATTACAAAACGAGCCTATGGCAATGAAAATGCCATGGGTCTGCGGAATTTGCATAGCGTATCTCCGCCCCACCGCGTGGGTATAAAAGGAGGAACGCCGGCAAAGGCAGATCATGTTTTCGCTTCGGAGCCAAGAAACTTCTCTTCACTCCACAAGCCAAATCCTGAGTCATCAGTGACTTCTCTTCGAGACGAGCGAGCTCTCCGGTGTTGGTGTGACGGCGGTATCCAGCGAGTTCACATTGCCTGCGGTCTGTGCAGTGATCTGCCAGTTGGTGTGTTTCTCCCTGGTCGCCTCAGCATCGCTGAGCTTTTTTCCTCTCTAAAAGAGCTGCACGTGGCACGTCTTTTTAAAGATGTCTCGCCCGTGTTCTTCTGGGTGCGGTCGATTCCTGTCTGCCTTTGATGGGCACAATCGCTGCTTTGCGTGTCTGGGCTTAGAGCACGCTAAAGCAGCGCTTGTGGATGACTCATGTTCCTTCTGTGGGAACATGACCATCGCAACACTAAGGTCGAGACTCAATGATCTCATTCGAGAGAGAGTCCCCTCATCCACACCCCGATCTACACCCTCCTCGAGAGGTGGTACTTCGGCTGGTGGACAGGGTGACTTGAGGGTGACGGTGTGGAACAAAAATCCGACGATACGTCCTCGGACCACGCCCCCTCGGACCACGCCCCCCTCTGTAGTGTTGCAACCCGCGAGCGCCGCGGTGATTTTACCGGGTCCATCCGTTGATGCCCCGCGTATTTCATTCGGCGCTCCAGAGGATGACTCGATGTCGATCGCGGCATCACAAGGTGGGCAAGAGTCATCGGGAAGTGACGATGCGGCTGCGTTGCCTCCTTCTGGAGTTCCAGCGTTGCCCGTATCAGATCCCGAGATGACCGCCATGCTCTCCCGAGCCGCCGCGAGCATCGGGCTCGAGTGGAACCCTCCACCCTGCCCCGAGCGCTCGCGGCTGGACGATTGGTTTTTGGGCGCGGCTGCCGCCTCTCGGCCGCAGCCAACCACAATACCTTTCTTCCCGGAAGTGCATGAGGAGCTGACGAAATCATGGAAGGCTCCCTTGACCTCCCGTGCACGTTCGTCGGCTTTCTCCGCCTTTCCCCCCCTCGATGGGGCGGTCGCCCGTGGGTACACTGGGGTTCCCCCGGTTGAACGCTCTGTTGCGATGCAATTGTGTCCTCAGAGTGCTTCATATCGTGGTAATCCTAAGCACCCGTCCAAGGCCTGTAGGCTTTCGTCCTCCCTCGTGGCGAAGTCTTACAAGGCTGCAGGACAGGCGGCCGCCGCTCTGCATGCGATGAGCACCTTACAGGTCTACCAGGCCCAGCTGCTCAGAGATATGCACGAGGGCGGGACTGACCCAGGGCTCTTTGATGAGCTGCGTGCTGCCACTGACCTCGCTCTCCGAGCGACGAAAGAGGCCTCACGCTCCCTGGGTCAGGTGATGGCCACTTCGGTGGTCCAGGAGCGTCACCTGTGGCTGAACCTGGCTGATATGCGGGACGCCGAGCGCTCTCGTCTGCTCGACGCCCCCATATCCCAGGCCGGCCTCTTCGGCGGAACGGTCGAGGACTTTGCCCAGCAGTTCTCGACCGCACAGAAGCAGTCTGAGGCTATCAAACATATTCTGCCCCGACGGCCCGCTGCTGCCTCCACCCAGCCGTCGGTTCAGAAGCCTCAGCCTGCTCGCCGCCGAGGGCGCCCTCCTGCCGCTCCCTCCCCTCCCGCACGGCCCCAGCAGCAGCCTTCACCCAGGCCGCGTCGTGGAGGAGGCCGCAGGAAGGCGCCCCAGCCCTCTCCAGCCCCGCGCCCCGCTAAACGCCAGGCTAAGCGGCGCTCCTGAGACGGGCTGCTCAGTGATGGTCCCGGTTCTTCCCCAGGAGGTGGTTGCAGGCCCCCTCCTTCCCCCGGCGGAGGGCCGGGGGAGAATCTTTTGTTTTCCCGCTGCTCACCCACGGGTGGGCAGTACCCTAAAACTGTTAAAGAAAGAACCAACACTTCCATCACTGAGCACACAGAGCCGGCTGACAGTGTGCGACGCCTCCGGGCCTCGCCGCTCTCATCCCCCTCTGTCACAGAGTTCTCGGACAGCAGTGTGCGCCGCCTCCGGGCCTCGCCACTCCTGTCCCCCTCTGTTCCAGAGGGCGCAGACGACAGTGCGTGCCGTCTTCGGACCACACCGCTCTCGTCCCCCTCTGTCGCCAGCCCCCTGGCAGAGCAGACCCCCGTGGAACGCTGGTCCTTCCCTGGTCTCCTCTGTCAGGGCGCGGAGCCTGACCACGCCCCCGCACAGGGCCGCTATGCCACCCTCGCCGGGGCCGGTCACTCCGCTTCGCTGCCCCTCCGGGGGGACGTCTGTCGTTCGCATGACCCCACTGGTTCAGTTTCTGGCAGCTTGGTTAGAGCTCCCCAGCCTGTCCCGCTGGGTCGCCCGAACGATCAGGCGCGGCTATGCGATTCAGTTCGCTCGGTCTCCTCCCCGTTTCAGCGGAGTCCGCTTCACTATGGTCGGTGGCAATGCCCCCATCATGCGAGCGGAGGTTGCCACCCTGCTGGCGAAGGGTGCAATCGAGACTGTCCCTCCAGCCGAGATGAGGTCGGGGTTTTACAGCCCGTACTTCATCGTCCCCAAGAAAACCGGTGGGTTACGACCGATCCTGGACCTGCGCGTCCTGAACCGCTCCCTTCACAGGCTGCCGTTCAGGATGCTCACGGCCAAACGCATTTTCGAGTGCGTGCGGCCACAGGATTGGTTTGCAGCGATAGACCTGAAGGACGCCTACTTTCATGTCTCCATCTTACCTCGACACAGACCGTTCCTTCGGTTTGCTTTCGAGGGGCAGGCATACCAGTACGCGGTTCTCCCATTCGGGTTGGCTCTGTCTCCTCGCGTCTTTACGAAGGTCGTCGAGGCAGCCCTTGTTCCCCTACGCGAACACGGGGTTCGCATCCTGAACTATCTCGACGACTGGCTGATTCTAGCCCACTCTCGAGCTCAGGTTTGCGAACACAGAGACCTTGTGCTCCGGCACCTAGCCCGTCTGGGCCTTCGGGTCAACTGGGAGAAGAGCAAACTCAGCCCCGTGCAGAGGATCTCTTTTCTCGGTATGGAGATCGACTCGGTCGCCATGTCCGCGCAGCTTACGAGCGAGCGTGCACACTCACTGCTGACTTGTCTTCATCAGTTCGAGGGCAAGAGTGCAGTCCCACTGAAATTATTTCAGAGGCTCCTGGGGCATATGGCATCTGCAGCCGCGGCAACGCCGCTCGGATTGCTTCATATGAGACCGCTTCAGCTGTGGCTTCGCGATCGAGTCCCGAGGTGGGCATGGCATCACGGCACGCTCCGAGTCCCAGTGACTCCGACCTGCCGTCAGTTCTTCACCCCGTGGAGGAACCTCAGTTTTCTACGGGCCGGAGTCCCCCTAGAACGAGTTTCCAGGTATATTGTTGTCTCCACAGATGCCTCTTCCACGGGCTGGGGCGCCATGTGCAACGGACATGCTGCCGCGGGCTCCTGGACAGGACCCCAGCGCCTTCTGCATGTCAATTGCCTCGAGTTGCTGGCAGTACGCCTTGCCCTGCACCGTTTCCACACGCTGCTCAAGGGTCAACACGTGCTAGTCCGTTCAGACAATACCGCAACAGTAGCGTACATCAACCGTCAAGGTGGTCTACGCTCCCGCCGTATGTCGCAACTCGCTCGCCACCTCCTCTTATGGAGTCAGAAGCACCTGAGGTCCCTTCGTGCTATCTACATTCCGGGCGTTCGGAACCTTGCAGCCGACGAGCTGTCTCGGTTCCATCCTATCCCCGGCGAATGGCGACTCCATCCCCAGTCGGTCCAGCTGATTTGGGACCAGTTCGGGGACGCACAGATAGACCTGTTTGCCTCCCACGACTCATCCCATTGCGCCCTGTATTACTCCCTGTCCGAGGGCACGCTCGGCACGGATGCACTGGCGCACAGCTGGCCGCGGGGCCTACGCAAATATGCGTTTCCCCCAGTGAGCCTTCTCGCACGGACGCTGTGCAAGATCAAGGAGGACGAGGAGCAGGTCACTTTGGTTGCGCCGTACTGGCCCACCAGGACCTGGTTCTCCGAACTAGTACTCCTCGCGACAGCACCTCCTTGGCCAATTCCTCTGAGAGAGGACCTCCTCTCTCAGAGACGGGGCACCCTTTGGCACCCTCGTCCCGATCTCTGGAGGCTCCACGTGTGGCTTCTGGACGGGACGAGGCAGGTTTGAGTACCCTGCCACCTGCAGTGGCGGCTACCATCACTTCCGCTAGAGCTTCGTCCACGAGACATCTCTATGCGTTGAAGTGAAACCTCTTCGTCAACTGGTGCTCTTCTCGCCGAGAAGACCCCAGGAGATGCTTGATCAGTGTCGTGCTTTCCTTCCTGCAAGACGGGCTGGAGCGAAGGCTGTCTCCCTCCACCCTGAAGGTGTATGTGGCCGCTATAGCTGCATATCACGAAGCAGTTGATGGTAAGTCTCTGGGAAGGCACGACCTGATCATCAGGTTCCTGAGAGGAGCGAGGAGACTGAATCCTCCTCGCCCTCCTCTCGTTCCCTCTTGGGACCTCTCAGTGGTGTTAAATGCCCTGCAGAGGGCTCCCTTTGAGCCTCTGCAATCAGTGGAGCTTAATTTCCTGTCTATGAAGACAGCGCTCCTGGTTGCACTGGCCTCCATTAAGAGGGTAGGGGACCTGCACGCATTCTCCGTTGACGAAGCGTGCCTGGAATTCGGGCCGGCTTACTCTCACGTGATCCTGAGACCCCGGCCTGGATATGTGCCCAAGGTTCCTACCACTCCCTTCCGGGACCAGGTGGTGAACCTGCAAGCGCTGCCCCTGGAGGAGGCAGACCCAGCCTTGGCACTGCTCTGTCCAGTACGCGCTCTCCGCGCTTACGTAGACAGGACGCGGTGTTTCAGGACCTCAGACCAGCTCTTTGTCTGTTATGGTGGGAGACTGAAGGGAAAGGCTCTCTCAAAGCAGAGGTTGTCTCACTGGATAGTGGACGCCATTGCTTTGGCTTACCAACAGCAAGGCCGACCGTGCCCCCTTGGTGTGACAGCCCACTCCACCCGGAGTGTGGCTTCCTCTTGGGCTCTAGCGCATGGCGCCTCGCTGGCAGACATCTGTAGAGCTGCAGGCTGGGCGACACCTAACACATTCGCCAGATTCTATAATCTCCGAGTGGAGCCAGTGTCCTCCCATGTACTCGCTTCAACCAGCTAGTTCAGGACCCGCTCAGGTGTCTTCGCTTGCTCGCCATTCCACTCCACGGACTGGATACGTGCGATTATTTCCTCAGGTGAGCCTTCCCTTCTGAAGCCCTGAGTTCCTCCAGCACTGTTGACGCTGGCGCCAGTGTCTATTGCCTGTGCGTCGGCTAGGTGCCTCCGTGTGCATGGTTCCTCCCCTGAGTAACCCCCACATGTGTATGTCCACTGTAAGCCTCTTTGAGCATGTTGTTTTTCCCTCGGCAAGCCACCTTGCCACCCCCGGAGTTGAAAGTTGCCACCCCACGGGCTGGTTACTCCAGTGTTCCTCCATATGAAGCTTTCCGGCCATATGCGTATTTCTAAGTCCTCCCTACGGGTAGGCATGCTGCGGCTATCTCCTCTGAGATATGCTCCCCAGTGTACCTTGGTATTCCTGTGTTAAGTAGGACTCCTTCGTCCGTGCCAGTATCACGACAGGGGGATCAGACTTTCGCAGGGCACTGGAAGACAGCTGTGAAGGTGGCGTGATTATACGGGGACCCCATTCTCCGTCACTCGACGTAACTCGGAGTGACTACGAAAGGGAACGTCTCGGTTACGGATGTAACCCTCGTTCCCTGAGTAGGGAACGGAGACGTTACGTCTCCCTGCCACTTCCGCTGTACCGCTGGGTAGACGCCTGAGTTCAGTCTCGGCTCCTCAGCGAAGACATGATCTGCCTTTGCCGGCGTTCCTCCTTTTATACCCACGCGGTGGGGCGGAGATACGCTATGCAAATTCCGCAGACCCATGGCATTTTCATTGCCATAGGCTCGTTTTGTAATACTCGAAGATGATTGGCTTTCTAGGCGAAATCCCCATTCTCCGTCACTCGACGTAACGTCTCCGTTCCCTACTCAGGGAACGAGGGTTACATCCGTAACCGAGACGTTACTGTGACTAATACTGAATATGTAATGCAAATGTAAAAATATAATGGAAATGCAAATACATTGTTGAATGATTATAAACATGGTATTTTGCCTGTTAATGCCTGCAGTGCAGTGCAGAAAATGATATGACAACAATAAGGTCTAAATGTAACTGGCCCCTCTAACAATACAACTGGCCCCAGCTTGGCCCCCCAAGTTGAAATGGTCTAGAACAGCCACTGCGTAGTGCGTGCAATCAGGGCAACAAATTAATGGAAATTCACTGTCTCCTTTTGCAAGCAGCAGAAAGACACCTTATGCGACACACACACACACAAACACACACACACACACACACACACACACACACACACAGTAACCCTGTGTTGTTAACTCAGCTATGCATAATAGCACCAAATTAATAAAAAACACAATACATAGACCGGCGTAGTGTTTTCTGTCATGCGCCGTGCACGTTTGCGATGACGTAAGATCCACACAAACGCACCAGAGTTCGTTAGAATCAAGTTGAGTGTGAAACCAGACCAACGCTGCGGGGGCGCCGGGAACAATCGCGCCCGTGCTCGGACCGCAGCAAACGAGCCCAGTGTAAAAACACCCTCAGAGTTTCATGCCAGAGCTATGTAAGTAGCCCCTTGTTTGTTGTTTTGGATAGACCTTCTCCTGAAGATTGAATGCTTGCTTCCATTTTCTTTGTGGTTGGCTCGAATTTCTGGGGCAGGGGACTAAAGGGAATCCTACAAGTTTACGTTTTTTTCGGATTTTTTATTTAATTTAATGTACAAGATAAGATAAAAGCAGTTTGTAAACACATTTTAAGCAGGTAATCTAGCAGTTTTCATCCATCAAGTATACTTGATAGATGTATATATTACAGATGTATTACAGTGTTTACTTTCTTTTTTTATTTATATATTTTTAAATAATTTATTGTATCGTATTTGTGAAAAAGACTGTAATAGGATTGGAGAATCAAGAAGTTACAATCTATGGTATAAGCATGTTTATTTTTGTATTTATTATTAATTGATTAGATATGAATTCAAATAAATATATATATATATGGCAGATATAAAGGCGAAATATATATATATATATATATATATATATATATATAGTATAGTATTGCCCATCAAAAAAACTATATCGGTCGACCATTACTTTTGGTGGAGGTAAAGGTGGTCTGAAGAGCAGCTAGTTGAATGTAATTACAAAAATTAAAAAATAGAAAATTAGAAAAAATTGTAAATTGGCAAAGCCCAGAAACCTCTGCAGGGCCTCACAAGGATCTGGGGTTGGCCAATCTACCACAGCCTGAATCATGTTGGTATCCATGTGCATCCCCTCGGACAAGATGATTAAACCCAAAAAGGGACCGGACTGTGCTTGAAAAACGCATTTCTCCGCATTGACAAAAAGCCAGTTCTCTAGCAGCCTCTGAAACACTCGTCTGACATGCTGAATGTGTTCCTGGAGAGACGAAGGAAAAAAAATCAATATATCATCTAGGTAGACATAAATTAAATGATTGACCATGACTTTCAACACGTCATAGACGAGTGCCTGGAAAACTGCGGGAGAGTTCTGTAAGACTTGATTTTCTTGCTAAGACAAAAGCTGAGATCAAAACACCCTGCAATAAAACAAAATGTACCCCTGAAAAGAAGATCTCAAAGAAAGAGCATAGGACTCTGCCTTGCCCAAACTTCTCTCTTAGCTTATCTATGCATCCCCACTTTACAGACTCCCTCCCCTTCCCTCCTGATTCAAGTCACTGAAAGTTCTTTAAGAATGTCTATATACCACATATGAGGTTTCTTGTTAATCTATTGTCTTTTTCCCTTTCATGTTTTGTATCATTTTAAATTGTTAAGTCCGATTGGTAAATTGGTTTCAATTTCAATGCAGTAGCTGGTATTAGAGAAATATTGAAAACTTAGAATACTGTTCTTCTTTTTGGATGGTGTCTCTTCAAGATATCTGAGAATCCTCTCCTCTCCCCCGAAACCAGGTGTTTGTGTAGTAAATATTTGCAACCCTTTGAGAAGGTCCAGCTTCGGGAAGGAGGTACCCTGCAGACGCTCAAAGTTGAGGACCTCAGCGGCAAAGAATAAGTATTCTTCACCGTGATGTTGTTCAGGCCTTGGCAGTCAATGCTAGGATGCAGGGAACCATCCTTCTTCTCCACAAAGAAGAACCCCACACCTGCAGGAGAAGAAGAAGAGCTTTGGCTAGAGTCAGGCTGCTAGAGAATCAGAAATATTGTTCCATAGCCTCTCAGTAGCAGAGAGAGAATATAATCTGCCATTAGGCGGATACGTACCTGACAGTAAGTCTATTGCACAGTCATTGGGACGATCAGGAGGAAGCGAAGCAGCTCAGGACTTCATCAAATAGAATAGCGAATGTTAGCTACTAACAGTTAACACTAAATTGTAAGTGGAAGTAGATCGCTTGGAGCTTTTTACAATGGGTATAATTCAAACAAATGAAATATTAAACTCGTTTACAACAACAATACACTTACCAATATGAAGGCAATCTCTCTCAGTGTTTTTCCGGGAATCTCCCTCGATTTTAGCAAATCAGGTAAAGAGTTCGAAAAACGCCTAGTCCAGTTTGAAAACGCCCCAAAATCGGGAAATGCCCTTTTTTGTTTGGCAGAGACCTCATACTCCCTTGATGGGCAATTTGGGGAGGGTTAGGATGGTTATGGAGGGGCCATTGTCTTCACAGGTGTGAATCACATCAATATCCATGGACATTGTCCCTCCCTCGCATACAGCCTTTCTAACCCAAAACATGTCTTACAAAAGTTGAATATATATATATATATATATATATATATATATATATATATATATATATATATATATGAAAATATAGAAAATATATATAGGAAAGTTACCAACCACAAATAATCTTCATTTTATAAAGAAATGCAAACACGTACATCCATTATGTTTTTATATTATTGTAGCAGATTTTGTACTGAAAACAGTATAAGAATTTAGCCATTAATATGTTGTAAATAACAGAAATAAACACAAATGTAAGGCCATGCAAAACACCTCTAGGGCCAAGAAATCATCTCAGACCACAGAGGATTAAATACGCAATTTAATGATGTGATAGTATTCCGTAAAGCTTGTCTATTCTTTTGCTACACACTCAAGTATGTACTTTTTCTTCACAGAAGAGAGAAAACATCTTCACATACTTTTAGGGCGTAGTATAAGTAGGCAAATTGGGACGCAGCATGAGACAATGAAAACCATAGCAGAGAAACTAAACAGAACATAAAGCATTTTTAGAAACTGTTACACACTATTCAAATTTAGCCAGCCAATATTCAAAAAATTTCCATATCTTTCTGTTACCCAGGAACATCAAGAAGATGAATTTCCATTTTACATTTTTCACTTTCATCAAGTTGGACCAACAGCTGGATCAAAGGCTTGCACTTGGATTTAAAGTAAGTTAAATATGATAAACCAGTTAATAGCTAATTAATATTTACAATTATTAAAAAAGTGTAGTATGTACTGATATAATACTGATATGCTATTGAAAACTGTCTTTTCTTGAAAAGAAGTAAATTAGTAAAGATAAACTACATCTGATGTATGAAGAATGATTATAGCTATTGATTGTACATAATAAATAGCTTGTTAATAAATGACTACATTTAAATATCTGGCTAATAATTAAATTATAAGCAAACTATAAATTCTGGGCAGTTTCTTTAAAATATTGTTTAGGGCCATTCCTTGTCAAATTAACCAGATTTCAGAAACTTCCCCACGAATCCCCAGCTAATTTTTTAAATATTTTTTTTCTGAAAAAAAGACAAACATCAATAGTGATTAAAGACAAAATATGGAATTCCATTGATGGATATTTACTGAGTAATCCACTATTTTGTTGTGGAGGGATAACATTTTCACATGAACATGAAGAGCGTCAGTTTGATTCTCTTCTCGCAAGAGAGCCGGCACGATTCACTTCTCTGTTGAAGATTGAGAGATTGTTATTGTATAAATTATATATAATATATTGTATTATTCAATATGTTGTAATATATTAACACAATATTCTGTATGTTTTCAAATATACTGTTAAACCATTTAATATATTGATCATTCATATATGGGAATATTATATATATATATATATATATATAGTATATTATTATTAGTATATAGTATATTAGTATTAGTATATTATTATTATTATTAGGAATATTAGTATATTATTATATATACAGTAGTCAACATTTGAAGTGGATCAAAACCTTTCACCAAAGTTATACATGAATTTTGAACAGTACCTGTTCTTGTCTTAGGACAACTTTGATGAACTTGTTTGATCCACTTCAAATGTTGACTACTATTATATATATATATATATATATATATATATATATATATATATATATATATATTATATACTTATTTTGAGGTGTTGATGTACTTGATTATACTTTTATCTATAGTGTGTTATTCTGTATTTCATTTTCGGCAATTTATACAAATATATTTAAATACATGACATGAAATTTCAACAGAAATTACATTAAAGCATATTTTAGTTTACCATACATGCTTGTCAGTACATTCAGCAGTAAACTTTGACTATATTTCAAACACAGTAGAATTATAAAATGACATATAAAAATGTACTTAGGTCCTACTTAAAAACTTAAATTTTTACTTTAACGCATTTTTTGTTTAATTGCAATTAACATGCAGTTGTTTCCGATTACATTCAGTTCACACTTGAGTATATTATTTTATTATTTTAAGTATATTTCCATAATAAGTTCTATTCCAAAAGTATGGTAAAGTGCACTTCTTTTCACAAGGGTTTTATTGTCCTGCGGGTGGACAAAGTGCAATTTTTTGTAGACAATCTAAAGTAGAGATTAAAACACAAAAAGGGCCCAGGATTAGACAAATATTAAGATTATTCATAAAAGTGGCATTCGAATGTGGCACTTGTTTTTTCGGGACATCAGCAACAAGGCTAATAGAAGAAGTTTAAAACACTGACATTGACTACGTTTACATGCAGCCAATAACCCGTTCAAAACCGGAATATTAGCAATAACCCGGTCGCGCACGGCAATGTAAACACCGGCAAAAACCCGAATATGCTCATATCCCGGATTTTAAAAACCCGGATATGATACCTGGGGTGCCCCTTTTCTAACCCGAATTTTTGGTCATGTAAACGCGTATCGGCATATCCCCATAGTGATTTGTGTTCTGCGCATGTTCTATTCGCAAGGAATCTTGGTCTTTTGAGTAGAGGAACTTCTCGGCGCATACAAAAACCCGCGTGCAGTATACCGGAAGTAAACATGGCGAGACGCAGCACAGCATACTTTTGGAGCGAGGTCAGTACCAGCACCAAAGCGCAAACAAAGGCGATCGCTATCTGCCCCGAACTATTCATAATCTGCGTGCTGCTGCTGTTGTTGTTGTCTTTGGATACAGGAAGAAGAATCGGAAATGACGCATATTGCATCTTAAGGTTGTCCGTACGTCCAGATGCTAACCGTGCGTCGCCGTTTACATCGGGATATTGCAATTCCATGTATACAGGAGTAACTCTCTCTGCTCACGCATGTAAACGGGTTATTACTAATGTTTCAGAAACCTGAATAGTGACCTTAACCCGACCATAACCCGAAAATTGGCTGCATGTAAATGTAGTCATTGTCATCAAAGCATCCACTAAAAAAAGTTCTTTCATTTTCCGTTTTAGAAATGGACTACACCAACAACACACAGACGGAACAGAAAAACATCACGGATGCCAGCGGTGTGCACAGTGTGTTCCCAAAGCAGGTTCTGCCTGTGTTCTACTCCATCATCTGCGTTTGTGCCTTGATTCTCAACGGACTTGCCGCTTGGATCTTCTTCAGGCTTCCCAGCTCGTCAGCTTTAGTTGTTTACCTAAAAAACATGGTGGTGGCAGACATTCTGATGCTGTTTACCTACCCGTGGCGTGTTGCCGCTGACCTCAATTGCGGTGGCTTGCAATCGAAGCTGATAGTTTGCCGCTACACAGCTGTGGTTTTCTACCTTAGCATGTACACAGGAATAACCTTTATGAGCCTCATCAGTTTGGAGCGCTACTTCAAAATCGTCTGCGGTACCTCAGGTGTGTCTTCCTTTCTGCAGCGCGTTTCGGTAGCGAGAGGTCTCGCGCTGTTATCTTGGGGCGTCATGACATTCTTCATGCTGCCGAATACCATATTAACCAACCAGCCCATGCCTGAAAAATTTTCCTGCATGGCCCTGAAAAGTGAGCTGGGTCAGCACTGGCACGAAATTTCAGTCCACTTCAACTTTGGAATCTTCTGGGTGGCGTTCATGCTGATGGTGTTTTGCTACACCTCCATCGCCTGTCACGTGTACCGCTCTTACAAACGGGTGCAAAGGAACAGCAGTAAGGCAAGACGACGGTCAAATCGAAGCATCTTCAGCTTGCTGGCCGTGTTCGTCTTCTGTTTTGTGCCCTACCATGTTTGTCGCGTTCCCTACACGCTTAGCCAAAGGCCCGGGGCTGATTTTAGCAAGTACAACTTCATTCTCTTCCAGATGAAAGAAGCTACGCTCTTTCTGTCCTCCCTTAACGTCTGTCTGGATCCCGTCATTTACTTCTTAATGTGCAGGACATTCAGAGAGTCACTTTTGCAGAAGTATTCTTCTGTAAACCAAGACAACAGGAGGCCTTCAATGGGTACTGGGCTGAGTATCAGTAATCTGTGAGAGGAAGAGCAACGAAGGAAATGGAAAATAGCATTTTCAAGGTGAAAAAGCAGATTTCACATTTTAAAACCACATATCTTGCTGTGGTTTCCTTGCATGAGAATATGCTGAATTAGATGGCAGAATGAAAGGTCACACCGAAGTGATGTTTTCCAGAAAACCAGAATCCAACCACAACTCTCAAAATCATACTGAAATAAGCCAATCCTTAAAGGCAAGGTATAAGGTATCATGTTATTTGAAATCTGATTTTAAAATAAATGTTTCATATTGATGTTATAGAAGAGCCGGTAACACTTTATTTTGATAGTCCCTTTTGAACATTCTGTTAACTATAAGTAACTTTGTAACTACATGTCAACTAACTCTCATTAGAGTCTTAGTGTACAGTCTGCTTAATATCTGCTAACTCTTTATTGTGATGGTCCTCCAACAGACACTCTACTGACTATAAGTAACTTTGCAACTACATGTCAACTTATTCTAACCCTAACCCTACCAGTCTACTAATACTCTAATGACAGTTAGTAGACATGTAGGTGCAATGTTACTTATAGACAACAGAATGTGTTAAAGGGACCATCAAAATAAAGTGAAACCGAAGAGCCATTTTAGGCTATGTGAAGAACCTTTCAGTGAACAGTTCTTATATAAGAACCCTTTTTTTTCTTAGTGTGAAAAACATTTTAATAATCTGAAGAACATTTTTCCACTTTAAAGAACCTTTTGTGTAATGGAAAGTTTCCATGGGTGTCAAAGGTTCTTCATGGAACCATAAATGCCAATGTACTTCTGTGAAATATATATGGTGAAATTTTGAAGAATATCCCAGACAATCCTTTTCCATACAATCAAAGTGAATGAGACTAGGGGCCCTATTTTAATTATCTAAGTGCATGGTCTAAAGCGCAGGGCGCAAGTGCACTTACGGTGTGTCTGAATCCACTTTTGATATAGTTTAACGACGGGAAAAATGGTCGGCACGTCCGGCGCATGGTCTAAAAGGGTTGTCCCTATTCTCTTAATGAGTAATGGGTGTGTTTTTGCAGACCATCTACGGGACAGGCCGGATTCCACCATATCTTTATATACACATTAATAATATTTTATATTGTAATCCTTTTATTTTTAAATATTTGGCATGTTTGTGGGCTGCTCAGTGTTGGGCAGTGTTAACGCAGTTACTTTTGACAGTAACTAATACTGTAACGCATTACTTTTTAAATAAATTAACTCTGTTACAGTTACCATATGGCGCGTTGTCCGTTACTTTTTTAAATTAATTAGTTGCTGAAGCGGCTGAGAAGTGTGCGCTGTCATTACACAGTACGAGAGCACTGAAGAGACTGCTAGCATTATACAGAGCAAGAGGACACCTGAGGACACATAACAAACTCACTGGCTGAGTTGTTTATGTACACGTGAGGCAGCGCGAGCACGGAGATTACAAGCTGCACGGAGAGCGCTGAGCACTTGATGCGCTTTTAAAACACAGACTGTTGTGTTTGTGAAGGACTCAATAACCACACCGTGTAGCTTCGTTCATGTTGCGTTTACTGAACTGACGCAAAACTCACATTTGTTGACCCTTGCCGTAAATCACTGCCGTAAGCCTTAAAGGCCCCGTAACATGTCACTAATAGTGCATAGCATACAGAGTCCAACAGGAAACAATGCTGAACATTTTCAGACATAACATTTTCTCCCCCCCTGGAAACTGAAACATAACATTCAGCCCACATTCCCCAGTGTCACAATCACCCTGTCACATAGTCCCCATGCCAGACGGGCGGGACCCTCATTCTCTGAGGGCGTGCTGGCTGTGAAGCTGCGTCGGGGTGAATGCGGGTCTGGCAGGGAAAGAATGGCCTCAGTGTGGGACATAATCGGGGCGATGCCCTCCTTCGAGAGCCAGGAACCCAGGAACTCGACCTCCTCAACCCCGAACATGCATTTCTCAGAGTTCAGTGTGACCCCATGCTGTTCGAAACGCTGAAAGACCTGCTCCAGGCGAACGTCATGCAGTGCGGTGGAGGGCGCATGCACCACCACGTCATCCAGGTAGATGGAGACACCCTGGATACCAGCCAGTATGAGCGACATTATCTTTTGAAAACAGCTCGGGGCTGATGAAAGTCCAAATGCCATGCGTTTAAACCTGAAAACTCCCACGTGTGTGACAAATAGGGTTGGGTACCGAAACGCGGTTCCAATAGGGAACCGGTTCCGACGTAAACGGTAGTAACCAGACCGAATTAGAACGAAAATTTCGGTGCCTGATTTTCGGTGCCTGACTCTCTGTCTTACATGCGCTTCATGAGGCACACGAGCACAATTTCTCTCGCTCTCTCCCTCTCCGCCGTGCGCGCGCTATACGGCTTGGAGCACAGTCTCTTCTGTCTCGCATGCGCGCTCTTGATTCCGGGAGATTTTAACTAATTTGCGGGCATCAGTGTAAAATTACGCGTCAGAACGCCCTCTCTGTGCCGATTGTCTGAAGCCCATATAGAATCACGCCAAATAGTTGGCTATCATCTGCTCCTCAGATTTCTCTGCCGAAAAAGGAAGCGTGTCGGCAGCGCGAGGAGCTTGGCAGCGAACGCAGCGTCTCGTTCTCTATTCAGAAGTTACACCAGTATCCAGAGACGTTCTCTTTCATAGGTTCACTCAACGCTGCGTAGCGAAGACGCAGTGGGAACGAAATACCAAACTCACCAATCTAAGCGCTGCCGTAACTAGTACAACGACCAGATAACTTACATGACTGGATCAAGCAGACAAAACATGGGAACCTGAAGCCATGTCGAGATTAGATTACCCTGGCAGTAATCTCTATTAATCTCCAGTATTATTACATTGTTTGATACAATATTGTTTTATTTGATATTATGTAAATGTGAATTTTTATTTTTTATTGGTTTATTTATTATTATCATATGTTCTATTTATATTGTTTAAAGATTTAAGTTAATATTGTGTCCAGTTTGGCCCTGTAAATAAAATGGTATTATTTTTTGACAAAGTGTGTGCGGTTTCGTTTTCTTAAGTAACCGGTTCAAGAACCGTTTAAGCACCGGAACCGTTTAAAAAATACAGAGTAGGTACTGGTATCGGATAAAACCCAACCGATACCCAACCCTAGTGACAAACGCTGTAAGATCCATGCTGGCCGGTGCCAGAGGGACCTGGAGGTAGCCGTTACGTAAGTCCATCTTACTGAAAAGAGTGGAGCCGTGGAAATGGCTAGTGAGCTCCTCAGCCGTAGGTAAGGGGTACTTATCAGGGATGATGGCTTTGTTGACATCTGTGAGGTCGACACAGAGCCGCAGTCCGCCCCCCCTTTTCTTGGCTATCACCAGGTTAGACACCCACAGCGAGGCGTCGACGGGCTCTATGACGTTCGCCTCCACCAGGCGATGCAGTTCGGCCTCCACCGCGTCACGGAGGGCCAGGGGAATGCGCCGTAGGGGCTGGATAACAGGGCGGACTGACAGGTCCACAGTGGGCTGGTGTACAAAACCAGTCATGCGTCCCAGCCTGTTGAACAGTTGTGGGTAGCGGTCAGGCCAGGACGCGGCAACCTGCAGGACATGCAGGCCTCTAGCATCACTCACAGTAAAACCCTGGGCAAGTCTAGGCCCATAATGTTAGCTCCCTTCCGGGTGATGCAGAACTTGGTAGCAGGCGCATATTGTTGATCATACCTGATGGGCAGGTGGGCCACACCCAGAGTGGAGATGGGAAAATGGCCGTAGCCTAACAGGGGTTTAGCCGCTGCTTCCAGAGGCACGTGACTGAAAAAGTGGTCATATGTGCATTTGTTCAGAATTGACACTTTCGCCCCTGTGTCCACGAGGAGTGGAATGAGAGCTGTGCCCACACGGCATGTGCAGAGCTTGAACGAAGGCTGTGAGGTCTGTACAGTGTTTATGGGGACAGCCGCAGTATCATGGCAAGCAGGGGAGGAGCGACAGCAGCGTGCAAAATGGTTCAACTTGTTGCAGTTACGACAACGTTTCCCCTGGGCAGGGCATGACTGATCTCTGGTTGCATGTTTAGGAGAGCCACAGTTGCTACAGCTCTTGTGCCCCCTCTCCCTGGGCCCCCTGTCCACTCTCTGTACATCCAAACGGTCACTCACCCAGTCAGCCGCCTCTGCAGTCTCTGTGTGCTGAACTGACGGTGGTGATGATGTCACAGGCTCGTGCACAGCGCGGCCGAACTTGCGCGCCTCCATTAGGGCCGTTTCTAACTGCTTTCCAATTACTAAAGCGTCCGTTAATGTCGTGGAGTCTGGCTCTAGTAAAAGTCTCTCCCTCAGTTGGTTACATGACGTTTTCTCTATTAACTGGTCAACTATAAGTCCATCCTCCAAAGCCCCAAAATCACAAAGTCTAGCCAGCTCACGTAATGCTGATACATAGTGGACAACGGTCTCACCCGGCTTTTGCGTTCTCTGATGAAACTCAAAACGGTGCATCCGCCGGCTTCTTCCGGAGCTGAAGTGGGTCTTCAAGGCGCTGTGGCTGTGACGTACTTATCATCCGACAAAGTGAGTGTGGCGAAGATTCGCTGTCCCTCCTGCCCGAGACAATGGCGCAGGAGTGCGCACTTCCTCGCCTCCGCTAGATCCGAGTGTCCCAAAGCTAGCAAATAATCCTCAAACAACGTCAGCCAGCGATCCCAAGGAACAGCTGGGTCGCCGGGAACAGGTAGGAAAGGTGGCGGTGGCGGTAAGACGAGTTCAGACATCCTCGTTCGCCAAATGTTGTGTTTGTGAAGGACTCCATAACCACACCGTGTAGCTTCATTCATGTTGCGTTTACTGAACTGACTGTAATGGAAATTTTACATTTAGATATGTTCTTTTATCTTTTAGATATGTTCTTTTATCTTTTAGATGTGTTCTTTTATCTTTTAGATGTGTGCAACTTTTATTAACATTGAGGATTTATGTACTAATAAGCATTTAAAGGAAGATGTTCATATAAGCAAAAGGACATTATTAAAGATATAATCAAGCTGTTAGAAATGCATAAGTTAAAATAAGCTCTCTGGAACAAAATGTATGTGTGACAAAAATCCAAGTAGCAGAGGGACAATGTGTACTCCAAGTGACCTATTGTTTGCTTCAAGTGTAAAATGTGTGTGTGTGCAGTTTTTTGATCAAGCCAGAGATAGGCAAAAAGTATGAATTTGAGCAATAGCTAAAAACAGGAATTGAGCAGTACTCTAAAAACAGGAAATCTGGACGAAGATGTCATTGTGCTGTCTAGACGAATTTATGTCCAACAAGAGATCTTGAACAAGCATGTTTCCTTGTAAGGTTACAGAGGCAATCTTCTGAAACAGATGCAGCCTACTCAGGATGTGTTAGGGTATATAACCTGGTGGAAGGGATCAGCCCTTCGCCCTTCTCATGTCAGACTCTGTCTGTGTGTGAACTGCCTTTCTTGCAAGAAATAAAACGTTTGATACTTTGACTTTTCCAAGGTTTCCACTTGTCTCCTTCCTCCTAACTTTTCGAATAGAATTATTTCCACGACAAATGGCGACGAGGATGGGATCGCGAAACTGATGACCTCCGGGGAAGAAGCGATTGACTGATCATCCCAAAGACAAGAAGTCTGTGGCTCCAACCCCCATCTTTGAGGGACGGGAGAATTGTGGACACCACGGGAGGCCTAGGTGGACGCGATCCCGAATGAGAAAAAGCACCAAGAGACGGTGAGAGAAAATTATTTACGTGGTAAATAAGAAAATTATTTGCGTATTGAATATTTTTCCTAGAAGGGTCAGAAGCTTTGGAATAAGCCTGAAAGTAATTTCCAAACAGGGTTTGAGAATAAGCCTGAAAGTAATTTCTCGAATGCCATGTATTAATTATTTTCCCAAAAGGGCCAGAGTTTGAGATAAGCCTGATAGTAATTTCTCAAAAACCAGATAAGTGCCTGTTTGAAATAAGCCTGATAGTAATTTTCGAACAGTACATACTTGTTTGGGAAAGACCTCCATCGACGGATGCAGGCAGTTTGAAAGTCCTATATTGACGAATATAGGCAGGTGCGTGGTGGCCACGCGGGGGAAATAATTAATACAGTGAATATAGTGCGTGGTGACCACGCGAGGGGAAAGATTTAAATACGCAAATATAAACACTGATGAGTAAAAGAAATATAAGCACTAATGGGTAATGAAAATTCGAAAAGAGAGGAGGAACAGGTTGATTTTTCTAAGGGCTCATATAAAGTCATGGATAAAATAATGGGAACTTGGTATCATGCTTATGTGCCGTTTTTAAAAAAACAATATGGGTTTAATGGGGGTTTAAGCGTGTCACATTTGACTCAAACCAAAGTAAATTGGGTGACTCATATTGTCAAGAAAAAAGACAAAGACCAGTACAAGAAATGTGGTGAAATCATAGTAAAATGGTTAGAAGAGGCAACACGCAGACAACAAAAACAAGTCTGTCGTGCCATTGCACCATTATACTCTGATCAAGAAAGACAGGAAGCATCAAAGAAAGCATTACAGAATCTTAAAAATGACTGTTCTGATATTGCTGACTCTTTTTCTCCCTTTTGTGGTCAATTTATGAGAATGATGGTGGAAGACGGGGGTTATCCGGCTCATCGCCCACCTGCTCTCAATCCTGGTCAAAGCGGAGCTGCTGCAGGAAGACCACAAACCAGTGCACCATCCGGAGCGCAAGCCAGCACACCAGCTGGTCAACCACCCAGATATACTCCGTCAGAGAAAGAGACAAAGACAATATCGACGACGCGCTCTGGGACAGCGTATAATGAAGAAGGGGGGAAGAGATGCAGCAAAGAGCTAGAACTGCTAAGCACAAACCTGAAAGGCTTAACTTTGCACTCACGAGAAAATGTGACAGGAAAACTTAGCCAAAGTTCGACCAGGTCAACGGGCAAACGGCGTCGAGGGCAGCAACCGTACCCGCGGAATCGACGCAACAGGCACCAGCCTGATGATTCAGAAACTGAGGTAAAGAGTGAAAGCGACGGTGACGACGAAAGTCTCCTAAATCTTCAGGCACCGATGCTCGAAGTAGCAGGACCAGAAGGAGCGGTTCTGGTAATGCGACCATGGACCCAGGAGGACCTGAAACAAGCTTCTGCACACCTGCCAAACATCGAAACAGGTGGGGCAAAACTGGGTGCTGATTTAGCTGTTTTCTGCAGAGAATTCAGACCGACTCTTAATGAACTGTGGAGATTGATGGTTTTGAAATATGGACCAGTGCAAATGGCTAAATTGTCAGACAAGTGGCCAGAAGATTCACGTCTGAAACACATCAACTACGACGATCCGAGCAACAACGACTACACAAAGAAAGTCGAAAAAATAGTCAAAGCCTTGAAGACAGTTCCCTTTCGAAGGGAACTCAACAATACGTCAACAACGTTATGGGGAACGCCTCAGGCGTGACAGGTGTCTGAAATCACTATCAAATCACGTCAATCATATTGACCGGCGACAGCCCGTGAATCATTAGCGTGAATGATTAACGTGCGACCTGGAAGTATAAAGGGGCGCCTTGCACACATGACAAATCATCTCATCGTCTTCAGGGACTGTCTGTTTGAAAACGCTACTCAATGAAACGGTAAGAAAATTAAATGTACAGCACACGAGTGTGCTTTTCCTGCCTGGGAGAAGAGCGCGCACGGGAGATTCTCGAGGGAATCCTCTGTGTGAACTGTGAGCGTTTTTCTTTTAAAACGCTCGCTCTCGTCTGGCCCTCTTCTCGAGTGAAGGGGGTTCAACGTCTGGTTCTCGTGGTCCCGCTCGTGCTGAGGCAGAGCGGCGACTTGCATCATGGGCTTCCAGATAGAGCTCGTCGATCATCTTGAGAGTGCTGTAAACCTCTCAGATGATTCGACGGCTGACGAGGGCGAACTGCAGGTCGATGACGAGGATTTTTCACCGACGGTTTCCTGCAGTTGCGGCTCTTCAGGACGAGCAGGAGATGGCTGAGGAGGTTTATAATCAGGTAGATCCTGAACCCTCTCAGCCACCCTGCCCCGTGTATGCAGGTCTGGTGGATGTTGTGGAGCGCGCCGCCAACAGGCTGTAGCTGCCATGGCAACGCGCTAGAGGAGAGACCGCTCGCGGTAGGCTCGGCGATCGGTTTCTCCCCGGCCATACACCACCAGCTCAGGTGAGCCTTCCATTCCTTCCTGATCTTCACACGGAGATCGAGAGGGCATGGAAGAGCCCATACTCTGCCCGTATTCACTGACATCAGCGGGTTAATTTCGCTGATGTTGATGGGATCGCAGAGCATGGGTATGTGTCGAGGCCGCCCATTTGACGAGTCGTTTGCAAACTATCTCGTGTCTGGGCAGGCGTCGACACTGAGAGCTCCAACTCTGCCATCCAAACCGCTAAAGACAACAGCGCGTTTGAATGGCAGAGCATACACGGCAGCAGTTCAGGCTGGTGCTTCCCTGCACACCATGGCGGTGCTGCAGGCATACCGGGCCGACCTGCTGCAGGATCTCGACCAGGGGGCAGGGATGTCCCCTGAGGCGGTTACTGAGCCGCGCCGAACCACGTCTCTTGCGCTCCGGGCCACCAAACAAACTGCTGCCACGATCAGTCGGTCGATGGCGGCGATGGTGGCCACGGAGAGACAGCTTTGGTTAAACCTGGCCGACGTTGAGGAGAAAGAGAAGGCCTTTCTCCTCGATTCGTCGGTTTCGCCCTCTGAACTCTTTGGCCCCCTCCGTGGAGGCGGGGCTTGGGAAGTTCAGGGAGGCGAAGGCGTGCTCAGCTGCTTTTAAAAAAAAAAAAAAAAACCTGCATACCGCTGAGATCCGGTTCCACGCCCAGGCAGGCGGGAGGGCCTAGCCCTTCACGGTCTGAGGACCGTAGACAGGGCCAGAGAGCCAGTGTCGCCTCTCGTGCGCCCCCTCTGTGGAGGAACAGGGCACAGGAAAGGCGTGACTCCCGCTAGAAGAGGGATCTGAGGGAGGTTATCCAGCACAAGCGCATACAGCGTCGCTGATGGATAATCTCCCCGGAGGGCTTCAATAAAAAGAGAAATCCAGCCCTCTCCTCTCTTCTGACTCCCCAGACGTGCATTACATCAGGCCTGGCGCTGGGCCTATGATAAGAACGATGTTCCAATGGCCCGCCTAGGCTTGGTTAGTAGAAACGCCTCTTTCAGGCATGTAAAGTGGTGGACCCCAGGTTCATAAAGAACTATCTGGCGAGTCTTCACTCCGCACGCCGCAGGTGAGCTGTCTGGTCTTTTCAAGAGTCAATTTTTGTGAATTAAAATTCCGAAATGTATCTCTCTACAGACCTCGTTCCCTGTATAGAGCTATGGGGTCATGTCATTTGCTATGTCATCAGGTAATAAGGTAAGAGAAGTTTCCTGGATTATTAGGGCCCTGAAGTTCCCCATTAGGTGGCCAGAACGATAACTATGTTAGCCTTCGGGCTGTTAGCCAACTCAGGGTAGAGTAGTTGGTCTCTCTCTTAGAAATTTTTACTTAGAGTGTTGACTGACGCTAGAGCTTCAGATAGATCTTATGTCCGGCCCACGGGTCCGTTTGACTTCTTCCTGAGTATTTCGCCCCTTGAGCTCTGTTTGGGTTTTCATTAGGCTGAGCGATCATGCAGCCCTTTGTATGGAATAATACAGACTATATTCTTTAGTAAGGCTGTGGCTCCTCCGAGCCCTCAGATAGATCTATGCCTGCAGGCTGGCCCTCACCAGGGCCGCCTCTGTAGCTGGCCTAGGCTGTGCCAGGGATAATAGAAGTGCTCTGCTAAAATTTAGCATTGCTTCCTCTGAACCTTCACTTTGTGAATGTAGGTTTCTAGCATCCCTGTATAAACAGCCTCCTCCCATGGGAGTCGTTAGGCCAAGGCCCGCCCCCTTCTCTGCATTCTGGGGTGACTAGAGTAATGCAGCATGGTGCAGAGGATGGTTTGTAAGGACATGGTAGGCCTCAAACAGGCCTCCGTGGTATATATGTCTTTATTGAGCAGGGTTAGGCCGTCTTTCGCTTCACGAAGAAGACTGGGTTTCCTGCCCGACCCTGCCATGCAGAACTGGCCTACGGATTTATGCCGCCAGTTTAGGCTTCACTCACCTCGCTGAGCTACTGCTCGAGCGCTAGGTTGTAGGTGGATGGCTTTCATTCAAGCCCCACTCCCCTAGGTTGGGCACAGATAAATTTCTGTCACCCCTAGAGCCGCTGGTAGGCCCGGACCCTGGTAACCTCAGGGTGAGGTGTGAGTATCCCCCTGTGATACAGGGTAGGTCTGAGCACTTCACTCCCAGTTCTGTTTATCCTACCTCGCACCACTATGGCTCGGGTCGAGTATGAAGTAAGCTTCACTTCTTCTTTGGTCGAAGTACGCTCCCCTGAAGCCAGAGCATTGCCCTGAGCTGACGCCCATGCATAGATGGTAGGCCCCTGACTAATGGGGCCTCCGTTGAGGCAGAGTGGCGTATGTTGTACTCCCCTTGTTTTAAGGGTGCTAGCTTTTTTGCGGAGTACACTGCAATGGGCAATGTGATTAGGCACCAGGATGCTGTAGGCGCTGCGTAAACAGCTTTGCTGCCAACGAAGGCTGCGCCATTAGGTAGTAGGCCTCAGCAGGCCTCCTTGATTGGACAGCCCCCTAGAGGGCACTGTAGGCCAGCTCACTTTACGTGGTTGGCCTTGGTGGTTCGGGTAGTTGACTCACTGATGGGTAGTAGGCCTTAAACAGGCCTCCTCGGAGGTGAGTCCCAACATTGTGGGACATACCTTATAGCGCTACTGGAAGCCCATTAGTAAATTATGCTTGTGTAGTATGGTTCCCAACAGTGTACTTTATAGCAGAATATGACTTGCTATTAGCTAGTAGGCCCGACCAGGCCTCCCTGATAGGCGAGTCCCCAGCTGGCTGGCCTTAGCAGGCCACCTTATACTATCACCCGGACTCAGGGCTCAAAGCTAACAGTGGTTATCAGGTAGTAGGCCACTCAGGCCTCCCTGAAGGTGAATTCCCACTTAAGATGGTTATCAGGTAGTAGGCCTCAGCCGGCCGCCCTGAAGGCGAATTCCCACTTAAGTTGGCTATCAGGTAGTAGGCCTCTCTGGGCCTCCCTGAATGTGAGCTCCCAAATATTGTGGCTGTCAGGTAGTAGGCGGCTCTGGGCCTCCCTGAATGTGAGCGCCCAAATATTTTGGGTGTCAGGTAGTAGGCCTCACCAGGCCTCCCTGAAGGTGAGTTCCCACATGCTGTGATTATCAGGTAGTAGGCTCCTCCAGGCCTCCTTGAATGAGTACGGTCAGGTAGTAGGCCTCACCAGGCCTCCCTGAAGGTGAGCTCCCCACATACTGTGGTTGTAAGGTAGCAGGCCTCACCGGGCCTCCCTGAAGGTGAGTTCCCACATACTGTGGTTATCAGGTAGTAGGCCTCTCTTGGCCTCTCTGAAGGTGAGCACCCCACATACTGTGGTTTTCAGGTAGTAGGCCTCTCTGGGCCTCCCTGAAGGTGAGCACCCCACTTACTGTGGTTATCAGGTAGTAGGCCTCACGGGCCTCTCTGAAGGTGAATTCCCACTTACGTTGGCTATCAGGTAGTAGGCCTCTCCGGGCCTCCCTGTAACGTTCCCTAGTGGTGCTGGGTTTATGAAGCTAGTGGTCTCTTGCTATCAGTTTCAGCTAGCCTTAATAGGCAGCTCCTGAAGGCGAGCTTGCGCCCTGGCTCGCTAAAGTGTTAATTCTCTGCTATTGGTTCCCTCCCGGAACTTTTTCTGCCTACAGCCTGGTTTGCCTACCAGGCAGACCTGTGCTCCCCTCACCGAGGGTCTCTATGAGCATGCGGCTTCCTGAGTCTGGTCAGACGGTCGTAGGCCTCTCGTGAGGCCTCCCAGTTAGATCAGCCCTTAGGCCTTCACAGGCCTCCTCAGTGTTTTGAAACACAGACACTGGGTTGATCCGTGGATCGAGTAGAGAAACTCCCCTCGCTAGCAAGGGTTGGAAAGCACTATGCTGAGTCATACTCTCCGGGATATCCCGTCTCTGAGATCCGGGCCGAGTGGTTCACTGCCAGCTTCGCAGTCCCTCGGGTTGGATGCCTTTCTTAAGGCTTTGTTGTCCAGAGGCTCTGTCTTCAGACAGACAGGCCAGATTTGGCCAGACTAGTGTCTATGTACTGACGCCAGGTCAGGCCGTCCTGGTGGCATTTCGGGGTGAGTACGTTCCCCTGAATAGTGACTGGCTGGGGTTCCTTCGGGTTCCCTAGCCACATTCCCTAGAAGGGACCCCTTCTAATCGGAAGTTGTGGTTCCAGGCCCGGAGCCGGCCCAGGTAGACCTTTTATTTAACCATGTTTATGAAGGTTTTTCTGTGAGGCTGTAGCTTGGGCTATGACCGTAGGGAATGCTGTCACTGACAGCCCAGTGTGACCTGAGGGTGAGTGGTTCTAGCGTTTCATTTGAAGTTGCTGGTTCTGACAGTTGTCACTGCCACTTGGCATGCACTCCCCTTAGCATGGCGGAGTTGGTATATCGTTCCCCATAACGTCGTTGACGTATTGTTGAGTTCCCTTCGAAAGGGAACGTCTCAGGTTACGACTGTAACCTATGTTCCCTGAGAACAGGGAACGAGACAATACGTCTCCCTGCCATGCCTCGGGGCTTGCCTACCGTACAGTCCCTTCAGACGATAAGGTGATTTGTCATGTGTGCAAGGCGCCCCTTTATACTTCCAGGTCGCACGTTAATCATTCACGCTAATGATTCACGGGCTGTCGCCGGTCAATATGATTGACGTGATTTGATAGTGATTTCAGACACCTGTCACGCCTGAGGCGTTCCCCATAACGTCGTTGACGTATTGTCTCGTTCCCTGTTCTCAGGGAACATAGGTTACAGTCGTAACCTGAGACGTTTTTCCACGCACGTTGGACATTCACAAAGTTCGGCAATGTACTCAAGGAAAAGATGAAACTACGGAAGCGTATTTCCTACGACCGAAAGAGTGCTTTGATCGACATGGTGGTATGGATAAGAGACAACCGCCAACGGACCCGGATGCGGGACCTATGGGGTCTGATCCATATGATGATTATTTAAGGACTTTGTTCATGGATGGACTTGATAAAGAAATTTCCAAAGCGATTCAGAAAACCTGTGTTGGGTGGCAACTGACTTCCACAACGGAAATCAGACGGCATGCGAGACATCATGAAGAAATGATAAAGACGAGACAGACAACCAAGACCACCAAGCAAGACAAAGATCTTTCTCTAGCTCTGATAGCACTGCACATGAACAACAACAACCCCAAACCAAACCGCTACCACTATAACCAAAGAGGTAGTGGAGGAAGAGGCAGAGGATGTGGTCGTGGCAGAGGTAGACATTTTTCACAAGATCAACAACGTCCAGATCGAGACACTTGTTTCATTTGTGGACAGAAAGGACATTGGCGTGACGCTTGTCCGCAAGCAGCAGCCTACAAAGCAGATCAGGCGGATTGAGAGAGGGAGGGTGCGAGCAACGGGTTTCCTGTCTCCCCATCAGATAAGTATCATTCTCCTTTAATTTCTGACTTTGCTCTGTGCAATGAAGATGGGCTTGCTAATGTTTTCTATAAGGCGCATAAATCCTTACCTTTGATAAATAAACGTTCTTGACAAGACACTGTTATTTTTAATTGACACCGGTGCAACATTTTCCTTAATAAAAGAAACAGAATTGACACAGCCAGTTTCACGTTCTGGGAAAACAACTTTTTCCAGAAGTGCCACGGGTCATGTGGTCAAAGAATCATTCTCAACGCCGCTTGAGTGTTCAATTGATGGGAAAATTTTTTAGCATTGTTCCCTTTCGAAGGGAACTCAACAATACGTCATCGACGTTATGGGGAACGCCTCAGGCGTGACAGGTGTCTGAAATCAAGTATCAACTCACAGCAATCATGTTGACCGGCGACAGCCCGTGCATCATCAGCTCGAATGATGAGCGCGTCAATCTGGATGTATAAAAAGTGTGCCTTGAAACCGTGACAACATCTTTTCGTCTTTAGGGACTGTTTGTCTGTTTTGAGTAATCAACAATGAAGCGTGCAGAGAAGGGGAAAATACTTTCCGCAAGTGTGCCGACCCGTGTCCCAGATATTTGACACCGGAGGATTCACACGATCTGTGCGTTTTCTGCCTGGGAGAAGATCACGCGCGGGGAGTTCTCGAGGGAACTTCCTGCGCAAACTGTGAGCGTTTTTCTCTGAAAACGCTCCGTTCTCGTCTGTCCCACTTCTCGAGGGAAGTGGGCGCGGCATCTGAACCCCGCGGTGTTGGTCCCGCTCGGGCTGAGGCTCAACGGCGCGTGAGCTCGTGGGGCTCTCAGATGAAGCTGGCAGATCAGCTGGAGAGGGGCGTTAACCTCGCGGATGATCTGCCAGCTGACGAGGATGAGTTACGGGTCGTTGTAGAGGAGGTTCTTTCTCTTTCTGATGGATCTGTGACTGATTCTCTTCGGGCCGGGCAGGAGTCGGCTACTGATGATATCAGTCTGGTTAGGACTTAACCATCTCAGCCCTCCTGCCCAGTGTACGCTGATTTGGTGGATGTTATGGGGCGCGCCACCAACAGATTGCAGTTGCAGTGGAGGCGCGTCCGGGAGGAACCTGTTCATGGTGTTTTGGACGATCGGTTCCTTCCTACCCATAAGCAACCAGCTCGGACGATCCTTCCATTCCTTCCCAATCTCCATTTTGAGATCGAGAGGGCATGGAAGAACCCGTTCTCCGCGCGTCTTCATCTACATCAGCAAGCTAGTTTCGCTGCTGTGGATGGGGCTGCGGAGCACGGGAATGTGTCGATGCTGCCGGTCGAGACGTTGGCTAACTATCTCGCCTCTGATCGGTCTTCGTCACTGGGAGCCCCGACCCTGCCATCCAAGCCGCTTAAGATTACATCAGGCGGCTATGGTGGCCACGGAGAGGATTCTGTGGCTCAACCAGGCTGACATCGGGGAGAAAGAAAAAGCCTTTCTCCTCGATTCGCCGGTTTCGCCTTCTGAGCTTTTCGGACCTTCCGTTGAGACTGTGGTCGATAAGTTCAGGGAGGCGTGGGCGCGCTCTGCGGCATTTAAGAGCTGCATGCCGCGGAGGTCCTCGGCCCAGCCCAGGCAGCCGGGAGGGCATGGTCCGTTGTTGTCTGAGGATCACAGACAGACTCAGAAGGCCAGTGTCGCTTCCTGTGCATCCCCTTCTCCTAGCAGGGGGAGCAGGGCGCGCAGGAGGCATAACTCCCGCGGGAGGCAGGATCTCAGGGAGGTGATCCAGAGTAAATGTTCTCGGACTGAACGTTAGACATCACCTCCCTGGATCTTGTCTCTTAACCATTGTGAAGCAGTAGAACTCAGGTTTCTGAGTTCTTGAATCCTGGTGTGCTTCATTTCGCACGCTGCAGGTTTTATGTTGAGTGAAAATGTTTTTTTCTGCGCAAATAACATTTTTCTCTTCTTTTCAGAACTCGTCTCCTGTACAGAGCCGGGGACATGTTTGGCAAGCAAAGGTAATGTAGAATTGTAAGGTGAGCTGAGCTCCCACATGTGGTCGCCAGGTTACAGGCCTCACCAGGCCTTCCAGGCTATGAGCTTCCATATGTCAGGTCACAGGCCTTATCCAGCCTTCCTGAATATGAGCTCCCACATACTGTGGTTATCAGGTTACAGGCCCCACCCGGCCTTCCTGATATGAGCTCCCACATACTGTGGTCGCCAGGTTACAGGCCTCACCGGCCTTCCTGGTTATGAGCTCCCACATACTGGGTTTCAGGTTACAGGCCTTACTAGGCCTTCCTGAATATGAGCTCCCACACACGGTGGTCGCCAGGTTACAGGCCTCGCCAGGTCTTCCTGGTTATGAGCTCCCACATGCTGTGGTCGCCAGGTTACAGGCCTTACTAGGCCTTCCTGAATATGAGCTCCCACACACGGTGGTCGCCAGGTTACAGGCCTCGCCAGGCCTTCCTGATAAGAGCTCCCACATACTGTGGTAGCCAGGTTACAGGCCTCACCGGCCTTCCTGGTTATGAGCTCCCAAATACTGGGTATCAGGTTTTAGGCCTTTACCAGCCTTCCTGATATGAGCTCCCACACACGGTGGTCGCCAAGTTACAGGCCTCACCCGGCCTTCCTGATAAGAGCTCCCACATACTGTGGTAGCCAGGTTACAGGCCTCACCCGGCCTTCCTGATAAGAGCTCCCACATACTATGGGAGCCAGGTTACAGGCCGCACCGGCCTTCATGATATGAGCTCCCACCTTCTGTGCTCGCCAGGTTACAGGCCTCACAGGCCTTCCTGATATGAGCTCTCACCTTCTGTGCTCGCCAGGTTACAGGCCTCACCCGGCCTTCCTGGTTATGAGCTCCCACATGCTGTGGTCGCCAGGTTACAGGCCTTGCCAGGCCTTCCTGGTTATGAGCTCCCACATGCTGTGGTCGCCAGTTTACAGGCCTCATCGGCCTTCCTGATATGAGCTCCCACATACTGTGGTCGCCAGGTTACAGGCCTCACCCGGCCTTCCTGAGTATGAGCTTCCACATGCTGTGGTTGTCAGGTTTCAGGCCTCACCGGCCTTCCTGATATGAGCTCCCACTTACTGTGCTCGCCAGGTTACAGGCCTCACCGGCCTTCCTGGTTATGAGCTCCCAAATACTGGGTATCAGGTTACAGGCCTTACCAGCCTTCCTGATATGAGCTCCCACCTACTGTGGTCGTCAGGTTACAGGCCTCACCGGCCTTCCTGGTTATGAGCTCCCACATTCAGTGATCACCAGGCTTCAGGCCTCCTCGGCCTTCCTGGTTATGAGTTGTCACATGTCAGGTTTCAGGCCTCACCAGGCCTTCCTGAATGTGAACTCCCACTCACTGTGGTCGCTAGGGTGTGGTTGTGAGCTTTCACATGTCAGGTTGCAGGCCTCATCAGGCCTTCCTGAATGTGAGCTCCCACACATTTTGACTATCAGGTTATAGGCCAGATCTGGCCTTCCTGGTCATGTCAAAACCATACTTATGGTAAGTCACATGATGGAACATCTTGTGTACTTTCTAAAATCCATTTTTATGGTAAGGGTCATGCGCTGTACGCTTCAGTCCCTTTCTATGTGGTCCAGACCCAAGTCTTTCACCTCGGGTCCCACTCTAGATCTCGTCAAAATATGCTACGACAGACGCCTTTCTGGCTAACTTCTTCATTCTGATCCAGGCCTTTTCTGGACTCAGAATTACTAAGTACATGCACTTTTGTTTCATGTACTTTCTAATGTAGCCCCCATGTGGTATGGTTGTCAGGTTGCAGGCCTTATCAGGCCTTCCTGGTTATGAGCTCCCATATTCTGGGTCTCAGGTTACAGGCCTCACCGGCCTTCCTGATATGAGCTCCCACACACTGTGGTCGCCAGGTTAGAGGCCTCACCCGGCCTTCCTGGTTATGAGCTCCCACATGCTGTGGTCGCCAGGTTACAGGCCTCACCCGGCCTTCCTGGTTATGAGCTCCCACATGCGGTGGTCGCCAGGTTACAGGCCTCACCCGGCCTTCCTGGTTATGAGCTCCCACATGCTGTGGTCGCCAGGTTACAGGCCTCGACCGGCCTTCCTGGTTATGAGCTCCCACATGCGGTGGTCGCCAGGTTACAGGCCTCACCGGCCTTTCCTGATGTGAGCTCTCAGGTACTGGAGCTCCCCACATAGGGGGTAATCAGGTCTTTGGCCTCAGCAGACCTTCCTGGTTTTGATCCCTCTCTTACTTCCTCAGTGTTCAGGACGAGCACTGGGTAGGCCCATGGATTGAGTGGACGACTTCCGTCATTTCTTGAGGTTGAGTTACACTCTCCAGGTGGTCCCGTCTCTGTGATCCGGAACTGAATGGTTTCTGCCAGCTTTGCAGGCCTTCAGTTTTGAACGCCTTTTCCAAGGCAGTTTCCAGAGGCTCTGTCTCGGACAGACAGGCAATGGCCAGACTGTGCGTCTTAGTATAGATCATGCCTGGTGGCATGTCAGGAGGCATGTTTTCCTGTATAGTGACTGGCTGGGAGTCCCTTGAGTCCCCTAGCCACACTCTCTGGAAGGGACCCCTTCTATTTGGAAGTTGGTCCTAAGCCTTTGAGCTGGCCCAGATATACCTCCCATGAACTATGTTCTGGCAGTTTTCTCGGTTCATTAGCTTGGGCTATGACCGGTAGGGAGTGCTGTCACTGACAGCCCAACGTGACCTAGGGTGAGTGGTTTTTAGTGTCCTTTGTATTACTGGTGATGACAGTTGTCACTGCCATTGGGCATGCACTCCCCTCAGTATGGCGGCGTGGGTATTTCGTTCCCCATAACGTCGATGACGTATTGTTGAGTTCCCTTCGAAAGGGAACGTCTCAGGTTACGACTGTAACCTATGTTCCCTGAGAACAGGGAACGAGACAATACGTCTCCCTGCCATACCTCGGGGCCTGCCTGCAACAGTCCCTTCAGACGATAGGATGTTGTCACGGTTTCAAGGCGCACTTTTTATACATCCAGATTGACGCGCTCATCATTCGAGCTGATGATGCACGTGCTGTCGCCGGTCAACATGATTGCTGTGAGTTGATACTTGATTTCAGACACCTGTCACGCCTGAGGCGTTCCCCATAACGTCGATGACGTATTGTCTCGTTCCCTGTTCTCAGGGAACATAGGTTACAGTCGTAACCTGAGACGTTTTTTGATTACTCAAACATGTCCAGTAAATCTACTGGGTCGAGATTTACTTTGTAAACTGGGTATTTCTGTTCACTGTACTGCTGAAGGGATTTCTGCTGACATGAGAATGCTGTACGAAGCTGCAGGGGAAAAACCCTTGTTTGTGTATGAATGGCAAATTTCTAACACATGTCTGACCACAAAGGCTCACGACAGAGTGTTGCCATCTTCTGAATTTATGAGTGACACAGATTTGCACTGTACTTCACATGTCAGCACTGACCCTGATGATGAATATGCTCAGCGATGGGTTAATGTTCCTGGTGATGTGGAAGATATAAAGACAGATTATCTTTATTGGACAAACCACTGGTGTGTTTTGAATGTGAAACTGACTGACGAACAGGCAATGTTTTATGACGTGAAAAATGCACAGCCACATATTTCACTGGCCAAACCAGTGAAGGCTGAATGGCGTGACGCAGGTCCATTCATGGCCAAGTGCCATGAATTGACCGACTGGGTCATAATAGATCAAAAGAGACTGATCTGCCAAAGCGAAAGTACCGGATGGTTCAAACAGCCATGTCATAAAACATTGAGAGGGTTGCGAGCAGTCACAGTGTTAGAAGAGGAAATGAGTTTTGGCAGTCTGACCTTATCGCACCTCCCTGTCATCCCGGAGGGGTTGGAGGGAGTTCCGAGTTGTCTATGGGCTAAAGATAAATATGATGTAGGTCTGATTGCTGATTGTGAGCCGATTCGAATTAAGCCTAAATCTGACTACAGGCCAAAGAAAATGCAGTATCCGTTGAAAAAGGAAGCAATTGAGGGCATTACTCCGGTGTTCAATTCTTTGTTGGAAAAAGGGGTTATTGTTGAGTGTCCGGACTCGCCTGTCCGAACACCAATTTTTCCAGTAAAGAAAATAAGAGACCACAACGAAGCGGCTGAATATCGATTCGTGCAGGACTTAAAAGCTGTTAATGAGGCAGTCTTCGCGAGAACGCCGTTCGTCCCCAATCCGTACACGATCTTATCTCAAATTCCAGCTGGAACCAAATGTTATACATTGGTTGACATTTCAAAAGCGTTCTTCAGCGTTCCAGTACATCCTGACTCACAATTTTGGTTTGCATTTAATTTAAATGGTAAGGCGTACACCTTTACACGTTTGTGTCAGGGATATTGCGAAAGTCCAACAATTTACAACGAAGCTTTGAAACGCAGTTTAGAAGATTTGGTTCTTCCGCCTGGCATGGCTCTGTTGCAGTATGTCGATGATTTGTTACTTTGCTGTCCAAATGAACAGATCTGTAAGCAGGCTACAATCACATTGTTAACTTACTTGGCAGAGCGAGGCCACAAGGTCAATCCAAGTAAGGTAGCTGTAAATCAAGCCAAAGTCACATTTTTAGGTCATGTGTTGACAGCAAATGGGAAATCATTGTCTGACAAAAGAATCACTGCCATACAGAACATTCCTAAACCGACCACTAAGAAGCAAATGATGTCATTTTTAGGAATGACTTCGTATTGTAGGACATTCATTCCTAGCTACAGCGACAAGGAAGGGCCTTTGTCAGCGTTAATTTATGGCCAGGATATGGCAGCCTCTGACAAATTGATATGGACCGCAGAGGCAGAAAGTGCTTTTTGTGAAATGAAACAGGCATTGCTGAGTTCACCTACTCTTGGCATCCCAAATCCTGATAAGTCATATACGCAGACAGTTGCGGAGAAAAATGGTTACATGTCTTCTGTCCTGTTACAGGAGCATGGGGGCAAATTGAGACCAGTGGCATATTTTTCAACTAAGTTAGACGCAGTAGCGAGAGGACTTCCTGCTTGTCTGAGGGCTGTGGCTGCAGCTGAGAGAGCTGTGGTAGCCTCTAGAGATTTTGTAGGTTTCAGTGATTTGACACTGCTGGTGCCACATGCTGTGTCAATGATTTTATTAGAACAAAAGACTTCTCATTTATCTACAGCACGATGGCTGAGATATAATTTTGTGCTGCTGGAAATGCCTAATGTTACGGTTAAACGTTGTAATGTTTTAAATCCAGCTACCCTGCTCCCAACGGAGCAAGACGGTGAACCTCACTGTTGTGTTTCAGCCTTGGAACAGATATGTAGTCCGAGACCAGACTTGACAGACGAGGCTTTACCCAACAGTGACATGATTATTTTTGTGGATGGGTCATCCAGCAGAGATGACCTAGGCAAAAACAGAGCTGGATATTCAGTAGTTTCCTTAACTGAGGTTCTGGAACAACACTCATTGCCGTCACATTTTTCTGCACAAGCTGCTGAACTGGTTGCTCTGACTGCAGCATGCAAATTGGCAAGTGGCCAACGTGTTACAATTTACACTGACTCAAGGTATGCTTTTGGTGTTGTGCATGATTTTGGGGCATTATGGAAACATCGGAAGTTTCTGAAAGCAGATGGCAAGCATATATTAAACCACCTGCTGGTGAGTGAATTGTTGGATGCTCTGCTGTTGCCAAAGGAAGTGGCTGTTTGCAAGTGCCAAGCTCATACTACGGGTAGTGATGATGTTTCTAAAGGAAACAGAGCGGCTGATTTAGCTGCAAAAGCCGCAGCTCTACTTCCTGTCCAGATAACCACTGCAGCACGGCTGAATGAGGAACTAGGTGACATAGAAATGATGCAGCAGCATGCTTCATCCTCTGACAAGGAGAAATGGAAAAATGCAGGGTGTGTGTATGAGAATGGACAATGGAGGGGCCCCAATAATAAACCGTGTTTACCTTCTCATTTCTTTCAGGCTTATGCTAAGTTGACGCATGGATTGGACCATACATCAAAAAGCGGGATGTTTACTGTTATGCAGAATAACTGGTTTACCAAAGGTTTTTCCACAGTGGCAGCAGATTTTTGCAGCAGATGTCTGATTTGCGGAACTAACAATGTCGGCAGGGGTCAGGCAATGAGACAGGCGGGGCATCCCAGGCCGCCAAGACCATTCTCACATGTAATGCTTGATTATATTGAATTGACACCATCTGACAAAAAGAAATACTGCATAGTTGCGGTGGATATGTTTTCAAAATGGGTAGAAGCAATGCCTACAACAAAGGCAGATGCAAAAGGGGTGGCAAAACTACTCCTACAGGAAATTGTCCCACGATGGGGAATACCTGAGAAATTATCAAGTGACAATGGTTCACATTTTGTAAACAGCGCGATCTCAGCAATTGAAGCATTCCTGGGTACTTCCTGGAAGTACCATTGCTCCTATTGGCCACAGGCAGGAGGCGCTGTTGAACGTGAGAACGGAACCATTAAGAATAAATTGGCAAAAATTTGTGATGAAACAGGGCTTTCATGGCCAAAGGCCCTGCCCATTGCATTGACTTATATGAGAATGAGAAAAAGGGGACGCGCACAGCTCTCTCCATTTGAGATTCTGTTTGCTCGTCCACCTCACATGGGCTGGGAACCACATAATCCTAGACCACTGCCTGAAACCACTCTTTGTGAACATGACATGTTGCAATATTGTGTTGAACTGGATAAGGTGTTTGCTGATATCTCAAAACAGGTCAAAGCAGCTGAGACGGCCCTGCACAGCATCAGGCCAGGTGATTTTGTACTGATAAAGGATCTGAGGCGGAAACACTGGAAAGCGAAGAGGTGTTAGGGGCCATTTCAGGAAAGTCGGGGAGAGGGCTCCGTGGATCCATGGGACGCACTGTCGAAAAGTGCCAGCTCATGCGGTAGCTGCAACGGGGAAAGTGCCAGCTCATGCGGTAGCTGCAACGGTGCCAGCTCATGCGGTAGCTGCAACGGAAGAAGAATCCCATTCACAGCTAACGAGTGCCGAACAGGTGTCAGACTAACCAAAGTTGCTTGTCAGCCTGTCGGTTATTCACTAGAAGACCATCGTCATTGGAGAGAGGACGAATCAATAGTACAGGACGATTCTGCAATTTTAGGAGTAGTCCGCACTGCATCAAGGACTCTGAGGTGTTTTGACGGAGTGGGCATTGCAGTTAACTGTCTAATAATATCTACAAGACCTGCCCTGAGACCAACGATACATAGGGAAACAGGACTCATATCATTTTCACAAGAACATTTTCTTGCCTGGCGAGGTTGCACTGTGTGGCAATATGTTACTAAATCTTATCCTCTTAACTAGCCTGGCCATAGGCCCTAGCACAGGATGGTAGCATAGAGGTGAAAATGACAAGAGGAAAAGGGAGTGAGATAAACATAATATGTGATCCTATTTCAGCAGCAGGACCTGGGTATAATCCAGAGCGTTTGAACAAATGGGGTAAAGCCATGTATTTTTGTAAGGATCCCTGTGCATGGCAAGATGTGTATGGAGGTAACAAGGAGGCTATCAGAGATACGTAGGGCACCAGAAGATGAAGTTGAGGTTACAGTGCCTGAAGCTGAGACATACGAGAACGAGAGCGAACATGAGTTTGACTAAGAAATGAAGTAACCATGGGAAAAATGTACCTGCTGTAAATTACTATGATTATGGAGAAGTAAATGTCAAATTTGTATGTATGTTCTTTGAATGAACATGGGGTGAAATGTAATGGAAATTTTACATTTAGATATGTTCTTTTATCTTTTAGATATGTTCTTTTATCTTTTAGATGTGTTCTTTTATCTTTTAGATGTGTGCAACTTTTATTAACATTGAGGATTTATGTACTAATAAGCATTTAAAGGAAGATGTTCATATAAGCAAAAGGACATTATTAAAGATATAATCAAGCTGTTAGAAATGCATAAGTTAAAATAAGCTCTCTGGAACAAAATGTATGTGTGACAAAAACCCAAGTAGCAAAGGGACAATGTGTACTCCAAGTGACCTATTGTTTGCTTCAAGTGTAAAATGTGTGTGTGTGCAGTTTTTTGATCAAGCCAGAGATAGGCAAAAAGTATGAATTTGAGCAATAGCTAAAAACAGGAATTGAGCAGTACTCTAAAAACAGGAAATCTGGACGAAGATGTCATTGTGCTGTCTAGACGAATTTATGTCCAACAAGAGATCTTGAACAAGCATGTTTCCTTGTAAGGTTACAGAGGCAATCTTCTGAAACAGATGCAGCTGTCAGGAACCAATCAGACACCACATCCTTCACCACACAGCGATCACTCTCCCCAGAATATTAATCACCTGCACCTGTTCACAATCAGTAAGCCTCATCAACCCCTGCATAAAAACACTCACCACAGCCTCACTCATCGTCAAGCCTCCAACAGGAACAGACCATTTCCCGTTGACCTACAAAGCCTCTAAAGAAGTCCAGTTCCAGCCAAGTAAAGTATACTCACCTGTGAATTACTAACCTCTGCATTCCTGTTCCACTACCTCCAGACATCCTGTCCGAGTCCTTGCTTCCTGAAACCCCATCTGGATCCTTGTCCCCTTAAATCCTGGATCTTCCTGAGTCCCGGTGTTCACGCTGAGTTATCTCTCCCACGACGAAATCTGAAAGAGAAAAGACACGTATGAAAGATCTGCAACCGCTTGACATAAAGTAACCGGAAGAGGATCTGCTCACCTGTAATCTGCCTCGCACATAGTGATCCACCTCGTATCTGCACCTGCACTCTGAGAATGCTCACCCTTGCACTTGTGTCACATTTAATAAAGCTGTGTTTGGATTCACTTACCTCTGTCTCCTTGCCTGTATCCTGACAGAAGGCTTGACCAACTACCGCTATGGATCCAACACAACCGCCAACCGCAGCCATTCCAGGGCAACCAGCAACCGATGCGGCGAGTTCGCTTCCACAGCCCACCTCCACTTCCGCGAACCTCACTTCCACGGTATGCATTGCTAGCCCCACGTCCCGACCAGCGCCCTTCTCCGGTCGGGCGGAAGATTGCAATGGCTTCCTGTTGCAGTGTTCGCTCACCTTTGAACAGCAGCCTCATCTGTTTCCCACAGACCGTTCACGAATCTCTTTCATCATTCAGCAGTTATCTGGAACAGCATTAAGATGGGCTGAGTCGCTGTGGGTACAAGAGACTGAGGTTACCAGGTCACTACAAAATTTCATTCACCATTTCAAGGAGGTTTTCGGCCAACCAGTCAGTGATTCCACCATCAGTGATAAGCTAATGCATCTTCGACAGGATAAGAGATCCGTTTCAGAGTATTCCATTGAATTCCGAACTCTAGCTTCAGTGAGTGGTTGGAACGAAAAGGCTCTCCTGGCTGTTTATCGCGGCGGTCTCAATCCTGCACTTCGTCTCCAAATGGCGATCTACGATGACAACCTGGGGCTCGAAAAATTCATACAGCAAACTCTCCGTATTCATCAACGGTCCCAGAGCTGCTATCGAGATACTCGAGTTTCTCACGCCACATCCCCTCACGTCCTCACGAATCGTGAGTCTGAAAAAGCCCCAGAAGAAATGCAAGTTGATACTCACCGGCTCACCCAGGCTGAACGCTCTCGTCGCAGAGAAATGAAGTTATGTCTGTACTGTGGTGTGAAGGGTCATTTTCGACTTGCATGCCCCATTCGGCCACCTCAGATGACGGTAAGCTCCGTTCTGGCTCACCACGCCGTATCGACACCACTCACAATTCCAGTAATCCTGAAAATTCGAACTTTCCATGTATCTGTAGCAGCCATTGTTGATTCCGGATCAGAGGGGAACTTCATATCAGGGCAACTCTGCAAGGAACTTAACCTCAGGAAGGTCGACATCCCAAAGCCATATTCCATTCATGCAGTGACCGGCGAACCCATTAACAAGGGGTATGTTACTTCGCAAATCACACCCATCCAACTGTGTATTGAAAATCTTCACCACGAAATGTTCGAACCTTTCATTCTTCAGAATAGCCAAGCAGACATCATTCTCGGCCGTCCATGGTTAATTCATCACCAACCTACCATAAATTGGCAGTCCGGTAAGATAACCAGTTGGGGATGTCATTGTCCGCTTAAGCAATGCGCACATTCTGCTCCACCAGCTGCAGAACCCGAGAAAATGCTCACTGTGAGTTCCACCTCCATCGAGAGCCCCACGGAGAATCTGTCTACAAACATTCCCTCTTGCTATTCCTCGTTCTCTGACATATTCAACCCGGTTACTGCCTCCAGCCTGCCACCTCATAGACCCTGGGATTGTGCCATTGACCTGGTCCCCGATGCCTCGATTCCCAAGGGTAAGATTTACTCCCTCTCCATTCCTGAACAAGAATCTATGCGGAAGTACATAGAGGAAGCATTACAACAGGGGTACATTCGTCCCTCTACATCCCCTGCTGCCGCTAGTTTCTTTTTTGTCGCCAAGAAGGATGGAGGATTAAGACCTTGCATTGATTACAGAGCCCTGAATCAAATCACCGTCAAATTCAGTTACCCGCTGCCTCTCATCCCAACAGCCCTCGAACAGCTCCGAGAAGCCAGGATCTTCACCAAGTTGGATCTGAGAAGTGCCTACAATCTGATCAGAATTAAAGAAGGGGATGAGTGGAAAACAGCTTTCATCACGCCTGCAGGGCACTATGAATACTTGGTCATGCCGTATGGGTTAGTAAACGCTCCTTCCGTGTTCCAGAGCTTCATGGACGAGGTACTCCGAGACTACCTGGGGAAATTTGTGTTGGTGTATATTGATGATATTCTGATTTATTCCAAGAACCCTGTTGAACATCAACATCATGTGGCCCTGGTACTCCAACAACTCAGGGAATTCACCCTCTTTCTAAAGGCAGAGAAGTGCACGTTTCACCAGACCGATGTCGAATTCCTGGGATACCAACTCAGTGAAAGAGGTGTGGAGATGGACAAACGGAAGACCGAAACCATCATGTCCTGGCCAACCCCACAGTCGGTGAAAGAGCTCCAGAGGTTCCTTGGCTTTGCTAATTTTTACCGACGGTTCATACACCAGTACAGTTTCTTGACTGCTCCTCTTACCTCCCTGTTAAAGGGGAAACCGAAAGTGTTGCTTTGGACCCCAGAAGCTGAGCGTGGCTTTAACGCCCTCAAGGCCGCTTTCACCACTGCACCCTTGCTCCACCATCCAGATCCAGAGAAGGTATTTGTGGTGGAAGTAAATGCCTCCACTACCGGGGTAGGAGGGATTCTGTCCCAGTACTCAGGCTCATCCTCCAAGACCGTACCTTGCGCATTCTTTTCCAAGAAATTATCCACAGCGGAAATCAACTACGACATTGGGAACCGAGAGCTTTTAGCTGTGAAACTTGCCTTGGAGGAATGGAGGCATTGGTTAGAGGGGGCGAAGCATCCATTCTTGGTACTTACGGATCATAAGAACCTCCAGTACTTAAGAGATGCGAAAAGACTGAATCCACGTCAGGCGCGATGGGCGTTGTTCTTCACCCGGTTCCATTTCAAGATTTCTTATCGTCCAGGCTCCAAGAATACTAGAGCGGATGCCCTCTCTCGCATCCATGCCCCAGAAATCCCTAAGGAGGAACCCGAGACCATTTTGCCCAAAAAGTTGTTTGTCAATCCCATCCAGTGGGAGATCAACGAGCAATTATTGGAACTGTCACGACAACAACCTCGAATCCCAGGGTGCCCCCCCGAGAAGATTTACGTCCCAGAGGACTTCCGCAACTCTCTCATTGCTTCAGCTCACTCCTCCGTAGGCACAGGTCATCCCGGAATAAATAAAACGTTCACTACTCTCCAAGTCAAGTACTGGTGGCCCAATATGCAGCATGACATCACAACATTCATACAAGGTTGTATCCCCTGTGCCATGTCCAAGGTTCCCAGAAATCTCCCTGTGGGTAAACTCGTCCCGCTTCCAGTTCCACATAGACCTTGGTCCCACATTGGAGTGGATTTCGTCACGGACCTGCCTGCCTCCGATGGTAACACCTGTATCCTCGTAGCCATTGATCGGTTCTCCAAGGCATGTAGGCTGATTCCTCTGAAAGGGCTCCCCACGGCTTTTGTCACTGCTGAACTTCTGATGGAGCACGTCTTCCGGAACTACGGCATCCCAGAGGACATCGTGTCTGACAGGGGACCCCAATTTATCTCCCGAGTTTGGCGAGCCTGTTTCACCCTCATGAACGTGACCGTAAGCTTGTCATCAGGATACCATCCACAAACAAATGGCCAAACCGAACGTAAAATCCAAGATGTAGGGCGATTCCTGCGTACCTTCAACCAAAACATCTGGAGTCGTTGCCTCATTTGGGCAGAGTACGCACAAAACTCCTTCAGACAGTCATCCACTCAACTGACTCCTTTCCAGTGTGTGCTGGGTTACCAACCCCCACTGTTTCCATGGTCCGGCGAACCTTCAGAAGTACCAGCAGTAAATAAGTGGTTTCAAGAGAGCGAGGGAGTGTGGAACCAAACTCATCATCTTCAGCAAGCAGTAAATCGCCAACGACATTTTGCAGATGCTCACCGCCGTCAAACTCCCGAATACCAACCCAGACAGTTAGTCTGGCTCTCCACTAAAGACATCCGTCTACGCCAACCTTGCCGCAAACTCAACCCCAGATACATCGGACCGTTCCCCATCGTAAGACAAGTAAACCCAGTCACTTATCAACTTCGCCTACCTCCAGAACATCGGATCCATCCCACGTTTCACGTCTCCCTCCTGAAACCTCACCACCCACCTGTACCCCAATCAGCCACAGAACCGGTCCCTGAGGATAACCCCCCGATACCAGCCCATCTATTTGATTAATGAGATTTTGGACTCCCGACGTCGAGGTGGTCAGATTGAATATCTCATAGACATCCTGTCCGAGTCCTTGCTTCCTGAAACCCCATCTGGATCCCTGTCCCCTTAAATCCTGGATCTTCCTGAGTCCCGGTGTTCACGCTGAGTTATCTCTCCCACGACGACATCTGAAAGAGAAAAGACACGTATGAAAGATTTGCAACCGCTTGACATAAAGTAACCTGAAGAGGATCTGCTCACCTGTAATCTGCCCCGCACATAGTGATCCACCTCGTATCTGCACCTGCACTCTGAGAATACTCACCCTTGCACTTGTGTCACATTTAATAAAGCTGTGTTTGGATTCACTTACCTCTGTCTCCTTGCCTGTATCCTGACAGCAGCCTACTCAGGATGTGTTAGGGTATATAACCTGGTGGAAGGGATCAGCCCTTCGCCCTTCTCATGTCAGACTCTGTCTGTGTGTGAACTGCCTTTCTTGCAAGAAATAAAACGTTTGATACTTTGACTTTTCCAAGGTTTCCACTTGTCTCCTTCCTCCTAACTTTTCGAATAGAATTATTTCCACGACATGACGAAAAACTCACATTTGTTGACCCTTGCCGTAAATCACTGCCGTAAGCCTTAAAGGCCCCGTAACATGTCACTAGCAGTGCATAGCAGACAGAGTCCAACAGGAAACAATGCTGAACATTTTCAGACATAACACAGACAGCAAAACGGTATGAATACAGAACACTTAAGTACACATTGCCATATCATTATAAAGTAATTCATTTTTTTACTAGATGCTGCATCAGCAGAGAAAGAACAGAAGCTTGCCGTCGAGTCTGAGAGGAATAACATTAACGGCTAACTTACCTCAAGCGATTAAAGCAATGTGACAAAAACACACGCAGACCTGACCCACATGTTTTATGTCGCAATTGTTACCATCTATTTGCATTAGTTTATATCCAGCTGGTCACTTTTATGCATTCATTAGCCGGCGAAGTTGTATTTTTAAAACTAGTGACGTGATTGATTGCTTACATTGATATGTTCATGCAGCCGGCATCAAGTCTAATCAAGTGTTCTAAAATTTAAGCAAATAAAGTGAAAGACTGTACATGTAATATAGGTCTACATTTATGTAATTTTAATGCTCTGGCCTTTGCAGATATTTAAATATGGCCATCTTCTTTAAGCTTGAATCATATAAATGGTAACACTTTACAATAAGATTACAATTTTAGCATTAAATATGGTTAATAAATGTTGTAGAAGTATCATTCATTGTTAGATGTATTTGTATCTCCTTAGTTTATGTAGGCCTACTATGAACTAACAAGAATGATCAAGGTACAATTGTATTGCTCAAATATTAATTCATGCAGTAAAAACCACAGTGGTAAAAACGTATACTGTCAGCTGCATGAACATATCAATGTTGAGAAAGCAAACAAGTCACTAGCTTTAAAAATGCTTGTTTTGTTATTTATTTCAGAAATCCTTGATATATTCAGTTTGTGCTGGTCTGACTTAAATAAAATAGTGTTTAAAAATTACTTTCTGTTTAAGTCAGTTTTGTGTTTGTATAGACCAGGGGTTTTCAACTGGTTCTGTGCCAGGGACCACCATTCTGACCAACAAGTAATCGGCGGCGGGGGGGTGGGGGAGGTGTACTCCTTACCTGTTAGTGGGATTTCTGGGCATGGTGACTTCCACACAGTCTGTCTATTCGTGGTGATATAGTGGTACATAGTGACAGCCTCATATCATTCTCTGGTTCCAGCCTTGCCCTGTACTTGTTCTTTAGATATGCCAGTGTGGAAAAACCGCTCTCACAGAGGTATGTAGTTGGAAAGGGTAAAAGACACCTCACTGCTTTTACTGTAAGCTCTGGAAATTCTGTCTGGCAGCTTATCCAGAACTTCACAAGGGGTTGTGTATCATACATATGCCTCCTGACAGAGTCTGTGGACATCTCTATGAGCTGATCCTCTTCTACAGTAGTTAAGCTTGACCCTGCTGCTGCATCATCACTGAATGGGAGGAGGATCCATTTGCTGTCACAGCGCCACTCATCAGAATCATTGAAGTACTTTCGGAATTGAAGCACAAGCTTCCTCAAATGCTCACACACAATGTCTTTAATGTCAGTGCTGTCAGAATATTCTTCAACTGAAGGGAACATAGCTAAGTTACCACTCTCCACTCTTTCTATCCATCTTGACATTTTTTTAACAAATGCCTCTAGTTTTTCGTAGAGCTGCAGGACGTTTGAATCTCTCCCTTGCATTGAAGTGTTCAACTTGTTAAGCTCTGCAAAAACATCGGTGAGATACGCCAGCTTAGTTAACCAGTGGCTGTCCTTGAACATGTAAGCCAGTTCAGTGCACTCCTTCTCGCACAAGAAAGTATAGATTGCGTCAAGTAGTTCAAACACACGGGCGAGCACCGCGCCGCGAGACAGCCATCTCACCTCTGAATGTTAAAGGAGAGAGGTGTGTTCACTTCCTAAGCCTTGACATAGGGATGCAAACAGGTGTGTATTTAATGCTTTTCGTTTTATCAGGTTTACAGTTTTAACAACAGCATCAAACACCTCGCTGAACTCAACACTGAGATCTTTGGCGGCCAGAGCTTCTCTATGAATCATGCAGTGTGTCCAAATTATCGCCGGTGCTACTTTCTTTACGTGCCCAATCAATCCAGTCTGGCTGCCACTCATTGCTCTGGCTCCATCGCTACATAGCGCCACACACTTCTGCCACAAAATATTGTGTTCTTTGAAAAAGTGATCAAGGGCTGAAAAGATCTCGGCACCTGTAGTTCGCCCTGGCAGTGGTTTGCAAAAGAGAAATTCCTCGCACATCGCACTATTATCCTCGTATCGCACAAATGCCAAAAGTTGCGCGTCATTTGTTATATCTGTCGTCTCGTCTAATTCAATGGAAAATCCCTGAACTGATCGAAGTTTTTCTATCAGCTGCTCTTTCACATCATTTGCCATTTCCTCAATTCGACGTCCGACTGTGCTATCTGACAAAGGAATAGTTTTTAATTTATTAGCACATTCTTCGTTCATCATGGTTTTACACATGTCTATAGCTGCTGGCAAAATCAGCTGCTCTGCAATAGTATGCGGCTTTTTGCATTGTGCAACTCTGAGAGCCACCAGATATGAGGCTTTCAGTGCATTTTCACTGACTTTTGCACTCTTTCTCATGAGCGTCTGCTGTCCTTTGAAATCACGCAACATCTGTTGCATATACTCAATAGGCTTGGCATTTAAGAAGCTGTGATGTGTCACCATATGACGAGAAAGTTTCGACGGTTTCATGGTTTCATTTGAAAGCAACGTTGAACATACAAAACACAATGGTACCTCCTCTCCTGTTTTGTCAGTCGTAACTGTAAATCCATATTTAACATAATCTTCACTGTATTTTCTTTTTGTTTCCCACTACGTTTCCCTGTTTCCTCCGAAGTTGTAGCTTTGTCTGAAGAGCATGCAGCAGAAGCCTGTCCATCTGTCCTGACATCTGTCATTTTCCTCACTAAAAAGCGATCCATGCTGGTGCTGACTAGCAAACGTCGCCTTAGCCTTCCCGCCTTCGTGAAACGTTAGCTAACAGCTCCGCTCCACTCCAAATTTAAATTCACCAATATTAACCGTCTTTTTAATGAAACCTCAATAATGTATTTCCTTAACTCCGAGATGCTGGTCTATTTCGCGCGCAAGATGAATGTGTACGTATATGACGTTGGGGACGCAAAACACAACGTTAGCAAAGCATAGGATAGACCTGATAGGTGCAACGCTAGCCTATCCTGTGTCAGTTTGAATCTCAACTCCTCTATATTATTTTAGATATTTTCATTAAATTTAGTATTCACAGCAATGCGCAAATACATTATGGAAAGAAAGTGATTTTAAAAGTGAAATTACGTAGGCTGGAATGCATGTCACGGACCACATTCAATGCCGCCACGGACCACCAGGGGGCCGCGGACCACCGGTTGAAAACCCCTGGTATAGACCATAACGCATAAAAGGGCATTAATGGGAACATTTAAGAACTTTCTTTAAAAAAGTAACTAAAAAGTTACTTTTAACAGTAACGCATTACTTTTTGGTGTAAGTAATCAACAAAGTAATTGAGTTACTTTTTGAATGAAGTAACTAGTAACTGTAACTAGTTACTACAGGTCCTTCTCAAAAAATTAGCATATTGTGATAAAGTTAATTATTTTCCATAATGTAATGATAAAAATTTAATTTTCATATATTTTAGATTCATTGCACACCAACTGAAATATTTCAGGTCTTTTAACTGTTTTAATACTGATGATTTTGGCATACAGCTCATGAAAACCCAAAATTCCTGGGTTCTGGGTCCTGGGTCCCTGGTACAGACGATGCTACAGTATTCGGCGGCGGAACTTACTCAGCTCCGTTTGCATCCTTTTAATCTTCCGTCAGCTGCACATCTTCCCTTGGATATTGTGTATATACCGCGTCGGAAATATATACATCGCGGGTCTCGGCGGAGTTACAACATTGATGGCTCATGTCAAATACGGTCCTTCTGGTCATCTAAACCACGCCCATCGAGGAGGCTCACACGGACTGTCGACCACAGTGTATTAACCAACCTGGCCAGATTGGTTGGCAACGATTCTGGTAAAAACAATTTTTTTTTGGATTATTTAATATACGATCTCTCTCCAATAAAGGACCTCTGGTGTAAGATCTACTGTCTTACCGCGAGTTTGACTTTCTCTGTCTAACTGAGACATGGCAGAAACCAGATGACTTTTTTCACCTAAACCAGTCTGTTCCCCCAGGATAGAGTTATGTTTGTAAATCCCGTGATACTGGATGGGGAGGGGGGCTAGCAATACTCTATAAAGAGAAATTGAAAGTGTCTCAGTTAACTTTGTCTACATATTCTTCTTTTGAAATAATTGCCTTAAAAATCAATGGTGCAATTCCTACCATCCTCACAACTATTTACCGTCCTCCCAAGAGCAATAATGCCTTTTTAACTGAACTATCTGAACTTTTGACTTATCTATCTTCCATGTCTCCAAATGTAATCATTCTGGGTGATTTTAACATTCATATAGACAATGTCAGTAATGCATTTACATGTGAATTTTTATCATGTTTGGAGTGCGTTGGTATGCAACTATTTAACACACTGCCCACTCATACTAAGGGGCATATTCTTGATCTTGTTTGCTGTTCTGGTGTAACACCTTATAATTGTACTGTTTCTGATCTGGCCATTTCAGATCACCTGCTGGTGTCCTTTTGTGCCAAATTGGCAGTTTTTAAGGTAAACCCGTGTCGTCCGATCACATTTCGGAATATTAAGAACATTGATGTGCCTACTCTTGCTGATGAACTTGCCACCTTCTCCAGTAAATCTGATTTCTCTACTGTAGATGAACTAGTTACATACTACAATGATGGACTGAACATGATTTTAGATGAATTTGCACCTGTGAAAACTCGAACTGTTTCATTTGTACATTCAGCGCCTTGGTTTACACCTGAACTGCGTGAACTTAAAACTAAAGGCCGCAGGTTAGAGCGGTTGTACGTCAGGTCTGGCCATACTGTTCATAAAGAAATGTATGCTGAACATATTCAAAACTATAGAAATGCATTGTCTAAGGCTAAATCTGATTACTACTCCAACATAATTGGAGTTAGTAATGGGAACTCCAGGTCCCTTTTCTTGGTGGTAAACAATATTCTGCAACCACCTGATTCTTTGCAATCTAATATGTATTCCACTGACTTATATGATCTTTTTTTTACTTTTTTTGCATCTAAGGTTGAAAATGTACATCAGCAATTACTTACTGGTAATTTTCACAATGACCCCTGTCAATCTACCACTCACACACCTCCCCACTCTGTTTTTTCTAACTTTACACTACCTACTACTTCAGAGATAGTGGGTCTGATAGGTAAATCTAAGTCTTCGACTTGTCAATTAGACCCTCTACCTACTCCTTTAGTGAAAGCTTTTTTACCAGCCCTGTCCCCATTGATTACTAAATTTGTTCATGCTTCACTTGTTTCTGGTTCTGTACCTTCATATCTTAAATCTGCTATTATTACTCCCATACTTAAGAAACCAGGGGTTGATCCACTTAATTTTGATAATTTTCGTCCAATTTCAAATTTACTGTTTATTTCTAAGATAGTGGAAAAATGTATTGCAGTGCAAATTCATGAACATCTTTCTAATAATAACTTGTATGAACAATTTCAATCTGGCTTTCGTCCCCACCATAGCATTGAGACTGCTCTTGTCAGAATAACCAGTGATCTACTGTTGGCAGCTGACTCTGGGCTTTTATCCATACTTGTCCTTCTAGACTTGAGCGCTGCCTTTGATACTGTCTCACATAAGATACTTCTTGACAGATTAGCTTCTATTGGTATTACTGGTTTAGGCCAGTGCTTGGCTTTGTCTTGGTTTAGGTCATATCTATCTGGACGCAATCAGCGTATTCAATTAAAAGGTTTTCGATCAAGAACATCTACAGTCACCACGGGTGTTCCCCAGGGTTCTGTCTTGGGCCCGCTTCTTTTTATTATCTATATGCTCCCTCTTGGTTATATTTTAAGGAAATACGGGATTAATTTTCACTGTTATGCGGATGACACCCAACTTTCCCTGTCTGCCAAACCCACCAGTTCTTTTCCACCACCATCTTTATCCAGCTGTTTAGCTGAAATCAAAGATTGGCTTTCAGCCAACTTCTTGAAGGTAAATGGCAACAAAACTGAGGCTTTGCTTGTTGGGACTAGATCTGCTTTGTCTAAAACTAATTGTCTTTCTTTGTACATTGACAATACTGCAATCGGTCCTTCTTCACAGGTTAAAAGTTTGGGTGTCATCATGGATAGCACACTATCCTTTGAAGCTCAAATTAATAATATCACGCGGATTGCATACTTCCACTTGCTTAATATTAACCGTCTCCGTCCCTTTCTTTCAAATAATAATACCGCAGTTCTTATTCACGCACTGGTCACTTCACGTATAGACTATTGTAATGCTCTTCTCACAGGTGTTCCCTCCAAATTGCTACATAAGCTTCAGTTGGTTCAGAATTCTGCAGCTCGTGTTCTATCTAGAACACCTTATACTGAGCACATTTCGCCAGTTCTTCAGCAATTGCACTGGCTTCCAGTAAAGTATAGAGTTGAATTCAAGATCCTGCTACTCTCTTATTGTGACGATCGGAAGCTGTAGTGCCCTCGAGAGCCACTGGAGGGCACTCTCTCATTGTGTTATGTTTTCCCCATGGACTCATTATATTATTATGTTCAGCTGTGTTTCATCATTGGTTATTGAGTTCCTGATTTAAACCTGTGTTTCTCCTCTGTCCTTTGCGAAGTCTTGTTACATTGTAAGCGTACATCTCTGAGCATTATTCTCTGTTTTAGTATTCCGTGTTTCCCTGGACTCTTAACCTTTGCCTGTCTTCTGGACTGTTTATGAACCTGTGCTGCCTGCCTCGACCTAAGCCTGTTATCACCACGAGTTACTGGATTGGCCCTTGTTTAACTGTATGCCTGGGTTTATGTCTGCTCATGTTTAAGTTGAAATAAAGTGCTGCACATGAATCCGACCGCCTCTGTCCGTGCGTTACAGAAGACTTCGCCAAACGTGGATCCAGCAGACTGTATTTATCTGCTCACTGCTCACTGGAAAGGCTCTGGAGTGGGCAGGCACATTCTGGGAACCAGGTCGGATGTCATTCACTTCTTACGACGTGTTTATCGCCCTATTCAGAAAGGCTTTTGAACTCCCCGCAGAAGAGGAGGATCCCGTGGAACCGCTCTTGTCTCTGCGCCGGGGAGGTTCGTATGCGGCGGATTTCTCTCACTCATTCCGCACGCCGCTAAAGCCTCAGCTCGCCAAACTGTTTGATCCTCCCTTGAGGACCGTCAGAGGAGCTTTTAAGTTTACCGTTCCTGCCAAACCCACCCATCGTATCGGACCCCTCGAGCCCGTATTCCGCACTGGTTTTGTTGAACCTGCTAATCCAGATACAGTGGAGGTTTCACCGGCCGAACTGGAGTTTGAGCACGTGCCAGCCGACTCGAAAGAATCGAATCCCGAGTCAAGTGAGTCATGTGCCAAGTCAAGTGAGTCATGTGCTGAGTCAAGTGAGTCAAGTGCCGAATCAAGTCCCGAGTCAAGTGTTGAATCAAGTGAGCCAAGTGCCGAGCCGAGTGAGTCAAGTGAGTCAAGTGCCGAATCAAGTCCCGAGTCAAGTGTTGAATCAAGTGAGTCAAGTGCCGAGTTGAGTGAATCTAGTGAGTCAAGTGCCGAGTTGAGTGAATCTAGTGAGTCAAGTGCCAAGTCGAGTGAATCAAGTGAGTCAAGTGCCGAGTCGAGTGAGTCAAGTGAGTCTACCGAGTCAAGTGAGTCTACCGAGTCAAGTGAGTCTACCGAGTCAAGTGAGTCTACCGAGTCAAGTGAATCTAGCCCAGTGACGCGCCGTCGCAGAAGGAAGAGAAGGAGGACTCTTTTAGCTCGTCAGGCTCCGGAGGGTGTTCCCAGGCGCCTCGCCCTGCCGGTCCCGCCTCTGCGTCTTGCCCTGCCTGCCCCGCTACTGCGCCTCGCCTTACCTGCGCCTCTCAAACTTCGGGAGCCTTTTCCAGTGCCGGTTTCCAGCCCGGAGGCTTTAGCTTTAAATTTCCCCAAGAACTTTTTTGGGGGGGGCAGTAGGTACCCTAAGAGGGCCATGGAGGCGGCATCTACGTTGACCTTTGCACTACTATCTACACCTGAGAGGGTCATGGAGGTGGCGCCTACATGGACCTTTGCACGACCACCTTCACCTGAGCTTTCCATGTCACTGGTCCTGTCCAGCCCTTTGCTCCCTACGTCTTGGTCCCCGGTTAAGTGTACTCTGCCCTGGTCCTGTGTTATGTGTGCTCCGTTCTGTTCTCCTGTCTCTTATGCTCCAGCCTGTCTTCCTGCCAAGCATGCTCTGCCCTGGCTACTTGCGGAGCATGTCTCCCCGTGGTCTCGTGCCTGGCTCTGGTCTCCAGGCCCCCTGCCTCTCCACGGGCCTGGCCCTCCATCCCAGCCCCCGTTGACCTCCCCCCGGAGCTCTTAGGAGCGTCTGGAAGCCGCTCCTTAGAGGGGGGGTTATGTGACGATTGGAAGCTGTAGTGCCCTCGAGAGCCACTGGAGGGCACTCTCTCATTGTGTTATGTTTTCCCCATGGACTCATTATATTATTATGTTCAGCTGTGTTTCATCATTGGTTATTGAGTTCCTGATTTAAACCTGTGTTTCTCCTCTGTCCTTTGCGAAGTCTTGTTACATTGTAAGCGTACATCTCTGAGCATTATTCTCTGTTTTAGTATTCCGTGTTTCCCTGGACTCTTAACCTTTGCCTGTCTTCTGGACTGTTTATGAACCTGTGCTGCCTGCCTCGACCTAAGCCTGTTATCACCACGAGTTACTGGATTGCCCCTTGTTTAACTGTATGCCTGGGTTTATGTCTGCTCATGTTTAAGTTGAAATAAAATGCTGCACATGGATCCGACCGCCTCTGTCCGTGCGTTACACTTATAAGGCACTCCATAATCTTGCACCCTATTACCTTTCACAACTTCTCCATGTTTACACTCCTTCACGGGCTCTCAGATCTTCATCTTCAATTTCTCTTGTGGTACCTCGGATTCGACTTACTACCATGGGTGCCAGATCTTTTAGTTATGCTGCTCCCCGCCTATGGAACTCTCTTCCCCTTGATGTTCGCAATAGCGACTGCTTGTTGACTTTTAAAACGCGTCTTAAGACATATCTTTTTATACAAGCTTTTTTATAACATGTTGTATTGAGTTTTTAATGCACCTTATTTGTATGTGGCTTGTTTGTTGTGTGTATTGTCTTATGCAGTGACCTGTTTATTGCTTGTGAGGTGACCTTGGGTTTTATGAAAGGCGCCATTAAATAAAATGCATTATTATTATTATTATAAATAACAAAAAAATATTGCGCCATTGACTTTAGACCAGGTTTCTGTTGGTCAATGACACAGTCTATTTCAGTTCCTCAAAATAGAGCGTTGTTGCCTCAATGCGCCTGAACACACCTCGTTTTAAGACCAGCAGCCCATGGGCGAACAAATGGGCACAAATGCATTTGCTATTTAAACAAAGTGGCACAGGAAAATAATAACTGTGTCGGGCTGAAACTAGCAAAAAACACTTGAGTCGCGTCTGGTGCTGTATTTTGCCGGGTGTATGATTGGAGTGTCAAGAACCAAAAAAGACAAAAAAGCAACATAAATATTATTTTTAAGTCTTCTAGTCATACAATTGCTTTGTGTGAGGAACAGTCCAAAATGTAAGTCTTAAATCATGTAAAATCTTGCCCTTCCTGCTGCAGCATGCAGTTCTCAAATTAAATATGCTCTAATCATGTGGTGACGCCATCATTATAGGACATTTGACATGATGATACATGGTCACATCATGCATTTTCTAATTTATTTCACAGGCATAAATTAGGGTGAATACCAATTTTCATTACATGGAAAAGATAAATCTTTGAGAGTTCTTCTTTTGTGTTCCACAGAAGAAGGAACATCATGTGGGTTTGGAACAGGATGAGGGTGAAACAATAACAACATTCTGATTGATCTACTCCTTTAAAATGACAACACAATCCCACACACCACACATCTGTTGTTTACATGGTAAATCTCAGAATCACTGCACCACAATGGTGGACGCTCTTTGACTCAGGAGAGACAGGATGTGTTTTGACTTTACACTTAGTTGATGCAGAACCCATTTCCATTGAATCAGACCGAAGATGCAGAAAAGGTCAGAAGACCAAATCCAAAAAACAAGTGTAAAGATCAGTGCGGCACACAAGGTGGAAAGATAGTTGGCAGTAAAAAGTCTAACACAATTGAGGCATTGATACTTTAACTACAGAAAGATGCTAATCCAAGCTAAAGATGAACCACTGTATGCCCCACATAATACATCCAGATGTTTTCATTTAGACTTTGTTCTAATGACTAATTTCCCAAATTGTATATTTGAATAGTTTACACTTCTTTTAATAAACGTGTGTGTGGTCCCCCTCGGCCCTGCACACACAATACAGAAGTGACAATCCCTAAACCAAACTCACACCCGTAAATTTTCAGTATTCACACAACAGCATTCTCGGAAAACCTACGCTGTGTGAACGCCCAACTACAGTGCGAGAGAGCACTGCACAAATGTGTGTCTACTGTGTCGTTTTCATGTGTGGTTTTGGTAACTTATATGAGCTGTGTGTGTCATCTGAAGGTTTTAGATCCAGTTCTCCACCGAAACTGCTCCCGTCAGTGTTATGTTTCATGTACATAAGAAATATGTTCTCAGTGTGAAATTTAGCTTTAGACTGCAAATGGATTCTGTACACTATTTTTCTTTTTCAAAGTCTACAATGTAGTAATGACGTAGGGAGACCGGGGAGTGTTGTATCACAGGGTCAATTGTAACTGTCAGTTTAACAAGTCAGAAAATATCTATGGTGATGTCATCTATATAATACACTCCCATCCCATTTTTTAACTCACAGGAGAAGTGGCATGTGACAGAGAACAACAATGTAGATTTAATGAACAAAACTGATTTTCAGAAAGGAAAGTAATTTTTTTGATCAAATTTATTATTATTATTTTGCCTAGCAATTACTGTATCATAGATACAATTATGTGACCTAAAGTAACCTAAGGTAGCTTTTTCTCTATTTTAATTTGATGCTTTGCACTCATGCTAACTTCAAACACACATGCTAAAACAGTTAGCTATGTTATGACTGTTTGGGGTGTGCATAGTTGTAAAATGAATTAAAAATGTTTCTGTGGGGAGCAGGACGAGGTCGAGGGTTGTGAGAGAGCGGCATGAGGCCGGTGGCGTGATTACTGATGAGCGACACCTGCGCGACGCACCGGTCTCGTATCTCTCACGGAGGAGCGACGACTGTGGAGATGGAGAGAGGCCAGGCCTGGACTATTTTATTTGATGTTTTGTTTTATTATGTGGTCGACTGCAGTCTTTACTTTTGCTTTTGTATTTGTTTATTTATTTTATTAAAATCTATTAAATGTTCGCCGGTTCCTGCCTGCTCCTTCCCGTTACAGCTAACCTCGTTAACAGTTACCCCATATAATTATTCCAATGAGTCCAGTTATCAATCACATCGTCTGTCAAGGCAAAGTCATGTGAGTTTTTTGTTGCGCGCTGAGGGATTTATATGGTAAATGTGTTTCCATCCTAGTTTATGCGCATGTCTTCTTATTGGATAAAGTCTCAATTGAACACATACATTTTTTAGAATTTATGCATTTATGGCATTTTCTTCACACATTTTTTTTTTGTGATATCCCTAAATTCACACAATAATAGGCAACATAGCTGACTGAATGTGACAGAAATACAATACACACAAACACTGTTTTGAGCTAAATTTAAAGTCCTAAAATAAATACAGTATAATTTTTTTTGTCACTGTAAATTGTTCACTTTGATCAAAAGTGATTACTGTTTGTTCTTCAATAAAGTTCTTGCATAAATTTCGATTGTGTATGTGTGTGTCTTATTTCAGCAAATACCTCTCACTGTTACATCTATCCCTAACGAGTGTTACAACTCACCTCAGTTGTGAGGTAGGCTGAAACAAAATAACTCTTTGTATTTGACAATAAATCTGTGATTGCGTATGAAGACTAAAAATTTACTGTTTTATGTTATTTTTTAGTTTTATTTTTCTTTAATCATTTGCATAATAATTTCATAATGTATTTTGTGAAGTCAGACTATGTTTGTGCATGTGTGCTGAGCAGAGAGCGGGTATATTTTGCTGAGAGGTTTGCAATGTTTACTTAGCAGAGATGTTCCAATGATGATGATACTTCAAATGTGTACAGCTGATATGCTCTTTCCAAGAAAAGGAATGTTTCAACTGATGCAAATGTACAATTTGTATACCACTAATGTATACACTGAGAAAAAATTTTCTTAATGTGGAAAGTGGATTGTACCATGTGTATGTATGACACATAAGTTCCATTTTAAACATAATCTAAATGTTTTTCTACCTTACAAGGAAGTTGTAAGTCTCTCTGTGATGTATATAAGCTCATTCTTACTGTACCACCTCAGAGAAACATAAAGGCATGATGGGGTGAGAGGAAGGAGAAACATAGAGATGATGGGGAAAGGAAGGGGAAACCCAGAGAAATCATTTACAGCTAGCATGATGGGATGAGAAGATCTGAATGAAGACCTCCTCTCATGAAGCCTTATTCTTATACAGGTCCTTCTCAAAAAAATAGCATATTGTGATAAAGTTCATTATTTTCCATAATGTAATGATAAAAATTAAACTTTCATATATTTTAGATTCATTGCACACCAACTGAAAAATTTCAGGTCTTTTATTGTTTTAATACTGATGATTTTGGCATACAGCTCATGAAAATCCAAAATTCCTATCTCAAAAAATTAGCATATCATGAAAAGGTTCTCTAAACGAGCTATTAACCTAATCATCTGAATCAACTAATTAACTCTAAACACCTGCAAAAGATTCCTGAGGCTTTTAAAAACTTCCAGCCTGTTTCATTACTCAAAACCGCAATCATGGGTAAGACTGCCGACCTGACTGCTGTCCAGAAGGCCATCATTGACACCCTCAAGCAAGAGGGTAAGACACAGAAAGAAATTGCGGCGTGGCATGGAGGCAATCAGCCTGTGGCACTGCTGAGGTGTTATGGAGGCCCAGGATGCTTCGATAGCGGCCTTAAGCTCATCCAGAGTGTTGGGTCTTGCGTCTCTCAACTTTCTCTTCACAATATCCCACAGATTCTCTATGGCGTTCAGGTCAAGAGAGTTGGCAGGCCAATTGAGCACAGTAATACCATGGTCAGTAAACCATTTACCAGTGGTTTTGGCACTGTGAGCAGGTGCCAGGTCGTGCTGAAAAATTAAATCTTCATCTCCATAAAGCTTTTCAGCAGATGGAAGCATGAAGTGCTCCAAAATCTCCTGATAGCTAGCTGCATTGACCCTGCCCTTGATAAAACACAGTGGACCAACACCAGCAGCTGACATGGCACCCCAGACCATCACTGACTGTGGGTACTCCAGTGCTGCTTCTCTGTAGCCCAGGTCAGGTGCTTCTGCCGCTGTTTCTGGTTCAAAAGTGGCTTGACCTGGGGAATGCGGCACCTGTAGCCCATTTCCTGCACACGCCTGTGCACGGTGGCTCTGGATGTTTCTACTCCAGACTCAGTCCACTGCTTCCGCAGGTCCCCCAAGGTCTGGAATCGGTCCTTCTCCACAATCTTCCTCAGGGTCCGGTCACCTCTTCTCGTTGTGCAGCGTTTTTTGCCAAACTTTTTCCTTCCCACAGACTTCCCACTGAGGTGCCTTGATACAGCACTCTGGGAACAGCCTATTTGTTCAGAAATTTCTTTCTGTGTCTTACCCTCTTGCTTGAGGGTGTCAATGATGGCCTTCTGGACAGCAGTCAGGTCGGTAGTCTTACCCATGCTAATATGCTAATTTTTTTAGAAGGACCTGTATGCCTGTATTTCTCTTTGTCTGACACATGATACATAATAAATAGAAATCTTTTGGCAAAAGTAACTGATGTAGCTTCCGTGATTCAACAATAATAGGGGGAAGCAAGTTGTATAGTAGACAAATGTGCTTACTGTGTATCAAAAAGAGTTCTTGCGCAAACAACCACTTAGTTACTGATGCTCAAGCAAAAATGTGTTACTTTCGTCCCCAGCCACCCCTTCTCACAGCTCTGGCTGTTAAGCAGAAGCACGACAAATAAAATGATGTCAGTCCAAACACACTTTAATCAATTCACAAGAAAATCCAAATACAGAGCTATGAGGAGAAACAACTAAGGTGTAGACATAAATAATACCCGACAAACTAAAGGAGAACAAGCATGAACATAAATACACTCAGAAAACAAGGATAATTGATCACACCTGAACTGAATAACAAGGCAGGGAAAAACGGTGCAAACGAAAACAAAGTTAAAAACTGAGGTGATGTGTGACACGCCCCTGAAAAAATAAATAAATATTGCAGCAATTGAATGCAGAAATTGCCTGGGAATGGATGTGTTATTCAAACATTTGTTCCTGTGCTTACTAAAAGTATTTGCAACAGACAAATCAACAAATAATAATAATAATACAAAAAATAATAATACTTATTCCTATACATCCTTAAACACATTGGTAATCAACACTAAAGTATTTCTAGGCAGATAAACATTAAAAAGAAAAAATCTCACAATGGTAACCATTTATATCTTCACTTAGATATGTGTTATCCCAGTCAACACTTTGATCTCACAGTAATCTCACCATGTGGTCACAACATCAGCAATCTGAGTCACAGTGAGATAAAAGTGTAACCTGACAGCGCACTCACTGTGAACTCAAACTACCGCCACAATATGAGCTCATCACAGCTAGAAATGTTATTGTTCTATGAATGTTTTGAGACTATTATGTTATGTTCTTGTAATGTTTTCTGTAGCCATTTTTTTTTTACCAGAATGTTCTCCTAAAAGGTAGAATAACACTCTCTAAAAACATTTTAAGCATGTTTAGTAATAACACTGATAGACCATTATCCCCTAACAATCTTATATAGTTTTAGCTGGAAGTTTTCCAGCAGACACAGGACTGATTGAACCTCTTAAAAGAGTTTGTTTAAAAGTAGTAGTTTGGTTTGGTCACCATTGTGGAGGTCAGTGTTTGCTTTAGTTGGGCCTTGACTATTTGATGTTAATTTATCTCTAGCTGGTGTAAAAGTTTGTTATGGCAAAAGAAAATGTATACAAGTATATTGACTACTTGTTGATAATAAAAGTATTATCTGGAGTATTTATAACTCAGAGTATTTCATATAAATGTGTTTAATACGTTTTAAACCCCTTCATTGAGACAAACCTCAAGAATCAGCGCGTGAATCTCAATAACGGTGACATGCTTCATGCCGCAATGCATTCTGGGTGCATCATACAAAACTCATCAGTGGCTCCCAGAATGCATTGCGGCATGAAGCATGTCACCGTTATTGAGATTCATGCGCTGATTCTTGACGTTTGAGTGTGTCTAGCTGACACAGTAGGTCAAAGTGTTTTTGTATTATAATACAGATTTTCTTTTTATTACATTGTTGGATGTCATGCTTTTGAAACGTTACTATAAATAAATTATATTAAATTAATTACACACATGCCAGTCTAGAAGAGATCAGCTGATCAGAGCACTACATGATGATTATATCATTATCGTCATGACGTCATCATCAAGTAGCTGACATCATCTGATCACATTTTCTCTTACTGTTCTTGCAATAACAAACTGTTACAGCAGCAAGAGAAAAAACAACATTAAAACATCAAGAGTTAAACTGCCCAACTAAAGTAAACACTATATCAAACCAAATTATTAATTTCAATAAATCATCAACATCTAAACCTCTGTTAATCTCAATAAGGACTTTTGTACACATATTACAGGAGTCAATCTGGTTTGTAATAAGTGAAGCTGGTAATGCTGTTTGTATTGTTTAATGATGTTGGAGCCTGACATCAAATGTTTAGACGTCAAGCCAATTTTCATTTTCAACCAAAATTTGACGTCTGAGCGATGTTGGAGGCCACGTCCAATAACATTTCTAGCTGAAGTGACCACTGTGAGGTTATACTTTCAGTGACCTCACATTGTGATCATATGGAGAGATCACTGCGAGATCAACGTGTTGACTGGTTTGTGCTTTAAATTTGAATATTGGTCAAATGTATAATAGTATGTGGTATTGAAGAGGAGAATTAAAGTTTTGTTATTGCATAACTGAGTTAAAGCATATTTATCATCCATTATACATTATTCAAATTAAGCCAGACAATATTCAAATAATCAACATGACTTTCGGTTACCCCTCACGTATCCATATGCATTTGTATTTATGATTTTTTCACTTTGATATTTTTGTGTGCGCACCAATACAGGACAAACAGCTGGATCATAGGCTTACAAGTGGATTTAAAGTAAGATACATTTGATAAAACAGCTAATTGCGGAATATCTAATTGATATTTACTATTATTTAAAAAATAGAAGTACTGTATCCCATTAATGTAATTCTGATGAATGGAGACATAGGCTACTGAAAACAAGCTTTTACATTTGTTTTGTTTTATCAGTATATAGTAAGTCATGGGGGGCAAAAATGGTTCAAGTTTCTGAGAATGAACCAGATAGGCGATCATTATTATTGTTATTAATTCAAGGCCTAGCACAGTGTAATCAAGGGGTGAAAAGTGTCCCTTTTTATGCTATTTTAAAGGCTCCTAATTTTGTATTGAAGGTCTCCTAGAATAGGTTTACATGCATCCAAGAAAAAAAAAAAGAAGAAAAAAAAACTATTTTTTTTTATAATATATATTGCAGCATCACCTCTTTTCTCACACTGTCTGAAATGGTTGGATCAAGGATTCAGTCTCTCTAAACCCCTCCTTTCTGAGAGCCTGCTTTGCTCTGATTGGTCAGATGGCTTAATTTGTTGTGATTGGTCTACTCTGCTTTGATTGGTCTACCTCTTACAGCACATGTCGGAAACAAAACATCCATTACCATATTTGAATTTTGGTTCCGGATCTTCCTCAGTACTTGATATACAGTGATCCGAACAGTAATGGCAGCATTTTTAACATATCAATTTGAGACTGAATCCTCATTCTTCGGAAGAGCATTCAAAGTGGATCAACTTTTGCAGTGCAGAAAATAGCGTTTTGTCATTTCAACAACACAAAACCAAATTCTTCCAGGCCTCAACTACAACTGCAGTGTTTGTGGGCAGGTCAAAGTAGACGGTGTTTGTGGGCAATGAAGATCATAGGTTGGCATTTATAGGCTGGGGGTTCGTGCAGGAAGTAAGACTGAAATTACTAACGACTCATTTCAGGCAGTTCAGAATTTGTTCTTTCTTTTTGGGAGACATTAAAGTTGCAGTAGGGAGTTTTGAGAAAACGTTGACTTAGCCTGAAAATTTGAACAAGCACAACTTACAGGTCCCACCCCCTTGCTCTCTGCTGCGCTACAGCCCCCCCTCCACAGCTCCTCCCCCACAGCGGAGCCTGCCATGCGATATGTAATGCTAGATAAGGTTTGCTAGTACATTATTTCAGCAACATGACAAGCCAGTGAATTAGCAGGTTTCAATTGTTGCTTACCACAGTGCGTGACATTTTATCTACATGTTATTGCTGCTAGAGTTTTGACACCGAGTCAATGGGCTCTGTCTAATTCTTTCTTTTCCGCTTGTTTAACGTCATTGGTCTTTTTCCTTTTACCTCTTTGTTTTATGAGCAGGTGCCACTCGAGAAATTGGCAGTTTAGGTTGTTTCTCCGCCATTAGCACAGCTGCAGCACACCGGCAATCTTGAGTTTGAACGATGGCACGCGCTTGCGTGATTGACACTGCTAAGACATTCCTCCTGGCTCTGATTGGTCGTTTCTGACCGGGAGCGGTGTATTTCTGCAAATGGCAATACGACCACTGGGAGGAGCCAGAGGAGCTTGATTTTTTTCACAGATTATCTGTCTCATATTCTACTGTCAGGACATAATGACAGTTTTAACAAATATGTAAAAAATATTTTTTTTACAAAATTAACCTACAGCAGCTTTAACTCCATTTACTGTGCACTTTGATCTTTGAAACATTGCAGACATTTCACAAACAGCTGTATTACGCACTGCATGCTAGAGGTCTACACAGAGCACCCGAGACCCGAGGACCCGGGACCCGACCTGGGACGTGGACGGGTTCGGGTCTATATTTTAAATGGTCAGCACGGGTTGGGTCCCAATCTATTACTTCGGGTCCCGGGTCTGTTTACCATTGTGTGTAATACCCGAGTCGATCGGACTCGGAGAACACCCGGCCGTGAGTCAGTAAGCACTGCTTGTGTGTTTTTTTGTAACTTGCAACTTGTAAAATTAGGATAAGAAAAGTGTGAGCCAGGAAATAAGGTTAAAAAACACATAAATTGTGCTAAATAGCTCTTCAGGCTGATCCAGGCAGGTAATGTGATTGTGCAGTCTCAAGCACGTCATGTTTCTATGGCAACCAGAGCTTCTGCAGTGACACAATGACTTTACCAATTGACGATTGGCTCTTTAACTTAAGAGGCGGGACTTATTCAGCCTTACCCTTTATCCCATTTTTATAATAATATGAATGAACCTTCTTGTTTAATCTTAAAATTTTGGTGGTCAGACTCGGCGCAGAGAGCACAGAGATGATGGCAAATAAATAATGCTAACGTCAGCGGCCATGGCACTGGACGAGCAATTGTTACTATAGTTCAAAAGCGCAAACAGTCAAAGTTATTATGCGAGTTAACTCGAGTCGAAATGCAAATCTGCAAAGTCTCATTTTTCATCCATTACCGTGACATCAAGTGGACTTTTAAAGCTGAAATAATGAGTTTATTAAGCTTGGAATACTGAGAGGAATAACATGGATAGAACTTTCTTGCGGAGGATTGTAATGCATCAGTCCAGTAGCTTACAAGGAAGGGAGACGACGGCTACTAAAATTAGGTAAGACAAAAAGTTTTATTTTTCGCAACTGGTTTATTGAATTGTTAATAACAATTTAATATGGAATACAGGTCCTTCTAAAAAAATTAGCATATTGTGATAAAGTTAATTATTTTCCATAATGTAATGATAAAAATTAAACTTTCATATATTTTAGATTCATTGCACACCAACTGAAATATTTCAGGTCTTTTATTGTTTTAATACTGATGATTTTGGCATACAGCTCATGAAAACCCAAAATTCCTGTCTCAAAAAATTAGCATATTTCATCCGACCAATAAAAGAAGTGTTTTTAATACAAAAAAGTCAACCTTCAAATAATTATGTTCAGTTATGCACTCAATACTTGGTCGGGAATCCTTTTGCAGAAATGACTGCTTCAATGCGGTGTGGCATGGAGGCAATCAGCCTGTGGCACTGCTGAGGTGTTATGGAGGCCCAGGATGCTTCGATAGCGGCCTTAAGCTCATCCAGAGTGTTGGGTCTTGCGTCTCTCAACTTTCTCTTCACAATATCCCACAGATTCTCTATGGGGTTCAGGTCAGGAGAGTTGGCAGGCCAATTGAGCACAGTAATACCATGGTCAGTAAACCATTTACCAGTGGTTTTGGCACTGTGAGCAGGTGCCAGGTCGTGCTGAAAAATGAAATCTTCATCTCCATAAAGTTTTTCAGCAGATGGAAGCATGAAGTGCTCCAAAATCTCCTGATAGCTAGCTGCATTGACCCTGCCCTTGATAAAACACAGTGGACCAACACCAGCAGCTGACATGGCACCCCAGACCATCACTGACTGTGGGTACTTGACACTGGACTTCAGGCATTTTGGCATTTCCTTCTTCCCAGTCTTCCTCCAGACTCTGGCACCTTGATTTCCAAATGACATGCAAAATTTGCTTTCATCCGAAAAAAGTACTTTGGACCACTGAGCAACAGTCCAGTGCTGCTTCTCTGTAGCCCAGGTCAGGCGCTTCTGCCACTGTTTCTGGTTCAAAAGTAGCTTGACCTGGGGAATACGGCCCCTGTAGCCCATTTCCTGCACACGCCTGTGCACGGTGGCTCTGGATGTTTCTAGTCCAAACTCAGTCCTCTGCTTCCGCAGGTCCCCCAAGGTCTGGAATCGGTCCTTCTCCACAATCTTCCTCAGGGTCCGGTCACCTCTTCTCGTTGTGCAGCGTTTTTTGCCACACTTTTTCCTTCCCACAGACTTCCCACTGAGGTGCCTTGATACAGCACTCTGGGAACAGCCTATTTGTTCAGAAATTTCTTTCTGTGTCTTACCCTCTTGCTTGAGGGTGTCAATGATGGCCTTCTGGACAGCAGTCAGGTCGGCAGTCTTACCCATGATTGCGGTTTTGAGTAATGAAACAGGCTGGGAGTTTTTAAAAGCCTCAGGAATCTTTTGCAGGTGTTTAGAGTTAATTAGTTGATTCAGATGATTAGGTTAATAGCTCGTTTAGAGAACCTTTTCATGATATACTAATTTTTTTAGATAAGAATTTTGGGTTTTCATGCCAAAATCATCAGTATTAAAACAATAAAAGACCTGAAATATTTCAGTTGGTGTGCAATGAATCTAAAATATATGCAAGTTTAATTTTTATCCTTACATTATGGAAAATAATGAACTTTATCACAATATGCAAATTTTTTTAGAAGGACCTGTATGTGACAATCGGGTCCAGTCGGATCTGTGTCTTCCCGCCGGGTTCGGGTCCAGGTCCAGCTTTCAAATAATAGACGGGTCCAGGTCAGGTCCGGCTAGGACATTTATGAAATTTCACATATCTGCACGGTCCAGGTCCAGCTTTTGAAATAATAGACGGGTCCGGGTCGGTTTCGTGTAGCACATTACGGGTCCCTTTGGTTTCAGGTACAAATCTTTGGACCCGTGTAGACCTCTACTGCATGCAAGGTAATATCCGAAAAGGCATGATAGGGGCACTTTAAAGATCTGAAGAACTGATACTGGAAAGACCATTGTGGTTTTCATTTTTGTCCTGTTATCTCTGATTCTTCTATACTGGAAGACTCTTTAAAAGCTAAGACAAGTTCAATTCTCTACACAGACCACATTCAATAGCCAAACATTCAGAAATTCTAAACAACATGCTAGTGGTAATAGTCATGTTCTGCTCTTGAGTTGCACAGCAACTCCCCTCCAATGAGAACTCAGACAATGAGTGAACACACACAGCAGTTCCTCTTTCAGGCAAACTCAGGCAATGTACAACGGATAATCACACAAGGGCTTACTTCAGATGGTGAGAGTGGGTAGTTACTCAGCAGCTCCTCTCCAATGAGAACTCGGGCAGTGGATGGACGCACAGTTCCTCTTCAATGAGAACTCAGACAATGAGTGAACACACAGCAAATCCCCTTCAAAGCAAACTCAGACAATGTATAGTGAATAATCACACAAGGGCTTACTTCAGATAGTGAGAGTCGGGTAGTTACACAGCAGCTCCTCTCCAATGAGAACTCAGACAATGAGTGAACACACACAGCAGGTATAGCTGTAGGTATAAGTAGGTATATTGAATTATCAACTAAGATGTTATTATAGTGTTTGTTCCAATATTCAAACTAATGAATCCTTACCTTTTTTAATACGTATGATAAAATGTATACTTTTTAAAAAGAAATACACTTGAAATATTGTTAAAATTCTAATTGTTGTTGTAATTGTAACCTATTTGTAATTGGTTACAATTTCTAATTGTAAAATATGTATATATAGATAATTTCTTTTGTCCTTGCATTCTTTGGGATCCTGTGACACACCTGTGTGAAAGGGCTAATTAATATGCAGCTCATTATAGGGCTCATTATCCGGCCTTTGTCTTCTCAGGTGTGAACACGCCTCCACGCATATTGCCTTTCCAAACAAAAGGTGTATAATAAAATTTAAATCAATGTATTGTTTTGTGTAAATGATTAGGCAGGATGATTTTCAGATCATTTTGGAGCAAAAATTCTAGGCAACAACACTCATTAGTCAAAAGTCTTGTGGATACATATTTAGTATGTGTTTTGTGGCCTTATTTCAGACACTTTAAGTTTTAGTTTTTTCAATAACCATGCATAAGCAATATTCTCTCAAAAATACAAACATGTACATACATGTTGCTCACATATTACGGTAGCCCCGTTTGTGCTATATAGAGTGAATTTACACCTTTGCCATTAACATGTTTATAAATAACTGAAAAAAGCACAAATGTCAGAGGATGTCAGAACACCTCAAGGACCCCAAAAAACCCATAGACCTCAGAGGGTTAAACCCCTTCATTGAGACAAACCTCAAGAATCAGCGCGTGAATCTCAATAACGGTGACATGCTTCATGCCGCAATGCACTCTGGGTGCATCATACAAAACTCATCAGTGGCTCCCAGAATGCATTGCGGCATGAAGCATGTCACCGTTATTGAGATTCATGCGCTGATTCTTGACGTTTGAGTGTGTCTAGCTGACACAGTAGGTCAAAGTGTTTTTGTATTATAATACAGATTTTCTTTTTATTACATTGTTGGATGTCATGCTTTTGAAACGTTACTATAAATAAATTATATTAAATTAATTACACACATGCCAGTCTAGAAGAGATCAGCTGATCAGAGCACTACATGATGATTATATCATTATCGTCATCATCAAGTAGCTGACATCATCTGATCACATTTTCTCTTACTGTTCTTGCAATAACAAACTGTTACAGCAGCAAGAGAAAAAACGTCTCAGGTTACTATTGTAACCATAGTTCCCTGAGAACAGGGAACGAGACGATGCGTCGATCGACGCCATGGGAACGCCCCCAGCGTGACTGCGTCTGAAGCATCTATGTCAACTAGTCCAATGGAAAGAATGAGCGTCACGGGCGGGTGACGTCATGACCAGGAAATGATAAAAGCACATCCGGTGCAAACCGGCATTAGCTTCGAAAATTGCCGAAGCAAGCCGATCACAGGGATGCAGGAAGTATGGCAGGGTGACGCATCGTCTCGTTCCCTGTTCTCAGAGAACTATGGTTACAATAGTAACCTGAGACGTTCCCTTACGAAGGGAACTCAACGATGCGTCGATCAACGCCATGGGAACGAGAATACCCAAAGCGCCAGAATTCCAAGTACCTGAGTGTTAGTCTGTTGTAACTAAGCACTAAGCAACTGAGAACCTGGGGCAGCATCCAAGTCCAGGCAGTAAAACCTAATGAATGTGAGCAGTGAGGACCAGCCTGCCGCATCACACACGTCTTGAAGAGAAACTCCAAGTAATAAGGCTTTAGAGGCCGCCATACACCTCGTAGAGTGAGCTCTGACCGCCAAAGGACACGGCTGGTCAGAGTACTTGTATGCAAGTGAAATAGCCTCAACTATCCACTTACTAACCGTCTGTTTAGAAGCAGGAAGACCCTTCTCAGGTGATCCAAGCAAATAAATAACTGGTCGGACTTCCTCATTGAAGATGTCCGATAAACATAAGTATCCAGTGCTCGCACTGGACACAAGAGGTTCAGCCTTTCCTGGTCCACAGTGTGCCACGAAGGAAACGTGAAATCAGGGGGTCTCAACCCAACGATGTACCCCCCACAGGGCGTGGTAAGCCGCAATGGCCGCCACGTAGACCTAAAGCGTGGAAGGACATAGACCTGACGTAAAGCGCTCCTGCAGGAACTCGAGTACTGTGTTCACAGAACAGTTAACCGGATCCCACTGATGTCGGTGACACCATACAGAAAAAACTTTCCATTTAAGCGCATATAGTTTCCTAGTAGCTGGAGCTCTGGAGCTTAGAATGGTCTCAACAACCTCAGTTGAGAGACCACTCTCTATGAGTTGGGCCCCCTCAGAGGCCAAACCCACAGGTTCCAAATCTCCAAATATTGTGCCCCCGGCCTGAGACAGAAGGTCTCTCCTGATCGGGATTTCTCCAAGGGAGGACCGTCTAAGAGATGGATCAGGTCCGCAAACCAGATCCGACTCGGCCAGTGTGGTGCTACTAGCAGTAGGCTTATTCCGTACTGGCGAACTCGCTCCAGAACTCCTGGGTGCAGAGCAACAGGGGGAAATGCGTACAGACGTAGCCTCGGCCACGTCTGCACCATAGCATCCAGCCCAGGGGGCTGGGTGAGTAAGGGAGAACCAAAGTGGACAGTGCGTCGTATGCTGAGACGCAAACAGATCCACCTCTGCTTGGCCGTAAAACTCCCAAATAATCCCCTGGCCTCAGCTCCTGCCTCGACAGGATGTCTGCTCCAATATTTTGGTCCCCAAGAATATACACTGCCCTCAGGGAGAGTACCTTCCCCAGAGACCACAGGAGGATCCTCAGACCCCCCTGACGGTTCAGATAAGAGACCACCGATGTGTTGTCTGTATGGACGAGCACATGATGACCCCTCAGGTCTGGGAGGAATTGCTTCAACGCATTGAAGACAGCCATCATCTCCAGGCAATTTATGTGCCACGAGAGATGATGACTCTTCCACAGACCCTGAACCGAGCGGCCTTCCATTACCGCTCCCCAGCCGGTGAGGGAAGCATCTGTCGAGATAGTAACTCGATGGCAAAGAGCTCCAAACACCGGACCCTGGGTTAAGAACCAGTGCTTCCTCCATATAACTAAGGCACGAAAGCAACGCCGTGTGACCTTGATCATACGAAGTGGGTTTCCCCTCGGGGAGAACCCTCTGGTCCTGAGCCACCACTGTAAAGGCCTCATGTACAGCAGGCCAAAAGGTATCCCGTTGGACGCTGCTGCCAAAAGACCCAACAGTCTCCCGAACTGTTTTACAGTGTGTGACTGGCCTAGCTTCAGCTCTTTTGTGGCTGACAGGATAGCAGCTACACGAACGGGCGATAGGGTGGCCCGCATCGTCACTGAATCCCATACCACACCAAGGAAAGTGGTTCTCTGTACTGGAGAAAGCACACTCTTCTTGGTATTGAGCCTCAACCCCAACATCTGCATATGAGCGAGAACGACACCTCGGTGCCGAACCGCCAACTGCTCTGATTCCGCTAGAATCAGCCAGTCGTCGATGTAGTTCAGAATACGTATGCCCTGCAGCCTGAGCGGGGCTAGAGCTGCATCTACGCATTTCGTGAACGTGCGGGGTGATAGAGCTAGACCGAAAGGAAGTACCCAATACTGGTATTCTTTGCCCCCGAAAGAAAACCTTAGGAACCTCCTGTGCTGAGGGAGGATGGAGACATGGAAGTAAGCGTCCTTCAGATCTATCGTGACAAACCAGTCCTCGGATCTGATTTGAGTCAAGATCTGTTTGAGTGTCAGCATCTAGAACTTGAGTTCCTGTACTGAACGATTTAACAGACGAAGATCTAAAATGGGACGCAACTCTCCATCCTTTTTTGGAACAATGAAATAACGGCTGTAAAAACCCGACCTCGGTCGGGTGAGTACACCTGTTCTATAGCTTCTTTCGCTAACAGGGCCTTTACCTCTTGCTCCATTACCAGAGCCTGCTCGGGATGCACCACTGTGGGCAACACCCCGCTGTAACGAGGAGGACGTGAACCAAACAGGATTCTGTATCCTTTCTCTACAATCTGCAGGACCCAACGAGAAATATTTGGCAGAAGCTTCCACGCTGCCAGAAAATTTACTAAGGGAACCAGCCTCTCGAGGCTGGTCTCTGGTGTTAACGAGACAGCCAGTCCCGGAGCCTGAAACATAATGGCAGGAACTACCTGAACTGGCTGCTCTAAAACCCCCCTCAGAGGGCGCGAAACCGATGCAGTGCCGCAGCATAGCATCAGCGACTCGCTGGAGACCGCTGCGCCCCGAAGCACCAAGGGTGACGGGGTTGGCAGAACGGTCCCGTGAGGACCCCGAAGTGGAACGGGCACCGTATTCTGAGGTGTACACCGCTCCACTTCGGTCGGGGCTGTCCTCACAGGTCTGACGCCAGTGACGTCAGGACCTCTTTTTTTATTTTTTTTTGAGCCGAAGTCTTCTTCGCCTGAAGAACGGTCCTCAGATCCGGCTTCGACTTAGAAGACTTCGACTGAGAGTGTTGCGCCTGTTTCCATTGTTTATGTGGAGGTGCACGAGACGAAACACTCTCTTTCTGTTGCACATGATATGATGAGCTCGACGGCTGGGGCTGCTCACGCCCAGCAGCCCCAGGGGGCTGGACACGGCGAGGGATAAACTTTTTAAAAGCGTCAGCTTGCTTCTTAGACTCCTGAAATCGCTCGACGACCGCGTGGACTGCGTCGCCAAAGAGACCAGAAGGTTCAAGCGGAGCATCTAATAAAAAAGCTTGATCTTTTTCTTTAATCTCTGACAGATTTAACCATAAGTGTCTCTCAGTAGCTACCAAGGCTGCCATAGACCGCCCAATTGCTCTGGCGGTCTCCTTAGTAGCCCTGAGAGAAAGATCGGTAGCACGACGAAGTTCTCGAATATCGTCATGAGTAATTCCCTCACTACTATCCAGATCCCCCAGCAGGTCAGCTTGATACGCCTGTAGCACTGCCATTGTATGCAGACATGCTCCAGCTTGACCTGCTGCCGTATAAGCTTTGCCCACTAAAACCGAGGTGGCTTTAAGCGGTCTAGTGGGCAAAGCCGAGGCTTTCATGGACGATGCGGGACCAGGCGAAAGATAGCTGGCTAAATTCTGTTCCGCCTGGGGCATCGCCTCATAACCATACTCTTTTAGCCCTCTTATTCTCGAATAAGTGTTAACTTGAGGGCTAAAAAGTCGTGAAGAGTAAGGTTTATTCCACGATTTATATATTTTATTGTGAAGATCGGGAAAAAAGGGAAGCTCTCGTGGTGGAGATAATGTAGTGGATGATAAAAAGCGCTCATCTAATTTACTTTTAGGACGAGCGCCTTTATTCTCAGATGGCCATACAATATTTCATTTTTCTACAGCCCGTGACATAACATCCACCAGCTCATCATATGCTGGGGAAATAAATTGTGAATCTTTTTCCCCCCTGTGTGTGCTTTCACTCTCCATACTCATAACATCGACCTCCTCGGAGGAAGAGCATTGAAGTAATGGAGGGCTCTCTCCCCGGGCAGAAGAAACCGCAGAGCGTGCTTCCGACACCGGGGGGAGAGCGCTGGATCTTCCGGGTAAGGAAGGAGAAAAGGCCAAGAGACCCGTCTCCAACCCCTCCAAAAGATCCTTCCGCGATCCCCAGGAATGCATTCTCCGCGCCGCCTCGGCAGACGCGGGTCCTGATCCCTGAGGATCGCGAGCCTGCCCACTCTTTACATCAAAGAGTGACAGGCGAGAGCGGAGCATGCGGAGCGGTAGCATTTCACAGTGTTGACACTCAGCCTCCTCGAAGGCTGAGACCGCATGCTCCACTCCCAAACAAATGACACAAAGCTCGTGTGTGTCCCCACCCGTTAAATAACGCGGGCAGGGAGGAACACACTGCTTGTACACTTGTTTCGCCATAACGTTTCCGAATAAATTGCAACAGACAACAATAAATAGACAGAGACAGTATATACACAGATCGCTTGCTGAGGCAACAGAAGCTAATGCCGGTTTGCACCGGATGTGCTTTTATCATTTCCTGGTCATGACGTCACCCGCCCGTGACGCTCATTCTTTCCATTGGACTAGTTGACATAGATGCTTCAGACGCAGTCACGCTGGGGGCGTTCCCATGGCGTCGATCGACGCATCGTTGAGTTCCCTTCGTAAGGGAACAACATTAAAACATCAAGAGTTAAACTGCCCAACTAAAGTAAACACTATATCAAACCAAATTATTAATTTCAATAAATCATCAACATCTAAACCTCTGTTAATCTCAACAAGGACTTTTGTACACATATTACAGGAGTCAATCTGGTTTGTAATAAGTGAAGCTGGTAATGCTGTTTGTATTGTTTAATGATGTTGGAGCCTGACATCAAATGTTTAGACGTCAAGCCAATTTTCATTTTCAACCAAAATTTGACGTCTGAGCGATGTTGGAGGCCACGTCCAATAACATTTCTAGCTGGAGTGACCACTGTGAGGTTATACTTTCAGTGACCTCACATTGTGATCATATGGAGAGATCACTGCGAGATCAACGTGTTGACTGGTTTGTGCTTTAAATTTGAATATTGGTCAAATGTATAATAGTATGTGGTATTGAAGAGGAGAATTAAAGTTTTGTTATTGCATAACTGAGTTAAAGCATATTTATCATCCATTATACATTATTCAAATTAAGCCAGACAATATTCAAATAATCAACATGACTTTCGGTTACCCCTCACGTATCCATATGCATTTGTATTTATGATTTTTTCACTTTGATATTTTTGTGTGCGCACCAATACAGGACAAACAGCTGGATCATAGGCTTACAAGTGGATTTAAAGTAAGATACATTTGATAAAACAGCTAATTGCGGAATATCTAATTGATATTTACTATTATTTAAAAAATAGAAGTACTGTATCCCATTAATGTAATTCTGATGAATGGAGACATAGGCTACTGAAAACAAGCTTTTACATTTGTTTTGTTTTATCAGTATATAGTAAGTCATGGGGGGCAAAAATGGTTCAAGTTTCTGAGAATGAACCAGATAGGCGATCATTATTATTGTTATTAATTCAAGGCCTAGCACAGTGTAATCAAGGGGTGAAAAGTGTCCCTTTTTATGCTATTTTAAAGGCTCCTAATTTTGTATTGAAGGTCTCCTAGAATAGGTTTACATGCATCCAAGGAAAAAAAAAAAGAAGAAAAAAAAACTATTTTTTTATAATATATATTGCAGCATCACCTCTTTTCTCACACTGTCTGAAATGGTTGGATCAAGGATTCAGTCTCTCTAAACCCCTCCTTTCTGAGAGCCTGCTTTGCTCTGATTGGTCAGATGGCTTTATTTGTTGTGATTGGTCTACTCTGCTTTTATTGGTCTACCTCTTACAGCACATGTCGGAAACAAAACATCCATTACCATATTTGAATTTTGGTTCCGGATCTTCCTCAGTACTTGATATACTGTGATCCGAACAGTAATGGCAGCATTTTTAACATATCAATTTGAGACTGAGTCCTCATTCTTCGGAAGAGCATTCAAAGTGGATCAACTTTTGCAGTGCAGAAAATAGCGTTTTGTCATTTCAACAACACAAAACCAAATTCTTCCAGGCCTCAACTACAACTGCAGTGTTTGTGGGCAGGTCAAAGTAGACAGTGTTTGTGGGCAATGAAGATCATAGGTTGGCATTTATAGGCTGGGGGTTCGTGCAGGAAGTAAGACTGAAATTACTAACGACTCATTTCAGGCAGTTCAGAATTTGTTCTTTCTTTTTGGGAGACATTAAAGTTGCAGTAGGGAGTTTTGAGAAAACGTTGACTTAGCCTGAAAATTTGAACAAGCACAACTTACAGGTCCCACCCCCTTGCTCTCTGCTGCGCTACAGCCCCCCCTCCACAGCTCCTCCCCCACAGCGGAGCCTGCCATGCGATATGTAATGCTAGATAAGGTTTGCTAGTACATTATTTCAGCAACATGACAAGCCAGTGAATTAGCAGGTTTCAATTGTTGCTTACCACAGTGCGTGACATTTTATCTACATGTTATTGCTGCTAGAGTTTTGACACCGAGTCAATGGGCTCTGTCTAATTCTTTCTTTTCCGCTTGTTTAACGTCATCGGTCTTTTTCCTTTTACCTCTTTGTTTTATGAGCAGGTGCCACTCGAGAAATTGGCAGTTTAGGTTGTTTCTCCGCCATTAGCACAGCTGCAGCACACCGGCAATCTTGAGTTTGAACGACGGCACGCGCTTGCGTGATTGACACTGCTAAGACATTCCTCCTGGCTCTGATTGGTCGTTTCTGACCGGGAGCGGTGGATTTCTGCAAATGGCAATAGGACCACTGGGAGGAGCCAGAGGAGCTTGATTTTTTTCACAGATTATCTGTCTCATATTCTACTGTCAGGACATAATGACAGTTTTAACAAATATGTAAAAAATATTTTTTTTACAAAATTAACCTACAGCAGCTTTAACTCCATTTACTGTGCACTTTGATCTTTGAAACATTGCAGACATTTCACAAACAGCTGTATTACGCACTGCATGCTAGAGGTCTACACAGAGCACCCGAGACCCGAGGACCCGGGACCCGACCTGGGACGTGGACGGGTTCGGGTCTATATTTTAAATGGTCAGCACGGGTTGGGTCCCAATCTATTACTTCGGGTCCCGGGTCTGTTTACCATTGTGTGTAATACCCGAGTCGATCGGACTCGGAGAACACCCGGCCGTGAGTCAGTAAGCACTGCTTGTGTGTTTTTTTGTAACTTGCAACTTGTAAAATTAGGATAAGAAAAGTGTGAGCCAGGAAATAAGGTTAAAAAACACATAAATTGTGCTAAATAGCTCTTCAGGCTGATCCAGGCAGGTAATGTGATTGTGCAGTCTCAAGCACGTCATGTTTCTATGGCAACCAGAGCTTCTGCAGTGACACAATGACTTTACCAATTGACGATTGGCTCTTTAACTTAAGAGGCGGGACTTATTCAGCCTTACCCTTTATCCCATTTTTATAATAATATGAATGAACCTTCTTGTTTAATCTTAAAATTTTGGTGGTCAGACTCGGCGCAGAGAGCACAGAGATGATGGCAAATAAATAATGCTAACGTCAGCGGCCATGGCACTGGACGAGCAATTGTTACTATAGTTCAAAAGCGCAAACAGTCAAAGTTATTATGCGAGTTAACTCGAGTCGAAATGCAAATCTGCAAAGTCTCATTTTTCATCCATTACCGTGACATCAAGTGGACTTTTAAAGCTGAAATAATGAGTTTATTAAGCTTGGAATACCGAGAGGAATAACATGGATAGAACTTTCTTGCGGAGGATTGTAATGCATCAGTCCAGTAGCTTACAAGGAAGGGAGACGACGGCTACTAAAATTAGGTAAGACAAAAAGTTTTATTTTTCGCAACTGGTTTATTGAATTGTTAATAACAATTTAATATGGAATACAGGTCCTTCTAAAAAAATTAGCATATTGTGATAAAGTTAATTATTTTCCATAATGTAATGATAAAAATTAAACTTTCATATATTTTAGATTCATTGCACACCAACTGAAATATTTCAGGTCTTTTATTGTTTTAATACTGATGATTTTGGCATACAGCTCATGAAAACCCAAAATTCCTGTCTCAAAAAATTAGCATATTTCATCCGACCAATAAAAGAAGTGTTTTTAATACAAAAAAGTCAACCTTCAAATAATTATGTTCAGTTATGCACTCAATACTTGGTCGGGAATCCTTTTGCAGAAATGACTGCTTCAATGCGGTGTGGCATGGAGGCAATCAGCCTGTGGCACTGCTGAGGTGTTATGGAGGCCCAGGATGCTTCGATAGCGGCCTTAAGCTCATCCAGTGTGTTGGGTCTTGCGTCTCTCAACTTTCTCTTCACAATATCCCACAGATTCTCTATGGGGTTCAGGTCAGGAGAGTTGGCAGGCCAATTGAGCACAGTAATACCATGGTCAGTAAACCATTTACCAGTGGTTTTGGCACTGTGAGCAGGTGCCAGGTCGTGCTGAAAAATGAAATCTTCATCTCCATAAAGTTTTTCAGCAGATGGAAGCATGAAGTGCTCCAAAATCTCCTGATAGCTAGCTGCATTGACCCTGCCCTTGATAAAACACAGTGGACCAACACCAGCAGCTGACATGGCACCCCAGACCATCACTGACTGTGGGTACTTGACACTGGACTTCAGGCATTTTGGCATTTCCTTCTTCCCAGTCTTCCTCCAGACTCTGGCACCTTGATTTCCAAATGACATGCAAAATTTGCTTTCATCCGAAAAAAGTACTTTGGACCACTGAGCAACAGTCCAGTGCTGCTTCTCTGTAGCCCAGGTCAGGCGCTTCTGCCACTGTTTCTGGTTCAAAAGTAGCTTGACCTGGGGAATGCGGCCCCTGTAGCCCATTTCCTGCACACGCCTGTGCACGGTGGCTCTGGATGTTTCTACTCCAAACTCAGTCCTCTGCTTCCGCAGGTCCCCCAAGGTCTGGAATCGGTCCTTCTCCACAATCTTCCTCAGGGTCCGGTCACCTCTTCTCGTTGTGCAGCGTTTTTTGCCACACTTTTTCCTTCCCACAGACTTCCCACTGAGGTGCCTTGATACAGCACTCTGGGAACAGCCTATTTGTTCAGAAATTTCTTTCTGTGTCTTACCCTCTTGCTTGAGGGTGTCAATGATGGCCTTCTGGACAGCAGTCAGGTCGGCAGTCTTACCCATGATTGCGGTTTTGAGTAATGAAACAGGCTGGGAGTTTTTAAAAGCCTCAGGAATCTTTTGCAGGTGTTTAGAGTTAATTAGTTGATTCAGATGATTAGGTTAATAGCTCGTTTAGAGAACCTTTTCATGATATGCTAATTTTTTTAGATAAGAATTTTGGGTTGTCATGCCAAAATCATCAGTATTAAAACAATAAAAGACCTGAAATATTTCAGTTGGTGTGCAATGAATCTAAAATATATGCAAGTTTAATTTTTATCCTTACATTATGGAAAATAATGAACTTTATCACAATATGCAAATTTTTTTAGAAGGACCTGTATGTGACAATCGGGTCCAGTCGGATCTGTGTCTTCCCGCCGGGTTCGGGTCCAGGTCCAGCTTTCAAATAATAGACGGGTCCAGGTCAGGTCCGGCTAGGACATTTATGAAATTTCACATATCTGCACGGTCCAGGTCCAGCTTTTGAAATAATAGACGGGTCCGGGTCGGTTTCGTGTAGCACATTACGGGTCCCTTTGGTTTCAGGTACAAATCTTTGGACCCGTGTAGACCTCTACTGCATGCAAGGTAATATCCGAAAAGGCATGATAGGGGCACTTTAAAGATCTGAAGAACTGATACTGGAAAGACCATTGTGGTTTTCATTTTTGTCCTGTTATCTCTGATTCTTCTATACTGGAAGACTCTTTAAAAGCTAAGACAAGTTCAATTCTCTACACAGACCACATTCAATAGCCAAACATTCAGAAATTCTAAACAACATGCTAGTGGTAATAGTCATGTTCTGCTCTTGAGTTGCACAGCAACTCCCCTCCAATGAGAACTCAGACAATGAGTGAACACACACAGCAGTTCCTCTTCCAAGCAAACTCAGGCAATGTACAACGGATAATCACACAAGGGCTTACTTCAGATGGTGAGAGTGGGTAGTTACTCAGCAGCTCCTCTCCAATGAGAACTCGGGCAGTGGATGGACGCACAGTTCCTCTTCAATGAGAACTCAGACAATGAGTGAACACACAGCAAATCCCCTTCAAAGCAAACTCAGACAATGTATAGTGAATAATCACACAAGGGCTTACTTCAGATAGTGAGAGTCGGGTAGTTACACAGCAGCTCCTCTCCAATGAGAACTCAGACAATGAGTGAACACACACAGCAGGTCCTCTCCAATGAGAACTCAGAGACTGAATGGACACACAGCAGCTCCTCTTCAAAGCGAACTCAGGCAATGCACAGCGAATAATCACACAAGGGCTTACTTCAGATGGTGAGAGTGGATAGTTACACAGCAGCTCCTCTCCAGTGAGAACTCGAACAGTGAATAAACACACTCCGCAGCTCCTCTTCAATGAGAACTCAAGACACTGAATAAACACACAGCAGCTCCTCTTCAAAGCAAACTCTGGCGATGTACAGCAAATCACACAAGGGCTTACTTCAGATGGTGAGAGTGGGTAGTTACTCAGCAGCTCCTCTCCGGTGAGAACTCGGGCAGTGGATGGACGCACAATTCCTCTTCAATGAGAACTCAGACAATGAGTGAACACACAGCAAATCCTCTTCAAAGCAAACTCAGACAATGTATAGCAAATAGTCACACAAGGGCTTACTTCAGATAGTGAGAGTCGGGTAGTTACACAGCAGCTCCTCTCCAATGAGAACTCAGACAATGAGTGAACACACACAGCAGCTCCTCTCAGATAGTGAGAGTCGGGTAGTTACATAGCAGCTCCTCTCCAATGAGAACTCAGACAATGAGTGAACACACACTGCAGCTCCTCTTCAATGAGAACTCAGACAATGAGTGAACACACAGTAAATCCTCTTCAAAGCAACTCAGACAATGTATAGCAAATAATCACACAAGGAAGGGCTTACTTCAGATGAATGATGAATGATTCCACAATGGTTCCTCTTCGGCGGGCGGCGCAGACTTCGAGTACTGGCAGGTATTCCTCTTACACAGACACACTTCAGTTCAAGTTATTTCAACATTCAGCACCCCGGGGACAGAGAATACATCTACGGAGACTCCGAGTGGAAAGCAACAACACCAATCCAACACTCGTGCATTTGTACACAACACTTCAATATTCCAGACGTGCTCACTCCACAATAGGCACTGCAAATCGCAAGACTCGCGGTGAAACAGGGCTCACACCCGAAATCCCGGCTGAAAACCCCTTCCTCGATGGGCCCGTAGGACGGGGGCTGTATAAGGAGTAGATCGCCACGAACAATCACAAAGCCAGTACCAGCAACGAGCCCAACTCTCCATCCAGCCAACACTCAATGTTTCTCGCAGTCCAGCCCTCACACACGCTGCACAACTGCCCCTTTTCTCTCTTGCCGCCAGAATAGCTTTTTATCCTCCTCTTCCTCCATGCGTGTCCCAATCGCCGTTCTATTTCCTCTTCTCTTGCATCTGCCGCGAGTTTCTCATCAAGCCTCCTTAGCCGCCATTACTCACACGGAAAACCGGAACCGTCCTAATGTCACAGTGGAAGTCTTCCCCAAGGGAAACACGTTCTCGAAACAAAGGTTCCGCTTAGCTGCTCGTCACCCCCGTGACATGTACATATACATATTTTGCCCCCATTTGTAATGTAAAGGTCAATTAAATTGATTCCATAAAAGTTTGCAAACTTTGATGCCATAGACCAACACAGCACAATGTAAATGTCTTTCACACTCAGGATTCTAACTGAATACTGGCTGCTCTTGTTTTGTGGTTTTACGGTGGCCTTCGTCCTGTTAAAGAAGGATTGTCTAAACATTTAATTCTTTAATGAGATATCATGCATACAATTGTCAGGGAACAGACTTGGAGAGAGGCGGTGAATACACATTGGAGTAGTTTATTTACAAGCTTAGGTGCACAAGGTGAGTATTTCAGCAAATATCAAGTGATGAGAAGACAAGGAACAGTCCAAGGCCAAGTGAGTTGCATTAAGGATTAAGGACATTTATCCTTCTCTTGCAGATTTATGAAGCCAACACAAGGGAAGACTATTGAGGGAATCCAAGGAGATGGAGACGTAGAGACCATCACTGAGGTAAGTATCATAGTTGAAGTAATAGTCTAGTACATCAGGTAGTAATAGTCTAGTACATCATGTAGTAATAGTCCAGTACATCAGGTAGTCCTAGTTGTAGACCAGACAACTTGAAGTGTGTGGTGAAGGCTTATATGGTGTGGAGCTGATGAGGGTGATGGATTGCAGGTGCAGGTGGGAGCCAGGATGGATTCTGGGAGTCAGTCTGTTGAGGAGTCAAGTGATCATGAAAGTTTCCTGGACCCACTGCCTGTTTGTTACTACAATATTTTTCTGGAATTCTTTCATTAAGTCTATCTTTTGTGCATGAACTCACTGTTATGAATCAACTTTGCCCAACATGTGAACCAGTAAAAATTTGATTTATAAGTCTGTTGGGGACCATTTTTTTAATCTATATTATTGACACTCTTTCTGTAATATCTTCAAGGATGAAAACTCTTAAGGGCACAATAACAATAACAAATACCAACACAATCTCTTGGCAAAATGGAATTGGAATTCATACAAATCTCATTCATACCTATATGTATGATCTGCTTACACCCCAGTGACAGTTATATTTAGGGGTGGCCCTCCATGTCTTTTTTTTTCTTTCTAAAAATTGCATACAAATATTCATAAAATTCACACCATACAAATTTGTACAAAACCGAATAAAAAAAGTTACATTTTCCTGTGAAATCGACAGCAATTGCACATAAAACCACCCAAATGCAAATTATATTTTGAGTTAACAGAGAACAAGAGTTCAGGACTACTGAGTTTCAGCGAACTGTGTACACAGAGAAGAAGAAAAAAAGGTTGGTCATGTTAAATACATGTTAAATGTTTAATACAAAAATAGATTACCACATTTAATACCCCCTGCAACAAAACCACAAATGCGTGAGAAGACGGTCACATGAAGAAGTCAACGTGCAGAACAGTTCGTGAGAAATATAAGGGGACACAGTACTCATACACTTATTTCCATGCTGATTTTCATAATACAAAAAGTCAAACAAGGGTGTCAAACTTGTATACAAGCACTAACAAATACATTTAAATAGAATGCAAAACTGGTAGTACGCAGTTTTAATGTAATTTTTATGGTGATATTGTCACGGAAATCACAACAGGACCCAGAAGCAAATGCAATTAATGAGAGTTTATTAAAAGTACAAATATAACGTCCCATTCTCTCATCCTCACACACACCTCTCTCTCTCTCTCTCTCTCTCTCTCTCTCTCTCTCTCTCTCTCTCTCTCTCTCTCTCTCTCTCTCTCTCTCTCTCTCTCTCTCTCTCTCTCTCTCTCTCTCTCTCTCTCTCTCTCTCTCTGGGTCTATGGAATTGTCAGTCAGCAGTCAATAAAGCTGACTTGATTCCAGCCATTGCATCTCAATCTACTCTTAATATCTTGGGCTTGACTGAGACCTGGATCCGTCCAGAAGACTCGGCAATCCCTGCTGCTCTCTCTAACAGCTTCTCTTTATCCCACACCCCTCGCCAGGCTAGGAGGGGTGGGGGTACTGGTCTTCTCATTCCTAACAGTTGGAAATACTCAACTCTCTCTTCTCAATGCAATAACAACTCATTTGAATATCATGTTATTACACTTACAACTCCCATTAAGATCCATATTGTGGTCATATATCGCCCCCAGGTCAACTGGGAAGCTTTGTAGATCCGACATCTGCAACAGACTTCATCTCTCTCCTAGCCTCATTCGATCTCAAATGGCTCATCACCACAGGTACTCACAAGTCAGGCAACCAACTGGTCCTGGTTTACACACGCAACTGCATCACAGACAACATTTTGGTGAAACCTCTCCATGTTTCAGATCATTTCCTCATTACTTTCAATCTACAACTCACTACCCATGCTCCACCAACCCCGCTACCAGTTCCTTTCAGACGAAACCTGTGCTCACTTTCTCATTCCCATCTTTCCTCTGCTGTGTCATCTTCTCTTCCTTGACCCTCACAATTCTCATCTCTGGATGTGAATACCACAACGGGATATCTTATGCTTCATTTCAACTTCTTCTTTTGAGAACACATGAAATAGCAAGATGGCGCCAGGATGCGTGGCCAGCCGTCTGCCTCGTCTCCTTTTTTTAATGCTAATAACAGTTTTGCTTTGTGGTTTCTGCCAACTGACCCCTGCTTTATTCGTGTATGATCGCCAAGCACTGTTTAATATCAGATCAGTTTGCTCATCACTGTTAAATCACGAATTTGAAGACAAAAACCACAACTCCCCTCCTCACCTGGCACTTGTGCCTACCTATCTGTGGCGCACGCCAGTGAAATTGAAGAGGAAGCGGCCTCGAAGACGCGGAAAGCGAGGTGGAGTACTGGTGAGAATTCGATCACAGTGGAGGTCTGATAACTGGATTAACTCTCATGCCCGAGAAAATGGATACTCGGCGCCTCACAGAGTACCGGGTCTGCGGTGGATTCAGCTCCTAAACCCCAGCAAACTGGACGTCGCGCCACGTCACCTGCCGCTGGAGGCACCGTTGCTCAGGCGCCGTAGGCGCAGCCGCGGTGTGGACCAAGGATGCCTCCGGGAGTTGAAACGCTGCTCTGCACCGGGCCATCAGGAGCAGACTCTCCACTTTGGCCTCCTCAATGCTAGATCCCTCACCAATAAGACGTTCATTCTCAACGACTTCTTTACATCACGCCAGTTGGATATATTTCTTCTGTGTGAAACTTGGCTGCACGTAGGTGAGTGCACTCCGTTCTCCGAGCTTACACCCCCGGATTGTTCGTTCTTAAACTCCCCACGTAGCACTGGCAGAGGTGGAGGGCTGGCATCAGTTTTCAAGTCAAGTTTTAATTGTAGACAAGTACAAACAAACTCATTTTCAAGCTTCGAATTACAGACATTTGTTCTAAATGCCGACGTTCCAGTTCTGTGTGCTTTAGTCTATCGCCCCCCAAAATTTAATAAGACTTTCATTGAGGACTTTACAGAATTTGTTACAGAACTAACTCTTAGCTATGACCATTTTTTAATAGCCGGGGATATGAATGTCCATGTGTGCTGTAAGTCGAATCAGTTGGCTAAGGATTTTCTAAATGTGGCTGACTCTTTTAATCTTACTCAATGGGTGGTTGGGGCCTCACACGAGAAGGGACATACATTGGATATTGTGTTGTCCTTTGGATTAAGTGTAAACATACAGGAAGTCTGCAACTCTGGGATCTCGGATCACTTTGCAGTACTGTTTTCTGTTACATTGCCTGGATCCTTGGATAAACCGTGTGCCCCAGCGCGCCAGGTGCGCACGATAAACAGCCAGACTGCCTTGCGCTTTTTATGTGCTTTTGATAGCTCATTGTTTCACATGAGTAACATAGATAATGTAAATGTTGATCAATGGCTTTGTGTTTTTAACTCAATGTGCTCGGACTTGCTGGAGGAAATAGCTCCGCTGGGAAGTAAAAAGTCTAAACCAGCATCGGAGCCATGGTTGAATGAAGTCACGCGCGCATATAGATATGCGTGTAAACGCGCAGAGAGGAAATGGAAAAAGGACCGTTTGCAAGTTTCCTAAGAAATATTAAGAAACAGTCTGGCGGAATACCAGAAAGGTGTTAAAGCTGCAAAAACTCAGTTTTTATCCAATCTTGTTTCCAGTAACAGCCATAAGCCACAGCTTCTTTTTAAAATGTTAAACTCTCTTTTAAAACCTTGTGATTGTGCTGACGTTGAATCTTCAACTGAATTATGTGACAAATTTCTGTTGTTTTTCCATGAAAAGGTGTGTGCGGTTAGGTCCTCTCTCACTCCCTATGTGTCTGAGCCTCAGATACTCTTTACAAGTGCGGCTGTGTTTGATCACTTTGAGACTGTGTCTCTGTCTTTTTTAACTAAAGTTCTTCAGCAGCTGAGGCCTTCAAACTGTCCACTTGACACTATCCCGTCACGCCTCTTTAAAGAGTTATTTCCGTCACTTGGTCCTTTTATTTTGGACTTTATTAATTCCTCACTGCTGTCCGGCTGTTTCCCGGCTGCTTTCAAACATGCTGTGGTCCAGCCCCTGTTGAAAAAACCAAACCTTGATTCCACAGTGTTATCAAATTTTAGACCTATTTCTAAACTCCCATTCCTGTCTAAGATAGTGAAGAAAGTTGTATATGACCAACTACAGTCCCACCTTGATGAAAATGGAATCACTGAATTATTTCAATCTGGCTTTAAACCCCGGCATAGCACAGAAACAGCCCTCTTAAAAGTTTTAAATGATTTGTTTTTAGCTGCTGATGTAGGCAAATCTACTGTTCTGGTGCTTTTAGATTTAACAGCCGCATTTGACACTGTAGACCATGCCACACTCTTATCTCGCCTAGAGCATTACGCGGGCATTAAGGGTACTGCCCTTCAGTGTTTTAAATCTTTTTTATCTAACAGAAGTTTCTCAGTTCAGCTTGGTGACCACTCTTCTTCACCAATGTCACTAGATTTCGGCCTGCCTCAGGGTGCAATTTTAAGCCCTGTTTTATTTTCACTGTATATGCTTCCGCTTGGGGCCATTTTTAAGAAACACAATGTGGCTTTTCACTGCTTTGCAGATGATATTCAAGTCTACCTCCCACTGAGCACAAATGACTTTACTGCAATTAAAACTTTACAGGACTGTCTTAAGGAGGGGTGGTATCATGGTTGGACTCAAATTTTTTAAGTCTTAACAAAAACAAAACTGAAATTGTAGTCTTTGGGAAAACAGACTGTCTGCAGGGCTGCAGTGCCATCGGCCCACTGGCTTCATTTTCTCACTCAAGCACAAAAAATTTAGGAGTGATTCTTGACTGTGGTTTTAAATTCGACAAACAGGTCAGTGCAGTGGTAAAAAGCAGCTTTTATCATTTAAGACTACTCAGTAAAATCAAGCCCTATCTCCCCAAGAAAGACCTAGAGAGAGCAGTCCATGCCTTCGTGACATCGCGGCTGGACTACTGTAATTCGCTGTATTGCGGACTCGAACGGCGCTCTCTCCGCCGCCTCCAAGGGGTACAGAATGCGGCTGCTCGGTTTCTGACAGGGAAAAGAAAAAGGGACCAAATTACCCCTGTGCTGGCCTCACTACACTGGCTCCCTGTATCTTTTAGAGTGCAGTTTAAAATTTTATTAATAGTTTTTAAATGTTTAATTAGTACTGCGCCACTTTATCTTTCGGATATGCTGTACTCTTATGCTCCTGCCAGAGCATTAAGGTCAGCAGATCAGCTCCTTTTGACCGTCCCTAAAACTAGGCTCATAACCCGAGGGGACAGAGCCTTTTCAGTGGTAGGACCACGGCTCTGGAATAGCCTACCACTTTCTGTTAGATCTGCAGAATCCGTAGATCAATTTAAAAGCAGGCTAAAAACACACCTGTTTTACATAGCTTTCAACAATGAATAGGCAGGTTACATTGGCCGTTCCACTACTGTATGTTTTATACTCTATTTGTACGTAATGATATATTGAACTTTGTTATTTTGTGATTGTACTCTGATTAACTGATTCCATATTTACAGCACTTTGGTCAGCGGAAGTTGTATTTAAATGTGCTTTATAAATAAATCTGACTTGACTTGACTTGACTTCTTTTAACAATATCTGCCCTCTATCCTCCAGGCCAGCACGCACTACTCCCTCTAACCCCTGGTTATCTGAGGTTCTTTATGAACATTGGACCAAACTGAGGGCAACACAGAGGAAATGGCGCAAATAAAAAGACACATCTGACCTGAGTATGTATCAATCTCTGCTCTCTTCCTTTTCTGTTGATGTTGATGCCGCAAAATCTTCATATTTCCACAACAAGATCAACAGCGCCTCTAACACACAAACACTTTTCAAGACATTCAACTCTCTCCTCTGTCCATCTCTACAACCACCCACCTCCTCTTTAACTGCTGATGATTTTGCTAACTTCTTCACCAACAAAACAACAACTATCAGCAGTCAGTTCTCAGCTCCACACACAAAGGAACCCAGACCAACCTCTCCCACAGCCAAAAACCTTATTTCCTCCTCCTCTCCACTAACCGAGGAAGAAGCATCTAAACTTCTTCTCTCCAGTCATCCTACCACCTGCCCTCTAGACCCCATCCCCTCACACCTTCTACAAGACATCTCTCCCACACTGTTACTAGAACTCACACACATCATCAACTCATCCCTCCTTACTGGCATTTTTCCTACAGCATTCAAGCAGACTTGGGTAACTCCACTGCTTAAAAAAACAACATTAAACACATCACTTTCAGAGAATTACAGACCTGTCTCTCTCCTACCATTTATTGATTTATCGAAAACCCTGAATGAGTTGCTTTCAACCAAGTATCATCTTTCCTGTCTCTGAACAACCAGCTAGATGTAAATCAATCTTGCTTCAAGAAAGGACATTCAACTGAGACCGCATTACTGTCGGTCACAGAACCCCTGCGGATCGCAAAAGCTGCTTCCAAATCATCAGTTCTCATTCTCCTGGATCTGTCTGCTGCCTTCGACAATGTGAATCATCAGATCCTTCTGTCCACCCTCTCATCACTGGGCATCACTGGAACATTCCTCCACTGGTTTGAGTCCTATCTCACAGGTAGGTCCTTCAGGGTCGCATGGAGAGGCGAGGTTTCCAAAGCACATCAACTGACCACAGGGGTTCCTCAGGGTTCAGTTCTTGGACCCCTCCTCTTCTCCATTTACACCACATCACTGGGACCCATCATACAGGCACATGGTTTCTCTTACCATTGCTATGCTGATGACACACAGCTCTACCTCTCATTTCAACCAGATTATCCTACAGTAGCTGCACGTATCTCAAGCTGTCTGGCGGACATCTCGGCATGGATGAAGGAACATCACCTGCAGCTCAACCTGGCAAAGACTGAGCTTCTCGTCCTCCCTTCCAATCCGTCTCTACAGCATGACTTCACTATCCAGCTAGAGTCATCCTCAATCACACCATCAAGGTCGGTCAGAAATCTTGGAGTAATATTTGATGACCAGCTGACCTTCATAGAGCAAATTACAAAGACAGCTCGATCGTGCAGGTTTGCAGTGTATATAACATCAGGAAGATCAGGCCTTTCCTAACTGAGCATGCAACACAACTTCTCGTCCAGACCCTGGTTATTTCTAGGCTTGATTAATGCAATGCTCTTCTGGCTGGACTTCCATCATGTGCAACTAAACCACTACAAATGATCCAGGTCATCTCTCTGCACTGGCTACCACTCGCGGCTCGCATAAATTTCAAGGCATTGACACTTGCTTACAGATCTTCCACAGGCTCAGCTCCCTCCTACAAGTCTACATCCCTACCAGAAGCCTACGATCAGTCAATGAGTGACGGCTCGTGGTACCATCACAGAGAGCCACAAAATCACTCTCCAGAACAAAATCACTCTCCAGAACATTCTCATTCACGGTTCCATGCTGATGGAATGATCTCCCCACCCTCGTCCGGAATGCAGAATCCCTGACAACATTCTAAAGACAACTGAAAACCCATCTCTTCTGTGAGCACTTAACCTAAAAAAAACTAAAAATAAATAAAATAAAAACTTTCCTTATCCTTTAATCCTCCCATGTCTGGCTTATGCTACTCTGAGCAATGCCTGAACTTTGTATTTTGATCACTTCTTGCGTTGTTTTGCCTCTTCCAATGACTCGCTTGCTTTAGTCCTCATTTGTAAGTCGCTTTGGACAAAAGCGTCTGCTAAATGACTAAATGTAAATGTAAATAAACTCAGGAACATACACTGAACAAAGTTATAAACGCAACACTTTTGTTTTTGCCCCCATTGTCATGGGCTGAACTCAAAGATCTAAGACTTTATGTACACAAAAGGCCTATTTCTCTCAAATATTGTTCGCAAATCTTTCTAAATCTGTGTTAGTGAGCACTTCTCCTTTGCCGAGATAATCCATCCACCTCACAGTTGTGGCATATCAAGATGCTGATTAGAAAGCATGATTATTGCACAAGTGTGCCTTAGTCTGGCCACAATAAAAGGCCACTCTAAAATAATATAAAATAAAACATGTAATTTCATGGTGTTACCACTAGATGCCTGTATAGCTCTATATGGAAAGTCTTGTGAATTCTCTAGTAGTTTTTGGACAGAATTACCTACTTTTAAGATGTGGATTTGAAAGTATTTTTTTTTTTAGAAATTCTCAAATAATACTTTTTGTCAAGGTCTATACAAATAAAAAATATAATTTTGATGTGAAATGAACACGTTTTTGCATTATTATTACTGCTGTCAAACCTGAATACAGAGAAAGCATTTTGTTACACATAACATTAAAATTCAATTAAAAAAAAAATGTACAAAAATAAACAGGAATGCTCTATCACAGCTTAATCCATCTGGACCTGATCTCATTTCAACCTCTTGTTTCAGCCTTCTGACTCAGTTATGCTGTATGGTAATAGCCCTACCAGTTCATTTGTGTTTATAATTGTGTGTGTGTGTGTGTGTGTGTGTGTGTGTGTGTGTGTGTGTGTGTGTGTGTGTGTGTGTGTGTGTGTGTGTGTGTGTGTGTGTGTGTGTGTTTTGCACAATTGATGTTTTAGAGTTTCACCCCTTCAATGCTGAGCACTTTTTGTCTGCATCGTGGCAGATATGTAGAGATTTTTTGTGTTTTTGTCGATTTCCCATTCATTTCCTATGGTCGGTCATATTTGACTGGCCTGCAACCACCAAACACGAACAGGCCCTCCACACGATGGAGATGCGTATGCTCAGATGGACATTGGGACTGACCCGACTGGACCACGTTATGAATGAGGATGTCAGGAAGATCATGGGAGTAGCACCAATCACGGAGAAGATGCGAGAAGCCCGCCTTTGATGGTACGGCCATGTGACGCAGTGACGAAGAGTCAGTGGCGAGAAGAGCACTGCGGCTCAGCCCTGAGGGGAAAAGGCCACGCGGAAGACCGAAAATTAGGTGAATGGACTGAATCAAGGAAGACATTAAATACATCGATGCCGCCCCAGAGGATGCCTTGGACCGGAGAAATTAGAGAAAGGCTTGGAGATAAGCAGACCCTGCACCTGCACGGGACACACGCTAAGAAGAAGGTCATTTTTGACCGATTTTTGTCATTCACTTACTGTACGTTCACACCGCCGCCGACTTGAGCGACAAAGAAGCTCTGGCCGCCCTGCCAAGGACGCTTGTCAAAAAGTACGGGGAAGCTTGTTGACGCTTTGGCCGCTCTGGCCGCTCTGACGTAGCAGGGAGAAGAGAAGTGTCACAACATTAAATGTAATAAACAGAAAAAACAAGCAATATGTTGAAGAAACATTTTATAATGACAGCATTTTTATAACCGTTTTGGTCACATTTGATCGGGGGGGAAAAAGAATAATTAGCTATTATTATTATTATTTGCATTATTATTTGCATTAGTGCAATTGGTCAAATCGGTGTTACCGTGAGCAAATGAATTGTATTCCCGTTTGAAACGAGCGTTCGTATATATATTTTAAATAAAAGTTGCGCTCATTCTCAAACGTGTATCACTGGATCATGGATAATCGCGAAGTTGTTGTGTTTGGTGCTGCTGTATTGTATTTGCGGAGAAGACGTCGGACTCTGAGATTTTGGGTTCATGACACCCTCCAGGACCGTTATCTATATGCAAACAACGTGATATCATAAATGATAAGAAACCCAGCAACAGTGATGGTTAGCTTCTCCTCCATTTTCTCGGAACTAATGTTTTGGTAGGAACGAAAGTTTACATGGTATGTTTCTCTGGAATCAGCCAGCGCGGGGGACGTCTATATTCCGATTGGTTGCTGGCTTTTGCCGCTGCTTTCCGCTGAACCGCGTCATAGCTCATTACCATAAAGTTGAGCTACTTTCAACTTTCTGATTGACGCTCAAAACGCCCAAAACGCGACGCCGATGGATTTGACGCTCCTTGCAGCTGAGAGAAGCCAGCTTCCATTGAAAATGAATGACTTCCGGTAGCTTTGGAAGCTCGAGTCGGCGGCGGTGTGAACGTACAGTTAGCCTGCTTGAATCATGCCTTCAAGTTTTTTCTGTGTTCACATTCCAAATGCCATAAAAGTCACCAAGTTTTGTACCGTTCCGATGAAGCTGTGATTTTTAGAAATTCAAAAGAGAACATTTTCCGGTCAGAAATGACCGAAGAGCACATGAGCTTAAGTTATACCACTAAATATGGTGAACGCCATTCAAAGTGAAAATGCTTATATCATTCTAACTGTTTTCATATCCATGCTAACAGCGTATAAAAACAGCAATGACATACAACAGACTGCTGCTGCATTAACATGTGCAGTAAACACTGCTGTTGCTTCAGTGATTTACTCGTGCACTGTTGACATGACGCTAGTTAAAAACACTTCTAACTTTAAGCTAGTTTTAAACTTGTAAAGATTGCTCCACTTAGGAATTAATAACCAGTTCACACAATACGCGCAGATATGTGGAATAAAAGATCATTTTTACTCATCTTAGAAGTTGATTCCAGATGCGATCTGAAAGCAGCGCACTGCAAACTGTTAACAGCAAACAATGCCAAGTATGTGAATGTTTGAGCAGCAAGCTCACTGGCCACAACCAATCAGCTGTGCTAAATAGATAATGACATGATTGCTACCAATAAGCTAAAGACCTATCAGCCTGCAACATTCAGGGTGCTTTCACACTGGCAGTTTAGTTCAGAACGGGGCACGGAAAAATCATATTAAAAACATGAAAAATCGCTAATGTGAACGCTGTCATGTGGACCCGGGTGCGCACTGGGGTACCGAACCCAAGACTACCTGGAGGAAGTGGTCTGAGTTTGGTTGCTCCCGAACCGTGCTGCGGTTCACGTGTATGTGAAAGCAACACGGACCCGGGTGCGCACTTGTTCAGGAAGAATCCTGTGCATGCGTTTTAGTCGATTATGATGTATTTAGTTAAATAAAACATATGTAAGGGATGATAGTGTTGATGATTTACCTTGGATACGAGCAAGAGTGATCCTGCAGTGTATTGACGCGTAGTGCGCGGTTCTGGGGGGGGGTTGTTAGGGGGGGGGGGGGTGCCCCTGTGACAACAAGCTTGGACCCCCTTGTGGCCCCCCTAAATGTGGAGTGTGAAATAATTTTTACAAAACTGCAGGGCTCTCAAGTGTCACACATTGAGCGTGACAGTCACTCATTTCGGTCTTTTGTCACGCACTCCCGCCACACATTGTATTTCTCACGCGGAAAAAAACTATTCATTATATATTTAATATGCCGCAGTGCCCAAAATTTCTCTGGCCGCGCCATGATATCATGTTTTATGGTACAACAAATTTACAACTTGTTTGACACAAACAATGACAACTTGACTGCTGTTAGAGAATGTTTCCCAGATAAGTGGGAGGGCAAGTAGTTTAGGCCTAGTCATATTTTCGTTATCACACGATGACTGACATATTGTCACATTATAAACATCTCTCTCTCCAAATAGGCTTAATCATTTTATTAGCACTAAATTAAAGTGTATTGTATAGTCGATGTTATAGGTCACTTTTAAAATCATATTTTAGTCATATTTTATAATTATATCCTGGCCATGGATGCATTAATCATTGCATCTGTCTTTCAAAGATGTCAGGTAAAAAGCAATTATGCATCCTGTCATTCGCCATGAGAGGAAAGCTTCCTAAAAAGGCCAGGTTAGAGGATAATTTGCTGATCTTTTTGCAAAAAAACACAAAAATCGTGGAATACAGTTAATGTGACTGATACTGAATATGTATGCAAATGTTAAAATATAATGGAAATGCAATTACAGTTACTGTGGCTAATACTGAATATGTAATGCAAATGTAAAAATATAATGGAAATGCAAATACATTGTTGAATGATTATAAACATGGTATTTTGCCTGTTAATGCCTGCAGTGCAGTGCAGAAAATGATATGACAACAATAAGGTCTAAATGTAACTGGCCCCTCTAACAATACAACTGGCCCCAGCTTGGCCCCCCCAGTTGAAATGGTCTAGAACAGCCACTGCGTAGTGTGTGCAATCAGGGCAAAAAATTAATGGAAATCCACTGTCTCCTTTTGCAAGCAGCAGAAAGACACCTTATGCGACACACACACACACACACACACACACACACACACACACACACACACACACACACACACACACACAGTAACCCTGTGTTGTTAACTCAGCTATGCATAATAGCACCAAATTAATAAAAAACACAATACATAGACCGGCATAGTGTTTTCTGTCATGCGCCGTGCACGTTTGCGATGACGTAAGATGCACACAAATGCACTAGAGTTCGTTAGAATCAAGTTGAGTGTGAAACCAAGGGGGTAATCCATCAGCCGGAAGTTGAAGCCCCGCGGGAGCCGCCATTGTAGCAGAACTTCACCTGCTGTTAGCATTCCATTGACTCCCATTCATTTTGGCGTCACTCTGACAGCGAATAACTTTACATCTGAGGCGTCTAAAGACTTAATTTGTCCATTATTTATTTCTAAATAAACACGACAATGTATAAAAGGCTCCATTACTTTGTATCTTACGTTATGGCCCCGTAGAAGCCGTTTTTGTTAAAAACAGGCTAACAATTGTGTCATAACCATGCGACTTTATGTCGCACAATAGAGACATTACCGTATAGACAGGAGGAGAAGCTCGCAGGCAATCGGGGGGACGTCCCGTCAAGGGAGAAGCCCATAGATAATGAGTCCATAAAAGCAACGGGACAAAACATATGAAGTGATTAACGTTGGCAATTTTCACGCACAGCTACTAGAAGATTTACGTCTGTCAGACAGGTTGCTCACGTCATCAAGCTTAGTTTGAGTCGGTTTGAGTCTGCGCGTCAGGAACCGAAGTGCTCAAAAATCGCTAAAAATGGGCTTCAACTGTCTCAACTGAGTTCCAATGAGATGGCTCTGTCCACTTCTTATACTGTCTATGTGTGAAACCAGACCAACGCTGCGGGGGCGCCGGGAACAATCGCGCCCGTGCTCGGACCGCAGCAAACGAGCCCAGTGTAAAAACACCCTCAGAGTTTCATGCCAGAGCTATGTAAGTAGCCCCTTGTTTGTTGTTTTGGATAGACCTTCTCCTGAAGATTGAATGCTTCCATTTTCTTTGTGGTTGGCTCACATTTCTGGGGCAGGGGACTGAAGGGAATCCTACAAGTTTACGTTTTTTTCGGGGTTTTTTTATTTAATTTAATGTACAAGATAAGATAAAAGCAGTTTGTAAACACATTTTAAGCAGGTAATCTAGCAGTTTTCATCCATCAAGTATACTTGATAAATGTATATATTACAGATGTATTACAGTGTTTACTTTCTTTTTTTATTTATATATTTTTAAAGAATTTATTGTATCGTATTTGTGAAAAAGACTGTAATAGGATTGGAGAATCAAGAAGTTACAATCTAAGGTATAAGCATGTTTATTTTTATATTTATTATTAATTGATTATATATGAATTCAAAAAAAAAAAAAAAAAAAAAAAAAAAAAAAATATATATATATATATATATATATATATATATATATATATATATATATATATATATATATATATCAGATATAAAGGCGAAATATATATATATATATATATAATTTTATATAATATATAATTTTATATAATATATAATTTTTGTATAATTACAAAAATAAAAAAAATAGAAAATTAGAAGAAATTATAAATTGGCAAAGCCCAGAAACCTCTGCAGGGCCTCACAAGGATCTGGGGTTGGCCAATCTACCACAGCCTGAATCATGTTGGTATCCATGTGCATCCCCTCGGACAAGATGATTAAACCCAAAAAGGGACCGGACTGTGCTTGAAAAACGCATTTCTCCGCATTGACAAAAAGACAGTTCTCTAGCAGCCTCTGAAACACTCGTCTGACATGCTGAATGTGTTCCTGGAGAGACGAAGGAAAAAAAATCAATATATCATCTAGGTAGACATAAATTAAATGATTGACCATGACTTTCAACACGTCATAGACGAGTGCCTGGAAAACTGCGGGAGAGTTCTGTAAGACTTGATTTTCTTGCTAAGACAAAAGCTGAGATCAAAACACCCTGCAATAAAACAAAATGTACCCCTGAAAAGAAGATCTCAAAGAAAGAGCATAGGACTCTGCCTTGCCCAAACTTCTCTCTTAGCTTATTTATGCATCCCCACTTTACAGACTCCCTCCCCTTCCCTCCTGATTCAAGTCACTGAAAGTTCTTTAAGAATGTCTATATACCACATATGAGGTTTCTTGTTAATCTATTGTCTTTTTCCCTTTCATGTTTTGTATCATTTTAAATTGTTAAGTCCGATTGGTAAAATGGTTTCAATTTCAATGCAGTAACTGGTATTAGAGAAATATTGAAAACTTAGAATTCTGTTCTTCTTTTTGGATGGTGTCTCTTCAAGATATCTGAGAATCCTCTCCTCTCCCCCGAAACCAGGTGTTTGTGTAGTAAATATTTGCAACCCTTTGAGAAGGTCCAGCTTCGGGAAGGAGGTACCCTGCAGACACTCAAAGTTGAGGACATCAGCGGCAAAGAATAAGTATTCTTCACAGTGATGTTGTTCAGGCCTTGGCAGTCAATGCTAGGATGCAGGGAACCATCCTTCTTCTCCACAAAGAAGAACCCCACACCTGCAGGAGAAGAAGAAGAGCTTTGGCTAGAGTCAGGCTGCTAGAGAATCAGAAATATTGTTCCATAGCCTCTCAGTAGCAGAGAGAGAATATAATCTGCCATTAGGCGGAGACGTACCTGACAGTAAGTCTATTGCACAGTCATTGGGACGATCAGGAGGAAGCGAAGCAGCTCAGGACTTCATCAAATAGAATAGCGAATGTTAGCTACTAACAGTTAACACTAAATTGTAAGTGGAAGTAGATCGCTTGGAGCTTTTTACAATGTGTATAATTCAAACAAATGAAATATTAAACTCGTTTACAACAACAATACACTTACCAATATGGAGGCAATCTCTCTCAGTGTTTTTCCGGGAATCTCCCTCGATTTTAGCCTTTCTAACCCAAAACATGTCTTACAAAAGTTGAATATATATATATATATATATATATATATATATATATATATATATATATATAAGAAAATATAGAAAATATATATAGGAAAGTTACTAACCACAAATAATCTTCATTTTATAAAGAAATGGAAACCGTACATCCATTATGTTTTTATATTATTGTAGCAGATTTTGTACTGAAAACAGTATAAGAATTTAGCCATTAATATGTTGTAAATAACAGAAATAAACACAAATGTAAGGCCATGCAAAACACCTCTAGGGCCAAGAAATCATCTCAGACCACAGAGGATTAAATACGCAATTTAATGATGTGATAGTATTCCGTAAAGCTTGTCTATTCTTTTGCTACACACTCAAGTATGTACTTTTTCTTCACAGAAGAGAGAAAACATCTTCACATACTTTTAGGGCGTAGTATAAGTAGGCAAATTGGGACGCAGCATGAGACAATGAAAACCATAGCAGAGAAACTAAACGGAAACTGTTAGAAACTGTTATACACTATTCAAATTTAGCCAGCCAATATTCAAATAATTTCCAAGTCTTTCTGTTACCCAGGAACATCAGGAAGATGAATTTCCATTTTACATTTTTCACTTTCATCAAGTTGGACCAACAGCTGGATCAAAGGCGTGCAATTGGATTTAAAGTAAGTTAAATATGATAAACCAGTTAATAGATAATTAATATTTACAATTATTAAAAAAGTGTAGTATGTACTGATATAATACTGATATGATATTGAAAACGGTCTTCAATTAGTAAAGATAAACTACATCTGATGTATGAAGAATGATTATAGCTATTGATTGTACATAATAAATAGCTTGTTAATAAATGACTACATTTAAATATCTGGCTAATAATTAAATTATAAGCAAACTATAAATTATGGGCAGTTTCTTTAAAATATTGTTTATAGGCCATTCCTTGTCAAATTAACCAGATTTCAGAAACTTCCCCACGAATCCCCAGCTAATTTTTTTAATATTTTTTTCTGAAAAAAAGACAAACATCAATAGTGATTAAAGCCAAAATATGAAATTCCATTGATGGATATTTACTGAGTAATCCACTATTTTGTTGTGGAGGGATAACATTTTCACCCAAGATTTGGAGCCAATTTACAGGAGGGGGAAAACAACTTTAGAAAGCATTATTATTATTTTTTACACAGAGATTGCAGGCCCATTTGTAAAATACATTGACTTCAGCAATCCATGCTGCATTATAAGCCAATGCACTTTTTTTTTGTGTGTGTGTGTGTGTGTGTGTGTGTGTGTGTGTGTGTGTGTGTGTGTGTGTGTGTGTGTGTGTGTGTGTGTGTTTGTGTGTGTTTACCACAATGACTTCTCTTAGCTCAAGAAGTTGGAATCTGTCAACTAAGGTTTAATCCAGAGTTTGTGATTATAAGCGTGTGCACCAAAGTGTGACATGTGCTGCAAACAGCCAACCACACAGAACATGAAGAGCGTCAGTTTGATTCTCTTCTCGCAAGAGAGCCGACACGATTCACTTCTCTGTTGAAGATTGAGAGATTGTTATTGTATAAATTATTTATAATATATTGTATTATTCAATGTGTTGTAATATATTAACACAATATATTATTCTGTATATTTTCAAATATACTGTTAAACAATTTCATATATTGATCATTCATATATATATATGAATATTAGTATATTATTATATATACAGTAGTCAACATTTGAAGTGGATCAAAACCTTTCACCAAAGTTATACATGAATTTTGAACAGTACCTGTTCTTGTCTTAGGACAACTTTGATCATTTTAATCATTTTACTTTTATGAAGTTTATAAAGAAATAATAAAAAAATATCTGTTTTAATAATCTTTTGTTTTGCCTTAAAAAGTACACTTATTTTGAGGTGTTGATGTACTTGATTATACTTTTATCTGTAGTATGTTATTCTGTATTTAATTTTCGGCAATTTATACAAATATATTTAAATACATGACATGAAATCTCAACAGACATTACATTAAAGCATATTTTAGTTTACCATACATGCTTGTCAGTACATTCAGCAGTAAACTTTGACTATATTTCAAACACAGTAGAATTATAAAATTACATCTAAAAATGTACTTAGGTCCTACTTAAAAACTTAAATTTTTACTTTAACGCATTTTTGTTTAATTGCAATTAACATGCAGTTGTGTCCGATTACATTCAGTTCACACTTGAGTATATTATTTTATTATTTTAAGTATATTTCCATAATAAGTTCTATTTCAAAAGTATGGTAAAGTGCACTTCTTTTCACAAGGGTTTTATTGTCCTGCGGGTGGACAAAGTGCAAGTTTTTTCAAAGACAATCTAAAGTAGAGATTAAAACACAAAAAGGGCCCAGGATTAGACAAATATTAAGATTATTCATAAAAGTGGCATACGAATGTGGCACTTGTTTTTTCAGGACATCAGCAAAAAGGCTAATAGAAGAAGTTTAAAACACTGACATTGACTATGTTTACATGCAGCCAATAACCCGTTCAAAACCGGAATATTAGCAATAACCCGGTCGTGCACGGCCATGTAAAAACCGGCAAAAACCTGAATATGCTCATATCCCGGATTTAAAAAACCCGGATATGATACCTGGGGTACCCCTTTTCTAACCCGAATTTTTGGTCATGTAAACGCGTATCGCCATATCCCCATAATGATTTGTGTTCTGCGCATGTTCTATTCGCAAGGAATCTTGGTCTTTTGAGTAGAGGAACTTCTCGGCGCATACAAAAACCCGCGTGCAGTATACCGGAAGTAAACATGGCGAGACGCAGCACAGCATACTTTTGGAGCGAGGTCAGTACCAGCACCAAAGCGCAAACAAAGGCGATCGCTATCTGCCCCGAACTATTCATTATCCGCGTGCTGCTGCTGTTGTTGTTGTCTTTGGATACAGGAAGAAGAATCGGAAATGACGCATATTGCGTTTTAAGGATGTCCGAACTAGAGTTCTCAACGGGCCTGAAAATTACAACCCGACCCGACCCGTGGCTTTTAAAACCCGGACCCGATGTAACCCGACACATCAACATGAATTATCTGCCCGAACCCGACCCGCGGCCCGACGCAGATTTTCTTTTATTTTTTTATTTTTTTCTCATACACGTATTATCATGACCAGCAGACGGGAATTCAAATCAACCTTTAATGTTCACGTCTGAATAGCCTACAAACAATACAAACAACTGAAACAAACTTTAAATATATAAATAGGCTACATACTAAATATGCCTCAAATAAAAATCTTCTGGACGACCCTGTTTTTTTGCTGTCATATTTCATCAGCACCTTGCATTTTGAGCATTGCACATAACCTGTAGAATTTCCATCAGAATCCAGCACCACTCCAAACACTTTCCAGACCTCTGATTTTCCCACTCCTGTAGTAGCGACGGTGAATTCACCTGCGGCAAGTTTAGGCTACTTTTCACCAACTCCATCTTCTTCTCCAGGCTAAAGGCGTGCACGAGCGGCGTCAGGTCTGCCACCGCGATGCATGTTGCACGCAGCAGCCAGACTTTCTTTACCGTGAACAGCAGCGATGATTAATAAATTTTTTTATTTTTTTTCACTGAGCGGAAAAGATTAAGCCCGAGGTCCGACCCGACCCGAGTCATTTGCTTATATTTTCGACCCGAACCCGGCCCGAACCCGCGGGTCCCGTCGGGTTTGTCGGGCCGACCCGGCCCGTTGAGAACTCTAGTACGTACGTCCAGACGCTAACCGTGCGTCGCCGTTTACATCGGGATATTGCAACTCCATGTACATTCAAAAAAATGATATGTTGGCTTTAATTAACTTTTTTATGTCAACAGGTTCCATAAATTAACTTTTTTTATGTCAACAGGTTCCATAAATTAACTTTTTTATGTCAACAGGATGCACATAACTGGGTTACGTTAAACAAACATAATTTGTTCATGTAACTTCAACACACTCAAATAAATGATATGTTGGTTTTAATTAACTTTTTTTATGTCATCAGGTTCTGATATGTTGGCTTTAATTAACTTTTTTTATGTCAACAGGCTGCACATAACTGGGTTACATTGAAGCAGTGTTAAAGTTAATGAGATAATTAAGTGAATAATTGAGTGATGATTGAGCATTATTGAAGACACCTGATGTTAACAATCAGAAGCACTGAAGGAAAAAAACGGTAAAATCTAAAGTCACCATTATGGTGATCCGTGTTTGTTTTAGTTGGGCTCTTGACCCTCATATCATTAACTTTAGATTTTGTTTGGCTGCTGTACATGAGTTATAACAGCCAGATGAACAAATAGAAAAGGTGATCTGATGGTGTTGGTTGTGTTTTAACATAATCATTATTTCACAATCATTTGACCACGTCAGTTGTTTTCTTCCTTTCTGTTTTCCCACACTACTCTTTCAATTTCCGTTAATTTCCCTGGCTTCATAAACCTGTGATTCTGTTGAAAATTCAGTGGATTTAATTAGCAGCAAGGAAATATTTATGGAGGAGCTTTGGCTTTAGAAGACACTTTTTTAATGTTGGTTTTTATTTTCATGCCTTCATAATGTGCAATTCCTTGGGTACTGAATTATGTGCAAGAATTCAATTTTGTGAAGAGAGAGACATGCATTTTGTTCTCTGCATTCGCATTGGAGTGACCTTATAATACTAGAATGTACTTTGGGAAGAGCTGTAGTAAATGTCGCCAGAGTTTAGTTGGGTCGCTTAAAATTACTTAATTCCATTATGTTAACCTAACCCAGTTATGTGGAACCTGTTTACATAAAAAAGTTAATTAAAGCAAACATATCATTTTTTTGAGTGTATACAGGAGTAACTCTCTCTGCTCCCGCATGTAAACGGGTCATTCCTAATGTTTCAGAAACCCGAATAGTGACCTTAACCCGACCATACCCGAAAATTGGCTGCATGTAAACGTAGTCATTGTCATCAAAGCACACACTAAAAAAAGTTATTTCATTTTCCGTTTTAGAAATGGACTACACCAACAACACACAGACGGAACAGAAAAACATCACGGATGCCAGCGGTGTGCACAGTGTGTTCACAAAGCAGGTTCTGCCTGTGTTCTACTCCATCATCTGCGTTTGTGCCTTGATTCTCAACGGACTTGCCGCTTGGATCTTCTTCAGGCTTCCCAGCTCCTCAGCTTTAGTTGTTTACCTAAAAAACATGGTGGTGGCAGACATTCTGATGATGTTTACCTACCCGTGGCGTGTTGCCGCTGACCTCAATTGCGGTGGCTTGCAGTTGAAGCTGATAGTTTGCCGCTACACAGCTGTGGTTTTCTACCTCAGCATGTACACAGGAATAACCTTTATGAGCCTCATCAGTTTGGAGCGCTACCTCAAAATCGTCCGCGGTACCTCCGGTGTGTCTTCCTTTCTGCAGCGCTTTTCGGTAGCGAGAGGTCTCGCGCTGCTATCTTGGGGCGTCCTGATATTCTTCATGCTGCCGAACACCATATTAACCAACCAGCCCATGACTGAAATTTCCTCCTGCATGGCCCTGAAAAGTGAGCTGGGTCAGCGCTGGCATGAAATTTCAGCCCACTTCAACGTTGGAGTCTTCTGGGTGGCGTTCATGCTGATGGTGTTTTGCTACACCTCCATCGCCTGTCACGTGTACCGCTCTTACAAACGGGTGCAAAGGAACAGCAGTAAGGCAAGACGACGGTCAAATCGAAGCATCTTCAGCTTGCTGGCCGTGTTCGTCTTCTGTTTTGTGCCCTACCATGTTTGTCGTGTTCCCTACACGCTTAGCCAAAGGCCCGGGTCTGGTTTTAGCAAGTACAACCTCTTCATTCTCCTCCAGATGAAAGAAGCTACGCTCTTTCTGTCCGCCCTTAACGTCTGTCTGGATCCCGTCATTTACTTCTTAATGTGCAGGACATTCAGAGAGTCACTTTTGCAGAAGTTTTCTTCTGTAAACCAAGACAACAGGAGGCCTTCAATGGGTACTGGGCTGAGTATCAGTAATCTGTAAGAGGAAGAGCAACGAAGGAAATGGAAAATAGCATTTTCAAGGTGAAAAAGCAGATTTTACATTTTAAAACCACATATCTTGCTGTGGTTTCCTTGCATGAGAAAATGCAAAATTAGAATGAAAAAAAGTCACACCAAAGTGGTGTTTTCCAGAAAACCAAAATCCAACCACAACTCTCAAAATCATACTGAAATAAGCCAATCCTTAAAGGCAAGGTATAAATACAAATTCTGCCATCATTTACTCACCATCGTGTTATTTGAAATCTGATTTTAAAATAAATGTTCCCTTTCGTTGTCACTCCGAGTTACGTCGGATGACGACGAATGGGGGTTTCGCTTAGAAGGCCTATCAACTTCGAGTATTACAAAACGAGCCAATGGCAAAGAAATGCCATGGGTCTGCGGAATTTGCATGACGTAACTCCGCCCCACCTCGTGGGTATAAAAGGAGGAAGTCCGCAACAGCAGTTTATGTTTTCGCTTCGGAGCCAAGTGTATTCTTCTCTCCACAAGCCAACTCTGAATTATCAGCTTCACGAACGAGTGCCTCGAGTGTTGGTGTGACGGCGATCTCCGGCGAGTGCGTGCTTCCTGCTTATCTCTGCAGTGGTTCATCAGAGAGTGCGTGCTTCCCCGGGCGCTTCAACACTTGAGTTTTCTCTCTAAAAGAGCGCACGCGGCACGTCTTTTTAAAGACGGCTCGCCCGTGCATTTAAAAAAAAAAAAAAACGAATGGTTGCGGCAGCTTGGTATCGGACTCTGATGGGCACGAGTGTTGTCTAGTATGTTTGGGCTTGATCATACTAGAGCAGCGCTCGTGGATGACTCATGTTCTCTCTGTGGGAACATGATCATCGCGTCATATAGGTCGAGACTCGGTGAACTCGCAAGAGTGAGAGTCCCCTCATCCACCCCCCGATCTTCGACTGGTGGCCAGGGTGACCTGAGGGTTTCGGTCTGGAACACGGCGCCGACTCCGTGTCCGTGACCCCAGCCTCCCCTCAACAGCGGTAACCGCTAGTGAATAGGTGATTCCCACGAGTCTACCCTCTGGTGGCCCGTGTGTTTCATTTAAAGCTACAGAGGATGATACTATGTTTGTAGCAGCTTCACAAGGTGGGTTTGATTCTCTGCGAAGTGACGACTCGTCACAGCTGCCACCCTCTGGTGTGCATACGGCTGTGCCTGAGTCTGATCCAGAGATGACGGCCATGCTTTCCTGGGACGATTGGTTTTTGGGTAAGGCCGCCGACCCTCGTCCACGGCAAACCCCAATACCTTCCCTCCCGGACGTGCATGATGAGATCTCGAAGTCCCAGAAGACCCCCTGGTTTTCTCGGGACCGCTCGCTGATCTCATCCGCCTTTCCCCCCTCGATGGGGCCGCTGTCACGGGTACACTGGGGTTCCCCCGGCTGAACGCTCTGTTGCGATGCTATGTGTCCTCAGAGTGCTTCTTCTCGGCGCAATCCTAAGCAACCGCCCGTGGTCTATAGTTTTCGTCTACATTTGTGGCGAGATCCTATAGCACCACGGGACTGGCAGCCGCCTCTCTGCAGGCCATGGCCATTCTGCTGGTCCTCGACCCAGATGCTCATGGACTTGCACGAGGGCGGGACTGACCCAGGGCTCTTCACTGAGTTGCGCGTCGCCACTGACCTTGCTCTCCGAGCGACGAAAGTGGCCATACGCTCCCTGGGTCAGGTGATGCCTACCATTCTGTGGCTGAACCTGTCTGATGTGCTGAATGTCGCGAGGCCCCGTCTGTCCGACGTTCCCATATCCCAGGTCGGCCTCTTCGGCGGTGCGGTTGAGAACTTCGCCCAACAGCTCTCAACCGCCCGTGTGCAGACTGACGTGATTCTGTCCCGATGGCCCGCCGTCCGCTCAGATCCCTCGGTCTGCCCACTGCCGTTTAAAGAGACGGGCCGGCTCTGGAAGCCGCGGGCGGACGCCACAGCCCTCTCCAGCCCCGCCCCCCGCTACGTGCCGGGTTAAGCGGCGCTCCTGAGACGGGCTCCACAGAGATGGGACTCAGTTCCTCCAGGAGTTGGTAGCAGGACCACTCCTTTCCCCGGTGGAGGGCCGGGGAAAAATCCTTATTCTCCTAAGAACTGACTCTCCCGTCTCTGGGAAGACAGAGTTCTCGGACGACACAGAGCGCCGCCCACAAGCCGTGCTCTCCTCGTCCCCCTCTGTCCCAGAGGTGCTTGACACGGCGTGCCGTCCACGGACCGCTTCGCCCCTGTCCCCCTCTGTCGCCAGACCCCTGGCAGAGCAGGCCCCCGCGGGACGACCAGCATGGTCCTCCCCTGGCCCCCTCTGCCAGGGCGCGGGTGCTAACCGTGCCCCCACACCGGGCCGCTATGCCGTCCACGTCTGGGCCAGTTACTCCGCTTCGCTGCCCCCCCGGGGGGACGCCTGTGGCCCGCATGACCCCGCTGGTTCAGTTCCTGGGAGCCTGGCTAGAGCTCCCCGTCTGTCCCGCTGGGTCACGCGCGCCATCAGGCTCGGCTATGCGATTCAGTTCGCACGGTCTCCTCCCCGCTTCCGGGGAATCCGCTCCATTGTGGTCGGTGGCAATGCCCCCATCATGAGAGCTGAGATTCTCACCCTGCTGGCGAAGGGTGCGATCGAGACTGTCCCTCCAGCCGAGATGAGGTCCGGCTTCTACAGCCCCTACTTCATTGTCCCCAAGAAAACCGGTGGGTTACGGCCAATCCTGGACTTGCGCGTGCTGAACCGCTCCCTTCACAGGCTGCCGTTTAAGATGCTCTCCGCCAAACGCGTTCTCGAATGCGTGTGGCCCCAGGATTGGTTTGCAGCGATCGACCTGAAGGACGCCTACTTTCATGTCTCCATTCTTCCTCGACACAGACGGTTCCTACGGTTTACTTTCGAGGGGCAGGCATACCAGTACGCGGTTCTCCCTTCGGGCTAGCCCTGTCTCCTCGCACCTTCATGAAGGTCGTCGAGGCTGCCCTTGTTCCCCTTCGGGAACACGGGGTTCGCATCCTGAGTTATATCGACGACTGGCTGATCCTAGCTCACTCTCGAGATCAGGTTTGCGAACACAGGGACCTAGTGCTCCGGCACCTAGCTCGTCTGGGCCTTCGGGTCAACTGGGGAAGAGCAAACTTTGCCCCGTGCAGAGGATCTCTTTTCTCGGTATGGACATCGACTCGGTCGCCATGTCCGCGCAGCTTACGAGCGAGCTCGCGCGCGCAGTCACTGCTGACTTGCCTGAGACATCTCAGGAGCAAGAATGCGGTTCCACTGAAACATTTTCAGAGGCTCCTGGGGCATATGGCATCGGCAGCCGCGGTCACGCCGCTCGGATTGCTTCATATGAGACCGCTTCAGCTTTGGCTTCGCGACCGAGTCCCGAGGTGGGCATGGCATCAAGGCACGCTCCGGGTACCAGTTACTCCGACCTGCCGTCAGTTCCTCACCCCGTGGTCGAACCTCAGTTTTCTAAGGGCGGGTGTCCCCCTGGAACGAGCTTCCCGGCATGTTGTGGTCTCCACGGATGCCTCCACCACGGGCTGGGGCGCCATGTGCAATGGACATGCTGCTGCGGGCTCCTGGACAGGACCCCAGCGGCTATGGCATGTCAATTGCCTCGAGTTGTTGGCAGTACGCCTTGCCCTGCACCGCTTCCGGGCGTTGCTCAGGGGTCAACACGTACTAGTCCGCTCAGACAATACCGCTACTGTAGCGTACATCAACCATCAAGGTGGTCTACGCTCCCGCCGTATGTCACAACTCGCCCGCCACCTCCTTCTATGGAGTCAGAAGCATCTGAGGTTGCTTCGAGCCATTTTCATTCCCGGAGCCCTGAACTGTGCAGCCGACGAGCTCTCACGGCTTCAGCCCCTCCCTGGAGAATGGCGACTCCATCCCCAGTCGGTTCAGCTGATTTGGGACCAGTTCGGGGACGCACAGATAGATCTGTTTGCCTCTCACGACTCGACCCATTGCGCCCTGTATTTTTCCCTGACCGAGGGCACGCTCGGCACGGATGCACTGGCGCACAGCTGGCCGCCGGGCCGCAAATATGCGTTTCCCCCAGTGAGCCTTCTTGCGCAGACCTTGCGCAAGGTCAGGGAGGACGAGGAGCAGGTCATTTTGGTCGCGCCGTATTGGCCCGGCCGGACCTGGTTCCCCGAACTTGCACTCCTCGCGACAGCACCTCCCTGGCTCATTCCTCTGAGGAAGGACCTTCTTTCTCAGGGACGGGGCACCCTGTGGCACCCTCGCCCCGATCTCTGGAGCCTCCACGTGTGGCTCCTGGACGGCTCGAGGTAGGTTTGAGTACCCTTCCACCAGCTGTGGCGGCTACCATCACTTCCGCTAGAGCGTCGTCCACGAGACACGTCTACGCGTTGAAGTGGAACCTCTTCGTCGACTGGTGCTCTTCTCACCGAGAAGACCCCCGGAGATGCTCGATCAGCGTTGTGCTTTCCTTCCTTCAGCAAGGGTTGGAGCGAAGGCTGTCTCCCTCCACCCTTAAGGTCTATGTTGCCGCCATTGCCGCACACCATGACCTAGTCGAAGGTAAGTCGGTAGGGAAGCACGACCTGGTCATCAGGTTCCTGAGAGGAGCGAGGAGACTAAATCCTCCTCGTCCTCCTCTCGTTCCCTCTTGGGACCTCTCAGTGGTTCTAACTGCCCTGAAGAGTGCTCCCTTTGAGCCCCTGCAATCAGTTGAGCTTAAGTTCCTGTCAATGAAGACAGCGCTCCTGGTTGTAGACAGGACACGGTGTTTCAGGACCTCAGACCAGCTCTTTGTCTGTTATGGTGGGAAGCTGAAGGGAAAGGCTCTCTCCAAGCAAAGGTTGTCTCACTGGATAGTGGACGCCATTGCCTTGGCTTACCAGCAGCAAGGTCGACCGTGCCCCCTTGGTGTGACGGCCCACTCCACCCGGAGTGTGGCATCTTCTTGGGCCCTAGCGCATGGCGCCTCGCTAACAGACATCTGCAGAGCTGCAGGCTGGGCGACACCTAACACATTCGCCAGATTCTATAATCTCCGAGTGGAGCCAGTGTCCTTCCATGTACTCGCTTCAACTAGCTAGTACCGGACCCGCTCAGGTGTCTTCGCTTGCTCGCCATTCCACTCCACGGACTGGATACGTGCGATATTCTCCTCAGGTGAGCTTCCCCGAAAGCCCTGAGTTCCTCCAGCACTCCTGACGTCGGCGCCAGTGTCTCTTGCCTGCGCGTCGGCTAGGTGCCTCCCGTGTGCATGGTCCCTCCCCTGAGCGACCCCCACATGTGTATTTCCACTGTAAGCCTCTCTGAGCATGTGTCTTTCCCTTGGCAAGCCACCTTGCCACTCCTGGGGTTGAAATATTCCACCTGCGGCTGGACACCCCAGTGTTCTCCATATGTTTCCTTCGGGTCATATGTGTATTCTCTAAGTCCCCCCCCCTCTGGGTTGGCATTAATTGCATACTTGCCCTAGCTTGGGATATGCTTCCCAGTGTACGTTGGTATTCCTGTGTTAAATTGAGTCCTTCGTCCTTCTATGTCAGGGACCTCGATTTACGCAGGGCACTGGAAGACAGCTGAGAAGGTGGCGTGATTAGACTGGTAACCCCATTCGTCGTCATCCGACGTAACTCGGAGTGACACTGAAAGGGAACGTCTCGGTTACGTATGTAACCCTCGTTCCCTGAGTAGGGAACGGAGACGTTACGTCTGCCTGCCACTTTCCGCTGTACCGCGGGGATCGCCTGAGCTCAGTCTTGGCTCCTCAGCGAAGAAACATAAACTGCTGTTGCGGACTTCCTCCTTTTATACCCACGAGGTGGGGCGGAGTTACGTCATGCAAATTCCGCAGACCCATGGCATTTCTTTGCCATTGGCTCGTTTTGTAATACTCGAAGTTGATATGCTTTCTAAGCGAAACCCCCATTCGTCGTCATCCTACGTAACGTCTCCGTTCCCTACTCAGGGAACGAGGGTTACATACGTAACCGAGACGTTTCATATTGATGTTATAGAAGAGCCATTTTAGGCTATGTGAAGAACCTTTCAGTGAACAGTTCTTATATAAGAACCCTTTTTTTTCTTAGTGTGAAAAACATTTTAATAATCTGAAGAACATTTTTCCACTTTAAAGAACCTTTTGTGTAATGGAAAGTTTCCATGGGTGTCAAAGGTTCTTCATGGAACCATAAATGCCAATGTACTTCTGTGAAATATAAATGGTGAAATTTTGAAGAATATCCCCGACAATCTTTTCCATACAATCAAAGTGAATGAGACTAGGGGCCCTATTTTAATCATCTAAGTGCATGGTCTAAAGCGCAGGGCGCAAGTTCACTTACTGTGTGTCTGAATCCACTTTTCCTATAGTTTAACGACGGGAAAAATGGTCGGCACGTCCGGCGCATGGTCTAAAAGGGTTGTCCCTATTCTCTTAATGAGTAATGGGTGTGTTTTTGGCTTTACGTGCAATAAACCAATCAGAGTCTGACATGACAGAATTTGCAAGTGGAAAGACTGAACGCGTCTCCAGAGAGGAAACGGATCTGCTCGTGCATGAGGTTAAAGCACGCAAGCAGACCATCTACGGGACAGGCCGGATTCCACCATATCTTTATATACACATTAATAATATTTTATATTGTAATCCTTTTACGCACATTGTGGACCCGTCTATAGGCGCACATTACTAACACGCTCTTTAAATAACAAAAAAATATTGCGCCATTGACTTTATACCAGGTTTCTGTTGGTCAATGACACAGTCTATTTCAGTTCCTCAAAATAGAGCGTTTTTGCCTCAATGCGCCTGAACACACCTCGTTTTAAGACCAGCAGCCCATGGGCGAACAAATGGGCGCAAATGCATTTGCTATTTAAATGACGTGGCACAGGACATGAAAATAATAACTGCGTCGGGATGAAACTAGCAAAAAACACTTGAGTCACGTCTGGTGCTGTATTTTGCCGGGTGTATGATTGGAGTGTCAAGAACCAAAAAAGACAAAAAAGCAACATAAAAATTATTTTTAAGTCTTCTAGTCATACAATTGCTTTGTGTGAGGAACAGTCCAAAATGTAAGTCTTAAATCATGTAAAATCTTGCCCTTCCTGCTGCAGCATGCAGTTCTCAAATTAAATATGATCTAATCATGTGGTGACGCCATCATTATAGGACATTTGACATGATGATACATGGTCACATAAATTTTCTAATTTATTTCACAGGCAAAAATTAGGGTAAATACCAATTTTCATTACATAGAAAAGTTCTGCCAAAATACATTTTTGAGAATTCTTCTTGCTACACAGGCGATTGTGTTCCACAGAAGAAGGAACATCATGTGGGTTTGGAACAGGATGAGGGTGAAACAATAACAACATTCTGATTGATCTACTCTTTTAAAATGACAACACAATCCCACACACCACACATCTGTTGTTTACATGGTTAATCTCAGAATCACTGCACCACAATGGTGGACGCTCTTTGACTCAGGAGAGACAGAATGTGTTTTGAATTTACACTTAGTTGATGCAGAACCCATTTCCATTGAATCAGACCGAAGATGCAGAAAAGGTCAGAAGACCAAATCCAAAAAACAAGTGTAAAGATCAGTGCGGCACACAAGGTGGAAAGATAGTTGGCAGTAAAGAGTCTAACACAATTGAGGCATTGATACTTTTTAACTACAGAAAGATGCTAATCCAAGCTAAAGATGAACCACTGTATGCCCCACATAATACATCCAGATGTTTTCATTTAGACTTTGTTCTAATGACTAATTTCCCAAATTGTATATTTGATTAGTTTACACTTCTTTTAATAAACGTGTGTGTGGTCCCCCTCGGCCCTGCACACACAATACAGAATTGACAACCCCTAAACCAAACTCACACCCGTAAATTTTCAGTATTCACACAACAGCATTCTCGGAAAACCTACGCTGTGTGAACGCACAACTACAGTGCGAGAGAGCACTGCACAAATGTGTGTCTACTGTGTCGTTTTCATATGTGGTTTTGGTAACTTATATGAGCTGTGTGTGTCATCTGAAGGTTTTAGATCCAGTTCTCCACCGAAACTGCTCCCGTCAGTGTTATGTTTCATGTACATAAGAAATATGTTCTCAGTGTGAAATTTAGCTTTAGACTGGAAATGGATTCTGTACACTATTTTTCTTTTTCAAAGTCTACAATGTAGTAATGACGTAGGGAGACCGGGGAGTGTTGTATCACAGGGTCAATTGTAACTGTCAGTTTAACAAGTCAGAAAATATCTATGGTGATGTCATCTATATAATACACTCCCATCCCATTTTTGAGCTCACAGGAGAAGTGGCATGTGACAGAGAACAACAATGTAGATTTAATGAACAAAACTGATTTTCAGAAAGGAAAGTAATTTTTTTGATCAAATTTATTATTATTATTTTGCCTAGCAATTACTGTATCATAGATACAATTACGTATGTGACCTAAAGTAACCTAAAGTAGCTGTTTCTCTAGTTTAATTTGATGCTTTGCACTCATGCTAACTTCAAACACACATGCTAAAACAGTTAGCTATGTTATGACTGTTTGGGGTGTGCATAGTTGTAAAATGAATTAAAAATGTTTCTGTGGGGAGCAGGACGAGGTCGAGGGTTGTGAGAGAGCGGCATGAGGCCGGTGGCGTGATTACTGATGAGCGACACCTGCGTGACGCACCGGTCTCGTATCTCTCACGGAGGAGCGACGACTGTGGAGATGGAGAGAGGCCAGGCCTGGACTATTTTATTTGATGTTTTGTTTTATTATGTGGTCGACTGCAGTCTTTACTTTTGCTTTTGTATTTGTTTATTTATTTTATTAAAATCTATTAAATGTTCGCCGGTTCCCGCCTCCTCCTTCCCGTTACAGCTAACCTCGTTAACAGTTACCCCATATAATTATTCCAATGAGTCCAGTTATCAATCACATCGTCTGTCAAGGCAAAGTCATGTGAGTTTTTTGTTGCGCGCTGAGGGATTTATATGGTAAATGTGTTTCCATCCTAGTTTATGCGCATGTCTTCTTATTGGATAAAGTCTCAATTGAATGCATACATTTTTTTGAATTTATGCATTTATGGCATGTTCTTCACGCACTTTTTTTTGTGTGATATCCCTAAATTCATGTAATAATAGGCAACATAGCTGACTGAATGTGACAGAAATACAATACACACAAACACTGTTTTGAGCTAAATTTAAAGTCCTAAAAGAAATACAGTATAATTTTTTTTGTCACTTTAAATTGTTCACTTTGATCAAAAGTGATTACTGTTTGTTCTTCAATAAAGTTCTTGCATAAATTTAGATTGTGTGTGTGTGTCTTATTTCAGCAAATACCTCTCATTGTTACATCTATCCCTAACTAGTGTTACAACTCAACAAAATAACTCTTTGTATTTGACAATAAATCTGTGATTGCGTATGAAGACTAAAAATTTACTGTTTTATGTTATTTTTTAGTTTTATTTTTCTTTAATCATTTTCATAATAATTTCATAATGTATTTTGTGAAGTCAGACTATGTTTGTGCATGTGTGCTGAGCAGAGAGCGGGTATATTTTGCTGAGAGGTTTGCAATGTTTACTTAGCAGAGATGTTCCAATGATGATGATACTTCAAATGTGTACAGCTGATATGCTCTTTGCAAGAAAAGGAATGTTTCAACTGATGCAAATGTACAATTTGTATATCACTAATGTATACACTGAGAAAAATGTTCTTAATGTGGAAAGTGGATTGTACCATGTGTATGTATGACATATAAGTTCCATTTTAAACATAATCTAAATGTTTTTCTACCTTACAAGGAAGTTGAAAGTCTCTCTGTGATGTATATAAGCTCATTCTTACTGTACCACCTCAGAGAAACATAAAGGCATGATGGGGTGAGAGGAAGGAGACACATAGAGATGATGGGGAAAGGAAGGGGAAACCCAGAGAAATCATTTACAGCTAGCATGATGGGATGAGAAGATCTGAATGAAGACCTCCTCTCATGAAGCCTTATTCTTATATGCCTGTATTTCTCTCTGTCTGACACATGATACATAATAAATACAAATCTTTTGGCAAAAGTAACTGGTGTAGCTTCCGTGATTCAACAATAATAGGGGGAAGCAAGATTTTCAAATCTACAGCGTAGTACACATCCAGGCAAGTTGTATAGTAGACAAATGTGGTTACTGTGTATCAAAAAGAGTTCTAGCGCAAACAACCACTTAGTTACTGATGCTCAAACAAAAATGTGTTACTTTTGTCCCCAGCCACCCCTTCTCACAGCTCTGGCTGTTAAGCACAAGCACGACAAATAAAATGATGTCAGTCCAAACACACTTTAATCAATCCACAAGAAAATCCAAATACAGAGCTATGAGGAGAAACAACCAAGGCGTAGACATAAATAATACCCGACAAACTAAAGGAGAACAAGCATGAACATAAATAACTCAGCAAACAAGGATACTTAATCACACCTGAACTGAATAACAAGGCAGGGAGAAACGGTGCAGACAAAAACAAAGTTAAAAACTGAGGTGATATGTGACACCCATGATTTTTTTTTTTTTTTTTTTTTTTTTTTAGCAATTGAATGCAGAAATTGCCTGGGAATGGATGTGTTATTCAAACATTTGTTCCTGTGTTTACTAGAAGTATTTGCAACAGACAAATCAACAAATAATAATAGTAATAAACAAAATAATAATATTGGTCTTATTCCTATACATCCTTAAACACATTGGTAATCAACACTAAAATATTTCTAGGCAGATAATTTTCTCAAAAAATTTGCATATTGTGATAAAGTTCATTATTTTCCATAATGTAATGATAAAAATTTAACTTTCATATATTTTAGATTCATTGCACACCAACTGAAATATTTCAGGTCTTTTATTGTTTTAATACTGATGATTTTGGCATACAGCTCATGAAAACCCAAAATTCCTGTCTCAAAAAATTAGCATATCATGAAAAGGTTCTCTAAACGAGCTATTAACCTAATCATCTGAATCAACTAATTAACTCTAAACACCTGCAAAAGATTCCTGAGGCTTTTAAAAACTCCCAGCCTGTTTCATTACTCAAAACCGCAATCATGAGTAAGACTGCTGTCCAGAAGGCCACCATTGACACCCTCAAGCAAGAGGGTAAGGCACAGAAAGAAATTTCTGAACAAATAGGCTGTTCCCAGAGTGCTGTATCAAGGCACCTCAGTGGGAACTCTGTGGGAAGGAAAAAGTGTGGCAAAAAACGCTGCACAACGAGAAGAGGTGACCGGACCCTGAGGAAGATTGTGGAGAAGGACCGATTCCAGACCTTGGGGGACCTGCGGAAGCAGTGGACTGAGTCTGGAGTAGAAACATCCAGAGCCACCGTGCACAGGCGTGTGCAGGAAATGGGCTACAGGTGCCGCATTCCCCAGGTCAAGCCACTTTTGAACCAGAAACAGCGGCAGAAGCACCTGACCTGGGCTACAGATAAGCAGCACTGGAGTACCCACAGTCAGTGATGGTCTGGGGTGCCATGTCAGCTGCTGGTGTTGGTCCACTGTGTTTTATCAAGGGCAGGGTAAATGCAGCTAGCTATCAGGAGAATTTGGAGCACTTCTTGCTTCCATCTGCTGAAAAGCTTTATGGAGATGAAGATTTCATTTTTCAGCACGACCTGGCACCTGCTCACAGTGCCAAAACCACTGGTAAATGGTTTACTGACCATGGTATTACTGTGCTCAATTGGCCTGCCAACTCTCCTGACCTGAACCCCATAGAGAATCTGTGGGATATTGTGAAGAGAAAGTTGAGAGACGCAAGACCCAACACTCTGGGTGAGCTTAAGGCCGCTATCGAAGCATCCGGGGCCTCCATAACACCTCAGCAGTGCCACAGGCTGATTTCCTCCATGCCACGCCGCAATTTCTTTCTGTCTTACCCTCTTGCTTGAGGATGTCAATGATGGCCTTCTGGACAGCAGTCAGGTCGGCAGGCTTACCCATGATTGCGGTTTTGAGTAATGAAACAGGCTGGGAGTTTTTAAAAGCCTCAGGAATCTTTTGCAGGTGTTTAGAGTTAATTAGTTGATTCAGATGATTAGGTTAATAGCTCGTTTAGAGAACCTTTTCATGATATGCTAATTTTTTTAGACAGGAATTTTGGTTTTTCATGAGCTGTATGCCAAAATCATCAGTATTAAAACAATAAAAGACCTGAAATATTTCAGTTGGTGTGCAATGAATCTAAAATATATGAACGTTTAATTTTTATCATTACATTATGGAAAATAATTAACTTTATCACAATATGCTAATTTTTTTAGAAGGACCTGTACAGTGATCCGAACAGTAATGGCACCATTTTTAACATATCAATTTGAGCCTGAGTCCTCATTCTTCGGCGGAAGAGCATTCAAAGTGGATCAACTTTTGCAGTGCAGAAAATAGCGTTTTGTCATTTCAACAACACAAAACTAAATTCTTCCAGGCCTCAACTACAACTGCAGTGTTTGTGGGCAGGTCAAAGTAGAGTCAAGTCAAGTCAATTCACCTTTATTTATATAGCGCTTTTTACAATACAAATTGTTTCAAAGCAGCTTTACAGAGATAACAGGAAAGTTAAGTTGTAATAGTATCGTTAAATTCAAAATTAAATGTTAAATGTGCCCAACTAAGCAAGCCAAAAGCCAATGATGAATAAAGGCAAAAAAAAGGCGACAGTGGCAAGGAACCAAAACTCCATCAGGTGACAGAATGGAGAAAAAAACCTTGGGAGAACCCAGGCTCAGTCAGGGGGCCAGTCCTCCTTTGGCCAACAAACGAACAGTGTATGATTATGATTTAGGCGGCATAATAGGTCAGAAGTCAGATTGGATCAGAACTTTCACAATATTTATCCAGTTCATCTGGTTAGGGGTCGGAGTCATCACGCCGGTATGGAGATGAGTTTGTTGAGGTCAGGGGCGTAGCACCAAATTTTGGGCCCTGGGTACAAACCATCTTGCTGGGCCCCCGTACCAAATACCACAGTGATACCAATGGGTGGGGTATTGCATTTTTTATCATAAAAACACTTAAAATGTAAATAAATGGTTGCTAAAATATCCTTTATTGTCACAATATCTTTTTTAAAGTGTAGGCTAAGTAGCCTACAAGTTAATTGATGATTATCTGCCTGTTTAAAATAAATGCAGACTATAGAATCACAGGGTACACTAACCGCCAAACTAGACATTCAGTCTCTGAATTACGTTTTAAAATAAGTCATTTTCAACCATTAAGATGTGCATTAAACTGAGAACAATCCTGTACTTATTGTAAGAGCGTGCGTGCGCGAGTCAATTTGCATAACAATGCCGTAAAATAGGCGCTAACGATCTGTGTTTTCGCGGGTGTTAGATTATGACAATGGAGGGAAATATACAGTGTTTTCATGTAAACTTTTGAATCTGGGGAGAACTGCAGCAGAAGAGGAGACAAGCTGCGCAGCTGCCTGGAGTGGCAGTGTGTTGAGCTCCCAGCTCCGCCTCCGTCTGCTTCTCACTCCCTGTTATTTACCCAGAAACATTGTTTGCTCGCTATGTAGGGTGTGATACTATAAAGTATTGGTATATTATTCAAATAGAGTACGAACATAAATGAATGCTATTCTACCTGGAGAGTCGATATTTATGTTAAAACAATGTCAATGCTCGATGATGCATTTGGAGCTCACCTTTCTTTTCAAAAAAACTGAGTGAGCAACTGCTTGCCCTCATTTGCCTTTCTCTCTTTAATCTTCTTTTCTTTTCGTTTTTGAGCCCCTGATTTTCCTTTCTTAAGGAAAGACATGACTCTTCCCCTGTCTTCCTAGTTCCTATCACGGCTCACTCCAGATCCTGTCTTATCAACTGATTTACCGCAGGTCCGCAGCAGAAGCACCTGAACTGCGGGTCGTACTATTTACATTGATGGGGTGGTGGGGCCCTGCACAGCATGAAAATGACCAAACCAGTGCCTAACTACAAGTTTGGCTTTGCACAGGAACTTTTTTATTTGTACATTAATGCTATACAAATGTTAGTGCATGTATATGTATGTATATAAAACTGACTTCTAAGGCCCCCCCCCACCCCCCGCCTCGGGCCCTGGGTACCCTTTACCCCCCCCTGTCCGACGCCCCTGGTTGAGGTGTCCATGAGGCCTTCACAGTGTTGATGAGGCTGGCCCTTCAGGGATGCATTGTCGTCGTGTCCATGTGATGGTCCTTCCTCAGATCTGGATATGGCCTGGATCCGGCGGTTTGCGGTAAACCTCGGGATAAACAGAGAGACTAATATTAGCGTAGACGCCATCCTTCTTATGATGTACAAAGTACATCAGGATTTATGAGAAGTGTTCCCGGTTCCGGCTGATCTAAACTATGCAGCCTAACATTGAATTATAGCAATCTATAATGTGTTATGTGTATGCTAAGCCAAAGAGATGCGTTTTTAGTCTAGATTTGAACTGACAGACTGTGTCTGCATTCCGTTAATTTTGTGAATTGGTAAGTTTCGTTAAGTTTCTCATATGCTGAGTATCATCAGCATAACAGTGAAAACTAATTCCATGTTTCCTAATGATATCTCCTAACGGTAGCATGTACAGAGTGAACAGCAACGGTCCTAGTACTGAGCCTTGTGGTACGCCATACTGAACTTTTGACCGATAAGACATCTCTTCATTTACTGCTACAAACTGATAACGGTCAGATAAGTATGATTTAAACCATGCTAGTGCAATTCCTCTAATGCCAACATAGTTTTCTAGTCTATTTAATAGAATGTTGTGGTCAATGGTGTCAAATGCAGCACTAAGATCAAGTAACACTAATAGAGAGATACAACCACGATCGGATGATAAGAGCAAATCATTTGTGACTTTAATGAGAGCAGTCTCAGTACTATGGTACGGTCTAAATCCGGACTGAAAATCCTCACAGATATCATTTCCTTCAAGAAAGGAACACAGTTGTGAGGATACTGCCTTTTCTAATATCTTTGACAGAAAAGGCAGATTCGAGATCGGCCTGTAATTGACTAATTCTGTAGGATCAAGTTGCGTTTTTTTAACAGTTTTAACAAATTGGCTTTAATCATAGCCAGCTTATTGGCTTTTGGTACGTATCCTAGAGACAAAGACGAATTAATGATATTGAGAAGAGGATCTATGACCTCTGGAAGCATCTCTTTCAATAGTTTAGTCAGTATAGGGTCTAACATACAAGTTGTCGATTTAGATGAGTTAACGATTTTGCAAAATTCTTCTTCTCCTATAGCAACAAATAAATCAAATAGACGGTGTTTATGGGCAATGAAGATCATAGCTTGGCATTTATAGGCTGGGGGTTCGTGCAGGAAGTAAGACTGAAATTACTAATGACTCATTTCAGGCAGTTCAGAATTTGTTCTTTCTTTTTGGGAGACATTAACTCCATTTAATGTGCACTTTGATCTTTGAGACATTGCAGACCTTTCACAAACTACTCGGTTACTCATGTAACCTCAGTTCCCTGAGTTAGGGAATGAGTATTGCGTAGCTATACGCAGTGGGGAAACTCCTTTTGCTCGATTTACTGAAGCCTATATGTAAAGCTCATTTGCAGCTGCACAGCTAGCACATTGAGCGTCTGGCTCGCTCATAGGCTGTGCTGCGGCAACTGCACATCCAATGGTGTGGGCGCCTCTGATGTGCGACCAATGAGACAACTCTGTGTCATAACACGTCAGAGCCCGCCAAGGGGGCGTGGCCTCAGTCTATAATAGTCCCCGAATTCGCCATTATAGCAGGTTTAACGACTGAAGCGACAACTTGCCATGTTACTATAGTGCGGCCGGCTACACAATACTCATTCCCTAACTCAGGGAACTGAGGTTACGTGAGTAACGGAGTAGTTCCCTTTCGAACGGTCACAGGTTTTATAATATGTATGTGAAAATAACCAGCAAAAGCGGGTTTTATATATGAAATATAACTGGCAAAAAGCGGGTTTTATATATGTGAATGTGATTGTGCACAGTAACATTTATGACCAGACCGGACATCGTCGGGCCTAAATCATACCGAAAGCACCTTCGCCTGTAGGGAGGGCACTTCCATATTATAGAATTTCATAAATGTGGAAGGCGAGGACCAGCCGGCCACATCACAAATATCACGAATGGGAAAGCCAGATGACCCAGCCCATGATGAGGCCATGCTTCTGGTCGAATGGGCCTTGATACCTATAGGGCAAACCTGACCCACTGAGGTATAAGCCATAGAAATAGCATCCACTATCCATCTAGACAGTCTTTGCTTAGTGACTGGATCCCCCTTGGATCTACCACCAAAGCAGACAAAAAGCTGTTCTGATTGTCTAAAAGACGCAGAACGCTCCAGATAGATTCTCAGCGCTCTGACAGGTCAGAGAAAATTAACCTCCCCATCCTCTGCAGAAGGGGAAAGGGCTAATAATGTCACCACATGTGCTCTGAACGGCATTGAGAGCACTTTGGGTACGTAACCATGCTTGGGCTTGAGGATGACTCTGGAGTCACCTGGGCCAAACTCCAAACATGCAGGGCTCACAGAGAGAGCCAACAGAGCACCAGCTAGAAAAACCCAACCATTTTGAAGCATAAAGGCGCCGACGGGGCCCTAGCTTCAGATATAGTGCTTAAAACCTTCTTAGGAAGGTCCCTGGGTACCCGTTGAGGGGCCGAACATGGAGGGCCCATAGATCGGGTCTCGGATGCCACAACGTCCCGTTCGCCTGTGTAAGGAGGTCTTTCCTCAGCGGGACAGGCCATGGGATTGTGTCCGATAACTGAACCAGTTCCAGGAACCACGGCCTGGTTTTCCAGAGAGGGGCCACCAGGAGGACTGGGCACCCGCTCCCTCTGACCCGTTTGATGACTTATGGAATCATCGAGACGGGGGGAAAGGCATGAAGGGGGCGGTTGGGCCAGACATGGGCCAGCACGTCCCTGTTCTTCGAAGAGAACACTTTGCAGTGGGTGTTGATTCTCGAGGCGAAAAGGTCGATTTCGGCCTCGCCAAACACCCTCCATATCAGACTGACCGTCTGTGGGTTCAGGGAGTGTTGCCCCGTGAGAGCATATCCGCACCCACATTCACCCAGCAGCTGTGTTCGGGCAGAGATGAGCGGCCAACGCCTCTTCGAGGGGCGGCAACGACTCATAGCCCTTTTCCGCCGCGCCGTCCACTAAGGAGAGCGTCGCGCAAGCTGCGGGTCCCCGTGTAGAATACGGAGTGCGCCAGGCCTTGGTTAGCTCATCGTGTACCTCTGGAAAGAATGGTGCTGGCTTGTGACGAGGGGCCTGCTGGTGCCCCGGAAGAGACCAGCCATCCAGCCGACTCGAGGAGGCTCAGCGGGCTCGAGGTCCGCGACAGCCTGCGTGACTGAGCTGGAGAGAGTGAAGCATGCAGGGACATGGCCGGCGTGCGTTCACTTACGTCGATGCTGTCTGGATGCCGTTGGCTGCTGCGCTTCTTCTTCCTCGGTTGAAGTAGTCCCGGTGAAGGAAGCGCGGGTGGCGCGGGTGGCGCGGGTGAATCGCTTCAGAATCGGTTCTCAGCCGAGGAGATCAATGTTCTCGTCAGGGCTGTAAAAGAAAGAGAAGTGACATTGGGGATGGGACAAACCCACCCAAATTAGCTTCGGTTAAACATGCATATAATAATTTGGGTAAATGTGTAAGCTTTATGCCTATTCTCCCATCATCATAGACTCTGTGTAGATGAGAGAATCATCTACAGTGTATGCGCACTGTTCACACTCTGTATTATGGCCAAGCATGCGCGCTTAAAATAGCATCTGAATGTACGCGCAACGCGCCACTGACTTTAGACTAGGTTTTTTCTGGTCAGTGGCGCAATTGTTTTCTGGAACTGCAAAATAGCACCAGGGATTGTTTGCGCCGGAACACGCCTCCTTTTTTGTACTGAACCGCCCAGGGAGCCCAAGTTCATTCCCTAGTTTGCCGGCGTGCGTCTGTGGAGGGAAAGGTCCCCTTTGCACAGGTGCAAAATACGAATGATACATGCGTTGGTGTACAAAGTCAATTGCGCTGGGTGCAAGATAGGGCCTGTAAATTGTGCTAAATAGCTCTTCAGGCTGCTCCAGGCAGGTAATGTGAATGTGCAGTCTCAAGCGCGTCATGTTTCTATGGCAACCAGAGCTTCTGCAGTGACACAATGACTTTACCAATTGACGATTGGCTCTTTAACTTAAGAGGCGGGACTTATTCAGCCAAGCCGCGCTTTACACTTTATCCCATTTTTATAATAATATGAATGAACCTTCTTTGTTTAATCTTGTTTAAAGTTTTGGTGGTCAGACTCGGCGCAGAGAGCACAGAGATGATAGCAAATAAATATTGCTAACGTCAGCGCCCATGGCACTGGACGAGCAATCGTCACTATAGTTCAAAAGGGCAAACAGTCAAAGTTATTATGCGAGTTAACTCGAGTCGAAATGCAAATCTGCAGTCGCATTTTTCATCTTTCACCGTGACATCAAGTGGACTTTTAAAGGTGAAATAATGAGTGGATTAAGCTTGGAATACAGAGATGAATAACATGGATTGAACTTTCTTGCGGAGGATTGTAATGCATCAGTCAGGTAGCTTACAAGAAAGGGAGACGACGGCTACTAAAATTAGGTAAGACAAAAAGTTTTATTTTTCGCAACTGTTTTATTAAATTGTTAATAACAATTTAATATGGAATATGTGACAATCGGGTCTAGTCGTGTCTGTGACTTCCCGCCGGGTTCGGGTCCAGCTTTTAAATAATAGACGGGTCCAGGTCGGGTCCGGGTAGGACATTTATGACATTTCTCGGATCTGCACGGTCCAGGTCCAGCTTTTGAAATAATAGACGGGTCCGGGTCAGTTTCGAGTAGCACATTACGGGTCCCTTTGGTTTCAGGTTCGAATCTTTGGACACGTGTAGACCTCTACTGCATGCAAGTTAATATCCAAATCGGCATGATAGGGGCACTTTAAAGATCTGAAGAACTGATACTGGAAAGACAATTGTGGTGTTCATTTTTGTCCTGCTATCTCTGATTCTTCTATACTGGAAGACTCTTCAAAAGCTGAGACAAGTTCAATTCTCTACACAGACCACATTAGCCAAACATTCAGAAATTCTAAGCACAACATGCTAGTGGTAATAGTAATGTTCTGCTTGTGCTTTGTGCCCTATCATTTGGTGAATCTGCCTTCCACATTCATCAAACTCCTGCTTGCAACACTAAATAAATGCCTCCTTGGATTCACTTATTTACTTTTTGTTTTGCAGGGCCTTCAGAGCCCAGTTTAACTTTGGGAGTTGCCAAATCTCCTGAATGAGGGCTAGATGGTTTATGTATGTGCTTTGTGATGTACTTCCCTAATGTTTAGCCAGAAAAAGAGTACCCTTTGCTGAAAGAAATGGGTGCAAAAGGAATGAAGTTGCAATGGAAATGGTCTTGTTGCACTCATGAAAAGGGGTATAAAACATTGATAATAACCTCAGTAATTGTTTACACAATGAAAATCGGAGTCATAGAAACCGGAATCTTTCACAAATCACAATGATGTACATATACATATTTTGCCCCATTTGTAATGTAAAGGTCAATTAAATTGATTCCATAAAAGTTTCCAACCTTTGATGCCACACACTGTAAAAAAAAAAAAAACATAAAATAACGGTAAAAAGTCTGGCAGCAAAGTTGCCAACCACTTACCGTCAAATTACGGTAAAAAAACTTAAATTATTTTACGGGATTTTATTTTGAAAACGTATATTTACCGTAAACGTTCTTTATTTTACAGTCAAACTGCTGTAGAAAGAAAAAAAAATCTCGTGAAAAAATCTCTGTTGAATGTTAAACGAATGTATAAATCTGTATAAAAACTTAAAATATTAAAATTAAATAATTAAAACAAAGACTTCTATTTTAATACAGTATTATTTGGTATTTTTTTAAGACAATCCAATTCATCTACAATAACTCCTTGTCAAAGTAAAGACTTTTATATGTAAAGCACACAGAAAATGTTGTATAATTACCTTCAGATACCCTAATTTAAAGCCCAATACTAGTATATTGATCGATTTAAACTTTTATTGTATGTCATTATTCAATCTATTTACAGTAAATTCCTGTTAAATATTGGTTTTATCCTGTACAAAAAAACAAGATCTTGTGATATTAAGTTTCAGAAACATATTTTTTACAGTTATTGCTTTAAAAAAACATTTTTTGACAGTAATTACAGACACATCTCCAATAAATTTACAAGCTTTTACCATTAATGTATGCAGGTTTACTTTATATAAACATTATTTGACAGTAATAACAAGCAACTCTCCAATATTTCTACATATTTGTACCATTTACAGTGGGTTACTTTATATAAAGATTATTTGACAACAATTACAAGCAACTCTCCAATATTTCTACATATTTTTACTATTTAAATATGGGGTTTTACTTTATATAAACCCTAACACAGTTACTGTCTGTTAAATAAAGCAACACACAGCACAACATCAGTGTTTCTCTGCTCATCCTGGACTGAAACACAGCCTCTACACTTCAACACAATGGTGACACACAAAACAGACAATACAGAAACTCTTTACATCCCAATAGAACATTAAACACTAACAGATTTCTCAAGATCTCTGCATCCTCACTTATTACAATCCAGACTTTATTTCTTTCATACTAACATTCTGATTGAGAATTAACAGAGGTTTAGAAGTTGATGTTTTATTGAAAATAATAATGTCACCATGATAGAGATCAGTGTTTGCTTTAGTTGGGCTCTTGACCCTTTAGTTATTAACATAACTTATTCACTGGCTTCTTTATCTGTCTATCTCTGATACATATTTGTTGTTGTAGGAACCCAAGAGAAACTCAGATCAGAAGATTTTGGTCACTTATTAGTGAATATAATCATCATGTAGTTGCCTGCTTTATTGAGACCACCTGAAGTGTAATATCTGATTAAATCGTTAATTATTAGTTGTTAATTTTGCATGCCAATACTGCTATAGAAGATCCTGCAGTGCTGTGATACTCAGATTTTATGAAGTCATTATGCAGAAAATGTTTTGCAGGATCATACAGACATCAAGAATCAGCGTATGAATCGCAATAATGGTGACAATGAAAAAAAATTCTGATCAACTCTGAACTACTATAAAGTCACAAAAAGGCTTTGTTGATTGTCACCATTGTTGAGATTCATATGTTGATTCTTGATGCCTCTATACTCCTAAAAAATTAAACCAGTTCAAATTTTTTTATAATAAATATTTTTTTAAATTTCAGATTGTTATAATACTGATGCCACAAAATTTCAAAGGTCATGTGAAAAATTATGACATTAATCATAGACTTTGTATAAAATAAAAGTCCATCTATATATAATGTATATAATCTCAGCTAATATATTCAATGATTTGACTGTCATATCAATGAATCAGGTCACCACATGATGACTATAACATCATCAGTACATGACCAACATCATCTGATATTTTAACCTACATTTATAGCCATAACAGATGTGTATCAAAAACAGTTAAAGCAGTTAGAGAAAAACTAATGTTAAAACTCAAGGGTCATGAGCCCAACTAAAGCAAATACTGATCTCAATCATGGTGACATCAAATTTCTGTTCAAGTTTTTTGCACTTTATTTAAATTAGCATATATTACTTTAATTTTATGGTTTTTGTTTGGCAGCTGTAGCTGCCAGTCATTTGACCCTTTTTTTTATGATTTTTTTACAATGAAGGTATTTTATCATAATAATGCAGGAAATACCTGTAAAATAACAGTGTTTTTCAGTTTATTTAATTTATTTTATTTAAAGTTTATTTAGGATGTATTACTTTAATGTTACAGTTTTTTGGGGGGCTGCCAGTCATTTAACCGTTTTATCATTTAAGTGTTTTGTTACTATTTAATTACAGATTATATTTGTAATTTTACATACATTTTTATGTAATTTAAGAAAACAGAAAAAATACTGTCTGAAAAATATAATACATTTTCTGTATAAAAAATGTGAATTACTGGAATTTGTCATTAATGTCACAATACCTAAAATTACAGCTGAATTTTTATTTTACAGATATTATTTGTAATTTTACAGTGTTTTGAGGACAATTTAAAATGAAAGAAAATGATCGTCAAAAAATCACAGTTATTTTCTGTAAAATTAGGATTTTTTTTTACAGTGTAGACCAACACAGCACAATGTAAATGTCTTTCACACTCAGGATTCTACCTGAATACTGGCTGCTCTTGTTTTGTGGTTTTACGGTGGCCTTCGTCCTGTTAAAGAAGGATTGTCTAAACATTTAATTCTTTAATGAGATATCATGCATACAATTGTCAGGGAACAGACTTGGAGAGAGATGGTGAATACACATTGGAGTAGTTTATTTACAAGCTTAGGTGCACAAGGTGAGTATTTCAGCAAATATCAAATGATGAGAAGACAAGGAACAGTCCAAGGCCAGGTGAGTTGCATTAAGGATTAAGGACATTTATCCTTCTCTTACAGATTTATGAAGCAAACACAAGGGAAGACTATTGAAGGAATCCAAGGAGATGGAGACGTAGAGACAATCACTGAGGTAAGTATCATAGTTGAAGTAATAGTCTAGTACATCAGGTAGTAATAGTCTAGTACATCAGGTAGTCGTAGGCTGCGTTCCAGTCCAAAATTGACATGTCCTTCACTCGCTAACTTCCCTCCGTCTCGTTCACTCGGATGTGCATCATTGCTTACGTTGCACGAGTGTCCACTTCTGGCGGAAACTGCAATGGGCTGAACTGGAACGTGCTAAGCCCTTGATCACTTGGAATCAGCTATGGAGTTGATTTATTATTTACAATTTTTTTCCCTTTAAGAATTTGTTTAATGCAGCATCCAAATATATATAGGTGTGTTTGGGTTGTTTTATATATAAAAAAAATCTAATTAATATATCAGAGTTGTTTGTGGTGGTGGTGGTGATTAGACAAGATCGGCGGCGACGACACAATCGTGTTTCATTGTGGTATATGGAACTGCCTGAAGTGTACATATGAAGTAGACTCGCTCCCTCGGTTAAAATCGAGGGAACGAGTGTCTGTCCATATAAACTTCCCTCGTCCACTTCACGAAGTGGAACGCACTTCAAAATGGCGGCAGGGATTCCCCCGAGGGGAAGTGCTTAGGGAAGTTCGCAAGTGCATGTCTAAAAGTGGACTGGAACACAGCACTAGTTGTAGACCAGACAACTTGACGTGTGTGGTGAAGGCTTATATGGTGTGGAGCTGATGAGGGTGATGGATTGCAGGTGCAGGTGGGAGCCAGGAAGGATTCTGGGAGTCAGTCTGTTGAGGAGTCAAGTGATCATGAAAGTTTCCTGGACCCACTGCCTGTTTGTTACTACAATATTTGTCTGGAACTCTATCATAAAGTCTATCTTTTGTGCATGAACTCACTGTTACGAATCAACTTTGCCCAACATGTGAACCAGTAAAAGTTGTAAAAATTTGATTTATAAGTCTGTTGGAGACCATTTTTTTTTATCTATATTATTGACACTCTTTCTGTAAGATCTTCAAGGATGAAAACTCTTAAGGGCATATTAACAATAACACATACCAACACAATTTCTTGGCAAAATTGAACTGGAATTCATACAAATCTCATTCATACCTATATGTATGATTTGCTTACACCCCAGTGACAGTTATATTTAGGGGTGGCCATCCATGTCTTTTTTTTTCTTTAAAAAAATTGCATACAAATTTTCATACAATTCACACCATACAAATTTGTACAAAACCGAATAAAAAAAAGTTAAATTTTCCTGTGAAATCGGGTTGATATACATACAGCAATTGCACATAAAACCACCCAAATGCAAATTTTATTTTGAGTTAAAAGAGAGAACAGGAGTTCAGGACTACTCATTTTCAGCGATCTGAGTACACAGATTAGAAGAAAAAAAGGTTGGTCATGTTGAATACATGTTAGATGTTAAATACAAAAATAGATTACCACATTTAAAACCCCCTGCAACAAAACCACAAATGCGTGAGAAGACGGTCACATGAAGAAGTCAACGTGCAGAACAGTTCGTGAAAAACATAAGGGGACACAGTACTCATGCAACTAATTTCCATGCTGATTTTCATTAAATAAAAAGTCAAACAAGGGTGTCAAACTTGTATACATGCACTAACAAATACATTTAAATAGGATGAAAAATTGGTAGTACGCAGTTTTATGGTAATTTTGATGGTCATATTGTCACGGAAATCACAACAGGACCCAGAAGCAAATGCAATCAATGAGAGTTTATTAAAAGTACAAATATAAAAGTATCTACATCCCATTCTCTCAATCTCACACACAGTGGTGATTCTACATTGAATTACACCCTGGACGAGACCACCTTCGAGCGAAAGGTAAATAAAATAAATAAATAAATAAAACATACACACACAAAATTATCCACAAACAGTCATATTCTATTATAACAACATAAGTTAAAGATAAAATTATATATCTCAATTGCACAAATCCTTCATTACATCCAACATTGCCAAAAGACAATGAACACAATTCTGCACAAACTGACAGTGTAATTACAGGGCCTAACGTTAACCCAACTGATGGAAATAAATAATAACTGAACTTTAACAGTTTTGTTGCAAAGCACAATATTATGGTGAAATTAGATCTTGTGTTTGTTGACTTAAAACCTAATTATTGTTGTATAAGCATAACAAGCATCATAGCAAAAAGGCTAAGAAACATAAGAGACAAGTTACCCACAATTAACATTAGCCCTTCATTCATGACAACATGGATACCGTAATCATACCACAGAGAGAACATAGTTGCATACCTTTATCTTTTGCTCGTTTCTCCTCTTCTTCTTTTCTTTTTTTCTAAATTGTGCACCTGATGGCTTTGACCTTTTCCTGTCCATCTCTGTTTATTTGGCACTCGACAATCAACAGATTTCCTGCCCCCACCCCCCAACACTGTCACTCACCCACATAATCGTTTTGTATTACTTATTTTTATTAACCATTTCACACAATTCAGAAAAACTATAGGCCTGTATTTATAATATTATGAATGAAATGTGCGTTATTTTGGAAAAAAGTCGAGGTGGTGTGACTGACTTTAGCCCACTAATTCCATTAGAGTATTGCTGATACAGTGCTCCTGCTACGCGCTGCCGCGCCGCCTCTGCGTGCGGTGTGTGAATGCTCTAATCTGTTAACATGGGCGCTGAAAAAAATATGAGCTGCTAACGCGTGCAGTGTGAAACCGGCGTCACACACGGCACCTTCTCAGCAAGCAGGGGCGCCAATTTGCCAATTCCCCACACAGTGAAATAATAGATAACAGAAAACCACTTCACGGCGCAGAGGATTTTTTTTTTAACTGCTCGTGCCGCCCCCCATGTGACATGAAAAAATGCCGCCCCGGGCGACTGCCCGATTCGCCTGTGCCTAAAATCGCTACTGCTCACACACAGGTACTCACAAGTCAGGCAACCAACTGGACCTGGTTTACACACGCAACTGCATCAAAGACAACATTTTGGTGAAACCTCTCCACGTTTCAGATCATTTCCTCATTACTTTCAATCTACAACTCACTACCCATGCTCCACCAATCCCCCTACCAGTTCCTTTCAGACGAAACCTGTGCTCACTTTCTCATTCCCATCTTTCCTCTGCTGTGTCATCTTCTCTTCCCTCACCCTCACAATTCTCATCTCTGGATGAGAATACCACAACGGGATATCTTATGCTTCATTTCAACTTCTTTTAACGATATCTGCCCTCTATCCTCCAGGCCAGCACGCACTACTCCCTCTAACCCCTGGTTATCTGAGGTTCTTTATGAACATTGGACCAAACTCAGGGCAACAGAGAGGAAACGGCGCAAATCAAAAGACACATCTGACCTGAGTATGTCTCAATCTCTGCTCTCTTCCTTTTCTGTTTATGTTGATACCGCGAAATCTTCATATTTCCACAACAAGATCAACAGCGCCTCTAACACACAAACACTTTTCAAGACATTCAACTCTCTCCTCTGTCCATCTCTACAACCACCCACCTCCTCTTTAACTGCTGATGATTTTGCTAACTTCTTCACCAACAAAACAACAACTATCAGCAGTCAGTTCTCAGCTCCACACACACAGGAACCCAGACCAACCTCTCCCACAGCCAAAAACCTTCTCTCCTCCTCCTCTCCACTAACCGAGGAATAAGCATCTAAACTTCTTCTCTCCAGTCATCCTACCACCTGCCCTTTAAACCCCATACCCTCGCACCTTCTACAAGCCATCTCTCCCACACTTCTAGCAGCACTCACACACATCATCAACTCATCCCTCCTTACTGGCATTTTTCCTACAGCATTCAAGCAAGCTCGGGTAACCCCACTGCTTAAAAAAACAACATTAAACACATCACTTTCAGAGAATTACAGACCTGTCTCTCTCCTACCATTTATTGCTAAATCATTTGAATGAGTTGCTTTCAACCAAGTATCATCTTCCCTGTCTCTGAACAACCAGGTAGATGTAAATCAATCTTGCTTCAAGAAAGGACATTCAACTGAGACCGCATTACTGTTGGTCACAGAAGCCCTGCGGATCGCAAAAGCTGCTTCCAAATCATCAGTTCTCATTCTCCTGGATCTGTCTGCTGCCTTCGACAATGTGAATCATCAGATCCTTCTGTCCACCCTCTCATCACTGGGCATCACTGGAACTTCCCTCCACTGGTTTGAGTCCTATCTCACAAGTAGGTCCTTCAGGGTCGCATGGAGAGGCGAGGTATCCAAAGCACATTAACTGACCACAGGGGTTCCTCAGGGTTCAGTTCTTGGACCGCTCCTCTTCTCCATTTACACCACATCACTGGGACCCATCATACAGGCACATAGTATCTCTTACCATTGCTATGCTGATGACACACAGCTCTACCTCTCATTTCAACCAGATTATCCTACAGTAGCTGCACGTATCTCAAGCTGTCTGGCGGACATCTCAGCATGGATGAAGGAACATCACCTGCAGCTCAACCTGGCAAAGACTGAGCTTCTCGTCCTCCCTGCCAATACGTCTCTACAGCACGACTTCACTATCCAGCTGGATTCATCATCAACCACACCATCAAGGTCGGTCAGAAATCTTGGAGTAATATTTGATGACCAGCTGACCTTCACAGACCAAATTACAAAGACAGCTCAATCATGCAGATTTGCACTGCACAACATCAGGCAGATCAGGCCTTTCCTAACTGAACATGCAACACAACTTCTCGTCCAGGCCCTGGCTATTTATAGGGTTGATTACTGCAATGCTCTTCTGGCTGGACTTACATCATGTGCAACTAAACCACTACAAATGATCCAGAATGCTGCAGCCTGTCTTGTCTTAAACGAGCCCAAAAGGGCCCAAGTCACTCCTCTGTTCATCTCTCTGCACTGGCTACCACTCGCGGCTCTGGGCATTGACGCTTGCTTACAGATCTTCCACATGCTCAGCTCCCTCCTACGAGTCTACATCCCTACCAGAAGCATACGATCAGTCAATGAGCGACGGCTCGTTGTACCATCACAGAGAGCCACAAAATCACTCTCCAGAACATTCTCATTCACGGTTCCATGCTGGTGGAATGATCTCCCCACCCTCGTCCGGAAAGCAGAATCCCTGACAACATTCTAAAGACAACTGCAAACCCATCTCTTCCGTGAGCACTTAACCTAAAAAACCCAAAAAATAAATAAATAAAAACTTTCCTTATCCTTTAATCCTCCATTGTCTGGCTTATGCTACTCTGAGCAATGCCTGAACTTTGTATTTTGAGCACTTCTTGAGTTGTTTTGCCTCTTCCAATGACTCGCTTGCTTTAGTTCTCATTTGTAAGTCGCTTTGGACAAAAGCGTCTGCTAAATGACTAAATGTAAATGTAAATAAACTCAGGAACATACACTGAACAAAGTTATAAACGCAACACTTTTGTTTTTGCCCCCATTTTCATGGGCTGAACTCAAAGATCTAAGACTTTTTTAATGTACACAAAAGGCCTATTTCTCTCAAATATTGTTCACAAATCTTTCTAAATCCGTGTTAGTGAGCACTTCTCCTTTGCCGAGATAATCCATCCACCTCACAGGTGTGGGATATCAAGATGTTGATTAGAAAGCATGATTATTGCACAAGTGTGTCTTAGTCTGGCCACAATAAAAGGCCACTCTAAAATAATATAAAAGTAGTTTTGGAAAAAATTACCTACTTTTAAGATGTGGATTTGAATGTATTTTAAGAATAATACTTTTTGTCAAGGTTTATAAAAATAAGAATTATAATTTTGATGTGAAATGTACATGTTTTTGCATTATTATTACTACAGTCAAACCTGAATCCAGAGAAAGCATTTTGTTACACGTAACATTAAAATTCAATGACATTTCTTTTTACAAAAATAAACAGGAATGCTTTATCACAGCTTAATCCATCTGGACCTGATCTCATTTCAACCTCTTGTTTCAGTCTTCTGACTCAATTATGCTGTATGGTAATAGCCCTACCAGTTCATTTGTGTTTATAATTGTGTGTGTGTGTGTTTTTTGCACAATTGATGTTTTAGAGTTTCACCCCTTCATTGCTGAACACTTTTTGTCTGCATCGTGGCAGATTTGTAGAGATTTTTTGTCCTTTTGTCGATTTCCCATTCATTTCCTATGGTCGGTCATATTTGACTGGCCTGCAACCACCAAACACAACAGGCCCTCCACACGATGGAGATGCGTATGCTCAGATGGACATTGGGACTGACCCGACTGGACCACGTTATGAATGAGGATGTCAGGAAGATCATGGGAGTAGCACCAATCATGGAGAAGATGCGAGAAGCCCGCCTTCGATGGAACGGCCATGTGATCCGCAGTGACGAAGAGTCAGTGGCGAGAAGAGCACTCCAGCTCAGCCCGGAGGGGAAAAGGCCACGCGGAAGACCGAAAATGAGGTGAATGGACCGAATCAAGGAAGACATTAAATACATTGATGCCGCCCCCGAGGATGCCTTGGACCGGAGAAGGTGGAGAAAGGCTTGGAGATGAGCGGACCCGGCACCTGCACGGTACACACGCTAGGAAGAAGGTCATTTTTGACCGAAGAGCAAAAGTGTGACTATTATTTTTATGACCACTTAGCCTGCTTGAATCATGCCTTCAATTTTTTTCTGTGTTCACATTCCAAATGCCATAAAAGTCACCAAGTTTCGTACACTTCCGATGAAGCTGTGATTTTTAGAAATTCAAAACACAACATTTTCCGGTCAGAAATGACCGAAGAGCACATGAGCTTAAGTTATACCACTAAATATGGTGAACGTTGTGCATTATCAGCATTCCAGATAATGCACAACCTTGTCTGATACCTCTAAACACTTTGAAAGGGGCACACAAATTTCCATTAATTTTTAAAATACTTTCAACATTATTGTACAACACTTTAATCAAGGAAATAAAACCATTGCTAAAACCAAAAGCTGTTAAAACATTCCATAAATACAAGTGTTCCACTCTGTCAAAAGCTTTTTCTTGGTCAATTGACACAAGGACAAAGTCCAGTTTTAAATTTTTACCTATCTCTAAAATATCTCTAATAAAGGAAATGTTATGAAAAATGTGTCTCCCTGGAACACAATATGTCTGATCAGGATGAATAATTTGACTTATAACTTCACTTAATCTACTCGCCAGAACTTTGGAAAGTAATTTGTAATCTGTACACAGCAAGCTCACAGGTCTCCAATTTTTTATCTCATTTAGATCACCTTTCTTTGGCAATAATGTAAGAATACTTCTTCTACAACTTAAAGGTAGTTGTCCATTAATCAAACTTTCATTTATTACTTGCAATAAATCTGAGCTCACCTCTGTCCAAAACGTCCTATAAAATTCAACTGGTAGCCCATCTATTCCAGGTACTTTACCACCTTCCATACTTTGAAGTGCCTTTTCTAATTCCTCTAAAGTGACAGGTTTACTAAGTTCAGCATTTACTTCTTCAGATACTTGAGGCAGATTTTCAAAAAAACTCTCATCTTGCATTTCGTCAAGCGTCAATTCACTCTCATATAATTTTCCATAAAAACTCACTGCCCTGTTTCTGATTTCAAAAGGATCTGACAACACATCTCCAGTCTCAGAACGTAAAGTGTGTATAAACCTTTTTTGCCCATTTTTCTTCTCTAAATTAAAAAAGAACTTGGAAGGTGCATCCATCAACTCTATATTCTGAAATCTTGACCTAACGAGAGCTCCGTGTGCAGTTACATCTAGCAGGTCATTCAAAAAATTCTTTTTCTCTTTAAAACTCTTGATAACAGTCAACTCTCCAGTGACTTCAGCAAGTTCTTGCAATTCCTTTAATTCTTTTTCTAACATTTCAATTGCACCTTTTCTTTCTCTTGTGGCATTAAAGGTATAATATTGGCATAACTGTCTCACTTGTGTTTTTGCAAAATCCCACCACTGTTGTACAGATTGAAAGGAAGATTTTTTTTATCTAAAATCAATCCAAAAATCTTTAAAAATACCTTTAAAAAAAAGATCACATAACAGATTATTATTCAAGTGCCAATAAGGACTTTTTGGCTTAATAGAAACCACGGTCACGTCACATTTTACTAGACTATGGTCAGAAAAACCAACTGGGATAATAGAACACCCCCTAAAAAAATGAAGTTGATGTTTATATCCATAGAATCTATCCCACCTCGCTAGAGATATCAAATTATCTTGAACATGCGTCCAAGTATATTGCTTTTGCTTAAAATGAAAATTTTTCCACACATCAGCAATCTCATTAGACTTCATCAATTCAATGAGTCTCTTTCGTGATGGCATATGAGGCTCGACATGATTTCTGTCTGTTAAGTTCTCCGTACAATTAAAATCCCCCCCTAAAATTAAAACATCTTCTGTGTTACAATTTGCTAATACATGACTCAGCGTATCTAAAAAACACATTCTTTCGATTGCTTTGGTAGGAACATACACAGAAATAAATACAAAAAAACAATTCTCGAACTGGGCTCTGACTTTTAGCAGTCTACCCTTTAAAATCTCTTCTACTTGATATGAACAAGGAACAAAACTCTTGGAGAATAATATAGCAACACCTCCACTGGTGGAACTCAAATGACTTAAAATAGACAATCCATCAAACTCTCTTGCCCAATCACTCGCATTTATCTCATCACTATGAGTCTCTTGAGCAAATAAAACATGTACTTTTTTCTGTCTAATTGTTTCAAAAAGACGAAACCGCTTTTTACCTTCTCTTGCCCCATTTATATTCAGAGAAGCAATACATATTTCTCCCATAAATGAGGAAAGAAAAAAGCAAATTAGACTCAACAAACACAACCCCACATAAATGCGTTTTTCATTTATCATTACAACTATTGGACTCTGGTTGGGCATTAAGCTTAGCAAGTATTTTCTTCAGACGATATATTTCTTGATTACTAAAACACCCTTCACTCCTATATAATCTTGCTTTATCAATGAACTGCAGTACATCGGGAAAAAACTCTTCAATACGAACTTTTCTCACATTCTTAGTTGCCTTCAAAAAAGATTTAATGTCATCTGAACTATAACTCCTATTCGAAAAGCCACTGAGCGGCAAACTGCACTCCACACTGCATTCCGAAAAATCACTTTCACTTTCTGTGTCCGTTTGGCTTAAATCGCGACTCAATCCTTTTTTTGCTTGCTGATCCGAAGGACGCTGTTCTAGCCTTCGCTTCAGTGGCGTTTTAAAAGCACAATCGTCCAACTCAGGCTCCATCACACTTCCAAGATTAACAGAAGGTTTGTCTACCGTGTCCACAACACAGTCTCTATTCTCTACCTCATTATCTTCACCCACAGTGACCATCATTCCTTCATCCTCCTCAGAACGATCTGCCCGCTGCACATCCACTGTCACTGTGACAGCCGCCGGCGCCGCTATCTGCACTGAACTCGGCCCAGGCACCTCATCCTCTGCGACTATCGCAGCGACATTCCGATTTACATTTACAATGTTTCCATCTTCTAAAACCGGTAAAGGTCCCTCATTAATCTTATCCTGTCTACCTGGACACGCACGGATCATATGCCCCAATTCACCACAATTAAAACACTTCATGTTGTTTGTAGTGGCAAAAATTACTTAATTAAATTCCTCGTGTCGAAAATTTAAGGACAAATCCAGTTCATCAATGTTATCTTGCAGGATCATATAAACATAACGCCTAAAAGACACTACATGTTTCAAGAGAGGAGACTTGGTGCCAATCGGAATCATCTTTATAGGTGAGACTGTTTTACCATAACGGGCAAGCAATCCGATCAACACTTCATTTGGGATAAATGGTGGCACATTTGATAACGTCACTTTTAGAAGGTGTAGACAAGGGAAGCACTGGTGTAAAAATACCGTTAATCACTATGCCGCTTTGTACTAACTGATTTGCTAAATCCACTGTTTTCACAAATACAACAACAGCGCTGTTCATACGGGACGCTGATACAATATTCTCATGTCCGATCGCTTCTCCCACCGCTAAACTGCATCCCTCCACACCAGCGACTGAGTCTATTTTCACACCATGACGCCTTGTCAAAGAATTGAAACTCCCGCCGCTACCTGGGGTAGCCATACTCCCAACACGTGGGAGCCGACACCCCGTCTGACACAACACTCACTTCCCTACTTCACAACTTAAATATACAAAAACTAAAAAGCAATAAACAACCAAAAAACAAAAACGAAAAAAAGAAAGATAAGATAGAGAAGTATAGACCACTCGTACCTCACACAGCAGCCAAACGCTCGCTCACATTCACTCCGCCCACTCACCCGGCACATGCGCACAGAGAGAGAGAGAGAGACAGAGAGAGACAGAGACAGAGACAGAGACAGAGACAGAGAGAGAGAGAGAGAGAGAGAGAGAGAGAGAGAGAGAGAGAGAGAGAGAGAGAGAACCTGTGTTGTTTACTCAGCTATGCATAATAGCACCAAATTAATAAAAAAACACAATATATTGACCCGCGTAGTCACGTTTGCGATGACGTAAGATGCACACAAACGCACCAGAGTTCGTTAGAATCAAGTTGAGTGTGAAACCAGACCAACGCTGCGGGGGCGCCGGGAACAATCGCGCCCGGGCTCGGACCGCAGCAAACGAGCCCAGTGTAAAAGCACCCTCAGAGTTTCATGCCAGAACCAGGGCTGGACTGGGACTAAAAATCGGCCTGGGCACTTTGGCCCAGACTGGCCCACTACATATAATCATAAACACGACCGGGCAAATGCCCGGTATGCCCGATGGCCAGTCCAGCCCTGGCCAGAACTATGTAAGTAACCCCTTGTTTGTTGTTTTGGATAGACCTTCTCCTGAAGATCGAATGCTTCCATTTTCTTTGTGGTTGGCTCACATTTCTGGGGCAGGGAACTGAAGGGATTCCTCCAAGTTTATGTTTTTTTTTATTTTTTATTTAATTTAATGTAAAAGATAAGATAAAAGCAGTTTGTAAACACATTTTAAGCAGGTAATCTAGCAGCTTTCATGCATCAAGTTTACTTGATAGATGTATATATTACAGATATATTACAGTGTTGACTTCCTTTTTATTCATATATTTTTAAATAATGTATTGTATTTGTGAAAAAGACTGTAATATGATTGCAGAATCAAGAAGTTACAATCTATGGAATAAGCATGTTTATTTTCATATTTATTATTAATTGATTAAATATGAGTTCAAATAAATATATATATGTATATATATATATATATATATATATATATATATATATATATATATATAGCATATTTCGCCTTTATATCTGCCGTCGGCCACACTGCTCTCTAAGATATCGGTATTGCCCATCAAAAAAACAATATCGGTCGACCACTACTTTTGGTGGAGGTAAAGGTGGTCTGAGGAGCAGCTAGTTGAATGTAATTACAAAAATTTAAAAATAGAAAATTTGAAAAAAATATGAAATTGGCAAAGCCCAGAAACCTCTGCAGGGCCTCACAAGTATCTGGGGTTGGCCAATCTACCACAGCCTGAATCATGTTGGTATCCATGTGCATCCCCTCGGACAAGATGATTAAACCCAAAAAGGGACCGGACTGTGCTTGAAAAACGCATTTCTCCGCATTGACAAAAAGCCAGTTCTCTAGCAGCCTCTGAAACACTCGTCTGACATGCTGAATGTGTTCCTTGAGAGACGAAGAAAAAAAATCAATATATCATCTAGGTAGACATAAATTAAATGATTGACCATGACTTTCAACACGTCATAGACGAGTGCCTGGAAGACTGCGGGAGCGTTATGCAAGACTTGATTTTCCTGCTAAGACAAATGCTGAGATCAAAACACCCTGCAATAAAACAAAATGTACCCCTGAAAAGAAGATCTCAAAGAAAGAGCATAGGACTCTGCCTTGCCCAAACTTCTCTCCTAGCTTATATGCATCCCCACTTACAGACTCCCTCCCCTTCCCTCCTGATTCAAGTCACTGAAAGTTCTTTAAGAATGTCTATATACCACATATGAGGTATCTTGTTAATCTATTGTTTTTTTTTTTCCCTTTCATGTTTTGTATCATTTTAAATTGTTAAGTCTGATTGGTAAAATGGTTTCAATTTCAATGCAGTAACTGGTATTAGAGAAATATTGAAAACTTAGAATACTGTTCTTCTTTTTGGATGGTGTCTCTTCAAGATATCTGAGAATCCTCTCCTCTCCCCCGAAACCAGGTGTTTGTGTAGTAAATAACTCTTTGCGAAGGTCCAGCTTCGGGAAGGAGGCACCCTGCAGACGCTCAAAGTTGAGGACATCAGCGGCAAAGAATAAGTATTCTTCACCCTGATGTTGTTCAGGCCTTGGCAGTCAATGCTAGGGCGCAGGGAACCATCCTTCTTCTCCACAAAGAAGAACCCTACACCTGCAGGAGAAGAAGAGCGGATGAGTTGGGCTGCTAGAGAATCAGAAATATTGTTCCATAGACTCTCAGTAGCAGAGAGAGAATATAATCTGCAATTAGGCCTAGACGTACCTCACAGTAAATCCATTGCACAGTCATAGGGACGATCAGGAGGAAGCGAAGCAGCTCAGGACTTACTAAACACCCCCTTCAGGAAATTTTCTTCAGTGTGGTTGCCAGATATTGTAAGGCTCACCGACTCTGTGGAATTAGAGATTGACGGCCGTGTTTGCCACTGCATGCAGACTGTGTGCAAACTATTAATATAAAGAAAATGTGTTAACCTGAAATTATGACTCAGAAAACTTTAAACTTTAGGATAATTTTATTGACCATACAGACACTTTAGAGACTACCTGATGACAAAACTAAAACAAATCAAGTGACAAACAGATTCATCAAATGAATGTTAGCTACTAACAGTTAACACTAGATTGTAAGTGGAAGTAGATTGCTTGGAGCTTTTTTACAATAGGTATAATTCAAACTTTCATTGCTGCCCTACATGCCAGAGGCATAATGGGCAGTAAGTAAGTATAATTCAAATAAATGAAACATTAAACTAGTTTACAACAACAATACACTTACCAATATGCAGGCAATCTCTCTCAGTGTTTTTCCGGGAATCTCCCTCGATTTTAGCAAATCAGGTAAAGAGTTCGAAAAACGCCTAGTCCAGTTTGAAAACGCCCCAAAATCAGGAAACGCCCTTTTTTGTTTGGCAGAGACCTCATACTCCCTTGATGGGAAATTTGGAGGGTTAGGATGGTTATGGAGGGGCCATTGTCTTCACAGGTGTGAATATTTATGGCCATTGTCCCTCCCTCGCATACAGCCTTTCTAACCCAAAACGTGTCTTACAAAAGTTGAATGAATATATATATATATATATATATATATATGAAAATTTAGAATATACAGGTCCTTCTCAAAAAATTAGCATATTGTGATAAAGTTCATTATTATCCATAATGTAATGATAAAAATTAAACTTTCATATATTTTAGATTCATTGCACACCAACTGAAATATTTCAGGTCTTTTATTGTTTTAATACTGATGATTTTGGCATACAGCTCATGAAAACCCAAAATTCCTGTCTCAAAAAATTAGCATATTTCATCCGACCAATAAAAAAAGTGTTTTTAATACAAAAAAAAAGTCAACCTTCAAATAATTATGTTCAGTTATGCACTCAATACTTGGTCGGGAATCCTTTTGCAGAAATGACTGCTTCAATGCGGCGTGGCATGGAGGCAATCAGCCTGTGGCACTTCTGAGGTGTTATGGAGGCCCAGGATGCTTCGATAGCGGCCTTAAGCTCATCCAGAGTGTTGAGTCTTGCGTCTCTCAACTTTCTCTTCACAATATCCCACAGATTCTCTATGGGGTTCAGGTCAGGAGAGTTGGCAGGCCAATTGAGCACAGTAATACCATGGTCAGTAAACCATTTACCAGTGTTTTTGGCACTGTGAGCAGGTGCCAGGTCGTGCTGAAAAATGAAATCTTCATCTCCATAAAGCTTTTCAGCAGATGGAAGCATGAAGTGCTCCAAAATCTCCTGATAGCTAGCTGCATTGACCCTGCCCTTGATAAAAAGACAGTGGACCAACACCAGCAGCTGACATGGCACCCCAGACCATCACTGACTGTGGGTACTTGACACTGGACTTCAGGCATTTTGGCATTTCCTTCTCCCCAGTCTTCCTCCAGACTCTGGCACCTTGATTTCCGCAAATCACCTTGATGACATGCAAAACTGAGCAACAGTCCAGTGCTGCTTCTCTGTAGCCCAGGTCAGGCGCTTCTGCCGCTGTTTCTGGTTCAAAAGTGGCTTGACCTGGGGAATGCGGCACCTGTAGCCCATTTCCTGCACACGCCTGTGCACTGTGGCTCTGGATGTTTCTACTCCAGACTCAGTCCACTGCTTCCGCAGGTCCCCCAAGGTCTGGAATTGGTCCTTCTCCACAATCTTCCTCAGGGTCCGGTCACCTCTTCTCGTTGTGCAGCGTTTTTTGCCACACTTTTTCCTTCCCACAGACTTCCCACTGTGGTGCCTTGATACAGCACTCTGGGAACAGCCTATTTGTTTAGAAATTTCTTTCTGTCTTACCCTCTTGCTTGAGGGTGTCAATGATGGCCTTCTGGACAGCAGTCAGGTCGGCAGTCTTACCCATGATTGCGGTTTTGAGTAATGAAACAGGCTGGGAGTTTTTAAAAGCCTCAGGAATCTTTTGCAGGTGTTTAGAGTTAATTAGTTGATTCAGATGATTAGGTTAATAGCTTATTCTGCATGTAAACAACAAAAACGTGAATTTGTGAAAATGGTACGTCATGCACATGCGTATAACATGTTCACGTAAAACCGCATGAAACCACACAAACTTTGTCAAAAAATAATACCCTTTTATTTACAGGGCCAAACTGGACACAATAGTAACTTAAATCTTTAAACAATATAAATACAAGTAAGACATGGTAATAATAAATAAACCAATATAAAATAAAAATTCACATTTACATATGTGGGACGCAGTGACGCAGTCCAAACAACACACACTTCAGTCTCTCAAGCACGCGTTCTTAAAGGGCAATAGTCTCCCCTTTTTCCTGAAACAGCCTATGACACTAAGTCCTGATTAATCTCTCAACAGGCGTGTTAGAAAATGAACATTACAATGCAAATCACTTAATCAATGAACGAATCATATAACATGAAAATGTATATTAAAAATGCATCTCTATTCATACCCATTACAAGAGTATTGCAATAATATTGGGGGAAACATTGGAATCAACGAGATTTGGAATATGATTAGAAAGATGGGAGGAAAACAAAGAAATAATAGTATTCCGACGATAATTCATAATGAGGAAGTAGTTGTATCTGATAGTAGGAAGGCAGAGACAGTTGCACAAACATTTGTGAAAGTATAATGAAAATATATCAAATGACATGATGAAGTTAAGGGAACAAAGTGTGAGGAAAAAATCCATATATTGGAAGCTAAGGAGTCAACTGGAGATACATTGGATTATGAATTAACTGAGTTAAAAAGAGCAATTGCAGGGACTAAACAAACTTATCCAGGTAATGATGAGCTATGCTATGAAATGATTAAGCATTTATCAGATCCTTCATTAAATGTCATTTTAAATCTTTATAATAAGATATGGAATTCAGGAAAGCTTCCGATGGAATGGAAACATGGAGTAATTATCCCAGTAGCAAAACCAGGAAAAGATCATACGCATCCCATTAATTATAGGCCTATAGCTCTAACTTCAAATGTATGCAAGATTATGGAGCGTATGGTAATGAGCAGGCTGGTTTATGTTATCGAGAGGAGGGATATCTTCTCCCCCTACCAAAGTGGCTTTAGAAAAGGGAGAAACACTATGGATTCTGTGCTGTGTTTGGAAGCTGACATAAGAAAGGCTCAGATTAATAAAGTTTTGGTAGGTGTCTTTCTTGACGTTGAAAAGGCATATGATATGTTGTGGAAGGAGGTACTTTTAATTAAGCTGGATTTGATGGGAATAAAAGGTAAAATGTATAACTGGGTTATGAACTTTTTGTTAAATAGAACTATTCAAGTCAGCGTGGGATGTGAGTATTCTCCCATTTATGTAATCGAGAATGGAACTCCTCAAGGAAGTGTCAGCAGTCCAATTTTGTTTAACTTAGGCCGTGTGTCCACCAAAGAGTTTTTAGCCAGCTGAAAACGCTAGACGCTCTGCTAAAAACGCCTAGCACTGGGCGCTTGAGAGCGTTTTGGCAGCGCTGCTTTTTTTCAGTTGAGACGATTCGTTGCAATGATAAAGAATATCCGCAGCACAGTTTACTTGTAACTGATTTCGTAGATAATTTGTTTCATACTAAAAATTTATTTTTCCTCCATTTTGTTCGGTTAGCTCTGCTGGTTGATGTAGTTGTACAGAAAGAATGTTGTGACAGTGTTGTGACCTCCCGCCCCTCCTCCACTGTGATTGGACGGCTGTGTAAAAAGTGACAGTGATAAGCGCAGCGTTTTACCCAAAGTTGAACATTTTTCAACTCTCGGCAACCAGTAAAAAACGCCGGGCGCCCAGCGCTTGAGCGTTAAATACACGCTCAGCGCCTCGTTACGCTCATGGCGTTTAAAAAACGCGGTGCTCCCATTGAAAACAATTGGAATTTTACGCCAGCTGCTTGAAAAAACGCTTTGGTGGACACACGGCCTTAATGATCAATGACATTTTTTCTCAGATAGAGGAGTTGATATTAAAATTGCATTGAGTAAGACTGAGATTAAAAGTAGGCTACAGTATAATAGCAAAGGAAATTAGTAAGAAATGGCAGAAGGAGTGGGATAGTGGAAATATGGGTACTAATACTAAATCAAAGTATGGTCAGGATAGGAAACACCAGACTGGGTATTGTGACAAATGTAGTTCTGAAAATATGGAAACAGTAGAACATGTATTATTAAAATGTGAGGCTTATGCAAGAGAAAGATTTAAATTATTTCAAGCATTAAGAAAAATGGAAATTGAAGTTTTTTCTATCCAAGCATTATTAGGTAATGGCCCAAAGCAATTTAAAATATATGAAGTATTTAATTAAAAAAATTAAAAAGAACTCATTTAAGTAACAGGATTTAGGTCACTACTACCATAACGTTATCCACACTCCAATCCAGTAGGTGGCGGGAATGCACCATTAAAGTTTGGTTTGCTAACCGCCATTAAACTTGAAAGAAGAAAAAGAAGAATCAGCCAAACCTTGGAGCGTTTCGTCTTCGGCATCTTCATATTCATACATCTTCATAACCGCATATTGATAACGGCTCCCTGATGCCCGCAAATTAGTTAAAATCTCCCGGAATCTAGAGCGAGCGAGCAAGCAAGAGCGCGCATGCGAGACAGAACATGTGCTCCAAACCGTATAGTGCGCGCACGGTGGAGAGGGAGAGAGCGAGAGACCTTGCGTGTGTGCGCCTCATGACAGAGAGAGTCAGGCACCGAAATTTTCGTTCTTATTCGGTCTGGCCGTTTACGTCGGAACCAGTTCCCTATTGGCACCGCGTTTCGGTACCCAACATTACTCATAGCAATAATAGATCAAAATTCTGACTGTCAGTTAACAGGTTAGTCATAGGTATCCCTAATATGAACTCAATGTATTTTAACACTGGCACTTTAGTTGAACCAACTGAAGATTTTAGATGCAACAATGTACATAAAACTGAGTTTTGGGCTTCAAAATATTTTTACAGTGTATTTTTATGGCAATAAACCCAGACAACAACATAGTGTCGGCCCAGAGCCGGCCCACATCCGGGCTGTGTGGATTCCAGGTACTTTTTTATTATTCTTAGCAATGATTCATATACAATATACACAATGGGCTAGACTCTAGTCTAGATAAATAAAATGCAGCCGCAGCAGTAAGTAGGGGAATGCTTTTATTTCTTCCTTTGGTTTAAGGTATACATTTTAATTAGGGCTGGGCAAGTTAACGCGTTGTCGCGTTAACGCATTTATTAATTAATGCCGACAATTTTTTTATCGCACGTTAACGCAGTTTTTTTTTATTATTATTATTTTGAAAGTCCGTTGCTCACTGGCTCTGAATACACATAGGCCTACAGTCAAACCATGATCACAGGAGGGGTGGGATGTTGGTCAGCCAGCAAATAACCCACCCAAACAAGCAGTGGAGAGAGGCAGGTTCTCTCTGGTGAACAGTTAAAGGGTTGCGCTCCGCGAGTGAATGACAGGCGCTCTATGGATATTACCTATAAAACCTATAGATAATAACTATTTAGATTCTGGAAACTCACTAACAGCGAGCCGAGGATCAGTCTCTCTTTATAGATAGATGCTGCGCGTCCTTTATAAAAAGTTATAGACAATTCAACTTCGGCAACGAGCGGGCGCGGGCGCGTGCTTGAGGCGAGCATGACCGCAAAGGTTTCACAGGAACGCACCCGCTTGTCGCTGCACCTTGTGCTCGACCACTTCACCTCACTCTTGGCTGATTTATACTAATGCGTCGGACTTACGCCGAAGACAATACGCTATAGACTACGCGTTGGTTTTCATTTATATCTCTGCGTCGTTGTCCGCATTGACGCGCAATTATACATGCAGAGGGAGCATGTGAAACCCGGGGAGCGGTTGTAGCAATCACAGCGCTTGCGGTACACGTAGAATTGACGTTACATTTTTGGAGAGGTGCACGTCAGGGTACGCCGAAGTGTACGTGCGCTACACAGCAACAGCGTAAGTATAAAGTATAAATTGTTTTTTTTACTCTGTTTAATGTAATCTTACGTGGGAAACCATGGCATGACCAAACCTAAGCTACTATAAGTAACGTTGGTCGACTTATATAGTAGTGATCATGACCTCTGACTACTACATAAACTGTTTCTGCTGATCCCTGATAAAAGATACCTGTTGATACCTGTTCAGAATAAAAACAAGAAAACTGGACTCGTTTTAACAAACTAGATAAAAGGTAATGCCCTGGCAGTGGCAAATAGCTTTGTTTAAATATTTGATTTGATTACATTAATGTTTAAGTTGAGATTTGAGATTACTGTGTAAAGGGAATACTGCTGGTATAAAAGCACCTTATTTGTTTAAAGTTATTGCACTTTTGTGTATATAGCAGTACATTTAAATCAAAAGTGCGCAATACACTACTTTAGAAGTCATTATTCAATTTTGCGCATAACAATGCGATTAATCGCGATTAATCGCAAGAAAACCATGCGATTAATCGCGATTAAAAATTTTAATCGTTGCCCAGCACTAATTTTAATACAATTTAAAAAAATTATATAACATTTGATACTGTATATTAGCAGCAATTACACATTTTTAACTTTAGCAACAAAGTGGACATCCTCTTTTCTATAATGAAAGACCAATCTTATGGGTTGTGGTCTCTCAGACATTGGCCAATATCAGTTAAAAAAACATTGTTTCCCTTAAGGCTTAAATTAACCAGATTTCTTTTTACATTACATTTTTTTTCCTGACTGACAGGTGTTGCTTGTAACCCGATTATAATCCGTTAACCGACAAGATTAGAATGTTATATTGGAATTAAATTAAATTAGAATCTATGCATTTCTCAGTACTTATCACTGTTTTCAAAACACTTCACTCAGTTGTCTTAACCAACTTTCAGCTTCACTGCAGTTCATTTCACAAATTCAAAACACACTTAAACTACCAAAACACATCATTCATGTCTCAAATTAAGTCAGTCTTCCAGAACACTAGTAAAGGTTTCACCCAACAAACAATTAAAAATACAAAACAAAAAACACAAACAACATGCAGCAATATGCACCATTTTCTGCTGTTCAGAATTCAATGCAGTCTATGTTACACAGGTCATGTTTACATTGGTGTACAAAATTATTTATTTTTGTATAAATGAAAGACTAAAGGTGATGATACACAGGGCAACATTTTGAGCAATGTTGCTGGGCAATGTTGCCGTCAACGGGCAACCAGATGAGACACAGGGTCCACGACCGATCTAAATTATCCAGATAGAAATGTACTGCCCATTTTCAATGGGAAAGTGCCCGAGCAACAATCGCTCGGCAAGATTGCCCAGCAACATTGCTCAAAAAGTTGCCCTGTGTATCATCAACTTAAGACCTGTGTAAGTGACGATCTCCTAAGTTACCCCTGGTTGCGGTGTATGCCCTGTGTTTGTTTGGTTTATTATTTCTATAAATGTTTGTTTCTCATTGTTTGGTAACTTTTTCTAGTCTGAGGTGCACATTAGACTGATAAAAGACACCAAGAGATTTATTTCTTTATTTAGAATTTACATAAATTATTAGTTTTATCCTCATTTGCAAAACTAACCTTCTGGGTACATGTCTGCAGCATGGTTTCCGGGGGTGGGTGTCTAAGAGGACGTGTGGCCTTCCTGTTCCTCATTTTATGCGATCCCAAAGAATTCTGGGTAGTGTAGGCATAGTCCATTTCTCAATGTGAGCAGGGGGTTATTGTTTCATGTTTTATTGTGTTTATGTTCATAGTATGTAGAAATGTATTTGTTTATTATTTGTATTACTTTCCTTGTATAATTGAGGTTAATGTATTTTGAATTTTATTTTCATTTCAGTGTAGTTATGTATTATGTATTAAATTCAAATGGTTGACCCTTTCAGTATAAAGGAAGGTATTCCTCTCTGTTAAGGCAGTTCTGGTGAGGGACCTCTGTGAGGAGGGTCACCTTCAGTGTTTTTTGTTTAGGTTATTTTTGATTTGATATAATTTTTTTTTAAGTCAATAAAGATTTCATTGACTGCAAGCAGTGTCTCCTGCCTTTGCTCTGGTCATGTCTTCACAAAGTGTTTAGTACATCTTAATTGTTTTTTTTTTTTTAGATTCAGAATATATTTCAAAGTGGTATACTGTATTTTTGGCAGTGGTTGTTTCTAAGTGAAATATGTAGTTTGGAAGATTTAGTCACTGAATGCTAGCCTGGATGCCAGCCCGAACCCCGCCCACAAAATTTTTAGGTCGGGAAGTTCGGTCTGGACTCGATCCGTTGAGGAGCTATTATGCCCGAACAAAAATTTTTCGGACCAATCAAATTGTCAGGGCGGGCTTTATACGATGATGGACAGATGAGCAGCCATAGACATCATATCTATGTGAGCAACGGTAACGTAACCATCCACGTCATCAGAGCGCTTGGGTTGAATTCATGGCTGACGCTGGAGAATTGAGTTGTGTATATTCCGCTATCGCATAAAAGATATAGACAGTGCATTAATTTTAGAAGAGGAACAGAGAACAGCGGTCAAGGCATTTGTCGATGGGAAAGATGTTTGTGCCATCCTTCCTACGGGATTCGGAAAAAGTTTAATCTATCTAATCTATCTCTCAACATACGTCACTTACTCCGTTGCTCTGATTGGTTCTAGGTCTATCCAATTGAGTGCAGAGTCCTTTTATTTCCTGGTTCGGTTGACACGCCCCATAATCACAGCCCAATGGAGCAGTATCAGACTCACATTCTGACTAGAATCTGAGTATGACGACGTCAGGCTAACTGAATGCATTAATACAACATTGAATGGCACAGACATTTGCAACACTTCTAGAGTAATACCATATTAAAATATATTCAGAATCTAAAAAAACGAAATACTATCAAAGGCTGAACACCTACACAGGACCGTGTAACATAAACTGCATTGAATTCTGAACAGCAGAAAATAGTGCATATTGCTGCCTGTTTGTGTTTTTTGTTTTGTATTTTTAAATGTGTTTGTTGGGTGAAACCTTTACTAGTGTTCTGGAAGAATGACTTAATTTGAGACATGAATGATGTGTTTTGGTAGTTTTAATGATTAGAATTTAATTCTAATCTAAACATCTAATTATGTCAGTTAACTGATGATGACTGGTTAACAAGCATCAGCTGTCAGTTAGAAAAAACTGTTAAATGAACATCCCTACTTCATATATTTCAACTGAACCAACTGAATATGACAGTGCAGCAAGTCAACATGCAATTTTGAGATTGACCTCCAAAATCTTACAGTGTGTTTGTGATGGCAAGAAATGTATAAAGCAGCCAAACTGTTGTCGTTCTTTACCATCCGACTGGGGACCGAGTTCAGTTTGATTAATAAAATCATTATTCACTGTATAAAGTAGTGACCTGAAATCGTTACCTTAAAGAGCTATTTCTGTTTGAATCTGTTTGAGGAAACAGAAACCAACACGATACATTTTCACAGGCTACCTTTGACAAGGAAACCAGCCCTCAAGTCATGGCTAGCTGCCTTAAAACTGTCTAGCCCTCCGACAGCCCCTGGATTTCGAGTTTGTAGTGAGCATTTTTTAGCGACAAATTATTTAGAGAGTTGTACTTTCAATTTTTTATTTTTATTTTATTTTTTTAGGTATTAGATAGTTGGGTTAGACTATTAGGTACTGTGGAATTCTTTCAAAGTCAGACTGGGTGAGACCTGTATTTTTTCTTTCTTACATAGATGGAGTCTCCAGTGCCTGCAGCTATCTTCACAACTTTCAAAAATTACACCATGGAACTAAACATGACAAATACAACACAAGCTCTCTGTGAATTTACAGCTAATAATGTTTTCATATTTGCATACTCACTAGTCTTTCTCATCAGTCTGGTGTTGAATTGCTACACAATGCGTGTGTATTTCTGCACTAATCAGCGTGTCCAGTCCAGCATCACGGTTTACATCGGTGTTTCTCAACCTCTCCTGCAGGGACCCCCTGACAGGACATGTTTTTGTTTTAACCCTGAAATGGCACACCTGATTCAATTAGTCAGCTACACATTAAGCCTTTGAGCCTTTAATTAATTGAATCAGGTGTGCATTTCAGGGTTAAAACAAAAACATGTCCTGTCAGGGGGTCCCTGCAGGAGAGGTTGAGAAACACTGGTTTACACGAAGAACCTGGCCGCAGCTGACTTCTTTATTTGCCTTAGTTTACTTTTGCGCATTGTTTCCTATGCCAATAATTCAGAGATAATGTTAAATATTTACTGCAGCTTTACAGGAGCAACCGTTTATGCAAGCATTCTCTTCATGGACGCCATTGCTGTAAACAGGTATACGCCTAATGCTCGTTGTCATTACTTAATTTCTCAGCAGTACAAAAATGTGAATTTTTTTCTAGGATGAACATTTGTAATGATGTCATGCTCCTGCTGCCAAAGTTTCAGTTTTCAGTGTGCTTTTAGTGTCAGTGTGCGTGTCGGCTTGATGAAGAGATACTCCACTGCTCATCTACGGCAGGCCAGACCTGTGGGGATGTGTGTTGCCATAGAGCTGTGTTACATTCCCCTCCCAGTCTAGGGGTCAGGAGGGGAGATAACAACCCACATAGCAACATTGAGATGTCCCAGATCCGGCCCACATCTGGCACATGTGGAATGATGATCTAGCCCACATGTAGCGTGGAATGACGGACCCTTGGGTGGCTCACCCCTGTTTGCCAGATCTGGGCCACAAGCAATGCCACATGTCAGCCATGAGCAAAGAAATAAACCAGAACTGGACCTTATCTGAGCCACAAAATCTGTGTATATTAAAAATGGAGTAATCTCAGCATTAATAAGCCTGTTAACAAGCAGAATCACTGAAGAAGATAAGAGAAGAGAAAAAGAGACGAGCAGAAACACAAGAACTACAACTGACTTCCAGCCACAGCCTTAAATTAAATCAACAGAAGAGACAAGAAGACATTACATCTCTGAAGATCTCAGCAGAGGAGGATTAAAAAAACTCCACCAACAGCATTACCAGCTTCCCTTATTACTAACCAGATTGACGTCTACAAAAGTTTTTATTGAGAATTAACAGGGGTTTAACTCTAATGTGTTTCATCTGAAGTCACCATAACAGTGATTAGTGTTTCCATTAGTTGCGCTCTTAACTCTTATTATATCTTTCGGGGTTTTTTTTTTTTTTTTGGCTGCTGTGACACTGTGTTTGTTAAATACATTTGCAGCAGCAAAGAAAGCTAAAGTGAAATGAGATCAGGTGATGATGGCTACATGTTGATGGCTTTATAAACATCATGAAATAGACTGATTCACTGATGTCTTTTGAATCTAACAAATGTGTTGTAGCATTAATATATTCACATCACAAACCCTGTGTTACTGCAGCCAATTAGACTACTGCAGTTAGACTCCGGGCAACCCGGACCGGGATGAAGCTGCTCTTTCCCCGGAGGAGGGCCGGGTGCAAAATTTAACACAAATGTTCCACCTCTGGCAGCTCAGCCAGCGGTACCCACACCTTCAATAAAGAGTTTCTGAAATCTCTGGGTGCAACGAGGGTGGGGACGACAGTGTGCATCGCCATACCTCGCCCCTCTTCCCTCTCCCCAAGAGGACCAGAATGGCAGCTTGCAACTCTATGCCTTGCAGCTCTCGTTCCCCTCTTGGCAGGAGGGTGAGAATGACAGTGCACGACACTATGCATCGTCACTCTCGTTCCCCTCTTCACGAGAAGGCGAGGTCGCCAATGTGCACCATTACGAAACCTTGCCACAATCATTCCCTTCTGCAATCGCCAGCGGACAGCAGCATATGGTTCGAGAACGCAGTCTTCCCATGCATCATCTGTTCACCCGTGGAGCTAGGTGAGTGTTGCACCGCACACCCAGACCCCACTCCAAGCAGCCCCCAGTGCCTCTCGGGTCGGGTCCCTGTCCTCCACCGCACTGCCCCTCTGCGGTACATCTGTGGTTACGTTGGTCCTAATGGTACAGTCTCTCGGAGCCTGGCTAGCACTCCCCAGACCATCCCGCTGGCTCATCCACACCATCAGACTTGGCTATGCGATTCTGTTCACCCAGCGCCCTCCCAAGTTCAGGGGTATACACAGTGATATACTACTGGTGCTCCAGTCTTATGGGCAGAGATCAAAGTCCTACTGGCGAAGAACGCGATCAAGCCGGTCCCTCTAGCTGATATGAAGTCAGGGTTCTAAAGTCCCTACTTCATTGTATCCAAGAAAGGCGGTGGGTTACGGCCAATCTTGGACCTGCGAGTTTTAAATCGGGCCCTGCACAAAAGCTCCCATTCAAAATGCTCTCGCAGAAACGCATTTTTGAATGCATCCGTCCCCAAAATTGGGTTGCAGTGATTGACCTGAAGGACGCGCACTTTCACATCTCGATTCTTCCTCGACACAGGTCCTTCCTGCACTTTGCTTTTGAGCGTCAGGCGTATCAGTACAAAGTCCTGCCCTTTGGGCAACTCAGCCTGTTGGGGCTTCAGGTGTTGCTTCGTCCTGGGCGTTGGCTCAAGGCACCTCGCTGACAGATACATGTAGAGCTGCGGGCTGGGCGACACCCAAAACGTTTGCTAGATTCTATAGCCTTCGTGTAGAGCCGGTATCCTCCCGTATACTCACCCCAAGTGGCCAGTAGCGCAGGTAACCCTCTCAAGTGGAGGGTCTTTTAAGGATCTTGCCTTAAAAACTGCAGTTAAAACTAAATCCATACATGACAGACAGCACTTTGCTGCATTACGGAACAATGTGGTAAAGATGATGAGGAAATCTAAGGCAAATTTTTTCTTGTCAATAATTAAAAGAGCAAAGGGAAACTCTAAAATCATTTGGTATCAGCTAAAAAAATTAACAGGAAATTACCGTAAAGACGTGAAGCTGCTTGAACTTAAGTAAATGACAAGCTCACAAATAATCCAACAGAAATAGCTCAGGCTTTCAACCACCACTTTATTGATTCTGTAGCTACTATTACACAGTGTTTTTTACCTGAGTACACGGATATATGTCCTGTTAAAACAACGGAGCCGACCTTCAACATAAGAAGTGTTAATGAATCGGAGGTTATGAGAATAATTGGATCTCTTAAACCATCTAGGGCTAAGGACATTTTTGGCATGGATGCAGTCATGCTCAAGGAACTTGGTATAACACTAAATAGGCCCATTACCAGAATTATTAACCTCTCAATTTGCCAGGCAAAGTTTCAGAGTGTTTGGAAGTTGGCTGTTGTTATTCCAATTCACAAGAGTGGAGATTCCTTTTCTACCTGTAATTACAGGCCTATCAGCATCTTACCCACAGTGTCCAAGGTTGCAGAGAAACTGGTGGCGGAGCAAATCATTTGTTATTTGAATACTAGTTCTTTTGTCCTGCACCCAATGCAGTTCGGCTTCAGATCTAAATATTCAACTGAAACAGCTAACTGCTTCTTTGTTGAAAAAATCAAATCCTTATTAGATAAAGGTGGTGTTGTTGGAGCTGTATTTCTTGACCTTAAGAAGGCTTTTGACACTGTCAATCACAGAATGCTCACGTCCAAGTTATGCAGTATAAATTTTTCTTCAACGGCACTCAAGTGGTTAGAATCTTATCTATTAAATCGATCTCAGTCCGTCCAAGTACAGAATCATCGATCAGCTCCCCTTCAATTGTCGACGGGTGTCCCACAAGGATCTATTTTGGGTCCATTACTATTTACATTATATATTAATGATCTTCCATCTGTATGTTTTGACACCAACATCCAAATGTATGCGGATGATACTGTAATTTATTTACATGGTAGCAGTAGGACACAAGTTGCTAATGGACTTACAAATTCCATGGCTCATATAACAGCATGGTTGCAATGTGCATGTTTTTCTCTAAGACAAACAGTGCATGTGTAGAGCCAAATGTCTTCGTTTTAGGGGAAAGACTACAGGTTGCATCTGAGTACAAGTATTTTGGAATTCTGATTGATTCCACACTATCCTTCAAACCTCATGTGAAAAGGGTATGTAACAGGGTCAAATTCAATCTTTCTAATTTTAGGTTCATAAGAGATCACATGTCAACAGAGGCGGCTAAAATGTACATGTACTCCATGGTCAATTCACACATTACTTATTGTCTAACAACTTTGTCACAGGCTAGCGCCACTACGCTACTACCATTACAGTCACTGTATAAAAAAACACTTAAAGTTCTGGACAAAAAATCAGTACATTTTCATCATTGCCCAATATTAGTAAAATATAACTTGCTGAGCTGGAAAAATCTGATTAAATATGTTAATGCTTGTCTTATGTACAAGATTATACAGGGACTGACTTCTCCCCCACTCAGTCAGTTTGTTACTACAAGAACAACTGCTTATCATCGTACAAGAGGGTCAGCAAGAGGGGATTGTATTATCCCTTTTAGAAAAAGCAATTTCAGTCAGTCTGCATTTTCAGTTAGAGCTGCATCAGAATGGAATTCCATCCCAATTGCTATCAGAGAATTGGATACATACAACTCATTTAAAATTTGTTTAAAGATATGGTTAATTAGTACACAGCTCTGTCAACACTGAAATTGAAATTGCATGTTGCTGGCATAAAAATGTCTGATGTTTCTAGTGGCATTCTTACTGCTAGTCTGCCTTTTTATCGTTGTATGTATATCTGTACGTATAATATGTATTCATTATGAGCTATGCTGTATGTTATCTCTTTTATTTAATTTAATTGTAGTAGTAGTATGAGATGTCCATGAAAAGCATTTCAGTATAATTTCAGTATAATGTTTGTGATCCTTCTAGCTCATTTTAATGCATGTATTCATAATGTATGACTTCATTTTAAAAGATTGTTAAATTAATTTATAATTTTTTTTTAAGTTTAATAGGCTGACTATGTAACAACTGTCCAGGAACTACAGATGAAAAATAGTCTCTTGGCTAATTCTGGCGCATTTGCATTTATGCTTATTAATGTGCATTGTCCCTGCTAAATTAAACTGTTTAAATAAAATAATAAATAAATAAATAAATAAAAATAAAGTGTCGGCTTGCTACGCCATTCTCGCCTGGTTGGCCAGATACGTGTGTCTATTTGCTCCAGTGTGTTTTCCAGAGATGGCTAACCCTGTTGAGTTCCTCTGTCACCTCTAATGGCAGTCAGATGTTGCGGAGCGGCTGACGCCAGGCCTAAAGGTGATGATACACAGGACAACTTTTTGAGCAATGTTGTTGGGCAATCTTGCCTAGCGATTGTTGCTAGGGCACTTTCCCATTGAAAATGGGCAATACATTTTTATCTGGATAATTTAGATCGGTCGTGGGCCCTGTGTCTCATCTGGTTGACCGTTTATGGCAACATTGCCCAGCAACACTGCTCAAAAAGTTGCCCTGTGTATCATCACCTTAACATTTGTATGCATTGAGGAACCTGTGCTAAATTCCTGTCGGCTAGCCAGTGTCTTTCCCTTGGCAAAGCCCGCTCTGCTGTCTCTGCCGGTGCGCTTCCCTCCTAGGATTAGGCCCCAACCATCCCAGAGACTTCCATATGTTGCACTACCCTGCTTGGCTAGTCCATATGTGTTTTCTCCACGTTACCTCCCTCCGGGCAGGTCGTGGCTTCCGCAGCGTTCTTCTTCCCTTAGGAAGGGCATGCTTTCCCAGTGTTATCCAATGTTCTCACTGAGTGGGTCATGCGGAATATCAGTGGCCAGGACTCTCCTCATAAGCTTCTGCCTCTAATAAAGGGAGAGACGTGAGGCTAATGCAGGGCACTGGAAGGGCCTAAAACATGGCATGTTGGTAGGGATCCCATTTCTGTCGGATCCCTCTGACGAACGTTAGAGTGACCGACATGAAAGGGAACGTCTTCGTTACGTATGGTAACCCACATTCCCTGAAAAAGGGAACGGAGACGTTCGTCCCGTCGCCATGTTGTTGTACCATCGCTGCAGACCCTGGCTCAACTCCTCAGCGAAAACCAAAGATGCGTTGCACCTGCTGCTCATTATATACCCGCACTGCGTTATAGAAGCAGCTGGCGCAATTATTGCATGCCAATGTGCATTGGCTCTTTAGTTTCTCTCAAAGTAGATTGGTCTCTCTGCGAAGATCCCATTTCTGTCGGATCCCTCCGACGAACGTCTCCATTCCCTCTTTCAGGGAACTCGGGTTACCATACGTAACCGAGACGTTTTCTGTCTTGCAATTTATGTCATTTTAAAAATTGGAAATTTGCGGAAATAAGTTAATGCAGTTACTTATTTAAAGTACATGAGGTATGCACAACTGCTTGGTTTATATTTTTAATGTAATTGTATATAATAGGCTACATAATATTTTAAATTGGTATTGCACACCTGTTGCTGTCAGAATGTGTGCACATTACAATGCGAAGCTCAACACTTATCATACGGTGCTCCGCAGTGGCCAAAAAGGATTTAAACAGTGAATTTTGAAGTGATCTCTTCTTGTAAACTCAGAGATGTGGGTTCAGACGGCAATTAAATCACCACACGACCTTGGTGTTTGTCAAAAATCAGTAGGTAATTCCCCCTGGGATGTTTATTCGGGTGGTGGGAGAAAAACACTGACATTCTGGATTCAGACGGCAATACAATCTCAGACTAACCCCTGTAAATGGTGAAAATATCTTACTACCCCCTGAGAAACAATTACGTCCGAATAGGGCTTAAGGCTAGGGAGAAGTGTTCCTCAGCACAGGCCTTTCTGAGTGTGCCATTTATACAATGAGTTTCAGCTGATGGTACTCGTGAGAGAGTAGGAAAGAAACAGAGCACAACACAGGGCACACAAGCATTTTCTCACAACAAATTATATTATAGCACCCTGGGACGTAACACCCCCACCACTAATAGGTAATTATTTTAACTTAAAGAAGGTAACTTAACTTTTAACATTAGTAGGTAATTCCATTAACTACTTCTTCACTGCTGTTAACTATTAAGAAAGATGTGTTAAATAATCAGTATGTAATATAATTTTATGATTGTGTTAATTAACAGTTAGTTAATCAATAACTAATGAATTTTGTCATACCTCATGAAGAACTACTATTAATTATGTACGTATTAAGGTTCAAGAAAAATAACTAAGAAGTAACTAATGAACAGTCATACAAAACTACATTGAGTTGTGACCTTCCTTATTTACCAATGTTGTTAATAGAAGTAGTATTATGAAAATACACTTTTTTAAAAAATACATATAAATGTATTTTAAATTAATGTATTTTAAATAAATTAAAGAGGTTTTTGCCTGTGTGGTTTTCTGTGTTCTGTAAGAAATCAACTTCAGAAAGGAACCCCACTCAAGTGCCTTGCCATAACTAACAGATTAGTTTTTATATTTTATATACATTACTGTGTGTGTCTGTTTTCCTCAGCATAGAATGCCATTAAGAAAATTCATGTATTTGAGGCAACACCTGAGGGAAACTGAAAATATAGGGAACTTATTAGTAATTAATAAATTATTATCAAATAATTCTGCAGGAATTACTTAGAACCTGAAGCAGTATTCTAAAGTGGAAATAGGGAACCCATTAGTAATTAATAAATAATTATCAAAAAATTATCCAGGAATTAGGCTACTTATAACCTAAAACAGTATTCTAAAGGTGAAAATATAGGGGACTTATTAATTGATAAAGAATTATTAGATACTACTTCAGGAATTACTTATAAACTGAAACAGTATTCTAAAGTGGAAATATGGAACCCATTAGTAATTAATAAATAATTATCAAATAATTATCCAGGAATTAGGCTACTTATAATCTGAAACAGTATTCTAAAGTGAAAATATAGGGAACTTATTAGTAATTGTGAATAGTGGTGGTGATGGCGCCGTGGATAAGACACATGCCTTTGGTGTGAGAGACCCGGGTTCGAATCCACTGTGAGACACCAATGTGTCCCTGAGCAAGACACTTAACCCCTAGTTGCTCCAGAGGCGTGCGACCTCTGAAATATAGCAATTGTAAGTCACTTTGGATAAAAGCGTCAGCTAAATGAATAAATGTGAATGTAATTAATAAATAATTATTAGATAATTCTTCAGGAATTACTTAGAACCTGAAACAGTATTCTAAAGTGAAAATATAGGGAACCCATTAATTAATAAAGAATTACCACATACTTCTGACTCAAAAAAAACTTACTGTAAAAAAAAAAAACTATTATTAACATAATCATCTTAACCTTTGCAAAATACACGACAATGACTCATTTAGGCTACATGATCTTCCTTTATTTCAGATGAGAACATTTCTTTAAACTATCAATAACAGTGCATACATTAGCCGAGCTCTAGCATGAATGACTTCTGTAACATAAAAGTTGGTAAAACAAATCGTGCTCCATACTTAATCTTTCAGACAATCTGCATTAATAAACACAGTTTTAGGTAGTGGCCCACAACTGATTAGCAAAAGTATTTCAGTAAGACAGTGATAACATGAGTTAGCCAGTTAGCAGGAGACCTAGACCTACACAATATAAAACTCAAAACTAAGTATTTTCTTTACTTTACTTTCAAGAGCAAGCGGTTTGCAAATCCTGCATTGAACTCCGAGATTTGAGAAGCAGTCTCAGTAAAATAAAGGGAACACAGCAAAAGTTTAGGATTATATTGCTGTGACATCGTGGTAAAGATTCATTTTAACCACTGATTATTCACATGCTCCTCCTTGGGCAGTGAAAAAAAAACTGGCTTTACTTTCATATTGTAGAGCACAGTATCTTCTCGACATGATGCTATCCAGTATCACGACGAAACGGCTTATGACTCGTTTGAAAAATGATTCATTTCAATTACTCAGAGTCGACTCTTACATTTGAAAGACAATAACTTTATATACGGTGCACTTTCAGATTTAAAACTTTGCAGGATGTTTTTATTCACCTAGAGCTATGTTACACACTACATGAAAGGTCATTTTCAAAAATCCATAATAGGGGCCCTTTAATATCAGCTGCAGAGCTGATCGTTCAAGTGATCGCTGGACAAGTCATTTGTTCGGCCTTAAAATAAGTGATTCTTTCAAAATTCCCAAAGAATGAATGGTAACACTTTAGAATAATGTTTCTTACTTACTGCATAACTAATAAGTTTTCATAAGTCGGGTGGTTTTTAAGGTGTTTTTTTCATAAGTTTTTTAAGACCATTTTCAAGAAGGCCGTAGAATGTACATTTCCAGAAGAAAATGTGAGTGGGTGCTTGCAGTGGCAACTCGGTTGCTAGGGTGTGGTACATGATTGCATACGAGCCAACAAACATGTCTGTACGATGTTCTGGTGCCGAGATATGGCTTATTCATGTGTTCAGGTGGTTGCTAGACGGTTGCTAGAGTGTTCTGGGTCGTTGCTATGGTGTTGGTAGACGGTTGCTAGGGTATTCTGGGTGGTTGCTATGGTGTTGCTAGGTGGTTAGTAGTTGTCACAGATGGTCACTATTGGAGTTCTTAGCACTTTCTTGGCATGATTTAGCACTTACCTAATCGCTATTAGCATGTAGCTGTTCACAGCTAGCATGTGTAGCATGTTGGAACTCCTGTTTGCTAGCATGAGTCAAAAGAGCCAACCCCCATCTCTATATGATGTTCTGATGCAGAGATATGCTGCCGTGCAAAGGCAAAAGACCGTAACTTTGTTTTTGGTTGAAAATGAGTTATTGATATTTTTGGCACATTTTTGGCCTGTGTACTTACAGCTGCCATCAGTCCCTGTAACTTCTGATGTTCTCAGAGCCTTGTCCTGCTCTAATGCGGTCAGATAGTATGCTCTTAACCCGCTCCATCGACAAACGTGTGATATCGATCGCGAAGGATATATGCAGAGTTGACAGAAAAGTGTTACACATGCCGTAGCAGGTGAATACAACAAAGAACTAAAGCCCCACCTGGCCAGTTTGGGTACCGGACCTGGTTGAAACAATCATGCATCTAGCTGGCAGAGTGCCAAAACTTCGCCGGCGCCTTCAGCACCGCCCTGAACACGGTCGAGCCGACGCAGGACTAATACATCACAAGGAGCAGTGTTGTGCAAGTTACTTCCAAACTGTAATACATTATACATTACTTGTTACTGTTATTTAAAAGTAATTCATTACCTTACAATATTATACTGTCTCCAAATTGTAATGCGTTACATTACTCCTGTATTACTTTTGAGTTACTTTCACCAAAATAGCTATACAGTAGTAGAACTTAACATTCTAAGGCTGTAACGATATGCGATATGAAACCGAAATCGCGACACTCAGATCCACGAACCTGCAGAATCGCGACACACCCCTTCCAAGAGTTATCCTTCCCGTCCAGATCCAATGATACCACTTCTTTAAATTACTATTAGTATTATTTGAATTTTTAAGTTAACATTATAAAATACAGGGCTCTCAAGTTTTATCAAAAGTTTAGAGTGAGATTTAGGGGAGGAGCCACCCAAATATTTGCAGCAGCAGTCCCTCGACACAACCAAATTCGCTTCAATTTTTGCTAGCAGTTCAATTTTGCCTATTGTTCATAATTGACCAGCACAAATGGAAATTATAACAATTGTTAAATCTGATGAAAAGACAAATTCAACCAAATAAAATAAATAGTTATATTTAAAAAATTCAAATTCATTGAAAAATAAAAATAAATTTGGCCCCAAACAAGCCAACTGAACATCAGTGCTCAATGTACATAACATTGTGTCATAACAACTTGATCTGAGCATGTATGTCAAGACCCAAACCGGTCACCTTTACAGGGGTCATCGGATGCCCATTTTCCACAAGTTGGTATGATTCTTTTGTAACATACTTTGGTTAAAATTTCTCAATGGTTGTGTAAAACAACACCCTTTTTACCTCTTCAAAAACAGCTCTGTTCACAGTGACCCGTTTCGGTGCATGTCTCTTTAAATGATAATGAGCAACAACTTTTTGGCTTTTTGAGGATTAAAAAAAAGTGAATGGATTTTTTTCATTGCATGGTGATTGTGTCCACACACTGCAAAGACACATTTATTTGCAAATACCATATAAAAAGTGTATTTTGCATCCGATGACCCCTTTAAAAGCAGTTGGAGAGTTTTTGAATGCATCAAAAATAATTTAGCACGAATTTGGCTATACTCCTCAACAGCTCTCACTGTCTTTGATCACAGGCAAGAGATATCGTCCAGGAATCGTAAAATCAAAATGCAAAAAAAAAAAAAAAAAAAAATGAAGATGTCCTTAAACCGCATTCATCAGATCGTGCTCTTTCAACTTCCACTCCGTGTGTGCGCGTGTTGTCTAGTAATGACGAGCTTGCAGCGGGAACACATAATTTACCCGGAAAAAACAAATTCTTCTGATTGGCTGGTAGCTAGCATTTAACTCTGTATAACTCGAGACAGATGCTATGAACTCGGCAGAGAACTTCCCTCCGTTTGCCTGCGCCTCGTCCATTAATTGTATAGCGGGACAAGTTCCCTTACTCCTCAGCGTGAGAAATACAAGGTGTGGCGTGTGAGCGTGTGAACGGGTTGAAATGCGTGTGTCTCACGCCCAATGCGTGAGACTTGAGAGCCCTGAAAATACGTAGACCTACACCACAAAACTAGTTGAGGATAAATTATTTAAAATTGGGGAATTCCAGCGTTATGGACGTGACATTTGCAGTCAAAACTTGAAATATAAATTCTCAGAAAATGCATTTAATACCAATATATTGAAATGTCTGTTTATCCATAGGATACCCCCTTAAAAGAGTCCAGACATTAGAAAAATATCCATCTACACATGCGTTTTATATTAAAATGAGGGAAATACACACGCATTCATGCGTGACAATTTTTTTTTTTTAACTTTTAGGAGGCAAAATATTTTTTTGTAATTCTATGAATTACACTGCGCAAATCAAAAGTAATACTACCCACCGGATGAAGAAGGGTTGGCTCTCCACAGAACATAAAATATTCATTTTATTTTATTTTTTGTGTTCGCATTTATGAGGAAAAAACAATGTAAGGACGTGACAGTTCTCCGTTACGGACGTGACCGCTCTGAAGCAGCTCTAAAAGACTGTTTTAAAACTTTCACAGAGACCTCAAACAGAAGACAGAAAGCCTTTCTTTAAAGTGAATTTCGATTTGTACTAATTGTATCTTAATTTTAATCAATGTTTCATCAACCAATTGCCTGGATTTAATAAATAAGAAGTAAATATAGATCACGACACGGAGGCGCCTGCGCGAGCGCGTCTCATAAATTAACCGAAACTCAGCATAGGCTATAAGGTAGCCTAGCCTACTTCACAGACCTGAAATATATATATATATATATATATATATATATATATATATATATATATATATATATATATTGAAATGTCTACTTGTAAACAGAACAACTCAAAACGAAAGAAAACGGACTGCTCTCTGCTTATCTATATGAAATGTGCATTTCTCTCTGGCGCATTCACTACTGCGAAGATCGCGAGTCAGCAACGTCAACTTCATCTTTATTAATAAACAATTAAAATGTCTCCTTGCTATATTTGACATATTCATAATCATTGCTTTTGCCGGTTCTTTGTGACAGCTTTTAGTTGCTTTCCTTACATCATGTTACGAGAACGCGTCACCACCGCATCAAAAACATGATTGCGTGATGAAAACAAGAAAAATACCACCTAAACATTGCCTAACTGTTTAGAAAGAAAACACAGAACAAATGGAGTAGCCTAATGCGCATACGTCCATCTCGCGAATGTACAGTCTTCTTCTTCACCCATTAGCCGCTTTTCCACTGGCCAGCGCGAGCACAGAGGCCGAAATCATGCCTCACGGCACTCCTGTAAAAAATAAATCGCTATATAAAATATATCAGACGCTGCCATTTAGTATTTATTTACAAACTTGGACACCACACGCGGCTATTGACTGACCACGAACAGGTAACTTAGCCTACTTGCATTTTTCATTCGTAATGTCTCGCGGTCTTGGTGTTTTTTTTGTTGTTGTTTTTTTACAATTAAAACTAAAACTGTGTTGTAACGCAAGCGTAACTGAACATGTAATATAGTAAAATATTACTGAAAATGTATTAGTAATGCCTTACACTACTGCGTTACAGCAAAATGTAATATGTTACTGTAATGCATTACTTTTGTAACGCGTTACTCCCAACACTGACAGGGAGTGATAATAATGAAGCAACAAGGGTATATTGGTGCATACAACATAATGAAGCAAGTGCTGGTGCATACAACATCAGACCAGCTCAGCTGTTACAAGCAGGTTATACAATCACAGCGTCCGGAATAAATCCGCGGGACGAGCGAAGTGTTTTTAAAACAGAAGATCTGTTTTATCGTGATCATTTTGAATGCGTGTTTAGCAAGTCTTATGCCACTTAGTAACACTTGAAGATAGCCTATACTCTTTACCGCTACGGAAGTATTTTGTCATGTCTAATGAATTAATAGGGCCACCAGAATGCAACCAAAGCACAGTAAGTAGATGGCTATAAGTAATTGTAAATCATTCAAAATAAATGCCATGATCACTAGGTTTTATACAGGTGTTACTATAATGATTTTGTTAATGGTGATCAGCAACCAAATATTGATAATGTTGAAGTTACTGTCTTTTGCCTTGGCATGACTTCTCACTTTTTGCTGACAATACAAAGGCAGAGTACAGTAACTTTAAAATAGGCCTAGTGGTCAAAAGTAATTCATGATTGAATGTTTGCTGCCCCGGGTAAAACGAGACCACACTCATGTTTCCATGATACTTCTATCCAGAGATATCCCTTTTATCTCTTTCAATGGAAGTCAATGGAACTTGTTGCTAAGGTGCTGTAAATGGTTGCTAGGGCATGGCTTAATAGCTTCACAATGATCCTGAGAGACTGATTGGTCGTCTGAGTAAAATGAGCCCGTCCCCTTGTCTCTATGACACTGTGATCCAGAGCTATGTTCAATACAAAATCCCTATGCAATGTGTATGACTGCCCATTTCTGTCAGGGTTCTGTCACTTCTGTCTGGTCTTATCTTAGTTGGTGACAGAGGTCTGACATTCCCGGTTTGTCATGTTCTTGTGTTCTAGTTCTGTTTATTGTGAGCACATGGCTTGTCATGTGTTTCCTTTGTGCCATGTGCTCTCCTGTCTATTGTCAGCCCCTCCCATCTTGTTACCTGTTAATTGTATTATCTCCCTCACCTGTCTTGCTTGTTACCTTCTGTCATTTGTTCCCTATTTAGTCTCCTTGTGTTTGCAGTCCTGTGTTGGTTCGTTATTATCTGTTTCCCTTGTGTTTCCTGTGTCTGCCTGATAGCTCTCTGGTTTTCCCCTGCGGGGCACTTTTGGTTTTCAGTTTTCATGTTGTTTTGTAGTCATTTAATTAAACTTACCTTCCTGCACTTGAATCCTCGTCTTCCTTATTTTCCTCATCACGTGACAATTTCATGGGCCGTCCTACACCATGGTAAGTCAATGGGGCAACTTTGGGCAGCTCCTGCCCCCCAGGGGTGCAACTTTTACCCCATTGTGAGGTATGTTCTTACAGAGCCTGCCAGCCTCTTCAAATGTGGTAAACCGCACGTTTCTATGAAATCCTCGCTCGGAGCTATGAATCGTCAAAGTTTGTCGCAATGTTAAGTCTATGGGATTTTTTTCGGCCGCTTTTTCGCCCCTGGGGCGAACATCGTACCCCCGATCACTTATAAAAGTCATAGCACACCATTTCCGAATAATCCGCACGATTTGATGCCTCATTCGTGGGTCTGTGACAAAAGCTGTGGGAGGAGATGCGGGTTAGGGACAAAAGTTTGGGCTTTGCCTTTGGCAATGGCGGCCATCTTGAAAATTGGCCGCCACATTGAATTTTTGAGTGGCCAATGCCTTTTTCCAAAATAGTGGCCCATAGAGAGTATCTGTGCCAAATTTCATGCTTCTATACCAAAGTGAATGATTTTTTTTTTTACTAATCTGCTTCACTATGTAGGAAGCCTCAAGACAAGCAGAGCAGACGTTGTTATGGCAATGGGTCTTTTTGTTTTTGACGCGCGCTGTATGCGGTGCCCAATCACAACAGACTGAGCTGTCTGCCCAATCAGAGCAGAGTAGCTCGCGGAAAGGAGGGATTTAGAGATATTGATTCATCTGACGAGTCATTTGAGAATCATTGAAAATGTGGTGATGTGCAAATGTATGAGAAAACTAATCAGTTTTTTTACCTTTGATGCATGTAAACCTGTTGTAGGAGACTCCAAAACAACATTAGAAAACTTTAAAATAGCATAATAGGGGCACTTTAATATCCAAACTATAGTGAAAACACTATTTATTAGCAAAGTAACTAGATCAGCAGTTTAAGGCATTAAATCTGTAAGCACATAACACAAGAACACTTCTTTTTAAATAAAAACAAGACTTTATTGATTATTCTAACAGATATATCTAATATCTAACACATAAATACATGCACACACATATTCACACGTGTTGCAGAAACGTGTTGCAGAAACTCTTTCCTCACAGAAATGTGAGGAAAGAGTGAGCTGAGGCCCCATCCACACTACTACGTTTTAGTTTAGAAACTGAGACATTTTGCTACATTTGCACCTCCCGTCCAGACTAAAACGGCAAAAACGAAGACCTAAAACGGAGAAGTTTAGAAACGCTGCTGACCCCGTTTTGCGTTTTGAATCTCCGGAGGGCATTTTAGTGAAGACAGGTCAAAACGGAGGACTTTAGAAACGATGACGCAGAGGCTCACACTCGGCTCTCTGATTGGGTGTCATACAACGGAAGAAAACATACAACAACAGCCTGGACTACCAGTTACGTTAGTGCAAGTAAATTCTGCATTTTAGAATGCTATAACTGCCTACATGCTCCGGAAGCAAGCTATTATTCGAGCGATCTGTGACAATGGTGCGAAAACTTTCAAGTGTCCAGATCGGCACTTATCAACCTCAGCGAAATCTGAGGAATAGTCAATCTGATTCCTGTTTACACCGCCACACGCATGCCCAGTTTAGGTGAATGGTGATGTGATCCACGTTTTCAGTCGTTTTAATGTGGATGGAGATCAGTTCTAATACGTAGCTAAAACGCTGGTGTGGACGGAGATTGTATTCATTTGAATTCTCCGTTTCTAAACTAAATGCAGTAGTGTGGATGGGGCCTGAGAGTGAGATGATAAAATCCCAAGTTTCTATGTGCACTTTTAAGACCTGACCTGAATGAACCATCAATCATTAATTTATCCCTTCTATCATTTCATGGCGGGTTATTAAATTTTATATCAATGCACCAGTTCAGCTAAGAGTCTGGAGGCTACTTGCGTTTGTCTTTGCGTTCCTGTGGGTGTTCCCTTTGTCGCCGCCCTTTGCTCGAAAAGGGGGTTTCCCGGGTTTGTTAATTGAATGGCGGTCTTGTTGTGTCTGGATTGATGCCTTGGGCGGCCAATCATGTGGTGTGTTGGCGGATGGATTGAAAATCTTGTTGAAAGCGGGCTTTGCTGTTGAATCGTCCAGCCTCCACCACGCTTCGCACCCAAAGTAACTCAATCGGAAGGAAGTGCAGACGGCCGAAACAAACTCGAGACCACATGCTCATACAAAGATAACACAATAGGAGTCTCAGAGCTCTGCAACCAAACCAAGAATAAAACACAGCTGAAGTGACAGACGTCTTCTACGTCCTTTGGAAGTGCATACAAAGTGGATTTGCATTCACAGCACAACATTTTTTAGATTTTCTACAAGTTGACAACACAAACCAATCTCTTCAAGTCCACAGAAACATCAGTGTTTGAGGGTCAAAGTAGACTTCGCAGGCAGACTTCGTGAGGTTGGCCTGATTAACTCGTCAATGTAATGAGTTGCCCAGCAACACAGGCCACAGACAGAAACACAACACATGCAAGGATGAACACACAGACCCATGAACTGTGACATCATGTCCCTGTAATAAGTCTACTGTAATATTTGGATGGACACATCAGACAAGTGTTACATGTTTACATGTAAATAAATGCAATTTTTTTTTGACATTTGGACACCTACGTGTATGGCACATAGAAGGCATTGAGACATAGAAAACATACTGGGGTTGCAGGGTTTACCTCTTAAGAAAAGTATGGATGTATTTTAAACTAGGTCTACTAAAAACGTCTCAGGTTACAACTGTAACCATAGTTCCCCGAGAAAGGGAATGAGACGATGCGTCAATGACGCTTTGGGAACGCCCCTGCGTGAATGCGTCTGAGCACTTGTGTCAACTAGTCCAATGGCGAGAATGAACGTCACGGGCGGGTGACGTCATGACCAGGAAAGGATAAAAGCACATCCGGAATCGCCCCGCGTCAGCTTCAAAAGGGCCGAAGCAGTGATCACAGGGATGTAGGAGGTATGGCAAAGTGACGCATCATCTCGTTCCCTTTCTCAGGGAACTATGGTTACAGTCGTAACCTGAGACGTTCCCTTTCGAGGGAACTCGCGATGTGTCAATGACGCTTTAGGAACGAGAATGCCCGAACGCCATACAGCCGAGAACCTGTCGTGTTGCACTGTCATGACATGAGAACTCTGGACCCTGGGGTATCAATGTCCAGGTCATAAAATTTGACAAACGTAAGAGGTGAGGACCAGCCAGCTGCATCACAAACCTCCTGAATAGATACCCCTGACATAAGGGCCTTGGAAGCGGCCATACCCCTAGTAGAATGGGCTCTGGTAAACAAAGGTGAAGGATGGCCCAGAACCTCATATGCAAGAGAAATAGCCTTGACTATCCACTTGCTGACCATCTGTTTAGATGCAGGAAGGCCTTTCTTAGGTGGTCCAAAGCACACCAACAACTGATCAGACCTTCTCCAACGGGAAGATCTGTGTACATATGTGTCCAGTGCTCTGACTGGACAGATGAGGTTCAGCTTTTCCATTTCCAGAATGCCTGCAGAATGATAGGCCGTGGTATGTTGGTAGGAACCTTAGGGAAGTAACCTTGCTTGGGATAGAGGAACGCCTTAACCATACCGGGCGCAAACTCAAGGCATGATGGAGAAACCGACAAAGCCTGTAAATCTCCTACTCTCTTTAGTGAGGAAATAGCCAGAAGGAACACTGTTTTGAGGGTTAGAATTTTTTCTGAGACAGACTCAAAAGGCTCGAAGGGAGCAACAGAAAGACCTTCTAGAACAATAGCCAGGTCCCAAGCTGGGATTCTGGAACGAACTGCAGGCCTCAGCCTCAGGGTGCCACGGAGGAAACAAATAATAAGAGGATCTTTTCCAATAGATGAGCCCCCAGAGGGGGCATGTTAGGCAGCGATAGCCGCAACATAGACCTTCAGAGTAGAAGGGGATAGCCCTGCCGTGAAGAGATCTTGCAGGAACTCAAGTATTGGACCGATGGTGCAATTAACTGGATCCCACTGTCGCTGGTGACACCAAGAAGTAAATACTCTCCATTTCAGGGCATAAAGTTTCCTCGTGGATGAAGCTCTGGAGTTTAAAATGGTCTCTACAACCTCCAGATTCTATGAGTCGGGCCCCCTCAGAGGCCAGACCCACAGGTTGAGAGTTTCTGGGCGAAGGTGTAGAATTTCTCCCCCCGCCTGAGAAAGAAGGTCCCTCCTGACTGGCAGCTCCAAAAGGGAAAAGCAAAGTGGACAGTGTGTCGTATCCTGAGACGCGAACAGATCCACCTGTGCCTTGCCATAAACTCCCCAAATGTGCTCCACCACCTCGGTGTGGAGCCTCCATTCCCCGGGCCTCAGCCCCTGTCTCGACAGGATGTCTGCTCCTACATTCTGATGTCCTGGAACATAGATTGCTCTGAGCGGGGCTAGAGCTTCATCTACGTATTCCGTGAATGTACTGGGAGATAGAGCTAGACCGAATGGAAGAACCTGATACTGGTATGCTTCGCCCCCCAAAGCGAATCTCAGGAACTTCCTCTGTTGTGGGAGGATGGAGACATGGAAGTAAGCGTCTTTCAGATCTATTGTGATAACCAGTCCTCGGACCTGATTTGGGTCACTATCTGTTTCAATGTCAGCATCTTGAACTTCAATTTCTTGACTGAGCTATTGAGAAGACGAAGATCTAAATAGGATGCAACCCCCCATCCTTCTTCGGAACAATGAAGTACCGGCTGTAGAACCCTGAGTTTCTGTCGGCCGGAGAAACCAACTCTATAGCCTCTTTCGCTAACAGTGCTTTCACCTCTTGCTCCATTACCAGAGCCTGCTCCGGGTGTACCACTGTGAGTAGCACCCCGTTGTAGCGTGGCGGTCGAGAACCGAACTGGATTCTGTACCACTTCTCTACAATGTGCAGGACCCATTGAGATATGTTTGGCAGAAGCCTCTCGAGACTGGCCTCTGGTGTAATAATAGTCATCACTTCGGTGAACTGGAACATACTGGCAGGAGATACTCGAACTGACTAATTTTCGCGAACCTGACACCACGTCGTGACAGAGACATTGGGTCTGAGATTCGCTGGAAACCGCTGTGCCCCGAAGCACCGAGGGTGTCGGGGTTGGCAGAACGGCCTCCTGAGGGCCCCAGAGGTGGAGTGGGCACCGTATAATGAGGTGAACACCACTCCACCCCGGAGGGGGCTGCCCTCAGAAGTCTGACGCCAGGGGCGTCAGGACTTCTTTTTCGCTGAAGCCTTCTTCGCCAACAAAACGGTCCTCAGATCGGTTTGTTGCTTGGAAGGCTTCAGCTGAGACTGTCGTCCTGCACCCCACGGTTTTTGGGGTGGGGCCTGAGAAGCGACACTCTCTTTCTGTTGCGCTCTGTATGAGGAGCTCTGCGGCTGGGGCTGCTCACGCCCAGCAGGCCCTGGGGCCTGTTGACGGCGAGGGAGGTATCGTTTGAACGCTTCCGCCTGTTTCTTCCCCTCTTGGAACCTCTCCACAACGGTGCTAACAGAATCACCGAAGAGGCCAGAAGGCGAGAGCGGGCATCCAAAAGAAAATATTTATCTTTATCTTTAATGTCGGAAAGATTAAGCCATAGATGTCTCTCAGTGGCCACATTAGCTGCCATAGACCGCCCAATGGGTCTCTTTCGGGGCCCTGAGAGACAGATCGGTGGCCCGACGTAATTCTCGAACTACGTCGGACCCCGCCCCCTCGCTAGTCTCCAGGTCCCTCAGCAGGTCAGCCTGGTACGCTTGTAAAATGGCCATTGTATGTAAGCAAGCGCCAGCCTGACCTGCTGCCGCGTATGCTTTACCCACTAACATTGAAGATGAAAGTACCTCCAGGAGCTCCTCATGTGCTGGGGAAGAAGCTGGCGTTTCTTCTTCCCCCACATCGATGCTCAGCACATCTAGTTCCTCGGAACTAGAGAGCTGAAGCACCGGTGTTTGAGGTGCAAACAGAGGAACACACTGTTTGAAGATCTGTTTGGACGCCATGATATATACGTTGAACTGCTTGTGCAACTTGAGACAGACAACAATAAATAAGACGGACAGAGTAACACAGAGCGCTGTTAGGCACAGAAGCTGACGCGGGACGATTCCGGATGTGCTTTTATCCTTTCCTTGTCATGACGTCACCCGCCCGTGACGTTCATTCTCGCCATTGGACTAGTTGACACAAGTGCTCAGACGCATTCACGCAGGGGCGTTCCCAAAGCGTCATTGATGCATCGCGAGTTCCCTCGAAAGGGAACAAACTATGTAGCCTATATATTCTAATAATCAAAACTCATCATGAGCACAAAACGAAGTTAAAGGTGCTGTATGTAATTTTTTCACTCTACTAAACATAAAAATATCATAATATGTGTACAGATATTTAGGAAACATGATAAGTTCACATACTTGTCTCTCTGAAAAACAATGCCACAGCCAGTTATTCTACTTTAATGTGTGCATTCTGTGTCGGAATGTCTGTTTTTGTTTTGGTCTGTGCGATTCCACACGTTGCCAATTTACCCAACAGTATTTCGCTACCACAGGTTGCCAATTGGCAAAGGAAGCCAGAAAAAAACAAACTGGGTCAGAGGTCGCAGATTCTACCCACCCTAAAAAATCCCCAGTATCCATCTAAAAATCTCTATGAACGGAAGCATATTAAAACGCAGATAAATCAGCTCATCAACTTGCAGTGTATTCGCTTTCCATTGTCAATTGCGCTCATTCCTGTTGCATGTCCTCAAACTGGCAACCCGCGTGAGCGAGGAGTCCGAGGAGGAGGGGGCAGGGCAAACAACTCTCTCCAATATTTTGAATTTGGACTGCAGTACCTATTTCAACCACTAGCTGTCAATATTACATGCTGCACCTTTATGTAATTTCAATGTTTTTTGTGTTCCCTTGCCAACAATAATTTTCCAATTTATATTATTGTTTATTATGAAATGCTGTTAATATTATGTTGATTAAGAATGCTAAATGTATGGGGGGAAAGTGCCTCAATGTCGAGGTTCTGCCCACATTCTGCCCACAAGTTCGGCTGTGATTCTGACAAAGGTCTAAGCTTAGGATACTAAGGCGTGGTTCTCTTATATGTCTCATTTAGGTATCAGCTTTGTCTTCAGATGTCTTGAATTTTATTTGGGAGAATAAAGTTGCCAAGACGGTCCATGAATGAGGGCTAAATTGTTTATGTGCGTTTGTGATGTTCTTCCCTATTTTGTTGCTATTGCAACAAATATGAGGATCTTTGTCGAAAGATTATGGGTGCAAAAAGATGCACAAGACCTTTTCCACTGCATCTTTTTGCACCCATAATCTTGCACCCATAATCCCATAATCATAATTCAGGCTTTTCATTATGGAAAGAATTGTTTAGGTTATTATAGAAACTGGACTTTAGAACATGGTACAATCTTTCACAGGCCATACTGATGTACATGTACACCATTTATAATGTAAAGGTAAATTTAATTGATTCCAAACACATTTCCCAGAGAACGTGATACATTTAATTTTTTTACTAATATTGTAGCCTAAATACTGAAACAACAATTTAAAGAACATTGTACATTTCAGAATATCAAGGGTTACTAGTTAAATTGTATCTTCAATGCCCAACATTGTATTTGCAGCACATTACACACTAGAAAGGGATTAGATTATGTGGGCAAAAATACCAAATTCTTATTTCACGATATGAGAAATTGTATTTCACTATAACAATATATATCATGATATAGTTATTTTGTTATTTAAAGTGTAAAGTGCTATTGAATGTAAAGTGCTATTGATAGTGCTCTTTACACTCTTTTCAGGTACCTGAGGATTGTCCGGCCATTGGAGACTAATGGACTACTGACAGTTCGTATCACCCGCCACATTTCTGCAGCTATTTGGCTCTTCTTGTTAGCCATATCTTCCATCTACTTGATCCTCATCCTTCAGAACTCCCGAAGTCACGATCAAGAGCTGGATGGACTTACCTACGGATCCAAACACAGTCTCCAGCTCAGTTTGGGCTACACAATCATCAGTTGTGGGGCCCTTGTGATCTTCATTTTTGTCCTGATATCTCTGATTATTCTATACTGGAAGACTCTTCAAAGCTGAGACAAGTTCAATTCTCTACACAGACCCCATTCAATAGCCAAACATTCAGAAATTCTAAGCGAAACATGCTAGTGCTAATAGTAATTTTCTGCGTGTGCTTTGTGCCCTATCATCTGATGAAACTGCCTTCCATATTCGTCAAACCGCTGCTGCATGACTGTTCAGTACTCCGTGTGTTCCACATTCTGAAGGAGCTGGCCAACCTGTTCGCAGTACTAAATTCCTCCTTGGATCCACTTATTTACTTCTTGTTTTCCAGGGCCTTCAGAGCCCAGTTTAATTTTAGCAGTTGCCGAGACTGTCCATGAATGAGGGCTAAATTGTTTGTGTGTTTGTGATGTTCTTCCCTATTTTGTTGCTATTGCCAGAGAATGAGGATCTTTGTCGAAAGATTATGGGTGCAAATAGATGCAGTGGAAAAGGTCTTGTGCTCATGAACGGGGTATAACTTAAACACTGATAATAACCTAAACAATTCTTTCCATAATGAAAAACCTGAATTATGGAAAATGGACTTTAGAATACGGTACAATCTTTCACAGGCCATACTGATGTACATGTACACCATTTATAATGTAAATGTCAATTTAATTGATTCCAAACACATTTCCAATCTTCTATGCTGTTTATTTATTTATTTATTTATGTATTTATTTTTAGTCTGAGTAGATTCTATCTCATAGAAAAAAAAATGTATTGCACAGTGGTTGCTTTAAACCTCTCATTTTAGTATCAACAGTGTTTCAGATGTTTCTCCTAAAATTCCTTGGGAGAAATAAAAGTAAACACAAATGAGACAATAAATATCTGAGAATGTAGTGGAAGAAACATAGAACATCTCTTTATTGTCTTGCTGTAATCTCTTTCAAGACTCCATAATAGGAACATTTTATTGCTCAGATGTTGCTCTTTCTAAGCTCAGGAGAATTATTGTAATTCTCATACATTTTAGAATCAACAGTGTCTCAAAAGTTTCTTTCTTCTAAAATTCTTTAGGAGAAATAAAAGTGGACATTTAACAGGTTCATTTAACATTTAGTTAGAATTAGTACAGAAATGTAATAATCAAATGTGAAAATAAAACATTGCAGTCTTCCCTGTGTGAATTAAACATACATGTATTCCTATTAAAGCTAAAAAAAGTTATTCAGTCAAGAGCGGTAAGCTATTTTCTATTTTGTTTGCTTCACACTAGACACAGACAACAGCAGTTATAGGTTTATTAGGCTGTTGTTACTTTAAGACACAATAATCCATTATACTGTTACACATCCAGTTTACACCCAGCTGTACTTTCACTTGAGACATTACCGGTTATATTTACATAAATACTCCACATGATGGGTATTTTGAAATAATTGCGCGTGTATTCGACCATTCAAGAGAAATAAGAATTTGCAATCGCATGCTGTGAGACACCCCTTATTAAACAAAAATATATGGGAAAATACTGCAAAATATAATGAGATATATTTCATAATACATTTCCATATATAGGAAACTAGTGCTTATATTTGTCGATATACTGCAATATATATATTGACCATGTATGGCTATATTAATAATAGCATTGCATGTACCTGTAATATTCACAACGTTGTATCCTTTATTGTGGATAACCCATATATTACACACAGTACATTCACATTTATATGGGAACATGTATATGTTCTCTCACACATATATACACACACACATTCATGGAAAGACTTACAACAGGTTTCTAGTTCTCAGCATGCTATGCTTCTGATTGTTAAAGGAGAGCAAATGTTAAAATTAAGTGCTATTTAATGTGTTTTGCTCAATATTAATATGGGGGAGATCTGTTAGTGTTTAATGTTCTATTATTTTGAAATTTAAAAGGTTTTCTGGTATGTCTGAGTTTTTGGGGTTACCATTGTGCTGAAGAGTATTGCCTCTGGTTCGGTTGACTATAATTACTATATTTTAAAGTAATGGCTGTGACCTTCTCAGCACAGTGATAGTCTCTTGGCTAAATACTTTAGTACATGCAATAGTGCTTGATAACTAGCTAGAAAAAATTAAACATTTATATTGTAAATAATTAAAAAACATAATAAATATATTTCATTAAATATTTATCTATATATGTGTGTTTATGCTGCATGAGTAAATATATCTGCAATATATTACACATACAGTACCATATCTGATCACACATATTCACACAATATATTACTCTGTATATTTTCAAATATAATGTTAAACCATTTAATATATTGATTATTTATATATAGGAAAACATATTTTCTTTTCATAAGGGACGGCTTTCTGTGCACGGGTTGTGTGTAAGTTAGTTCTTTTTCACTGCGTATACACCTTATTCAGCTTGTCGCCATGTTTATTCCAGAATGAGGCTGTGAGGGATAGAAGTCCAGAATGTTCACTTATGGCTTTGTCCCAAATGGCACACTTCATTTGCACTTACGGTCTTGTGGATTTACAATGACTGCCGCGTGCGCGTGTCTGTTAAGTCCATCCAACTGTAGGGTGTCCCTATTGTCATTTTAGGTGCCAAGCTTAAAGTGTGCCCCCTTTGCGGTTGAGATGTGCCCCTGATGCGCACTTTTGCCACTTTTTGTTTAGCATTTGAGACAGGGCCTATGGGCCTCAAAATAAAGAGAATACATCATTTGACAAATTTCCACAGGACAAAGAACTTTGGATTGTTAAAATTGACATGATAGGACCTTATTTTCAGGTAAGGAAATTGCATGCTTACATAAAATCAGTTCTGGATGTTGTAAACATGTTTACCTACCTTTAAACCCTAATATCGTTCTACAATATAATATTTTACAACAACAACTAAGTATAAATATTTCCAGTTGGTATAGATTACAAAGAGAGTGTGTTCCAAACATTTTTTCTCTGGAAAGTTATTCAAGAACACTGATTGGGAAGATTTTTATTTATTTTTTTATTGACCAATGTCATGTACAAACAACATGGCAACAATCATACATCACTGCAATATAACAATGAGATCAGGTGCAAAAAATAAAAAATCAGGTGTACTTGCGCTGGTACAGGCTGAACTGGAGCTGGCATTGCTGGTACTGTGGCTGCAGTGAGACTGGTGCAGATGGTACAGCAACTGCTGAAGTTGGAGTTGCACATAAGAAGAGGTCTAAAATAAAAAGTCGGAGTTCGGCAAATGATCTCTGAGGCTGTGGCCCAGGCAGGGAAGATACACAAGCTATAATAGGCGGATGCATGCTTGGTTGCGACTACAGTTGCATGGAGGGCTCGTGGAAAAGTGTTTCCTCATATTGTGGGGACGATGCTACAGTCACAGAGGCTTTTAATCCAGTGTTACTGAGTTCAATGTGAGGAAGACTCTCAGTGTCTGTAAGCAGGAGATCTAGATGCAAAAGATGCCTGTCTAGCGCTGTCCATTCTGATTTGAAGCTCTCCCATCTCACTACTTAAATCTTTCCAACGGGCCTCTAAGTGATGCAGCTTTCCACTTTCAAAGTCTCTGTCCCTGGGAGCAATATAAGTAATATAGCCCTGACTTGTATGGGATATTCCTGCAGCGAACTCTGCTGGTGAAGAATGAAAGTGGAAGTGAATAATAATGTGTCACTTTTATGCGGATGACATTCAGTTGTACTGCTCATTTAAAGAGTTGGAGTTAGGTAAATTAACTGATTTATTGGAATGCCTGTCATGCATTAAGACTTGGTTATACAACAATTATTTACAACTGAATACAAAAAAGACTGAAACTTTGATCATTGCTCCAGAACAAAAACTACCACAAATTAAAAAAACACCTCGGCTCCTTGGACTCATCCGTCCAGTTGAGCCTAAGAAACCTTGGTGTTCTGTTTGACCAATCAATGTCTCTGGATGGTCATTCTAGACAGTTGGCCAGAAACTGCTTTTATCATTTGAGAAATACCTCTAAACTGAGAACTATACTGCCCAAAGCTACCATGGAGTTGATCATTCATGCTTTTATCTCTTCACGGTTAGACTATTGTAATTCTCTTTTTATTTGTTTTAACAAATTTTCTCTGAGCCGTCTCCAATTGGTGCAAAACGCAGCAGCCAGGCTATTAACAGGAAAAAAACAGAAGGGCTCACATTACACTGATTTGAATTATTCTTCACTGGCTGCTTCCACTAAAATATAGAATAGATTATAAAATATTAGTTTTAACTTTTAGAGCACTACATGGACAGACCCCTAAATATATTGCGGACATGTTGACCCCTTACTCTTCCTTCCACACTCTTCGTTCCTCAGGTCAAAATCTCGGGGAGACCGTTCTTTTCAGGCAGTTGCTCCCAAACTGTGGAATGCCCTGCCCTTGTCGTTGCGTGTGGTTGATTGTGTTGATTCTTTTAAAAAACAGCTGAAGACACTTCTGTTCAGACAAGCTTTCAGTTGAATGAGCTATTATGTTGTATGTTTTGTATAATGTTTCTTAACTGTTCAAATTGTTATTTTGCTACATGTAAAGCACTTTGTGATTTTATCTGTGAAAGGTGCTATATAAATAAAGTTGACTTACTCACTTAATCAAGCACATAATCCTCCAAGTAGGTGGGCACCCGCCGGGTACGACTTGGGCGAGGATCTGGCACTTGTTCTCCCTCGTAGTAATCTCTGGATGTAGCCATAGCGCAGCTGATGCCCCGATCCAGCTCGAAGGACCAATTTTGTGGGATATTCTGCGCGCAGTGGGATGGTTGGAACTCAACTGGCCTAATTCTTCGATTAGAAAGAACTGCAGCTGCTCCAGAGTGAACTTGTCTATTCTCAATATTTATTAGGCCATGAAATTGCAAGTCGTAGACAAGTTTGTGTGAATATAGACATAAAAGTGGTTTCTGTGAGAGAACAAAATAAGGATGATAAATATAAATGATGATATGACATATATTTATACACAGATAATACCTGTATAAATATACATGGAGAGGTTAAAGTTGTATGAAGTTAAAGCAAACCAGAGCTTATTGAAATATATGGGCTCTAAATGCAGCTACATTAAAGGATAATTCCGGTATTTAACACTTTTTGAGTCTGTTTTCTAGTTTGTTTTGGATGAACTAGAGTGGTGGACACAGAAATTTTGACGATGGGTCCTGTCTCGACTTTTTGACTATTTTAGAATCGCCTTCAGAGTGGCTGTCTACCGGCATGCACAAACATGTCCTTAAAACAACCCTTAACGTTCGTTTTCAAAACTGTGCAACTCACCGAGTGGTTAGTGGTGTTTGATGATTAAGGCGAGACACTGCAGGTGAATAGGATAATTTTTTTTACTTACAGATATCACCATGAAACTTTACCAGTTGATTACTCACATAAATAGGAGAACAAAATGTATTGCAAGTTTTCTGTAATTTTATGTTTAGATATTGTAATCAGGCTATATCTAAATAAATATGCGCTAATTTGCATATATTTTGAAGTGACAAATCTGACCATTGAAAAAAACAAGGTTCAAAATTATTTTTGCATTTTGTTGATATATTCAATGAAAAGACATTTTCAGAGGGGATTATGAATATCTCCTTTTGTTACCCTGTAAATCAGAAAATACTGCCAATAGCCTTAAAAAAATGATTTCCGCCCTATTTTTAGGCATAAAATGTCATATAAATCAGGCCAAGAATGATATATCAACAAATCCCTCTGAACAAACCTTCACAATATAGTTAGAAATAAGACTGTAAAGTTTGGTGTATGTAGGTGCTACAGAAGTGGAAAATCGTCACTAGAAGTGTGAGAAAAAACTCATTTTGAGAAAACGGCCTTTAAAGATTTGTATGGCAAAATTCCACTAATTTCTATTGAAAGCCATGAATTACAGACAAAATATGCTTTAGGTCCAAGTAAAATCCATGTATTACACTGTTTAACATGCAAAACTCATTATTGCTTCATCCATCACTGATCATAACATCCAAAACAACACATCAAAACAACATATCACCAGTACATCACACAGGTGAATATGTCTCTGCCTGACGTACTCACAACCACTTTAGGATCCCACAATTACAGATTTGTTTAGTATTATATAGTAATTATATTATACAAAAACTGAAATGTGCTGTGTAATTTAATTGTTTTGTATATATAGTGTGTAAAGTATAGTATATGTGATGTATGTATATAATGGCAGAGCGCGTCACGTGACGACTCTGAACGAATCACTTTGTCAGAAATTGGCATCAGCCAGTGAGATTGCGCATTTCGAGTTAAATCACCCGTTTTACTTCCATGATTGGTTGCTGATAAACAGGAAATGACCATATTTGGACCCGACAGTGTTGCGCAGGAGAGAGAGAGCTTTCTAATGGTGTGTGTTATGACAGTGTGCAGATCGCGATCGCAGAGCAGCATGTTGATTTAGAATGCCAACTTTTGAGGAATTTAGGTGAAATCTACACACGCAAACAGACAAAGTGTAGTAAAATAAAGACCTAAATGTGTATTTTGGACTTTTTTTCAGCACAACTCTGAAAGAAGACATGCTATTGAAGACAAATATCCCAAAATCTCAAAATTGACCAGTAAAAAAAAAACTATGTTTTTGCCTGCCGTGTCTCGCCTTAAAAACAAATATATCGGCGCAATGTATGATTTCAATCTGTGTTATTTGCTATAGTGGAACTATTTTTTTTCAGATACCTCACAACCGCGTTTAAACTTCCGCTCAATATTTGAGTCTGAAGCGTTAGTACACTCCCAACCACTTGATAGCGGTAGCGCAGTAATATCAACGAGCAATGAGTCCTCCAACAGAAATCAATGCGATTTTACAAAATGCCAAATAAAACACGACAGAAACTGTGTTTCGCTACTCTACTTGTTTTGGAGCATCGACGAACACCACTAACCACTCGGTGAGTTGCACAGTTTTGAAAACGAACGAGTTGGTCTCGCGCAAGTTCTGAACAAGTTCGACTCGTGCATGCGTGAGGCAGGGGATTTTGTACACTGACTAACATCGTTTAGTAAATTTTATGCGTAGCCTTTCTAATTATGCATCAAAAACTGGGCTCACGTCTCACTGGATATCAGAACGAAGTCAACGATTAATGCAGAGCAGAGTAGAACACCAGATCTGGGGACCAAGAAAGACACAAACAGATGTGCAGTTCACTCAAAGTCAGCTTTATTTTGCTCGTGCCATAGTTTATATAGTAAGTTGTTTTTTTTTTACAGGTATAAGACCTGGACATATATAGCAAGCAATAATTGTAAAAGCTTTAATTTACTTATGTACTGCTGTATGTTTTCCTTGTTGACCCAACAGTAGTTCACTTTCAAGGGAACTCGAGCTGCGTTCTTTGAGGAGGACAGTTCGGTTCGCACTCCCCGCGCGGGTCCCGCGGTTGCCGAGGCACGGCGGCGACTCGCATTTTGGGGTTCGCAAACGGATCTGACAGCAGGGGTTGGGACGGGCCCCACCCTATCTCAGCTTTCACCTGCCAGATCCAGTGCTGGCGATTTCCAGTTCCGAGGAATTGGTATCGTTAGTGTTTTGTTTAGAAAAAGAGAACAAAACAAATAAAGATATTAAGAAAAAGGCAGATATTTGAGTTTTCAATAAATAAAAAAATAAGTCAGCTCATAACTCTGTTGAATAAAGAGGAGCTTTAAAAGGAGGTTTATCTAGTGCTGTTGCTAGTTAAATATTTACTGGCCAGCTGAACATTATGAGAGTGAAAATAAAAATAGTTTATTAGATGAAAATACATCAAAAAACAGAAAAACTCTGTATCTCAGCCTCCTCGTCGGGGACTGCCGTTTTTTCCCTATCTCCACACTGAGGTGTCGAGATCGTGGAATAAGCTGGTTTCTATTTTATGTGTTTAATGCCCAAACGTCTAACTATAGTAATGCTATGGGTATTAAGTATCATGGTATGACAGTGCCTCGGGTTAAAGAGACGCTTGCGAGCTTTCTCTCTCCCGAGTCGGCGTCATAATTTTTAACCCCGACGTTACCCACCAGCCATCTTAAATAAAAAAATTTTATTAGGCAGTGCTGGTGGGTAAAGTATAAGGACATGGATGAATGTGAGGATGTCAGCACTGACGCTATTCAAGAATTATTCAAGAAAAATCGTTTCTCCTCTGCGTCCTCTGGCCATGGAGTGATATGTATATATATAGTTTTTCTGATATAAAAATAAAGAAAAATGAAGATAAAAATATGTCTGTTCTTCTGGACGCTCCGCTTTCAAGAAAACTAAGAAATAAACCTTTCAGCGGCATTCCAGAGGTTTCTTCCTCACCAATCTAATGTTCCTGAGACTGCTGGGCGGAGCAGTCTCGCCTACTAAGCTCCTCACAGCACAGTGTGCAAACAGAGCGTCGCCATTTGGGCTCCTCCACAATCAAGGGGGACCTGGGTGGCGGTCGCAGTCTAGCAGTTAGAGACTGTTTTATCTCTAAATAGCTTGGACAAAGAAGAAGCCCTGACGCCGAGGCTTTCAGGCTTCTAAGGGTGGTCCCCTCCGGGGTAGGGACGGTTTTGAGAAATCGTTTCTCCTCGGCGCCCTCTGGGGTGCGACTCTCTAAGGAGGGTCGCAGCACTGCCAGTTTGGTTTTCCTGCCGGTTCGCCGTTCAGGGCACCAAGGTGTCAGTGTCCCCAAACGATCCTCCGAGGGGGGTCGTAGAGCAGTCAGTTCGGTTTCCCTGCCAGTTCGCCGTTTCAGGGTGGTAGTAACTAAGCTACTTAGAGGTAGGCAAGATCTGAGGATGGTCGTCATCTCTAATAAAGCTTAGACAGGAAGTCCTGTCAAAAAAAAAAAAAAAAAAAACTAGGCTTTCAGGCTTCTGTGGGCTCCTCCGGGGTAGGGACGGTTTTGAGAAATCGTTTCTCCTCGGCGCCCTCTGGGGTGCGACTCACTGAGGAGGGTCGCAGCGCTGCCAGTTCGGTTGTTCCCTGCCGGTTTGCCGTTCAGGGCACCGAGGTGTCAGCGTCCCCATACGATCCTCTGAGAAGGGTCGTAGAACGGTCATTCGGTTGTTCCCTGCCGGTTCGCTGCTTCAGGGCACCGTAGTGACTGTTCAACCAATCCAGAGGCCAGTCTTGAGAGAATGGTTCCCCTAGTAGAATCTCTGGCAGCGTGGAAACTACTGCCACATATTTCTCAGTGGGTCCTGCACACTATAGGAAAGAAGCATACCAGTATCGGGTTCTTCCATTCGGCCTAGGTTATCACCCTGCACCTTTACAATATGCATGGATGCAGCTCTGGTTCCTCTGAGATTCCAGGGCATTCGCGGTATTAAATTATATCGACGATTGGTTGATTTTAGCTCAAGTCCGAGCTTTTGGCAGTTCAACATCGAGATGTCGTTCTGTCCCACATAAGGAGGTTGGGGTTGCGGCTCAACACCAAAAAGAGTGTACTCCTCCCAGCTCAGAGGACCACTTTTCTAGGTGTAATATGGGATTCGACAACAATGCAAGCACGTCTGTCTCCTGCACGTATTTCTGCGATTCTCACAGCCGTAAAGAATGTAAAACTAGGTCAGTCACTCACTGCAAAACAGTCTCTGAGACTGTTGGGGCTCATGGTAGTTGCGTCCAACGTAGTTACTTTTGGCCTTCTGTACATGAGACCCCTGCAGTGGTGGCTCGGGACCAAGGGGTTTTCTCCGAGGGGAAATCCGTTTTCGCATGATCAAGGTCACGCGGCTATGCCTTCGTGCCTCGGTCATGTGTAAGAACCTTGGTTCCTCGCCCAGGCCCAGTGTTGGGGGCTTCTTGTCGACGCATAATGCTATTGACGGATGCTTCCCTCACAGGATGGGGGGCGGTCATGAGTGGCCACTCGGTGAAGGGTCTTTGGTTGGGGCTCATGGCTGTTGCGTCCAACGTAGTTACTTTTGGACTTCTGTACATGAGACCCCTGCAGTGGTGGCTCAGGACCAAGGGGTTTTCTCTGAGGGGAAATCCGTTTTCGCATGATCAAGGTCACGCGGCTATGCCTTCGTGCCTCGGTCATGTGGAAGAACCTTGGTTCCTCGCCCAGGCCCAGTGTTGGGGGCTTCTTGTCGATGCATAATGCTATCGACGGATGCTTCTCTCACAAGTCGGGGGCAATCATGAGTGGTCGCTCGGCGAAGGGTCCGGACAACACACTGATGGTCTCGTATATCAGAGCAGATATCCTGTTGAGGCAGGGGTTGTGGCCCAGGGAATGGAGACTTCACCCCAAGGTGGTGGAGCTTCTTATGGAGAACTTCCGTCAAACTCAAGTTGACCTTTCGCATTGTTTGTACAATGCATTGCCCTTTGTGGTTCTCCCTCACGCATCCAGCTCCGCTTGGACTAGATGTGATGTATTAGGTGCGGTTGCCGCTACACCTGTACGCTTTTCCCGATATCTTTGCTACTGTGGGCTCGGCCTCTGAGGGGGCCCAGCTCATAGATTCAGGTCTCTCGAACGAGGTCGTGGAGACCATACTCCAGTCTAGAGCTCCCTCCACGAGAAGACTAAATATGCATTGATATGGAAACTGTTCTCTGCCTAGTGCAGAGAACGCCTTCTGAATCTTGTTTCTGCCCTGTTGGTACAGTACTTGATTTCTGTAATGAATGTTTCTTTGCTGGGTTATCTCTGAGGAGAGATCCTTAATTTCGTCTTCTCCGTGGTACATTAGGCTGAGGCCTGCACGTACTTGGATTTGCACCTGGTTTGGTGGTAGTATTTCTTCACCCCAGGTCGGGTTGTATTTCTAGGTCCCTACTAAATGTGCGGGTCATTTGTGCTCCAGGCCTTCTGTCCTCCACCTTTAATACCCCAGATCAGGAAAATCTTAAATCTGTTATGCCCTGTCCGGGCTTTGGATGCGTATGTCCACAGAGCTGCTCAGTGGCGTATATCAGAACAATTATTTGTCTGCTTCGGGTAACCTAAGATAGGTTGCCCTGCATCTAAACAGATAATGAGCAAGTGGGTAGTTGAGGCTATCTCACTTGCTTATGAAGCGGCCGGACAGCCTTCACCTATGGCTGTTCAGGCCCATTCTTCAAGGAGTATGGCTGCCTCTAGGCTTTAATTTCGGGTGTTTCCCTTCAGGATATTTGTAATGCGGCAGGCTGGTCCTCACCACACACATTTGTCAGATTTTATGACCTACACCTCTCCACTCCTGGGGCTAGGTTGCTTGCTTCTAGTGTGCGCAAGGACTTCACACAGAACGGGCATTTGTCTTTATGGCGTAGTGGGTATGGGGTTCCCACCGCGTCTCAACGCAGCTCGAGTTCCCTTGAAAGGGAACATCTCAGGTTACGTATGTAACCCTGGTTCCCTGATAGGGAATGAGACGCTGCGTTTATCTGCCATACTTCCTGCATGCCCTGATCGACTTGCTTCAGGCCTTTCAGAAGCTGTTGCGGTCTGATTTCAGGGTTGCTTTATAGTTTCCTGGTCGATGACGTCACCCGCCTATGACATCTCGCTCTTTCATTGGACTGATTATACACGTGCTTCACGACGCAATCACGCAGAGCGTTCCCACCGCGTCTCAACGCAGCGTCTCATTCCCTATCAGGGAACCAGGGTTACATACGTAACCTGAGACGTTTTCACAAGCCCTCTAGACTGCTGACATAATACATGGCCAAAGACAAAACAAAATTAATGCACGCAAAACAATCAATATTATCATGATCACATAATGTTCTAAACATTCCTGTCATCCATTCACACCAATCTTCACCACCAAGGATAGGCCACCCCTGACAGGAGGGGGTGCCGGTGCAAGAGCATACAGTCTTTTGACCGTGCACATGGAGCTAGGGTGGCATGGTGCAACAAACCTGCAAACGGCCTAAAAGTTGTTTTTGTTTTGTTTTTTGTTATAATGCATCTTTATTTTTTTATTTAATAAACTTTAGTTATTTGTTTGGAACATCAACACGCCTCTCTGGATCTATTTATGGTACTTTGCACGTGTCGGAATCTTAGGATCAACATCTCCCGCAGTGGACAAGAAACAAGGATTAAAAATAGGAAACTTGTTTTTACCACTACAAAATGTAAAAATACTGGCTTTAAATATGTTTGAGAAAAGGAGGATTATCCTAAAACTTCAATGGAGTGGATGGACTGTTTGAAGACTGCATGGCATTGAAAGCAGAGAACAAAGGAAACTTCTCAAAGAGGTATGTGCTTGCGGAAACAATGTGCTGAGTTAAATTTGAATGTTACTGGAAAGACTTTCAAGTTTGATGCTGAAAACTGGATGAAAGGATTCATTTAATGAAAGAGTTCAAAGGTCTTGATATGCCATTTTAAGGAGGAATCAAAGGAAATTTGAAATGTTTGTGTCTTTGGAAAGAGGATATTTTGCTTGTTTGAGACAAAATGGATGAGTCTTATCTAGAACAATCCCCAAACTCAGCTCATAAAGACTTGAATGAGGTTGCTGCTCGTTTGAAAGCCTCTAAAGCAGGCAAGATGGCACACCTTACAAGACGAATGAATATTGTTAACTCTATGATGACTGATGCTGAATATCCTGAAGAAGTAAAGGGAAACATGATGTTCAATAAAATGTTTGTTGAATTCAAGTCTCTTCAAGAATCATATGTTCAAGTGTTAAGTGAAGAGGATAAAGTCGAAGACTTGAAAACCTGGTATGAACCAAGAATGAAACAAGTTGATTGTTTCTACTGTTGAGAAGTGGATGTCTACTATTCAAGAACCTGACTCTCAAACTAGAAATCAAGTTTCTTCTGCTCTAAAAGTGACTGACCAACTAAATGATGAAGATAACACTTCAGTTGTTTCGTCTGTGCGTAGCAGTAGATCTGGCAGATCTAGCTGATCAAATTTAAGCAGATCAAGTGTCAACATCAGCCTCAGCGCATATCTGAGAGATTTGTGCAGATGATTTGGCAAGTTAAGCTGCCCTCTCTGCCTCTGCACAAATCTCTCATACAGCTCAAGCAAGACCTCTAGAAAGTATAAAAATCATCTTCATTTAATGTCATTCAAGGGCCTGATCTTGCTAGAATTCTTCAAAACAAAACAACTTGACAGACATGCTTGTGAAACAACAACTTCTTTCCACCTTACCAAGAGGGGGAATTCCAATGTTTAGTGGAGATATTCTGCAGTACAGGTCATTCCTTCATTCTTTTGAGCACATAATTGAAAATAAAAACGATGATAATGCAGACAGGCTGCACTTTCTCATTCAGTACACAAGAGGGACTACCACAGCAGCTGGTAAGAAGTTGCCAACACGTCACCGAACCAAGGTTACCAAAAGGCAAAGCAGCTATTGAAAGAACACTTTGGTAATGCATATAGTTTTTCATGTGCTTATATCGAGAAAGCACTCTCCTGGCCTTCAGTCAAACCAGAAGATCCAAAGGCTTTACAGGCCTTGGCATTGTTTCTTAGAAGCTGCTGTAATAGTATGGAAGACTTGGAGTTCATGGAAGAACTGGACACAGTCTCCAGTATGAGGAGTATTGCTTTCAAGCTTCCATTCAAGCTCAGAGAAAGGTGGCGCACAAAGGCATTTGAGTTGCAAGAACAGAGGAGGAACAAGGTAAATATGGTAGATCTCGTCAGCTTCATTGAGAAACAAGCTAACATTGTATCAGACCCAATATTTGGTGATATCCAAGACTCAAGCCCAAGTAAAGGAAAGCCCAAAGTATTGAAACCCAAATCCAAAGGCAGTTTTGCTACCAGTGTGCATGTGAACTCACCACAGACCACATCTAAAGATTCACAGCCAACGTCTTGTCTCTACTGTAACAATGGACATCCATTTGTCATGCTTGCAGTTTGAAAAGCAGCAGGGAAAAGTTAAACTTAATAAGACAGAATTATTTTTTTTTGCCTGTTTAACCAAAGGAGGACATCTTTGTAAAGACTGTCATTTAATTCAAATGACATCAGACATCAAATGACATCATTCAAATGACATCAGTGAATCAGGTTATTTCATGATGTTTTTAAAACCATCAACAGGTAACCACCATCACATGATCTCATTTCACTTTAGCATATATATATATATATATATATATATATATATATATATATATACATGTATTAGTTAAGAGCCCAACTAATGGAAACACTAATCACTGTTATGGTGACTTCAAATGAAACACAGAGTTAAACCCCTGTTAATTCTCAATAACAACTCTATAGACGACTAACAGAAATAAATTCAATCTGTTTAGTAATAAGTGAAGCTGGTAATAATGTTTGGGGAGTTATTTAATCCTCCTCTGCTGAGATCTTGAGATATGTAATGTCATATTTTATCTTCAGTTGATTTCATCTAAAGCTGTGGCTGAAGTCAGTTGTAGTTCTTGTGTTTCTGCTCGTCTCTTTTTTTCTGTTCTCTTTTTTCCCTCAGTGATTTTGCTTCTTAACAGGCTTATTAAGGTTGAGACGACTCCATATTTAATATAGACAGATATCTTTGCTAAGGATGGCTGGCGCGAAACAGACGTTCCGAAGCTTTGCGAGATCCCGAAGCAAAGATGATTCGAAACACTGATCCGAAGCGTGATTCAAAACACCCACGTCACGTGACAACGGCTAAATGAAGCGTCTAAGTGTTTCATCAGGTGGAGTGCTCCGCCGAATCAGGGTTTCATTGATTGGTCGGTTCGGGAACAAATCACACAATCACACAGTATAAAAGTTTTGTCAACGCATTTTCATATCGTGAGTTTTTGTGAGAGGAGTTTGGTTTTGAGATAGCGGATTTTTGGTGATATAGTGACATTTATAGTGCGATTTGTTTAGTTATATTTAGGATTTAATTTACATTTACACATTGACTTAGAGACACACAGAGTACATATAGTGACACATTAATAGATGCATTGATAGAAATATATATATATATATACATATATATATATATATATATATATATATATATATATATATATATATATATATATATAGATTAATAGATAGATACATATATTACAGATACATATAGATTATTAGATAGATAGGCTACATATAAAATAGATAGATAGATAGATAGATAGATACATAGATAGATAGATAGATAGATAGATAGATAGATAGATAGATAGATAGATAGATAGATTTTTTTTTTTTTTTTTTTTTTTTTTTTTTTTAATTTAAATAAGGCAAATACAAACAAATCAGGAATAATGTCAAATCTTACTACAAGCTTACAGTGCTCATCCTAGAAAAAGAAAAACTTAAAAGAACATATGAACATGGAGCATGTTATGGCAAAATGGCATTTACATATTCAAAAGAAAATAAATTAAAAGGGCAATCATTCAATAAGATTGTTTACAAAAGAAGCCAGTTTCTTAGCATTCTTGTTCTTAATCAATACCAAAGAGTTATGAAAAAGTTTAAACTCATTTCTCCAATGGGTAATGTTAGGAATTGTCTTGTAAAAACGACATTTATGAATGAAATGTTTACTTAACAAAATTACACTGTTAATGCCAAAATCATTGTGATCATTACGAAAAATACCAAATTTTATATCATTAATAGTTAGATTCATCATCTGAAATCCTTTGGAGACGAACAATTGTTGAAGGTCCAGCCAAAACCTTTTAACAACTTCACACAAACAGAACAGATGATTCAAATCTTCGGGTTCAATTTCACAGAAGTTACAGTTTCCTACATCCATTTTAAATCTCTGTTTTAATAAATCTTTAGTTGGATAAATCCTATTTATAATTTTAAATTGCATTTCTTTCACCTTGGCGGGACTGGGAATTTTAAGTATTTACATCTAATCTTTTTTATTGTCTCCTTATCAAAGTCTTTTAGAATATAATCTCTTTTGAGAGAACTAGTTTGACAGTTAAGTAAACAATTTCTTATAAACTTGTTGTTACATTTGTAATTCAGAAAATCAATACCATTGATGTAAAGTTGTCTTAAAGTAGGCGTGACTTTTGAATATATTATATCCTGTTTAATCATAGCTACAAGTGATACTGGGAAAGCTTTCACAATCTGTTTAAACTTCTTTTGGGTACATCTAATTTGAAATTTGTCACAGAAATCAACATGTTGTAAAACATTTCCTTCCACATCCATAAAGTGGGCAATAGCCCAGACACCTTTAGAAAACCATTCTGGAATAAAAAGAGATTTTCTATTAACCAATATATACCTATTATTCCACATTGGTGTATTGTGTGGAGTGAAATTATGCTTGAATATTAGTTTCCAATACAGAAGAACCTGTTGGTGGAAATCTGAAAGTTTCATAGGAAGTTTCTTAAAATCAAAATCACATTTAAGAAGAAAACTAATACCACCTACTTTTTCAAAAATCCGATTGGGGATATAAGACCACAATGAATTTTGATTTTGAATATAGTTTTTCAACCATCTAATTTTCAACATACCATTCATACAATCAAAATCTATTGCATTACCACCTCCATCCTCGTAAGTTCTAATTAAATCCTGCTTGGCTATATAATGACATTTATTTCTCCATATGAAATCAAAATTTAATTTGTTGATAGTTTTCACTATTTGGGGTGCTATTGGAAGGGAGTAAGCTGGATATATTAATCTAGATAAACTGTCCATTTTAGTTAATAATATTCTGCCAAAAATGGAGAGATCTCTTTGTAGCCATCTATTTAGAAATGATTTGCAATTATCAACATTGTCTTTTATATTTCGTTTATCAGAAATTGTTTTGTCTTTAGTCACCACAATACCCAAGTATTTGACTTCTTTTTTTACCTTTATGTTATATAATGATTGCATAGATTGGTCTTTTAACGGCAACAATTCACATTTATTTAAGTTTAACTGAAGTCCGGAGGCTTTGGAAAAAATATTGATAACTTGTAATGCTATTGGAATTTGGAACTCATTTTTAAGAAATAAAGTTGTATCATCAGCCAACTGACTTATAATTATTTGTTTGCCCATCAAATTAAGACCTTCTATCACGTTGTTCTTAACTAAAATAGACAAAATTTCTGCAACCAGTATAAACAACAAAGGAGAACTTCCACATCCTTGCCTTATTCCTCTACCAATATTAAATCTTTTACAAGTCCCGTGTCCCAAAGACACACAGCTATTTATATCAGAGTAGAGCATATGTATAATATCTTTGAATTTGTCGCCAAAACCAAAATAATGAAGTGTTTTTAAAATAAATTCGTGTTCAACAGAGTCAAAGGCCTTATAAAAATCAAGAAAGAGTATAAAACCATCATCATCAATTAAATCGCTATAGTCTAATAAATCCATAACAAGTCTAATATTATTATGAATGACTCTTCCTTTTATAAAGCCTGACTGTGTCTCACTAATTATGTCTGCTATCCCTTTTTTAAGTCTAGTTGCAATGGATCCTGAATATATTTTATAATCTGTATTTAATAGCGTAATCGGTCTTAAATTGTCTAATTGCCGTTTGTCTTTCCCCGGCTTTGGAATCAGAGTAATTACACCCTGTTTCATACTAGTCATCAATTCTTTCCTAACTATACATTCTTTTAGCGCTTCAAATAATATTATTCTCAAATCTTCCCAAAAATATTTATAGAAATTAACTGTGAGGCCATCTGATCCCGGGGATTTGTTTAAAGCCATTTTCTTAAGAACTGCATCCAGTTCATCAATTCTAAGTTCAGAATCACAGATCTTTTTAAAAGATAAATCAATCTGGGGGATTAGTGGACAAAGATTTTGAAAAAGATTATTACAGTCTACTTTCGAGAACTGAGAAGAAAATAATTTAGAGTAAAACCTGTAGACTTCATTTTCTATGATTTTAGAATCTTTCTTTACCTCACCATTTACTAAAAGACTAGAGATGCAATTTTTTTGTTGACGACTTTTTTCTAGATTAAAAAAATAAGAGGAGTTCTTTTCACCTGATTCAATCCACCTTGCTCGCGATCTCACGAAAGCTCCCTGTGCTTTGTCAAGATAATGTTGATCTAACTTGTTCTGTAATTCGACTAGACTACTTTTTTCTTCAGAAGTTAAATTGGTGTTGCTACAGCATGCATGTATTTCTTGTAATAATTTGTTTTCCAACTCTTTATTTTTTTTTACTAATACTTTACTAAACTGAATACTGAATTCTCTAATTTTGAATTTGATGAATTCCCATTTGTTACAATACCCAATAATTGCTTCATCATTTAGGATATCATTAATAATTTCTCGGATTTTACAGCAATATTCTTCATTTTGTAATAATTTGCCATTAAATTTCCAAAAGCCTTTCTTATATGTTGATTTATCTGTAGGTCCTAATACTAGTTCTATGAAACAGTGATCTGATAAAGGTGCATTAGACATAGTTGTCTTTGTAACATGACTCATTATATTGTCAGTACCCAACCAGTAATCAATCCTAGATTTACAGCTTCCATTTGGCCTAAACCATGAAAAACCTGTTATTCCTGGGTATATTTTTCTCCAAATATCACTAAAATTATTCTCAGCCATAAAGTTATTAATTAGGATATTATATTGGGGTTTTCCAACTCTAGCTGGCCACCTATCAATCCATTCATTAGGAGTCATGTTCCAATCCCCTCCACATAAAACATAATCTGTAGGATATCGACCTTTAAGCTCAGAAATCACCTTTGTTATATCATCTAGCATTGACTTATTTTGGTTATCATTATTATACCCATATACATTAAACAAGATTATAAAAGAACCTTCAATTTTCACCACAGCTGTTAACCAATGTCCTTCTTTGTCAGTTCGATGTGTGATAACTTCCCCAGGAAAGTTATTGAAGCAAATCGCTACTCCTCCGGATCTTGAAGAGCCATGGCTGAACAAGATTTTTCCGCCCCATTGATTCAACCAGAACGATGCATCAGCTTCTGAGGAATGAGTTTCTTGTAAAAAAAAACAGTGAGATTTTTGCCCTTTACAAAATAAAAACAATGCCTTTCGTTTAGCAAGTTCTTTCAAGCCCCTAACATTTAAAGAACCAAAAGAAATGCTAACATTAAACATGAATTAACAAGGAAAAAAAAAAAAAAAAAAAAAAAAAAAAAAAGAGAGAAAAAAAAAAAAGTAAATTTTATAGGATACTTTTACCTGTGCTACTGATTAAGAAAATGCTACATGTTAGAGCTCTCAACCGCTCATGAAATTTCCACCTTTAAGAACTTATCCTGAAGAAGTTTGTAACGTTAGTCCGTTGTCCTTAACGATGTCCCTTGAAGTAACGTTACACGAACGGCACCCAGAAAGGGGTGCACTTTCCAGCCCGAAATCAACCAGAAGAAGTCTGTAATCCGTTGTCCTCAACACGTCAACCATCGAATTAACGTTACACATACCACCCCCGGAAAGAGTCTACTTTCCAGCCCGAAATTGATTCATTCTGAAGAAGCCTGTAGTCCGTTGTCCTCAACACGACGTCCATCAATAAACGCGTAGGGTCCCCGGAAAAAGGCTCTCTTCCCCGCCTTTCTTGCTTGGTCAACCAACGGCCACAAACGCTCTCGTGCCTCTAAATCCTCTTTGGGTAACATCTCCGCAAAGCTGATACCTTCCATACTACATACTGACGAGTCTTTGGTTTTCAGCCATACTTCATCCTTCACATGTCTCAATGCAAACAGGATAATGACTTGCCTGGTGCGGTTATCCTCTCGTTTGCCAAGTCTATGTACAACATCCACCGCGCGCTCCATGTCTTCTGCATATTCTGGGGCAATTTTCTTCAGTATGGGAATGATGGTCGCTCTGAGATTTTCATCTTTCTTCTCCTTTAGACCCCTCACTCGGAGACACGGCCTCATGCTATATCGTTTCTGTTCCATCACTTTCTTCTTCAGTTCTTTGTTTTCCTCCAGTAAATGGCAATTAGCCCTCTCCAATTTCACCACTTTCTTTTTAACCTCATTTAGCTCTTCCGAGTTGAACTGCACGGTTTTGGTTAAACTAGCAATCATGGCGGTGTTCTGTCGGTTTTGTTCTTTGATGTCTCCTAACTGCGACTCAATTCCAGTCACACGTTTTCCCAACTCCAATATTGCTTCCAAAATATCGTTATTTGAAGCTTGAGGATGATCACTCTCAATGTTTGGCTTAGCTTTCTTTTCTTTTAAAGACTTACTTGGAGTTGGCGGCGTCGAGTCCGGGCCACGTACCCGCTTTGATTGCAGAGTTACATCCATTGCACGATAATAACGCTCACCGAGTCACCGTCCTTTGGCTTTTTAATATTATAGGATTGAAAAGGTCAGCGGCTGCAGTATTGCTGGTTTAAGTATCTGCTGAGCATTCAGCGCTTCAATTCGGGTGGAGAAAATTAGTTTAAAACAGGAAAATCTGCGGTTTTGAAGAGAACTCTTAAAAACGCGACTGCCTACTTCGCCGCCATCTTCAGGTCTCCATAGATAGATAGATAGATAGATAGATAGATAGATAGATAGATAGATAGATAGATAGATAGATAGATAGATAGAAATAAATGGAGGCTCCACAGAAGAGATGCCGTACATCTGTGGTGTGGGAGCATTTCCATTTGGAAACCCCAAATAAAGTGAGATGTGTGTATTGTGATCGGCAGCTAGCCTACTGCAACAATACATCATCCATGATGCGCCATTTGAGGAGCATTCATCCTGCCATTCTGCAGGGTGCAGAGGATGGTAGTGTTCCCCCTGTACCAAGGCCTGCTACTGACACTGCTGGGCCATCTAAGCAAGGTATGCATTGTTTTATGATTTGTTACTAATTGCCGTTTTCTTTTAATTCAGAACCACAAATGTCAACATCAGGCCCATCATCATCAACACCAGTTGAAACACAAGACAGTTTATGGGAACATTTTGACAATCGTATCCGTGAGACCCAGATGATACACAATCCTACAGCTGATGCCACAGTGGAAGTGAAAAAATACCTCAGCGATGCGTTTTTGCCCAGAACTCATGATCTTCTAACTTACTGGAAAGAGAGAGCAGTAATCTTTCCTCATTTGTATGTCCTAGCTAAAAAATATCTTTGTATGCCAGCAACAAGTGTCCCTTGTGAGAGAATTTTTTCAAAGGCTGGAGAAATTATCTGTAAAAAAAGAAGTAGGCTGAGTCCTTCAACAGCAGAGAAATTAATATTTTTGAATAAAAATCTATAAGAAAGGGAGACATTGTGGCTTGATTTATTTTTATTAATATTCATTTTTCATGACCAAAATCACATTATGCAATGTGAAGAGACTACAGGTTACAAGCTTCATATATTACAAAAATACAATAATAAAAAAAAAAAAAAACACATTTTTTTATTAGCTCTTTGTAAAGGTTGTTTCAGATCATCACCTGCAAGTGACCACTAGGTGTCACCGTGGAGACAGGTTTCGGATTGATTCGAAGCCTCGAAACAAAATGGCATATTTGCTTCGACTGTTTCATTGCTTCACGGAGCCTCGATCTGCCCATCACTAATCTTTGCTCAGATAAGTTCCAGTTCTGGTTTATTTCTGTCACGACACGCACACAAATTGATAGATCCAAGTGCAGTATTTAATAGGGTAATCTGTAATTGTAGGTCATCCAGGCAAAGGGTCAAAATCATACAAAGGCAGTCCAAAACAAGAAACAAACAGGCAAAAGATCTCCGAAGTGCTGGTAACATTAAACAAGGATTCCATGACAGTGAATGAAACAGGCAGGGTATAAATAGGCAGATACTAACAAGGTGACGGGAAACAGCTGTGTGCAATGATCAATGAGTGACAGAACAGGATGATGGGAAATGTAGTATTGAATGACACCGTGGTGGAAGAGGACCTCTGGTGGTTAACCAGGGAAACACAAACCAGACACTGTGACAATTTATTTGCTCTTGCCTGACATGTGGCATTGCTATGGCCTGCTTGTGGCCCAGATCTGGCAAACAGGATTGGGCCACCCAAGGGCCGTCATTCCACGCTGCATGTGGGCCAGATCATCATTCCACATGTGCCAGATGTGGGCCGGATCTGGGACGACACAATGTTGCTATGTGGGGGATCTGGATGATTCAGCCATTCATCGTCGTTCTTGATCAATTTTATCCCCAAAGTCAGAGTGGTATAAACTAGTATGATGATTATTTGTCTCATCTTCAATTGATTTAGATATTTAAGGCCTAATACTTGTTCATCAATTGATAATTTATGTTTTTGGTGCCACTTGTAATTTAGACCTAAATGGTGTCAAGGGTACCTTTGATTATCCAGAGTAGCTAATTTTGGTTGTCTATCTTCTGCATGCAGAGACCCCCACACCACTATAAGGTACAGTTATTCTGCACAGCTCAGTCTCTGGATTTCTCACTGTGATAAAATGAGAACCACCAGCTCGCTGGGGGATGTAGTGAGTGTCTGTAAAAGATGGAGAAAATGATGGCTCACTCCATGAAGTTGAAATTTATTTACAGTGCCAAAATAGACAGCCATTTGGTGAAGTATATATATATATATATATATATATACAGGTGCACAACAAAAACCAAAGTATCAAAGAAACAATAAAAAGAAAAAAAGTACAAGTAAGAATATATACAGGTAAGTATCCATAATATACCGAGGATGAGTGTTTGCTTGAGGCACCACAGTTACTCTCTCTCTCCAACTTGGTTAAATGCTAAATTTGAGTCTGGCCTCCCCTTTTATAGGCCAGACTTCGCCCCTTCTATGGGCGTACCATTTCTTTGGTAATTACAGTTTTTTACGATTGCTATGACAGATTTTTCAATACTTTTAACAATTTTCCAAAACTCTTAACACAGTTAGCATTACATCCGTCTGTGTAAGCTACAGGTCCTTCTAAAAAAATTAGCATATTGTGATAAAGTTCATTATTTTCTATAATGTAATGATAAAAATTAAACTTTCATATATTTTAGATTCATTGCACACCAACTGAAATATTTCAGGTCTTTTATTGTTTTATTACTGATGATTTTGGCATACAGCTCATGAAAACCCAAAATTCCTATCTCAAAAAAATAGCAGATTTCATCCGACCAATAAAAGAAGTGTTTTTAATACAAAAAAAGTCAACCTTCAAATAATTATGTTCAGTAATGCACTCAATACTTGGTCGGGAATCCTTTTGCAGAAATGACTGCTTCAATGCGGCGTGTCATGGAGGCAATCAGCCTGTGGCACTGCTGAGGTGTTATGGAGGCCCAGGATGCTTCGATAGCGGCCTTAAGCTCATCCAGAGTGTTGGGTCTTGCGTCTCTCAACTTTCTCTTCACAATATCCCACAGATTCTCTATGGGGTTCAGGTCAGGAGAGTTGGCAGGCCAATTGAGCACAGTAATACCATGGTCAGTAAACCATTTACCAGTGGTTTTGGCACTGTGAGCAGGTGCCAGGTCGTGCTGAAAAATGAAATCAGATAGAAGCATGAAGTGCTCCAAAATCTCCTGATAGCTAGCTGCATTGACCCTGCCCTTGATAAAACACCAGCAGCTGACATGGCACCCCAGACCATCACTGACTGTGGGTACTTGACACTGGACTTCAGGCATTTTGGCATTTCCTTCTCCCCAGTCTTCCTCCAGACTCTGGCACCTTGATTTCCGAATCACATGCAAAATTTGCTTTCATCCGAAAAAAGTACTTTGGACTCTGAGCAACAGTCCAGTGCTGCTTCTCTGTAGCCCAGGTCAGGCGCTTCTGCCACTGTTTCTGGTTCAAAAGTGGCTTGACCTGGGAAATGCGGCCCCTGTAGCCCATTTCCTGCACACGCCTGTGCACGGTGGCTCTGGATGTTTCTACTCCAAACTCAGTCCTCTGCTTCCGCAGGTCCCCCAAGGTCTGGAATCGGTCCTTCTCCACAATCTTCCTCAGGGTCCGGTCACCTCTTCTCGTTGTGCAGCGTTTTTTGCCACACTTTTTCCTTCCCACAGACTTCCCACTGAGGTGCCTTGATACAGCACTCTGGGAACAGCCTATTTGTTCAGAAATTTCTTTCTGTGTCTTACCCTCTTGCTTGAGGGTGTCAATGATGGCCTTCTGGACAGCAGTCAGGTCGGCAGTCTTACCCATGATTGCGGTTTTGAGTAATGAAACAGGCTGGGAGTTTTTAAAAGCCTCAGGAATCTTTTGCAGGTGTTTAGAGTTAATTAGTTGATTCAGATGATTAGGTTAATAGCTCGTTTAGAGACCCTTTTCATGATATGCTAATTTTTTGAGATAGGAATTTTGGGTTTTCATGAGCTGTATGCCAAAATCATCAGTATTAAAACAATAAAAGACCTGAAATATTTCAGTCTGTGTCCAATGAATCTAAAATATATGGAAGTTTAATTTTTATCATTACATTATGGAAAATAATTAACTTTATCACAATATGCTAATTTTTTTAGAAGGACCTGTATACTATTAACACATTTCTTGTTGCTTTAACACAAAATGCATACAATTAACACACATTTTAAATGCTTGAACTTCTTTTACACACAAGCTCAAACAAGACCAAAACAATGGATTTTTACTGCCAAATTTACCAATGCTTTAACACTGTATGTCAGAACAGATAACACCATGTTCTAAACCTAACCTTACCTCAAGGTAAACAGCTGTTTATATTGTGAATTGAAACACAAATATATCCCCTGTATTTTATTCTATTGTTACTGAGAAACAGCTGATTGAATTATGCAAATATGGGACAATGTGGCATTTCACAATTCCAGTACAGTCACAGCCTGGTTTGATCCCATCATAGGATGATGTCCCTTTTCCTTGCCCATTACTCCCCTTTCCCTTTCTTAGCCTGGAAGTTTTTTGACCATCGTCCACAGGACCAAATGTCCCTCCTGGATGCAATGGATGCTGCATGCCAAGACATCCCAGCTGAACACTGCCAGGGAAATTTGATAAGGAATGCCAAATTATTCTTCCCAAGAAGCCTTGCCAGAGAAGTGTGTGTTGTTGATGAGAACATGTGACCAAATGGAGAAGACCGGGATGATTATAAGATGGCTTTTTCTGTTTGTATATTTTGTATTTTCACATACAGTAATACTGTAAATGGCAGTTACAGTATTGCATATTTTTGTTATCTTGCAGAAATGTCCTGTAGCAAATAAAGTGTTACGCAGCAGCAAGGACGAAGCAGAGAGTGAATCCAATAGCAAGCACTTTAATAATACAAACAGGTAATCCAATGGACTCAGGACAGGAACACGGAACAGCTACCAGCAACATCAAAACAACGACCGACAAACACCAACTGAAGAACAAGGGTATAAATACACAGACAAACAAGCTTAACAAGATAACAAGGGGGCGTGGCTAATCAGAAACACCTGGGGAAACTAATCAACAGAACGGGGAACAGCAAAACATGTAAAGACAGAGAAACACATGACAGACAAGAACAAGGAACAAAACAAAACACCCACACCGTAACATAGCCCCCCCCCTATGGGCGGCTCCCGACGCCCCTTGAGACAAAAAACAAAACAAAACAAAAAAAACACTAAAGTTCAGGAGGGTGGTGAAGTGGAGGCGGTCTTGGGGGAGGGACGGAGGGCCAGGTTCGTGCAGGCGGCCAGGAAGGAGCAGGCGACCAGAACGGAGATGACCAGACGGGCGGCCAGGGCATAGACGACCCCTCGGGCGGCCAGGGCGGAGAAGACAGTCCATCGGACGGCCAGGGCGGAGACGACCCCTCGGGCGGCCATGGCGGAGACGACCCCTCGGGCGGCCAGGGCGGAGACGACCCCTCGGGCGGCCAGGGCGGAGACGACCCCGGCTCGGGAACTGCAGACACCGGTTCGGGAACTGCAGACACCGGTTCGGGAACCGCAGACACCGGTTCGGGAACCGCAGACACCGGCTCGGGAACAGCAGGCACACACACTGGCTCGGGAACAGACAACACAGACTCTGGCTCGGGAACAGACAACACACTCACTGGTTGGGGAACAGGCGACACATACACTGGCTCGGGAACAGGCGACACACACACTGGCTCGGGAACAGGCGACACACACACTGGCTCGGGAACATGCGACACACACACTGGCTCGGGAACAGACGACACACACACTGGCTCCGGCTCGGGGACAGACCACACAGACTCTGGCTCGGGGACAAACAACACACTCACTGGTTGGGGAACAGGCAACACACACACTGGCTCGGGAACAGGCAACACACACACTGGCTCGGGAACAGGCAACACACACACTGGCTCCGGCTCGAGGACAGACCACACAGACTCTGGCTCGGGAACAGACAACACACTCACTGGTTGGGGAACAGGCAACACACACACCGGCTCCGGAACAGGCAACACACACACTGGCTCTGGCTCGGGAACAGACAACACACTCACTGGTTGGGGAACAGGCAACACACACACTGGCTCCGGAACAGGCAACACACACACTGGTTGGGGAACAGGCAACACACACACTGGCTCCGGAACAGGCAACACACACACTGGCTCCGGCTCGGGGACAGACCACACAGACTCTGGCTCGGGGACAGACAACACACTCACTGGTTGGGGAACAGACAACACACACACTGGCTCGGGAACAGACATCACACACACTGGCTCGGGAACAGGAACAGACTCTGGCTCGGGAACAGGAACAGACTCTGGCTCGGGAACAGGAACAGACTCTGGCTCGGGAACAGGAACAGACTCTGGCTCGGGAACAGGAACAGACTCTGGCTCGGGAACAGGAACAGACTCTGGCTCGGGAACAGGAACAGACTCTGGCTCGGGAACAGGAACAGACTCTGGCTCGGGAACAGGAACAGACTCTGGGCCGGACATCTTGTCCGTAGACACTGGCTCGGAGGCGGCCATCTTGTCCGTAGACACTGGCTCGGAGGCGGCCATCTTGTCCGTAGACACTGGCTCGGAGGCGGCCATCTTGTCCGTAGACACTGGCTTGGAGGAAGTGACGTGAACAGTCTCTGGATCCGCACAAGTGACGTGAACAGTCTCTGGTTTGGCCATCTTGTCCATAGACACTGGCTCGGAGGAAGTGATGTGAACTGTCTCTGGATCAGCAGAAGTGACGTGAACAGTCTCTGGTTCGGCCATCTTGTCCGTAGACACTGGCTCGGAGGAAGTGATGTGAACAGTCTCTGGATCGGCCATCTTGTCCGTAGACACTGGCTCGAAGGCGGCCATCTTGTCCGTAGACACTGGCTCGAAGGTGGCCATCTTGTCCGTAGACACTGGCTCCGAGGAAGTGATGTGAACCGACTCTGGATCGGCCATCTTATCTGTAGACACTGGCTCTGTAGAAGTGATGTGAAGCGTCTCTGGCTCGGAGGAAGTGACATGAACAGTCTCTGGATCGGCAGACGTGACATGAACAGTCTCTGGATCGGCAGACGTGACTTGAACAGTCTCTGGATCGGCAGACGTGACTTGAACAGTCTCTGGATCGGCAGACGTGACTTGAACAGTCTCTGGATCGGCAGACGTGACTTGAACAGTCTCTGGATCGGCAGACGTGACTTGAACAGTCTCTGGATCGGCAGACGTGACTTGAACAGTCTCTGGATCGGCAGACGTGACTTGAACAGTCTCTGGATCGGCAGACGTGACTTGAACAGTCTCTGGATCGGCAGACGTGACTTGAACAGTCTCTGGATCGGCAGACGTGACTTGAACAGTCTCTGGATCGGCAGACGTGACTTGAACAGTCTCTGGATCGGCAGACGTGACTTGAACAGTCTCTGGATCGGCAGACGTGACTTGAACAGTCTCTGGATCGGCAGACGTGACTTGAACAGTCTCTGGATCGGCAGACGTGACTTGAACAGTCTCTGGATCGGCAGACGTGACTTGAACAGTCTCTGGATCAGCAGAAGTGACGTGAACAGTCTCTGGTTCGGCCATCTTGTCCGTAGACACTGGCTCGGAGGAAGTGATGTGAACAGTCTCTGGATCAGCAGAAGTGACGTGAACAGTCTCTGGTTTGGCCATCTTGTCCGTAGACATTGGCTCGGAGGAAGTGACGTGAACAGTCTCTGGATCAGCAGAAGTGACGTGAACAGTCTCTGGTTCGGCCATCTTGTCCGTAGACACTGGCTCGGAGGAAGTGACGTGAACAGTCTCTGGATCAGCAGAAGTGATGTGAACAGTCTCTGGTTCGGCCATCTTGTCCGTAGACACGGGCTCGGAGGAAGTGACGTGAACAGTCTCTGGATCGGCCATCTTGTCCGTAGACACTGGCTCTGTAGAAGTGATGTGAAGCGTCTCTGGCTTGGCAGAAGTGACGTGAACAGTCTCTGACTCGGCCATCTTGTCCGTAGACACTGGCTCGGAGGAAGTGACATGAACAGGCTCTGACTGGGCAGACGTGATGTGAACAGTCTCTCGCTGGGCAGACGTGACGTGAACAGTCTCTCGCTGGGCAGACGTGACGTGAACAGTCTCTGGACCGGACGGGACCAGCGGCGAGGGCTCTGGGCTGACAGGAAGTACAGGAAGGACTTCCAGGCATTGCGGGACGCGGGAAGTCCTCTTCCTCCTCCGTCTCGGAGAGCGAGAGGGTGCTGGGCTGGACGGGACCAGCGGTGAGGGCGCTGGACTGGACGGGACCAGCGGTGAGGGCTCTGGGCTGGACGGGACCAGCGGTGAAGGGTCTGGCATGACGTGGCTGACGTGAAGCTCTGGCTGGACGTGGCTGACGTGAAGCTCTGGCTGGACGTGGCTGACGTGAGGCTCTGGCTGGACGTGGCTGACGTGAAGCTCTGGCTGGACGTGGCTGACGTGAAGCTCTGGCTGGACGTGGCTGACGTGAAGCTCTGGCTGGACGTGGCTGACGTGAAGCTCTGGCTGGACGTGGCTGACGTGAAGCTCTGGCTGGACGTGGCTGACGTGAAGCTCTGGCTGGACGTGGCTGACGTGAAGCTCTGGCTGGACGCAGAGATCAGGCGATGACCTGGCGTACCGCGGAAGGAAGCTCTCCAGACATCGGCCGAGTGCCTCTCTCTAGTTCAGACCCGAGAGATCGGGGAGCTCCCTCGGATCGACCTCCTTAGCCCCTAGCCGGTAACACAGCTTAACCGCCTCGTCACCGAGAGAGCAGGAGGCAGCGAGAGGGGCAAACCCCCAGGTATACTGGAACAGATCGCAGCTATCCAGGGCCAAGGCCGCGATCTGACCGGCGAACTCCCAGCTCATGCTGGGAAGATCAGGTGAGATCTGTGCTGCTGGATTCATTTGGTCGGTCGTTCTGTTACGCAGCAGCAAGGACGAAGCAGAGAGTGAATCCAATAGCAAGCACTTTAATAATACAAACAGGTAATCCAATGGACTCAGGACAGGAACACGGAACAGCTACCAGCAACATCAAAACAACGACCGACAAACACCAACTGAAGAACAAGGGTATAAATACACAGACAAACAAGCTTAACAAGATAACAAGGGGGCGTGGCTAATCAGAAACACCTGGGGAAACTAATCAACAGAACGGGGAACAGCAAAACATGTAAAGACAGAGAAACACATGACAGACAAGAACAAGGAACAAAACAAAACACCCACACCGTAACATAAAGCCTTTACTGCACCAATTCTGTCTCTGTATTCTTTTTTTCATAAACCGTACATTCTATACTGCTACTAGGTCATTCATTTTTTTGTATTGAATTTCTACAGCAAAGGAAACAAAATGCACACATTTGCTAAACCCAAACAAAACAAAACTTTATAGAGGCTTCAAAAGAAACTGCAGTGCAAAACAATCTATAAACAATACAATATACTGTCTATTGTATAAGGGCAGACCTGACATACTGTATATAAAATAATGCAGTTTCTGTAATTCCATCTCATGTTAGTGTTTTTATGACATTGTGCTATGATTGACTAAATGTCCCTGTTGGAAGAGATCATGTGTTAGTGTTTTGGTAGACATAGTGTATTGTGTAAGTGTATTATTGTTTTTTGAAAATTAGTGTTGGAGTTAAGTTTACAGTGTGTGATTTTGAGCATGAAATTAACTGTTTTGCCAGTTGTGTGTTGTAGGTGTGTTGGTTCGTTAAGAGTTTAGGAAATGTGTTAAAAGTATTGAAAAAATTGTCATAGTGATTGTAAAAAACTGTAAAATCATTAATATTAAACAAACTTCACATATATACAATAGACACAGGTTCCAACACAAATCCTCATACAAAAACACATAACAAAACATGCTGATGATATAACACAGATGGCTGACACTTTCTTCCTAATTTGTCAGCCCCTCTACAAACAATACAAGTGGTTTCACCAAACTTCTACAATAGTACAGTAGCACCACCAGCCAGTCCGACTATAACAAAACACTAGCGACACATAACAAACAATTACAGGGGACACAACACATAAAGGAAACAACTGCGTGTGGTGTACTATGTATAATCAGAATATAACTGCAGCAGGGAAATGTAGTGTGTGAAACTGTCCATGGATATAAGGGAAAATCAGCATGGTGTGTGTGTGTATGTATGTATGTGTGTGTGAGAATGTGTGTGTGTGTGTGTGTGTGTGTGTGTGTGTGTGTGTGTGTGTGTGTGTGTGTGTGTGTGTGTGTGTGTGTGTGTGTGTGTGTGTGTGTGTGTGTGTGAGAATGTGTGTGTGTGAGAATGTGTGTGTGTGTGTGAGAATGTGTGTGTGTGTGTGTGTGTGTGTGTGTGTGTGAGAATGTGTGTGTGTGTGTGTGTGTGTGTGTGTGTGTGTGTGTGTGTGTGTGTGTGTGTGTGTGTGTGTGTGTGTGTGTGCGTGTGTGTGTGTGTGTGTGAGAACATGTGTGCGCTGTTCCCAGCAAGAATGTCTAATTTATCACACTCACCTTGACAACATTTGAGGTAGGCTTCTTGGGCCTGTCATCCAATTATGTAGGGTACTACCCTTTCAGATGTTTCATTCTTGAGGCATGTATCCACTGGGGCTGATGATTTTCAGTACTCCCGTCCTTGTGACTGCTATCACAGTGGCAGGACCCAGGTACTTCGGTTCTCTCACCTTCATTGGTGCCAGGCTTCTAATGTGTACCTGCTCTCCAGGAACAAAATCATGAGTTGGAAAAAGAACCTGCTGGGATAGGAAGAGACAAAGAAACATCAGCGTTAATATAATTTAATTTCTCTACTACAGCTGTAACGTAATCCTCACGACAACTTCCAGGTCACCTAGGGAAGAAACGCCAGCACGGCCTTTTACCCTTGGGGTTGGGCAAGGTCTACCTATTCATATTTCAAAAGGTGACAGCTTGGTTGTTGCAGATGGAGTCATTCTGATCTCAGCTAATACTGCTGCTAATAAATCTATCCATCTATTTCCTGTGTGCAGAGATACCTTCGTCATTTGTCTTTAATGGTTCTCCCAATACTCCCAAGGATTGTGGGTGGTGGGGAATGTGGAAATGCCAATCAATAGTTAAAGTTTTGGCTTGCAAATGTGTTACTTTAGAAGCAAATGGTGTTCCATTATCACTTTCAATCACCTTTGGTATACCATACCTTGGGATGATTTCTTTGGTTAATACTTTGACTACTGTCCTTGCATTCTCTTTAGCACACATGAAATTTTCTGGCCACTTTGAGAATCTATCTAAAATGGTCATCATATATTTACAATTTACAGTTGGTGGCATATGCGTGAAATTGATTTGAAAATGTTAAAATTGTGCTTGCGGTTATGGCAGTTCATAATGTTGGACTACCTTATGTGGGTTCATTTTGGCACGTTAAACAGGCGTCCAGCACTATCCGTGCTGTTTTGTGTACATCAGCTATACAGTATAGGTGATTGATAGCTTGTACTACTTTTACTATGCTATTATGAGATAAACCATGATAATGTCTTATTAATGTCACTACAGTGAGTTTAGGTAGGGCTATTCTGTTTTTGGCATTGCGCAAGATTCCTTCCTCATCTGGCTCACAGTTGTTCTTACTCCAATGCTGGAGATCAATTTCTGTCGGTTGAATTTGGAGTACTTTTATGTCAATGCCTATGGGGTTAGATTTCGGTCATAATTCTGCGCGCGCAAGATCATATTTTGAGCGTGCAAAAGGGCATGTTCGTCTCGCAGATAAGAAAATATTTAGAGCGAACGAAAATCAATTTTGCATTTAAAATAAGTATTTGGATGTGCGCAGACGTTCTCTTTCGCATGTGCAAAGTTTCACTTTCTTGCTCCTTTCATACCAGCCGTAAGCGCTCTCTAAGCGCAGACGGCTCGCTTGCTCAACACAACCCAGAGTTACATTATGCCATAATTGCAGCCAATCAGAGATGAGGCTGCTAAATTCTGATTGTGTCTTTGAGCAAAATTTGTCTGTGATTTTTTGATGCAGGTGTGTAAATGTGTTGTGCACCATATTCACTGCAGCAACTGTAGCAAAAATGTGAGCGTACGCGTTTCTTAAATTGTAATTTGTAGAATAGGATTTGTGCACCTGCAATGAAGAATTTGAGAAGGTGTAACAGTTGTGCTGTGTTTGTGGGAGAAAAAAAAAAGTTTGCAACTCTTAAAATATTTTTCTCCGTGACTTCAAATTTACTGATACACATGTGTGGCTGTTCTCTACAACTACAAATTCCACTGTCACAGGCGCTCAGTTGATTTGCACCTAAAATACCTTCATACTGTTAGTGTCTCAGCAGATGGGAGACTCAGAATAAGGAATGTCTGTTGAATGGGTACATTTATCCCTTTCCGATGAAGAGGAGATTTCTACTGTATATGGCACTTCACCAATCCAGCCCAGCTCTGAGTCTCCTTCATCATGGATGGTCTCACCCATCAGCTGCACCTTGACATTCCACCCCTTTGGCTCCGCTGAGCTTCTCCTTCCCTCCGGTTCCATAATCATCCTCAGTTACCTCGACTTGGCCCAGGTCTGCCAAGCCCACATCTCCGACTTGGTCACGCCCGCCTGCAACTCCATCATGGGCCTCCAGACCAGCAATGTTGCCCTGGGTCTCCACCTCCACCTGCTCTGTCTCAGTCAGCAATCTCCATGGTTCCATCTGGCCTCTCCACCATGGCTCTTCCCTCCATCGGCTCCACCACTGCCCTTCATCATAGTTCTGCTCTGGGTTATCCTCTGGCTCCTCCCGTCTCTGCTCTTGCTCCTCTCACCATCATCTCCTCCCTGGTACATTTCACCATCAAACTTCTAGTCATCTTCTCATTGGTGTCTCCCTCTGCCTGCTCCTTGTCCTCCTCCAAAACCTCTTCTCTCCCTCACCAGTTTGGACTCATGTTTGCAGTGTTATTGTTTCTGTGTTTATTAAATGTGATTATTTTGATCATTCTGTGTCACACATCTTGTCATGGATTTACTACAGATACCTGTGACATTAATGCCTCACACACCAAAACTTAATCTCCGTCCCTCCAAATCTCTCCCTCCAACTGGCCTTTGCACTTATTTTTTTCGTTTTGCTCCAAAACTATGGATAAAGTGTATTATTATTATTATTATTATTATTATTAATAGTACATTTATATTATTTCTTTATATACATTTACAACCCCCCCCCCACACACACACACACACATCCTACATCACCAACAACCTTCTTGTGCAGTTCCTTCATATTTCAGACTTTCATTGCTTGAACCTACAGAAGGAAGTTGAAGTGACTGAAGGACAAACTACTGCACCAAAGTGGACAGGTTTGATTTCAAGTAAGTAGATTTCAAGTAAGTTTGACTGATTAATTCAAATGATCAAAATCATCAAATTATGATTTATAATGAGTAAAATTATAGGAGCCTATTGCTAAAAGGGGAATTATATAATATATTGTTATATCCTCTTCAATGATTTATGCTGTTACTCGCTAAATAGAGGGATATGGGTACTCTTACCAATTAGGTTAGCAGTATTTGTTTAATGAGAATTTACTGTTTGTAAATAGGTTATTAAACTTTAAGTTCATGTAGGTTAAAATATGTTGGACTGTCTAATATATAACCTCACATGCCAATAAAATAAATTTCAATATCTTTTGAAGTAATTTATGAGCATTTTATCTTGTTTCCTTAGGATTATCACTGCCCTGCAAATTAACAGTAACAACTGGCAGGGGTTGCCAGTAGTTTCCTATTAATTTACAGTTCTCCTACAGTAATCTAATTTACAATATGTTACCATAATACATTCAATGGAAGTTAATTTAATTTGGGGATATCGATTGCCTTGAACCATTTAAGTTTAAAAACTAATATTTATACAAGGTAAGTATTGTGAACATTTGTTTTGAGTCAACGTAACAGAACATGTCTTAATATAAAATTAAACTGCAAACACTGCTCAAACACTTCATGTGTAATAGTGAAAAAAGTTAAAATAAAAACATCACTTTAACATCCCAATGTAGCACACATAAATGAGCTAATATAACAAAGCAAATAGACACTGCTTCAGCAACTACGCAGTTCCTGCCTTCTAAATAAAGCAACATGTAGAATATGTTTTGGCATATCCTCGACTAAACCAGAGGCACAATGGTAACCCACAACAGTCAGAACAGAAACCCCTTTTAAATCGTAACATAGCAATACATCAAGCACTATTGGTGTAAGGGGTTCTGTCACTTCATTCTGTTTATTCTTGGGTTGATGACAGAGCTCTGACACTGCTATCATCTTGTCTTGTGTAAGGGGGCGTGTGCTCTTCTGTCCCGGTATGGCAAGCCAAAGGGCAAATTATGAACAGATGTGAGCATCCCTATGCCCTACTTTTCGAGTGGGGGAACTTGCGTGCCATTATGTAGTTGTTTGGAACGCACTTGGCGAAGGGAGCAATGAAAGACAATGTAATTTCCTCATTATCTTAACCTGGGATGTTCCCATGACAACACAGCACAATAGGCTCATTTTACTAATGCGCCCTTTAGATAACCAAAAAAATCTCCATTGACTTTAGCCCAGGTTTCAGTCTATTTCAGTTGCCTCAAAATAGCAACATGCCAACAATGCGCTTGAACACACCGCGTTTTCAGACCAGCATGCCCATGGGTGCACAAATGGGCGCAAAAGCATTTGCTATTTAAACAACGTGGCGCATGTCATGATAACTGCGTCAGGCTGAAACTAGCAAAAAACACTTGCGTCAAGCCTGGTGCCAGAGTGAAATGATGATTAAATTCACATTATGAATTACAGTAACTCTGAGAAACTACACCATGAGATCACTTAAGTGGTATAATAATCATATTCTGAAAGATCATATTCAGAATATTGTGTTGATTATTTGAACAACTGAATGATTTATACACAGGCATCAACAGAGTATAAGGGGCAATTTCGGGCACAGTTTCTGAGCGTGGAGTCTCCATATATACATGTTCACAGTAAATTGCAATAGGCTGCTTTATAGTAAATTGTATATTGTTTTATAGTATGTTACTGTTACAATGTAAAACATTGTTACTGTCAGAATGTTGCTGTTTTTACAGCATTTTTTTTACAGTGTAGACTACAGTAGATTGCAACGTTTGTATATGACATTGAAAATGTGAATATTTTCTCATTGGTATCTGTCTCTTTTGCGTGTCTAGATGGAGTCTGCAGTGACTGCTACCATCTTCACCACTTCCCCAGTACCAAATATAACCAACAGAACAGACATTTCCTGTAAATTTACAGAGGCCTAAGCCCACCCTGATTTTATATTAAGCTACTGACTAGTGTTTCTTGCCAGTCTGGTGCTGAATTGCATCACAATGCGTGTGTATTTCTGCACTAATCAGCGTGTCCGGTCCAGCATTGCGGTCTACATGAAGAACCTGGCTGCAGCTGACTTCTTCCTTTGTCTTAGTTTACCTTTGCGTATTGCTAACAATGCTAACTATTCCGTGAAGATACAAAATATTTACTGCAGCTTTGGAGCAACAGCCTTCTATATAAACATGTATGCAAGTATTCTCTTCATGGACTTTATTGCTGCAAACAGGTATGCAACTCACTTAGTTTTATCATTCACCGGATTAAATGAGTAAAACAAAACCTAAACACTTACATTTAAGAGTGGACATTAGCCTTTAAAGGGATAGTTGACCCAAAAATGAAACTCATGTCATCATTTACTTACCCTTATGTCATTCCAAATCCCTAAGACTTTTGTTCATCTTCAAAACAAAAATGAAGATATTTTGAATGAAAACTTAGAGACCATTTGGACAGAGTACCCCAGGTCTCTAAAATGCATCTGATCACACTTAATCGCACAAAAGTGTTAACTAAAATTTCCATAATGTACCAGATTTTAAAAACATTGAGGGAAACATTCAAATAATTCTCTTAGCAAAGAATGTTGATTTGGCCAGTAAGTTTGAGCCAGTAACCTAGCAACCACCCAAAACACCAAGGCAACCACATCGCAATGTACAAAAAACACCCAGAACACCTTCTGCAACCACACAGTAATGACTTATGGCAGTGAGTTTGACACATTCAAGGACTTATAAAAATAATTGGTAGTTATTATTATTCCAATTAACTCAAGGGGCCCTATCTTGCACCCAGTGCAATTGACTTTGTACACCGACGCATGTATCATTCGTATTTTGCACCCGCGCAAAGCGGACTTTTCCCTCCACAGACGCACGCCAGCAAACTAGGGAATGAACTTGCGCTCCCTGGGAGATTCAGCGCAAAAAAGGAGGCGTGTTCCGGCGCAAACAATCCCTGGTGCTATTTTGCAGTTCCAGAAAACAATTGCGCCACTGACCAGAAAAAACCTAGTCTAAAGTCAGTGGCGCGTTGCGCGTACATTCAGATGCTATTTTAAGCGTGCATGCTTGGCCATAATAAAGTGTGAACAACGCCCATACACTGTAGATGATTCTCTCATCTACACAGATGCATTTTCCTTTTTGCAAATGATACATTATTATAAGGAAAAATATTAAAACACGAGGGAAATCATTGTTGTGTCCATGGCGATGGGAAAAATAGGCATAAAGCTTATACATTTACCCAAATTATTATATGCATGTTTAACCGAAGCTAATTTGGGTGGGTTTGTCCCATCCCCAATGTCAATTCTCTTTCTTTTACGGCCCTGACGAGAACATTGATCTCCTCGGCTGAGAACCGATTCTGAAGCGCGCCTGGTAAATGCGCCGTTATAATAGTATTGCGCCATGACACAAGCGCACTTCGTTCATCATGCTCTTAAAGGGAATGTGATATAAAGCTCTTATTGGTTTGTTTCCCGTTAAGCCCAAACCACACCTATGATTAATGAAGCTACTTCAGACCAACCCCTTTTAGATTTGCGTCGAGCGCAAGAGTAATTTATCCCGCCGGTTAAATAGCAACAGCGCCGAGATCCGCCCACAAAGTTACTTGCGCTTTGCGCTTGACACTTGCGTTGACACTTGCGTTAAAATAGGGCCCAAGGTGTTCAATGTAAAATTAAAGGCAATCAAAGAAGTAGATATGTCAACCTAGGCACATAAAAAAAAAGACGTGCCTCTACTTAAATTTTGGCAAAACTCAAAAAGCCTGTATAACATTTACTTAAATGAGCTCTAGTGGCAGTAAAACACCAACAACTTGATTTGTCCTGTTACTTGCACGATTCTATGTTATGACCTCAAAACACTTACCATTTTGGATGATTTTTAAACTAAATAACCAGCTCCATGTGTATGGTTTTTCAGATGCTGTGAACTTGCTTGGTAACTCACCTGGTACGGCATTCAGATGTGGAGGGCTTGTGATAAGTCACTCTAAATAGTCTCAAAGACTTGTAGAAGCAAGTTAAAATAAAAATGACATGGTTGCTTCAGCAAATGCCTTTTTATCTCACATATGCTTTTGTTAAAACTATATGTAAGGTGTAGGGTCAGGTTGATTGTAGATAGTACATTAGAGCATTAACCTTTTAGTGCCACTCACCGGACATTTCATTGCCAGAATGTTGCCAGATTCAAGTTCATCTGTTTTGGATAAACCTAGATGTGCTTAGAGCCACTCACTGGACAGGTCGTGATGAGTGCAAGAAGCAACGTAATATCATTATGCATAAACATCACCACATGCATGTTTTTCCAAGCCTGGATTGATATATGTGTATTTGATACACTGTAAATTAATCTCATATAGAAACGCAAATTGATATTAACAGCATTCTGATTATTTCACTCTGTCATCTCAGGTACCTGAAGATTGTCCGGCCACTGGAGACTCATTCTCTGCAGACGGTTCGTACCGCCCGCCACATTTCTGCAGCTACTTGGCTCTCGCTGTTAGCCACATCTTCCATCTATTTGATTCTCTTTTTTCAGACAGCCTGGGGTCAAAAGCTTGGTGAATTTACTTGCGAATCCCAGCAGAGTCTCAAGCTCAGTGTGGCCTACAAAATCATCCACTGTGCTCCCATTGTAGTCTTCATGTTTGTGCTAATGTCTCTGGTTTTTCTATATTGGAAGACTCTGCAAAAGATCCGAAAAGCCAAGTTGTCCACACAGACGAATCGGTTACCTAACGTAACCTCGGTTCTCTCTAGAAGAGGGAACGAGTATTGCGTAAGCTAGCTCACGCTGCGGGAAAGATTCATCTTTGCTGAGAGTTTGAAGCCAAAAATAATTTCATAATTTGTATCCATTGACAACGCAGTTCCTCTGCGGCAGACTGAGAGCAGGCTAGCTAGCAGCTCATTGGTTCGCTCAGAGAGAACTGCTTAAGCCTATGGGAGAGCGGGGCTGAACCCGCTGCCAATGGGAAGCGCCCGTTGTTTATGTGCGCCCGTTGTTTAACGTTGTTTAGACAGTTTATGTGTAAGGGGCTTTCCTGAGTCGACCAATGGCCGAAGGCCGGTGAGCCCTCGCAGACTGCACCCCAACCCGTGTTGGATGCATCTGTCGAGATGACTTTTCGGCGGGAAAAGGTCCCCATCGTGACGCCCTGCCGAAACCATTCTGCTACTGTCCATGGCTGCAGCGCCGTGAGACATGTCTGCGTAACCCTGATCAGCTGGCGGCCCGTGTTCCACGCGCGGTGGGGTACACGGCTGTTTAACCAAAGCTGAAGCGGGCGCATGTGCAGAAGGCCCAGCTGAAGCACAGCGGAGGCTGAGGCCATGTAACCCAGCATCCTCTGAAAAGTTTTCAGAGGTGTGCGGGTGCCCATCTGAAACGAGGCGGCTAGTCGCTGAACACTGCGTGCGCGCTGTGCGGACAGGCGAGCCGTCATCGTGACCGAGTTCAAATCTATTCCTAGAAAGGAAATCGATTGACTGGGTTGAAGGGAGCTCTTTGTCCAGTTGACAGAGAGGCCCAGCGTTTTCAGATGGTCGAGGAGAACTGCGCGGTGCAACAGAAGCTCCGATAAACATGACCCTCGAAGTCGAAACGTAAGAATGGCCTGTGACGGGGATTTATCTGGATCTGAAAATAGGCGTCTTTCAGGTCTAGAGAGATGAACCAGTCCCCCTGGCGCACTTGCGCGAGGAGTTTCCTGGTACTGAGCATCTTGAACGGTCTCTTCATGAGCACTTTGTTCAAAAACCTGAGATCTAAAATCGGTCTGAGGCCGCCGTCTTTCTTGGGAACCAGAAAATAACGGCCGTAAAACCCCGACTCGGTCATAGATGGCGGGACTCTCTCTATGGCGCCCTTTTGCAACAGCGTCGCAATTTCTGAGCGGAGCGTGCCGGCGGCCAGCGGGCTGACAGTAGATTCGAGCCGAGCGCGCGCACGAGGCGGGCGGCGGTGAAACTGTAGCAGATAGCCGTTCTTTATAATGCTTAGCACCCATGGGGAAATGCCTGGAATGGCTTCCCACGCTTTGGAGCATGCGGCTAGTGGCCGAATGGCTATATCGCCCTGATTGCTGTACATAGCGGGCTGGACACAGTGTGTGGGCGCGCTTTGAATGTGTGTGGCAACGGGACTTGCACTCAGAGAGGAGTCTATGGGCCGTGAAACAGAGCGAGCAGAGAGGGGACACGCGCATGAATTCGTGGGCGTGTTTATGTTCTCTGATATTAGAGCGGGCTGTGCCCGTTTCATGTGATGGGGCTCTGAGAGAGACACGGGATATGTTATGCTTGTGTGTATGGGTGAACACATGATTGTGGGCACATTTTCTACACAACCGGCATATTTTCTCTTTTTGAGATTTCTCTGGGTAGCCGTAAAAACGGCTTTTTGTCGCTCGCAAGCGGGCAGGGACACCGGCTTGTTTGTGGCGGTAAACACTACAGCAGTCGGCGAAACAACGGGGACTGGCAGAGGGCGAAGCTTTGACGGCGGTCCGGCCGCAGCGGGAGAGCGCCGTCGTTTTCTTAACTTTGCTAGGCAGACTTCTGATGATCAGGCTTCAGCGTGGGGGCGGCGGTCTGCGGCGGCTGTCAGAGCGAGAGCGAGGGCGGCCGCCCTGTCTGCGCTGGGCTGTTTGAGTCTGCGGAGGAGGGCGCTGTGGTGGAGCTCTGGCAGGAGGCTCACGAGAGCGGCCTGCGGAAGAGCTAGCGCGGCGGGGCAGAAACAAATTCATGGCCTGAGTGGCTTTCTGGACCTCGGAAAAGCGATCGACGATTCCTGTGACAGCAGATCCAAAAAGGCCCGTCGGGGAGAGGGGCGCGTTAAGAAACGCGGCGCGCTCAGAATCTCCCATGTCGGCGAGCGTGAGCCATAAGTGTCTCTCGGATACACAAAGGCTGGCCATGCATCTCCCCAGAGCTTGTGCGGCGGCTTTAGTGGCGCGAAGGGCGAGGTCCGTAGCACTTCTCAGATCCGTGACAGCGGAGGAGGGGTTTCTACCGCTCTCGGCCCACCCACGGAGAATATCGCTCTGTTACACTTGGAGGACAGACATAGAATGTAGCGCTGCGGCGGCCTGACCGGCGGCGGCATAAGCGCGAGCATGAAAGCTCGAGGTCGCTCTGCAAGCTTTCGAAGGAAGCGTGGGGGAAGAGCGCCATCTAGCAGAGGGCGGGCAGAGGTGTGCGGCGACCAAGTCCTCAACGGGCGGCATGGCTGAATAACCTTTTTCGGCGCCCGCAGGGACGACAACGGCAGGGTCTCACAGAAGTCGCATCCTCCATCCGCGAGGGCGAGTTCTGCGTGCTCGAGTCCCAGGCAGAGAGCGCAAACGACATGGCGGTCTCCGTCCTCGAGAGGAGCGCGGCAAGAGCCGCAGGAAAAACGAGACATCTTTACAAAGACGCTCGGCTCTTTTATATATAGAGAAAAGGATACAGTCGTCGGATGGCGCTAGCTTGCTGGGCGGCTGAAGGTGGCGAAGACGGCCGGCTTCTTCAGGGTCCGGGAGCTCGCTAGAGTGATGCCTTCTCGACGGCGACGGCTTTTCTCAGGACAGCAGAAGCGTGTAGCTCGCTGAAGATGAAATGAATCAACATATAAGCCTGGGAGAGACTGTTATATACACCATAGCCACGCCCATTCTGGCGGGCCATGATGCAATGAGCGCGCGGGCGCTTCCATTGGCAGCGGGTTCAGCCCCGCTCTCCCATAGGCTTAAGCAGTTCTCTCTGAGCGAACCAATGAGCTGCTAGCTAGCCTGCTCTAGGTCTGCCGCAGAGGAACTGCGTTGTCAATGGATACAAATTATGAAATAATTTTTGGCTTCAAACTCTCAGCAAAGATGAATCTTTCCCGCAGCGTAAGCTAGCTTACGCAATACGAGAGAACCTCTCGTAAGAGAACCACATCTAGCAGCCATAAGTTTGACAAGTCTAAACGCAACATGCTAGTTCTAGTGGTAGTTTTCTGCGTGTGCTTTGTGCCCTATCATCTGGTGAGACTGCCTTACGTGTTCAGCAGTGACTGTACAACAGCTCAAGCATTAAACATCCTGAAGGAGCTGACTATCTTGATTTCAGTGCTAAATGTCTGTTTCGATCCTCTTATATACTTCATCTTCTGCAAGGCCTTTAGAGCCCAGCTCAGGAAGAAGAAAGATTGTCAAAGATCCAGTGAAGATCAAACATGAAACATCTACTGAAAAATGTGTAATTTATACATTTCATTTTTACTTTATAAATTGTTTTGTCAGAATGTCAACAGATCAACAATTGTGTCTTAAGATAAAATGTAACTGCTGATCTTTCTAATAAAATTAAGTGATTATAACTTTTTTAAATAAATTTGTTAACCTTACTGAGTTTAACTAACGGCAACTTTTTAGCACGGAAAGTTATTAAACTTAATAGAATCAATGATCCTCTACTTAAAATGAGTATTGTGAAATTTTCGAATGGTCATGCGCAGTTCTACATGTAGGTGGAGTAAATTCAAAATGGATTTTGAGGGGAGAAGCACATGGAAAGGTGAGTTGGTGCTTGTTTTTTCAGTTTTTTTTATTTCTGAATTGCCTAATATACATTAATCGTTTGTGTAGTAATCAGATTAAATAACGTTACATGGTGATATTGGAAGTGATGTTATTTTATTGAAATTGTGCTAATCGAAATTAGCAGTATAGCTTTTGCAAATCACTGATATTTGGCTGCATGTATTTAATAAAGAAACTTTTTTATGTTTTAGATGTTTTTATTGTGTGTACAGTTTAGACTGAGGAAATATTTTACAGATTACTGTTCTGATTTATATTTGGATGTTTAGATGTGTTGATCAGGGCTGTTACATTTTATATTATTTATTTTTTTTTAATTTCGGTAACACTTTACAATAACAGTACATGAATAATCATGTACTAATACCTGAATTAATAATTACTTTACTATGAACTAATGATGAGTTAAGACATGTACTAATGAAGAACTAACCTTAACTACGACATGAGTCATATGAATTACTGCATGAATATACCATCTTAACTACACGTTAGTACATGCTTGTTAATTAATGCATTAATTCATGTTTAGGGGTAAACTAAATCAATCAGTCTCCGTAAGAATAAATAAGAAGTAATCTAAATTTGAATTAAACATATCATTGAATTCTGCCATAATTTAAACTGTAATATCATAATCTGCTTTGTGACAAATAAATGGAATGGCACATGATTTTTTAGCCATTAATTACACAGATCCGTCTAATCAAACGTGGAAAATAGACTAATAACTAGCACTAAGAAATTTAACTTGATCTAAACCGTTTTCTGATTTTTATAGTTTATTTAGGCCTATGTTTAGTAATAGCTACTTTTCTTCCTGGAACTACAGTATGTAGGGTTTGTTTCTGGTGGGACACTCATTAGTGGTGCACTCGGTGGTCGCTCGGCACATTGGTTGTGTTCCTATGGTAATGCTGGCATTTTAATCTCATAAATGTTGACTTCTTTGGTAAACAGAATTAATAATTAAATACATATTTGCATATATGTTGTATTTGGGAGGTTTCAGGAGGTTTGTACAATAATTAACTGTATTTTTTGTTGCTTATATATATGTTTCAATTAGCATTAGCTTATAGCTTATTCCCTATTTTACATGTAACGTGTCTAATTTGTGTCTTTACAGGTATGTTTGGATTTTCTTTTAGTCCATATATGTTTAATTGTATAAATAATAATAAAAGAACTACACATAATTTGTATCTTTGTTTTTTGTTTTTTTTGTACCATGGGTGTAAAGGAATAAGGATGGCACTCTTATTGTATATGTTTATTCATATTTTAGTTAATGATTTGTAAGTGCATCATTGTGTCATGACTTTACTTGAGGAGGCACATCATAATTAATTCATTATTAACTAACCACACACTAACATCAACTAATGGCTTGTTAATGCATCATTATGTCATGACTTTACTTGAGGGGGCACATCATCACTAACTCATGATTAACTAACCATACACTAACATAAAATAATGGCTTTTTAATGCATGACTGTGTCATGACTTTACTTGAGGGGGCACATTGTTACTAACTCATCATTAATTACTTATAAAGTAACATGAATTCATGACTTGTTAATGTATCATGTCATTTCTTGTCTTGCCCCTCCAAGAGTACATCTTTAAAAAGTGATCAATTACACGTTCTATTCATATTCAGCTCTTCTAAATCAGATATCATGTGGTGCTTTTCGGTGGTTTGTAAAGAAGTGGAAGAGCAGAGGTGCTGTGCCTGAATTTGGATGGAGAAGGAACTGAATGGTAGGAGGAAAGTGGACACATTTTGAAGGGGCAATAGTGGCCCCAAAGAAGAGCAAGAAAACAAGACTGACATCCGACTGCATTATCATATAAAGACAGTAAACCAATCCACAAAATAACCATCATCTGTGCTAACACTGATTTTAATTTTGAAATTTGCATCTGTTTAATCGATATGTTAGTGTAGGTATTTCACTCTTGATGGCAGCAGTGGAATCACTTAAAACAGAATGAGATAAAATAATTTTTGATGAATGCATCATGTGTTCAATGAGTAAGGTTAAATGTAAATATTGCAAGACATCTAGTGTCATTCAATGTTTGTGACAGTTGCTGGTGGCAAATTTATGAACAATGTTACATTGTGCCCTTTTAATACATTTCTTTTAATCTAGAGCATATTTGATGTAGTCTACCCCAAAGTGTTAATTAATACATTAACTAACAAGCATGTACTAACGTGTAGTTAAGATGGTATATTCAAAAGGTTAGTTCTTCATTAGTACATGTCTTAACTCATCATTAGTTCATAGTAAAGTAATTATTAATTTAGGTATTTGTACATGATTATTTGTGTACTGTTATTGTAAAGTGTTACCAAAATTTCTTTAGATTAAAATGTTTGAACACTACACAGTGATACGTAATTAAAGAATATATAAATCTTTATAGTTAGGATTTAGTAGGTTTATTTTATTTTCTTAAGTTGCAGAGCTTGTTTTGTGGAATGAGACTGTTATGGTTTGTGGAGAGATGAACCCAATCGCAGACAGTATGCAACTAACGGTTTTATTCAGACAAAACAGGGAAAACAAAACCCACGATGGGGCAAAACAAGACTGGTGGGCAAAAACAAAAACTAACACTAGACTAAGACTTGACAGTAACTAGACAAATAACTAACAGCAACAAGATCAGGATTTTACAAGACAGAGTTCTTCACAAGGTACTCACGGGAAGGTCTACACACGTATTGTATCACAGGATACACACACTGAGAATCACAATGAACCGGCACAAGACAGCAAACACAAGGGGATTAAATAGAGAGACTAATGATAAAACAACAGGTGACAGGTAAAGCAATAATGACAAAACAAGGATAAGGGGGCGGGGAAAGAGAACGAGACAACACAAGCACATGGCCCAAACAAAAGGCCATGTGCTTGCACACAAAACATGGGTCTGTCATGATCCTGCCTCAAGAATTAAACAACAACGACTAGATGGCAGAATCATGACAGAACCCCTCCCTTAAGGAGCGGCTTCCAGACGCTCCTCAAGGGAACATCAAACACGGGACATGACAGACTGTGACAGACACAAACATGACAAATAACAGCAACGGCAAACATGAATAAACAATAACAGGGTTAGGGTGACATTAGAAACAAAAAACAAGGAAGGGGAGGCAGAGGCACAACAAAGTTCTTAGGAAAAAGTCCATGGTGAGCCGGTGGGTCAGGGGTCTTCGGGATGAGGGTGTGGGCTACGGGTGACGGGTCCGGGCAGCATAGTATGAAAATTGGACTTGGGCGAAACAGTCCGGGGTTGGACAGTGACAAGGGGTACAGTGGATGACTGAACATAAGGACACATGAGAGGAGGGGTAATAGGCAGCTGTGGAGCTGAAACAGGAACTGGGCTCCCCGATGACGGCTCGGAACCTACGCTCCACATCTGCGCCTCGGAAACAGCGTCGTCTGTAGCTGTCTCTGGAACGGCGCTTTCTGTAGCGGACTAAGGAACGGCGCCTTCAGTGGCAGATTCGGGTACGGTGCTCTCAGCAACTGGTTTCGAAACTGCGCTCTCTGTAGCTGACTTCGGAACAACGCTCTCTGATGCAGTGGGTACAGGACTAGAAGATGTGACAGGAATTTCAAGGATCTTGACAAGACTCAATAGGTAATCAGATAAGGTCTTGGCAGCAACGACGACTGGCATCTCTTGATGAGCTGACACTGACTGCAGAACTGCTTCCGCAGCCAAATCGGCCGCAGCTTTCTCTGCAGCTAACTCAGGAACAGTGCTCACAACTGCAGACTCTGGTACAGCGCTCTGCAGCAAACTTGGAATCAGCGCTCTCTGCAGCAGACTTGGAATCAGCGCTCAGTTGCAGCGGCAGTTAGAGAAGCCATCGCGGACTCAGAAGGGGGCTGAGATGGAGGACTGAAAGCTCCCTTCCTCTTTCTCCTTGGCCGCGGGGCAGAGGCCATAGCCGGACTTGCGAAGAGATGGGAAAGTTCAGCGGGAACCACCGCAGGTACAGCAGACTCTGGAGGAGGACCCTGACGCCAACTCCCACGACAGCCGTCTTCCTCGTTTTCCACAAAGAGTCGTAGCTGCGGATGGCGCCTCGGGAGTCAAGGTGGAATGAGTCTGGTCCCCCAGCGTAGCCACGGAGAGGACGCGACCCTCCGGGATCACGGGCAGCATGGCCAGCGATGACGACATGGGAGTCTGCGGCTGCTTTCGACAAACGATCCACCAATTCTCGGAAAGGACGTTGGACCAGTCTCTCCCGTTCAGCCAGAGGAGGAGGGGTATTGAGACCCACGACAAAGTAACAGTTGACCAGGATCTCCGGCAAGATAAATCTCTTCCACGCTGCATTCTTCAGCAACCGTCGAGTTGATTAACCTTCTAGCAAAGCGATTCAGTTTTAACATTCGTTCTCTTCAGCTTCAAGAGAACTTGAAACAGTAACAGTAACTAAGCTATTAAAGATGTTTACTATCAATGTAATATTAAAAATGTTTATTTTTTCAAAAACATTGCGTTATAATTAATAACTAACATTATTTTGTTCTCGTATAATTAATAACTAACATTATTTTGTTCTCGTATTATTTTCATCAACGATATGGTTTGATTAAAATATATTTTTCTTATTGTCCGTGCGGAGGCGATTCCATTTTATTGATCAATGCCACATGCATTTTGTTTCTTTATGTGCAGCCCAATGTTATCCAATGATTTGTTTGCATTATTTATGTATTTTATTTTTTGTTAGGCAATAGATTTTTTGATAACACTTTACAATAAGGTCTAATTTGTTAAAGGGTTAGTTCACCCAAAAATGAAAATTATGTCATTAATGACTCACCCTCATGTCGTCCCAAGCCCGTAAGACCTCCGTTCATCTTTGGAACACAGTTTAAGATATTTTAGATTTAGTCCGAGAGCTTTTTGTCCCTCCATTGAAAATGTACGTACGGCACACACTCTTTGTCCAGAATGGAAATAAAGACATCATCAAAGTAGTCCATGTGACATCAGTGGGTTAGTTAGAATGTTTGGAAGCATCGAAAATACATTTTGGTCCAAACATAACAAAAACTACGACTTTATTCAGCATTGTATTGTCTTCCGGTTCTGTTGTTGATCCGCGTTCACGATTCCGCAGTGACCCTGCTGACGTAAGACGCTGATGACGTGTTATCTGGAGATTAGGACATCCGCGACATGCACACCTACGCACCATTTTAAAAAAAAATATAGCAATACAAAAATACAAACAATGTAGAATAGCTTGAATACAGCGCCCGTCTCCCTCAAACTGTAAACGAAGCTCGGGCGCACCAGATAACACGTCATCAGCGTCTTACGTCAGCAGGGTCACTGCGGAATCGTGAACGCGGATCAACAACAGAACCGGAAGACAATACAATGCTGAATAAAGTCGTAGTTTTTGTTATGTTTGGACCAAAATGTATTTTCGATGCTTCCAAACATTCTAACTAACCCACTGATGTCACATGGACTACTTTGATGATGTCTTTATTTCCATTCTGGACAAAGAGTGTGTGCCGTACGTACATTTTCAATGGAGGGACAAAAAGCTCTAGGACTAAATCTAAAATATCTTAAACTGTGTTCCAAAGATGAACGGAGGTCTTACGGGCTTGGGACGACATGAGGGTGAGTCATTAATGAAATAATTTTCATTTTTGGGTGAACTAACCCTTTAATGCATTAACTAACTGAGAGCAATAGCCTGTGTTATTGTTAGTTAATAAAATATGTTCATGTTAGTTCACAGTGCATTGACTAATGTTAACAGATACAACTTTCTTAAAAATGTTTTATAAAATTGTTGGTTCATGCTAACTAATGCTAACAAAATTAAACCTTATTATAAAGTGTTACCATTTTTTTATAAAGAAAGTTGTCCATATGAGTGTAAAATTAATTTTAAAAGTTAAGGAATCTTACACTGGTTCAAACTAGGCTATACTGTATTGTATATGTTTGATTTATGTTAAAAGTGTTTGAGACAAGGCTTTTAATGGTGAGCATTTTGTTATACAGGCTATCAAAGTATATAATTTTTTTTATTTAGATTTATCAGCCAATATATCGGTTATCGGTTTTCAAATGTAAAGAATTATCGGTTATCGGTATCGGCCAAAATGTTCATATCGGTGCATCCCTACTTAATTTGCAGTATTTGTTTTATGGAATGAGATATACAATGGATATGTATTGTGTTTTTTTTTTTTTTTTTTTTTTTTTTTGTGGCAGTGTCGCTTAAAATATAGAAGCTGCACCAGAACTAGTACAATTCCATGCCTTCACACAAACTGTTTGTGTTCATTCAAGTTATTTAATACATTAAAGATGAATTTAACAAGAAATCATTCCCAACATGTTGATGCAAACCAAACAATTATCCCTTAAACACATTAACCAAAAGTCCATTGTATATTTAACTTTATTTTTCTTTCACCGATCAATGCAGAGTGTAATCGCATCGCAATTAAAAGCCTCAAGCTAGAATTCTTCTCAGCGCTTGATCAATATGCTGCTCGAAATAAAAAAAATGACAGCTAAAAAGAGACTTTCTAAGTTTCTTGTGCAAAGTAAATGGTAAGTTTGTCAATGCTTCTTTCTTAAACAAAATTCTGGTACTTTTTTAGCTCAGTTTTTAATATCTCATTCTATGTTGTAACTAGTGCTGGGCAACGATTAAAATTTTTAATCGCGATTAATCGCATGATTTTCTTGCGATTAATCGCGATTAATCGCATTGTTATGCGCAAAATTGAATAATGACTTCTAAAGTAGTGTATTGCGCACTTTTGATTTAAATGTACTGCTATATACACAAAAGTGCAATAACTTTAAACAAATAAGGTGCTTTTATACCAGCAGTATTCCCTTTACACAGTAATCTCAAATCTCACCTTAAACATTAATGTAATCAAATCAAATATTTAAACAAAGCTATTTGCCACTGCCAGGGCATTACCTTTTATCTAGTTTGTTAAAACGAGTCCAGTTTTCTTGTTTTTTTTCTGAACAGGTATCAACAGGTATCTTTTATCAGGGAGCAGCAGAAACAGTCTATGTAGTAGTCAGATGTCATGATCACTACTACAGATATAAGTCGACCAACGTTACTTATAGTAGCTTAGGTTTGGTCATGCCATGGTTTCCCACGTAAGATTACATTAAACAGAGTAAAAAAACAATTTATACTTTATACTCACGCCGTAGCTGTGTAGCGCGCGTACACTTCGGCGTACCCTGACGTGCACCTCTCCAAAAATGTAACGTCAATTCTACGCGTACAGCAAGAGCGGTGATTGCTAGAACCGCTCCCCGGGTTTCACATGCTCCCTCTGCATGTGTAATTGCGCGTCAACGCTGTAGCCGCAAGCAGATGGCCAGTTCTGCCAGTTGATTAAATTACTAATGGACAAAGCAGTGTCCGGTTTTACCACATGTGACCAAAAGGCATATGACCAAAAGGCCGCTTTGACTCAAGATCACGCGGAGAACTCCCCAGGGTTTCCCTTCGATAACAAGACGATAACAAGACGAACATTGTCACTTCCACATTGTCCATTCAAAAACGCACACACAATCGCCCGCAGGGGATGAGCAAAAAAAGTTCACGGTATTATGACTTTATAGTTGTGTGAGTGAACATTAAATGTGTGTAATTCTGCATATGAATGTAACTTTATGTTTCTTCTACTCTTTCCGGCCATTCTTGGTACCTGTTTGACCGTCTTGTTTTGACCAAACCAGTCATACATAGGATATTACACTAAAATGTATTGTTCTGTGTGTACAATCTTTCTGGTTAGAAATGACCAAAATTTCATACCGTCACAAATCGTCCTGACAGGACAAAGAAAAACTTTCCCGCTCGAGATACTCTAAGATGATTGGTTCACGTACGCGAAGCAGGCGTGAACACCTCCTCTCCATAAGAGACTGACACAGAAGTTTCTGGACAGAGCTTTTTCCCTGTGAGAGGTTGCCATGGCTCCTTAGGGAGCTTTACGCAGTGTTTCTCCTTTTTCTTTAATCTTTCTTTATTTTCGTCTTCGGACTTTCCTACGTTCACTTTCAGCAAAATGAACGTAATCGGCAACTTCGACTTTAAAGAGAATCTTTGAACCAACCAGCAACTGCACCTCAAAGGACATTCAAACTAACGCGCTCCCTCGCTCTGAAAGACCACGTGAACGCGTGACACGAGGACAGAGACACCCACACACACGCTTTGTTTCTCAGCCACACGAAGAATCATGCAAGTATCGTAATTCCTATCGATCTAAATGCTTTAAGATCTGTTTACCCCATTCAGGGGATTTGATCTTTGTGATTCCTTGTTGTCTCTCTAAGGGTTATGATGTCTGTGATTTTTGCCATGCTGCGATCACCCCGGTGATCTCTCTCATCCTGACCGTTAGTTTCATTTTATTAAAACCATTATATTCTTGATTGCTAATTGTCCAATCTTGCTCATTTGTATAAAGTCAATGAAGTGTTTGATCCTAGCTACAAAGCTTTACAATTTGTTACAATTTCAGTAACCTAAATTTTATAATAACAAGAAGGTGAATTTTCATGGCCAGAAAATAGCTTTTTGGAATTATAAGGAAGGGATAACCTTGTTGAGAAGTTGATAAGTTAATCTTACGGCCGTTTGCTGGACAAACAGATTGTTCGATAACTAAATTAATTCCATTAAAGGTTATCTCATATAATCGATCTGGAAAGGGACCATTGATATATGAATGAAGAATTATAATTCGTTGTGATTGATCATTCATATATACAATCGATCTATTTTCAACTTCGATAATTTAACTGTAATATGCAGTATATTAATCATATTCATGATTAATTATTAAAATTCCCTATATATAATTTGAGCTAATTCAATGTAAGACTCATTGTCGCTACAACGCGGACAACGAAGCAGAGATATAAATGAAAACCAACGCGTAGTCTATAGCGTATAGTCTTCGGCGTATAGTCTTCGGCGTAAGTCCGACGCAGAAGTATAAATCAGCCAAGAGTGAGGTGAAGTGGGTGCGTTCCTGTGAAACTGTTGCGGTCATGCTCGCCTCACGCCCGCGCCCGCGCCCGCTCGTTGCCGAAGTTGAATTGTCTATAACGTTTTATAAAGGACGCGCAGCACAAATCATTAGAAGAGAGACTGATCCTCGGCTCGCTGTTAGTGAGTTTCCAGAATCTAAATAGTTATTATCTATAGGTTTTATAGGTACTATCCATAGAGCGCCTGTCATTCACTCCCGGAGCGCAACCCTTTAACTGTTCACCAGAGAGAACCTGCCTCTCTCCACTGCTTGTTTGGGTGGGTTATTTGCTGGCTGACCAACATCCCACCCCTCCTGTGATCATGGTTTGACTGTAGGCCTATGTGTATTCAGAGCCAGTGAGCAACGGACTTTCAAAATAATAATAAAAAAAAAAAACTGCGTTGACGTGCGATAAAAAAATTGTCGGCATTAATTAATAAATGCGTTAACGCGATAATAACGCGTTAACTTGCCCAGCCCTAGTTGTAACATATTTATCAGAGTACTGACGTCACTGAATTCTTTTGTTACTAGATTATTGAGCTAATTTAATATTCCATTTTAAACTTTTTTTTTTCAGAGCACTGTCATCACTGCTACGTGCACAGTTCTTCATGGCCTTCCTCTCATTCTTGGAAAAGAAACCTGGTTTTTTTTCAATCAAATGTTTACAGGAAACTTTCTCTGTATATTTCATTAAAAACTTTGATTCCCCACACATACATTACATATAGGCATTCAATATGCTTTATTCAACTCTTTTATCTTGGATCAGACATGCAAACTCTGCATTTGTTTTCTTTTTTTTTAATCCAACATTTTGTTGAATGCAAGTTCTTAATTATTATACTGTTATTTTTTTTTTGTCTGTTTCAGACAATACTTAAACAACCATAATTAATCTCTGCTAGTTGTACGTTGACCTGATACTTTGTTATATGGATTTTCATTTGTAATGCAACCAGAATTTTAATATTGCTGTTCCTGTTTTTATTAGAACTGTGATTGACACACCCAAGACTTCATTCAGGATTCTGACCGTGACAAGGGAAGACAGCCAGGATTCTCCCTCCACAAGCACTATTTGGAGTCTTCTTGCACAGTATTATTCTAGACGGAGCCATAGTCATGGATGATCTTGAGACTTTCCAGGTGCCATGTGCTTAATTTTTAGGCTGATTTATGCGGTAAATTCTAAATTTTTCTTTCCCTTGGACACAAATCTTTAAAACCAAAACTACATTCACTTAAAAACCTTCTGTTGATGTAAGCGAAGGCTGTTTGAGATTGTGTTAAAGGTAGTTCACCTAAAAATGTAAATTCTGTCATCAGTTTGTCACTCTCATGTTATTCTTAACCCATAAGACTTTGGTTAGTCTTTGAAACACACATTTAGATATTTTTAAAGAAAACCAGAGAGGTTTCTGACCCTCCATTAAAAGCCCAGGTAACCAAGACTTAAAAGATCCAAGAAGGTCATTAATATGCTAAAATCAAATGGATTCATTTTATGTGCAGCCCAATGTTATCCAATGATTTGTTTGCATTATTTATGTATTTTATTTTTTGTTAGGCAATAGATTTTTTGATAACACTTTACAATAAGGTCTAATTTGTTAAAGGGTTAGTTCACCCAAAAATGAAAATTATGTCATTAATGACTCACCCTCATGTCGTCCCAAGCCCGTAAGACCTCCGTTCATCTTTGGAACACAGTTTAAGATATTTTAGATTTAGTCCGAGAGCTTTTTGTCCCTCCATTGAAAATGTACGTACGGCACACACTCTTTGTCCAGAATGGAAATAAAGACATCATCAAAGTAGTCCATGTGACATCAGTGGGTTAGTTAGAATGTTTGGAAGCATCGAAAATACATTTTGGTCCAAACATAACAAAAACTACGACTTTATTCAGCATTGTATTGTCTTCCGGTTCTGTTGTTGATCCGCGTTCACGATTCCGCAGTGACCCTGCTGACGTAAGACGCTGATGACGTGTTATCTGGAGATTAGGACATCCGCGACATGCACACCTACGCACCATTTTAAAAAAAAATATAGCAATACAAAAATACAAACAATGTAGAATAGCTTGAATACAGCGCCCGTCTCCCTCAAACTGTAAACGAAGCTCGGGCGCACCAGATAACACGTCATCAGCGTCTTACGTCAGCAGGGTCACTGCGGAATCGTGAACGCGGATCAACAACAGAACCGGAAGACAATACAATGCTGAATAAAGTCGTAGTTTTTGTTATGTTTGGACCAAAATGTATTTTCGATGCTTCCAAACATTCTAACTAACCCACTGATGTCACATGGACTACTTTGATGATGTCTTTATTTCCATTCTGGACAAAGAGTGTGTGCCGTACGTACATTTTCAATGGAGGGACAAAAAGCTCTAGGACTAAATCTAAAATATCTTAAACTGTGTTCCAAAGATGAACGGAGGTCTTACGGGCTTGGGACGACATGAGGGTGAGTCATTAATGAAATAATTTTCATTTTTGGGTGAACTAACCCTTTAATGCATTAACTAACTGAGAGCAATAGCCTGTGTTATTGTTAGTTAATAAAATATGTTCATGTTAGTTCACAGTGCATTGACTAATGTTAACAGATACAACTTTCTTAAAAATGTTTTATAAAATTGTTGGTTCATGCTAACTAATGCTAACAAAATTAAACCTTATTATAAAGTGTTACCATTTTTTTATAAAGAAAGTTGTCCATATGAGTGTAAAATTAATTTTAAAAGTTAAGGAATCTTACACTGGTTCAAACTAGGCTATACTGTATTGTATATGTTTGATTTATGTTAAAAGTGTTTGAGACAAGGCTTTTAATGGTGAGCATTTTGTTATACAGGCTATCAAAGTATATAATTTTTTTTATTTAGATTTATCAGCCAATATATCGGTTATCGGTTTTCAAATGTAAAGAATTATCGGTTATCGGTATCGGCCAAAATGTTCATATCGGTGCATCCCTACTTAATTTGCAGTATTTGTTTTATGGAATGAGATATACAATGGATATGTATTGTGTTTTTTTTTTTTTTTTTTTTTTTTTTTGTGGCAGTGTCGCTTAAAATATAGAAGCTGCACCAGAACTAGTACAATTCCATGCCTTCACACAAACTGTTTGTGTTCATTCAAGTTATTTAATACATTAAAGATGAATTTAACAAGAAATCATTCCCAACATGTTGATGCAAACCAAACAATTATCCCTTAAACACATTAACCAAAAGTCCATTGTATATTTAACTTTATTTTTCTTTCACCGATCAATGCAGAGTGTAATCGCATCGCAATTAAAAGCCTCAAGCTAGAATTCTTCTCAGCGCTTGATCAATATGCTGCTCGAAATAAAAAAAATGACAGCTAAAAAGAGACTTTCTAAGTTTCTTGTGCAAAGTAAATGGTAAGTTTGTCAATGCTTCTTTCTTAAACAAAATTCTGGTACTTTTTTAGCTCAGTTTTTAATATCTCATTCTATGTTGTAACTAGTGCTGGGCAACGATTAAAATTTTTAATCGCGATTAATCGCATGATTTTCTTGCGATTAATCGCGATTAATCGCATTGTTATGCGCAAAATTGAATAATGACTTCTAAAGTAGTGTATTGCGCACTTTTGATTTAAATGTACTGCTATATACACAAAAGTGCAATAACTTTAAACAAATAAGGTGCTTTTATACCAGCAGTATTCCCTTTACACAGTAATCTCAAATCTCACCTTAAACATTAATGTAATCAAATCAAATATTTAAACAAAGCTATTTGCCACTGCCAGGGCATTACCTTTTATCTAGTTTGTTAAAACGAGTCCAGTTTTCTTGTTTTTTTTCTGAACAGGTATCAACAGGTATCTTTTATCAGGGAGCAGCAGAAACAGTCTATGTAGTAGTCAGATGTCATGATCACTACTACAGATATAAGTCGACCAACGTTACTTATAGTAGCTTAGGTTTGGTCATGCCATGGTTTCCCACGTAAGATTACATTAAACAGAGTAAAAAAACAATTTATACTTTATACTCACGCCGTAGCTGTGTAGCGCGCGTACACTTCGGCGTACCCTGACGTGCACCTCTCCAAAAATGTAACGTCAATTCTACGCGTACAGCAAGAGCGGTGATTGCTAGAACCGCTCCCCGGGTTTCACATGCTCCCTCTGCATGTGTAATTGCGCGTCAACGCTGTAGCCGCAAGCAGATGGCCAGTTCTGCCAGTTGATTAAATTACTAATGGACAAAGCAGTGTCCGGTTTTACCACATGTGACCAAAAGGCATATGACCAAAAGGCCGCTTTGACTCAAGATCACGCGGAGAACTCCCCAGGGTTTCCCTTCGATAACAAGACGATAACAAGACGAACATTGTCACTTCCACATTGTCCATTCAAAAACGCACACACAATCGCCCGCAGGGGATGAGCAAAAAAAGTTCACGGTATTATGACTTTATAGTTGTGTGAGTGAACATTAAATGTGTGTAATTCTGCATATGAATGTAACTTTATGTTTCTTCTACTCTTTCCGGCCATTCTTGGTACCTGTTTGACCGTCTTGTTTTGACCAAACCAGTCATACATAGGATATTACACTAAAATGTATTGTTCTGTGTGTACAATCTTTCTGGTTAGAAATGACCAAAATTTCATACCGTCACAAATCGTCCTGACAGGACAAAGAAAAACTTTCCCGCTCGAGATACTCTAAGATGATTGGTTCACGTACGCGAAGCAGGCGTGAACACCTCCTCTCCATAAGAGACTGACACAGAAGTTTCTGGACAGAGCTTTTTCCCTGTGAGAGGTTGCCATGGCTCCTTAGGGAGCTTTACGCAGTGTTTCTCCTTTTTCTTTAATCTTTCTTTATTTTCGTCTTCGGACTTTCCTACGTTCACTTTCAGCAAAATGAACGTAATCGGCAACTTCGACTTTAAAGAGAATCTTTGAACCAACCAGCAACTGCACCTCAAAGGACATTCAAACTAACGCGCTCCCTCGCTCTGAAAGACCACGTGAACGCGTGACACGAGGACAGAGACACCCACACACACGCTTTGTTTCTCAGCCACACGAAGAATCATGCAAGTATCGTAATTCCTATCGATCTAAATGCTTTAAGATCTGTTTACCCCATTCAGGGGATTTGATCTTTGTGATTCCTTGTTGTCTCTCTAAGGGTTATGATGTCTGTGATTTTTGCCATGCTGCGATCACCCCGGTGATCTCTCTCATCCTGACCGTTAGTTTCATTTTATTAAAACCATTATATTCTTGATTGCTAATTGTCCAATCTTGCTCATTTGTATAAAGTCAATGAAGTGTTTGATCCTAGCTACAAAGCTTTACAATTTGTTACAATTTCAGTAACCTAAATTTTATAATAACAAGAAGGTGAATTTTCATGGCCAGAAAATAGCTTTTTGGAATTATAAGGAAGGGATAACCTTGTTGAGAAGTTGATAAGTTAATCTTACGGCCGTTTGCTGGACAAACAGATTGTTCGATAACTAAATTAATTCCATTAAAGGTTATCTCATATAATCGATCTGGAAAGGGACCATTGATATATGAATGAAGAATTATAATTCGTTGTGATTGATCATTCATATATACAATCGATCTATTTTCAACTTCGATAATTTAACTGTAATATGCAGTATATTAATCATATTCATGATTAATTATTAAAATTCCCTATATATAATTTGAGCTAATTCAATGTAAGACTCATTGTCGCTACAACGCGGACAACGAAGCAGAGATATAAATGAAAACCAACGCGTAGTCTATAGCGTATAGTCTTCGGCGTATAGTCTTCGGCGTAAGTCCGACGCAGAAGTATAAATCAGCCAAGAGTGAGGTGAAGTGGGTGCGTTCCTGTGAAACTGTTGCGGTCATGCTCGCCTCACGCCCGCGCCCGCGCCCGCTCGTTGCCGAAGTTGAATTGTCTATAACGTTTTATAAAGGACGCGCAGCACAAATCATTAGAAGAGAGACTGATCCTCGGCTCGCTGTTAGTGAGTTTCCAGAATCTAAATAGTTATTATCTATAGGTTTTATAGGTACTATCCATAGAGCGCCTGTCATTCACTCCCGGAGCGCAACCCTTTAACTGTTCACCAGAGAGAACCTGCCTCTCTCCACTGCTTGTTTGGGTGGGTTATTTGCTGGCTGACCAACATCCCACCCCTCCTGTGATCATGGTTTGACTGTAGGCCTATGTGTATTCAGAGCCAGTGAGCAACGGACTTTCAAAATAATAATAAAAAAAAAAAACTGCGTTGACGTGCGATAAAAAAATTGTCGGCATTAATTAATAAATGCGTTAACGCGATAATAACGCGTTAACTTGCCCAGCCCTAGTTGTAACATATTTATCAGAGTACTGACGTCACTGAATTCTTTTGTTACTAGATTATTGAGCTAATTTAATATTCCATTTTAAACTTTTTTTTTTCAGAGCACTGTCATCACTGCTACGTGCACAGTTCTTCATGGCCTTCCTCTCATTCTTGGAAAAGAAACCTGGTTTTTTTTCAATCAAATGTTTACAGGAAACTTTCTCTGTATATTTCATTAAAAACTTTGATTCCCCACACATACATTACATATAGGCATTCAATATGCTTTATTCAACTCTTTTATCTTGGATCAGACATGCAAACTCTGCATTTGTTTTCTTTTTTTTTAATCCAACATTTTGTTGAATGCAAGTTCTTAATTATTATACTGTTATTTTTTTTTTGTCTGTTTCAGACAATACTTAAACAACCATAATTAATCTCTGCTAGTTGTACGTTGACCTGATACTTTGTTATATGGATTTTCATTTGTAATGCAACCAGAATTTTAATATTGCTGTTCCTGTTTTTATTAGAACTGTGATTGACACACCCAAGACTTCATTCAGGATTCTGACCGTGACAAGGGAAGACAGCCAGGATTCTCCCTCCACAAGCACTATTTGGAGTCTTCTTGCACAGTATTATTCTAGACGGAGCCATAGTCATGGATGATCTTGAGACTTTCCAGGTGCCATGTGCTTAATTTTTAGGCTGATTTATGCGGTAAATTCTAAATTTTTCTTTCCCTTGGACACAAATCTTTAAAACCAAAACTACATTCACTTAAAAACCTTCTGTTGATGTAAGCGAAGGCTGTTTGAGATTGTGTTAAAGGTAGTTCACCTAAAAATGTAAATTCTGTCATCAGTTTGTCACTCTCATGTTATTCTTAACCCATAAGACTTTGGTTAGTCTTTGAAACACACATTTAGATATTTTTAAAGAAAACCAGAGAGGTTTCTGACCCTCCATTAAAAGCCCAGGTAACCAAGACTTAAAAGATCCAAGAAGGTCATTAATATGCTAAAATCAAATGGATTCATTTTATGTGCAGCCCAATGTTATCCAATGATTTGTTTGCATTATTTATGTATTTTATTTTTTGTTAGGCAATAGATTTTTTGATAACACTTTACAATAAGGTCTAATTTGTTAAAGGGTTAGTTCACCCAAAAATGAAAATTATGTCATTAATGACTCACCCTCATGTCGTCCCAAGCCCGTAAGACCTCCGTTCATCTTTGGAACACAGTTTAAGATATTTTAGATTTAGTCCGAGAGCTTTTTGTCCCTCCATTGAAAATGTACGTACGGCACACACTCTTTGTCCAGAATGGAAATAAAGACATCATCAAAGTAGTCCATGTGACATCAGTGGGTTAGTTAGAATGTTTGGAAGCATCGAAAATACATTTTGGTCCAAACATAACAAAAACTACGACTTTATTCAGCATTGTATTGTCTTCCGGTTCTGTTGTTGATCCGCGTTCACGATTCCGCAGTGACCCTGCTGACGTAAGACGCTGATGACGTGTTATCTGGAGATTAGGACATCCGCGACATGCACACCTACGCACCATTTTAAAAAAAAATATAGCAATACAAAAATACAAACAATGTAGAATAGCTTGAATACAGCGCCCGTCTCCCTCAAACTGTAAACGAAGCTCGGGCGCACCAGATAACACGTCATCAGCGTCTTACGTCAGCAGGGTCACTGCGGAATCGTGAACGCGGATCAACAACAGAACCGGAAGACAATACAATGCTGAATAAAGTCGTAGTTTTTGTTATGTTTGGACCAAAATGTATTTTCGATGCTTCCAAACATTCTAACTAACCCACTGATGTCACATGGACTACTTTGATGATGTCTTTATTTCCATTCTGGACAAAGAGTGTGTGCCGTACGTACATTTTCAATGGAGGGACAAAAAGCTCTAGGACTAAATCTAAAATATCTTAAACTGTGTTCCAAAGATGAACGGAGGTCTTACGGGCTTGGGACGACATGAGGGTGAGTCATTAATGAAATAATTTTCATTTTTGGGTGAACTAACCCTTTAATGCATTAACTAACTGAGAGCAATAGCCTGTGTTATTGTTAGTTAATAAAATATGTTCATGTTAGTTCACAGTGCATTGACTAATGTTAACAGATACAACTTTCTTAAAAATGTTTTATAAAATTGTTGGTTCATGCTAACTAATGCTAACAAAATTAAACCTTATTATAAAGTGTTACCATTTTTTTATAAAGAAAGTTGTCCATATGAGTGTAAAATTAATTTTAAAAGTTAAGGAATCTTACACTGGTTCAAACTAGGCTATACTGTATTGTATATGTTTGATTTATGTTAAAAGTGTTTGAGACAAGGCTTTTAATGGTGAGCATTTTGTTATACAGGCTATCAAAGTATATAATTTTTTTTATTTAGATTTATCAGCCAATATATCGGTTATCGGTTTTCAAATGTAAAGAATTATCGGTTATCGGTATCGGCCAAAATGTTCATATCGGTGCATCCCTACTTAATTTGCAGTATTTGTTTTATGGAATGAGATATACAATGGATATGTATTGTGTTTTTTTTTTTTTTTTTTTTTTTTTTTGTGGCAGTGTCGCTTAAAATATAGAAGCTGCACCAGAACTAGTACAATTCCATGCCTTCACACAAACTGTTTGTGTTCATTCAAGTTATTTAATACATTAAAGATGAATTTAACAAGAAATCATTCCCAACATGTTGATGCAAACCAAACAATTATCCCTTAAACACATTAACCAAAAGTCCATTGTATATTTAACTTTATTTTTCTTTCACCGATCAATGCAGAGTGTAATCGCATCGCAATTAAAAGCCTCAAGCTAGAATTCTTCTCAGCGCTTGATCAATATGCTGCTCGAAATAAAAAAAATGACAGCTAAAAAGAGACTTTCTAAGTTTCTTGTGCAAAGTAAATGGTAAGTTTGTCAATGCTTCTTTCTTAAACAAAATTCTGGTACTTTTTTAGCTCAGTTTTTAATATCTCATTCTATGTTGTAACTAGTGCTGGGCAACGATTAAAATTTTTAATCGCGATTAATCGCATGATTTTCTTGCGATTAATCGCGATTAATCGCATTGTTATGCGCAAAATTGAATAATGACTTCTAAAGTAGTGTATTGCGCACTTTTGATTTAAATGTACTGCTATATACACAAAAGTGCAATAACTTTAAACAAATAAGGTGCTTTTATACCAGCAGTATTCCCTTTACACAGTAATCTCAAATCTCACCTTAAACATTAATGTAATCAAATCAAATATTTAAACAAAGCTATTTGCCACTGCCAGGGCATTACCTTTTATCTAGTTTGTTAAAACGAGTCCAGTTTTCTTGTTTTTTTTCTGAACAGGTATCAACAGGTATCTTTTATCAGGGAGCAGCAGAAACAGTCTATGTAGTAGTCAGATGTCATGATCACTACTACAGATATAAGTCGACCAACGTTACTTATAGTAGCTTAGGTTTGGTCATGCCATGGTTTCCCACGTAAGATTACATTAAACAGAGTAAAAAAACAATTTATACTTTATACTCACGCCGTAGCTGTGTAGCGCGCGTACACTTCGGCGTACCCTGACGTGCACCTCTCCAAAAATGTAACGTCAATTCTACGCGTACAGCAAGAGCGGTGATTGCTAGAACCGCTCCCCGGGTTTCACATGCTCCCTCTGCATGTGTAATTGCGCGTCAACGCTGTAGCCGCAAGCAGATGGCCAGTTCTGCCAGTTGATTAAATTACTAATGGACAAAGCAGTGTCCGGTTTTACCACATGTGACCAAAAGGCATATGACCAAAAGGCCGCTTTGACTCAAGATCAGGCGGAGAACTCCCCAGGGTTTCCCTTCGATAACAAGACGATAACAAGACGAACATTGTCACTTCCACATTGTCCATTCAAAAACGCACACACAATCGCCCGCAGGGGATGAGCAAAAAAAGTTCACGGTATTATGACTTTATAGTTGTGTGAGTGAACATTAAATGTGTGTAATTCTGCATATGAATGTAACTTTATGTTTCTTCTACTCTTTCCGGCCATTCTTGGTACCTGTTTGACCGTCTTGTTTTGACCAAACCAGTCATACATAGGATATTACACTAAAATGTATTGTTCTGTGTGTACAATCTTTCTGGTTAGAAATGACCAAAATTTCATACCGTCACAAATCGTCCTGACAGGACAAAGAAAAACTTTCCCGCTCGAGATACTCTAAGATGATTGGTTCACGTACGCGAAGCAGGCGTGAACACCTCCTCTCCATAAGAGACTGACACAGAAGTTTCTGGACAGAGCTTTTTCCCTGTGAGAGGTTGCCATGGCTCCTTAGGGAGCTTTACGCAGTGTTTCTCCTTTTTCTTTAATCTTTCTTTATTTTCGTCTTCGGACTTTCCTACGTTCACTTTCAGCAAAATGAACGTAATCGGCAACTTCGACTTTAAAGAGAATCTTTGAACCAACCAGCAACTGCACCTCAAAGGACATTCAAACTAACGCGCTCCCTCGCTCTGAAAGACCACGTGAACGCGTGACACGAGGACAGAGACACCCACACACACGCTTTGTTTCTCAGCCACACGAAGAATCATGCAAGTATCGTAATTCCTATCGATCTAAATGCTTTAAGATCTGTTTACCCCATTCAGGGGATTTGATCTTTGTGATTCCTTGTTGTCTCTCTAAGGGTTATGATGTCTGTGATTTTTGCCATGCTGCGATCACCCCGGTGATCTCTCTCATCCTGACCGTTAGTTTCATTTTATTAAAACCATTATATTCTTGATTGCTAATTGTCCAATCTTGCTCATTTGTATAAAGTCAATGAAGTGTTTGATCCTAGCTACAAAGCTTTACAATTTGTTACAATTTCAGTAACCTAAATTTTATAATAACAAGAAGGTGAATTTTCATGGCCAGAAAATAGCTTTTTGGAATTATAAGGAAGGGATAACCTTGTTGAGAAGTTGATAAGTTAATCTTACGGCCGTTTGCTGGACAAACAGATTGTTCGATAACTAAATTAATTCCATTAAAGGTTATCTCATATAATCGATCTGGAAAGGGACCATTGATATATGAATGAAGAATTATAATTCGTTGTGATTGATCATTCATATATACAATCGATCTATTTTCAACTTCGATAATTTAACTGTAATATGCAGTATATTAATCATATTCATGATTAATTATTAAAATTCCCTATATATAATTTGAGCTAATTCAATGTAAGACTCATTGTCGCTACAACGCGGACAACGAAGCAGAGATATAAATGAAAACCAACGCGTAGTCTATAGCGTATAGTCTTCGGCGTATAGTCTTCGGCGTAAGTCCGACGCAGAAGTATAAATCAGCCAAGAGTGAGGTGAAGTGGGTGCGTTCCTGTGAAACTGTTGCGGTCATGCTCGCCTCACGCCCGCGCCCGCGCCCGCTCGTTGCCGAAATTGAATTGTCTATAACGTTTTATAAAGGACGCGCAGCACAAATCATTAGAAGAGAGACTGATCCTCGGCTCGCTGTTAGTGAGTTTCCAGAATCTAAATAGTTATTATCTATAGGTTTTATAGGTACTATCCATAGAGCGCCTGTCATTCACTCCCGGAGCGCAACCCTTTAACTGTTCACCAGAGAGAACCTGCCTCTCTCCACTGCTTGTTTGGGTGGGTTATTTGCTGGCTGACCAACATCCCACCCCTCCTGTGATCATGGTTTGACTGTAGGCCTATGTGTATTCAGAGCCAGTGAGCAACGGACTTTCAAAATAATAATAAAAAAAAAAAACTGCGTTGACGTGCGATAAAAAAATTGTCGGCATTAATTAATAAATGCGTTAACGCGATAATAACGCGTTAACTTGCCCAGCCCTAGTTGTAACATATTTATCAGAGTACTGACGTCACTGAATTCTTTTGTTACTAGATTATTGAGCTAATTTAATATTCCATTTTAAACTTTTTTTTTTCAGAGCACTGTCATCACTGCTACGTGCACAGTTCTTCATGGCCTTCCTCTCATTCTTGGAAAAGAAACCTGGTTTTTTTTCAATCAAATGTTTACAGGAAACTTTCTCTGTATATTTCATTAAAAACTTTGATTCCCCACACATACATTACATATAGGCATTCAATATGCTTTATTCAACTCTTTTATCTTGGATCAGACATGCAAACTCTGCATTTGTTTTCTTTTTTTTTAATCCAACATTTTGTTGAATGCAAGTTCTTAATTATTATACTGTTATTTTTTTTTTTGTCTGTTTCAGACAATACTTAAACAACCATAATTAATCTCTGCTAGTTGTACGTTGACCTGATACTTTGTTATATGGATTTTCATTTGTAATGCAACCAGAATTTTAATATTGCTGTTCCTGTTTTTATTAGAACTGTGATTGACACACCCAAGACTTCATTCAGGATTCTGACCGTGACAAGGGAAGACAGCCAGGATTCTCCCTCCACAAGCACTATTTGGAGTCTTCTTGCACAGTATTATTCTAGACGGAGCCATAGTCATGGATGATCTTGAGACTTTCCAGGTGCCATGTGCTTAATTTTTAGGCTGATTTATGCGGTAAATTCTAAATTTTTCTTTCCCTTGGACACAAATCTTTAAAACCAAAACTACATTCACTTAAAAACCTTCTGTTGATGTAAGCGAAGGCTGTTTGAGATTGTGTTAAAGGTAGTTCACCTAAAAATGTAAATTCTGTCATCAGTTTGTCACTCTCATGTTATTCTTAACCCATAAGACTTTGGTTAGTCTTTGAAACACACATTTAGATATTTTTAAAGAAAACCAGAGAGGTTTCTGACCCTCCATTAAAAGCCCAGGTAACCAAGACTTAAAAGATCCAAGAAGGTCATTAATATGCTAAAATCAAATGGATTCATTTTACAATTTTATATCTTTTTTGGATATTTTAAGTTTTGTTTACCTGGACTTTCAGTGGAGGGACAGAAATCACCTAGATTTCATTAAAAAATATCTTAATTTGTGTTTCAAAGCCTAAACAAAGTTTTATGGGTTTGGAACATCATGAGGGCGAGTAAATGATGAAAGAATTTACATTTTTGGGGTTAGTTGACCCAAACATGTAAATTCTGTCAGTAATTACTCGCCCTCATGTTGTTCCAACCCCGTAAGACTTTTGTTCATCTTCGGAACACAAATTAAGATATTTTTGATTAAATCTGAAAGCTTTCTCACTCCTCCATAGGCTTCTATGTTATTGAAACTTGCCAGCCCAGAAAGTTAGTAAAGACAATGTTTAAAATAGTCCAAGTGGGACTACAGTGGCTCAATCTTAAGTTTATCAAGTGACGAGAATACTTTTTGTGTGCAAAAAAAAACAAAAATAACGACTTTATTTCAACTATTCATTTCGTTCTCTGTGGGCCTCAAGTCAGTTCACTTGTGTAATAGCACAGTGTTTCTGTGTTGTACTTCACACGCATCACACACATGACCAGCGTCAGCCAATAGTGAGCCTACGTGTGACATAGCTCTACGCAATCACACTACGTTAACTGACTAGAGGCCAACAGAGAAGGAAATGAATAGTTGAAATAAAGTCGTTATTTTTGTTTGTTTTTGCGCACAAAAAGTATTCTCGTTGTTTGATAAACTTAAGATTGAGCCACTGTAGTCACTTGGACTATTTTAACGATGTCTTTTATAACTTTTCGGGACTGGCAAGTTTCAATCCATTAGAAGCCTATGGAGGAGTGATCCAGCTCTCAGATTTAATCAAAAATATCTTAATTCGTGTTCCGAAGATGAACGAAAGTCTTACGGGGTTGGAACAACATGAGGTTGAGTAAATACTGACATAATTTACATTTTTTGGTAAACTATCCCTTTAAATATGTTTTCTAAGTGTCAAAATTAAGCAAACATTGATTATTACAGGGTCAGCTATTCAGTTTCTTGTCAAATATTTGCTGTATTCTTTGTTTATTCATCAGTCATGATTTGTTGTAATGCATATAGTTACATTAATAAAAAAAAAGAATGGTGCCAGAATGGCATTGTTTGGTACATCGTAATGCCTGATGAACATTTATGAGTAATAAATAATGTTTGCCTAAGATCTGTTGTTGCTTTTTGTCTTACCACATTTTTTTTTAGTTCAGCTTATGTTAAGGCACTTGGTTTAAGGCAAAAGATTTTCCTAGTAATGTGAACACTAATAATAAGTTAACACAACTAATGATTTGGAGTTAACAGTACTTGACCAACAAGTTTTCTTTACTAAATTAAGTTTTGTCAACAAAGTAATTCTGAGTAGTCTATACAAAGTCAGGAGTACATCTAAAGTAAATTGTCAAGTATACCGCACACATTTTGTTTAGTAACTTAAACTCAAGAATTAGTTTACTATACTAAACAAGGATTTGTTAATACAACACGCAATACCTATTCCACTGTCCTTAGTTTTTTAAGTGCAATCGGTTTGCATGCTTTTTTCAAGTAAGGTTAACTAATCGTATTTTACAGTGTAAGAGGAAGGCTACTCATGATAGTTTTCTATAATAAGTGTTTTAATTATGTATGGTATGGGTCACCCCTCTCAGTGTATTTCAGCATGTTGACCTGTTGTTTTTTGTGAATTCATGTTCCATTTACACTTAATGTTGACAGTTTTTTTATATTAAATAAACATTACGCTATCAAGAAAACCCCTCCAAAACAATTCTATTTTGTATTTTTACATTAATAATGCAATTATTGTACTACTTATTAAAACTGCCACAGGGCACTTTGTATAAACATACAGGATGATGAAGGCAATATGGTAATATTTAGTAAATCCAATGGGTAATCCAAACGAACAGAGCAACATACAACACCTCCACAAAAGACGATACTGGACACTGAACTGAAGCAGAACATACAGCTGATAATGATAGTGATTGATGAGTCCACAGTTCAACATAATTCCAAAGCCCAATAAGTTTTCCTTCAGTCAAAACTAACGTGATTGTGACAGAACGCCCCCTCCTGGTAGGCGTGACCTGACGCCGTGGAGAAGAGGAGATGAAGAGGATGAGGGGATTGCGAAGAGGACTTGCGAAGGAATGGCACAGACAGGCAGGAGGAGGTCCTGGAGGTGGATGGACGACCAGGAGGAGGACGTACAAAGTCCAGGGTAGTGATGATGGTGGAGATAGCCAAGGAATGGCCTTGAACAGGGGCATGCAGATGGAGACCCAGGCCACAGCCAGGAATACGCTCCATGGCGGAGTCGCAGGAGGGAGGAGCCATGGTGTAACGAAGTGTGAAGTCACCTTGGTGTACGTGAAAAAATGCTTCCGATTGGTAGCACTTATAAGACACAAGTTGCCAGCTCAGGGTGCTGACCCACCAAAGACTGTCCGATTAGAGACTAAATTGAAGATGCAATTACTTTCTGGGAATAACCCATTTATTGTCACCACTCAACAGACTGGCTTGTATGGTTGTGGTTTTCTATAAAATAAACAGTAACATAAACATGAATATACATAATAATTGCAACAATTAGACATATGAGCAATAATGTAGCAAGATAAAATAACATTAATAATTAAACATTATTAGAATAAATTGAAAGCAAATGTGAAGTAGGCTGTAATCTTTATGTTATATGCCACGTACAGCTGTAATCTGACACCTTCTAATTTAACCTTCTTAATTTAACCCTTGCAAGATTATTTAAAATATATTAAGAAAGCCACCACTACTGGTCACATCTGTGGTTAGATTGATTTGTTTAGATCCAGTGAAGTCGTGTCCCATCAGTTTTTTATACATTAAGGCACGGATGTAGCCTACCTAATAAACAAAACATCTCCAGTTAACTAGCAGAGCATTCATTTAGTTCGCTATTAAATAAGAGATCTAGTGCTAAAATGTGTTGTTTTTTAACTCAAGCTGAGCGCTCGTTGTTGCTGCTATCAGTTGCATGGATACAGTGTTCTCTCACGCAGTCTTCAATCGGACGCGCTCTTCAATCTATCGCCGTTGTGGAGACTCTATTCATTCCGGTGAAATCACAAAATAGAATGCACACAAAACGTGTCCCTGCTTGATATAAACTGTAACCACTGATGAACATATTCAGTTATGATGAGAGAAAAAAAAAAAAATTATATGAATGCGGATTAGAACCCGTAACCTCTGACGCGCTTGGCAAAAGATCTGCCCTTAGACCATTTAAGAACTCAAACAAAATTGGCGGATCGATGGATTTGTTTACGGGTTGAGAGAGGCTGCACAGTTAAGCGGCCAGCGGCCGCACATCAGGCCGCCGGATGATATTGCTAAGAACTTGCAATGTATAACTATTATCAGACCGGCCCTCCCGGCCTCGAAACACTACCGGCCCACCGGGAAAAGTCCCGACCCTCCCGATTGCCACTCCGCCCCTGCCTTCATCCGAAATACGATAAACAGTTTATACTGCTTTAGCTTCAGCGTCATGGTGCGTTCTATTATTTATCCGTCTCCGAGATCCGAATCGGAAGACAGACGTTGCCTAGCAACACGCCCCCTTTCCTCGGATTTCTCCTCTCGGACGTTGGACAACCGTGAGGACACCGAGCAAGAATTCCGTTTCGGAATTCAAGATGGCTGCGCCCTGTGTGACTTGTAAGTATGAATTGTTTTCATTGTTTTTGAACCGCTTTGGTATTTTAAATGACGATTATAATCACTCGTATTACTGCGTCCCCTGTAGGTATGGGAATCGGTTGTTGTGAGTGCAATTACTAACGTTGCTAGCGTTGCTAACAGAAGATTAACATGAAAAACATGAAATAAAGTGAACATTTTCAAGTTCAAATGGCTGCGTTTTGATAAGGTGTAGTCATAATATATTTTTTAATGTAAAAATGGCCAGTGGTACCATTACAACAGCTTTCCGGGTGGCGTACATTTTTTTCTCCGACTCGGACGCGCAAAACATAATAGAACGCTTGAAGTGTGGACGTGTCGTCCTATCCGAGGTCCGAGTCGGTTCGTTGGCTATAATAGAACGCACAATCAGTCTCCGTGTCCCGACTCCCGCTGCACTGTAATACTGTCTTTTTGAGGGCGGGGGAGACCACATGGTCAAGGTTTCTGGACGCTGATTGGCTCAGGTAAGGTGCTGCGCGTGTGCCTCAAAATACAGAGGGGGAGATTTTAGAGAGAGCTTAGTAGCTATAGCCTTTTTTACAGGACGGCTGGAAGCGACGACGGGGATAGAGGTGAAGCCCACCGGGCAAAAGGAGAGCCGATGGGGTGGAGAGAAACTGAAGGCTTAGTCGGCCGCGATGGAGCCGCAGCTCCGACCCCCCGAGGTGGAAGTGGGGATCCGGAGGGCAGAGTTGGAGCGATTGAGGGAGGGCTTCCCGGAACGATGACGTCCGGCTAACGCGATTGTGACAAAAACAAAGTATATTTCTCATCAAGATTTCTCATCATTTTTACATTTATTCCAAAATAATAAACATGAGAACGCAGTAACAAATTTCATATTTAATTTACTGTATATGAATTATATGTTTATAATTTCACCTAACTAATTGATTGCTCAAAAAAATTCTCACAGATTACGTTTACAAGTTATTTCAAGTTTGAATGTGACATGACAAAGCGGACAGACCTCCGAAGTGTGGTGACATTTAAACAAGGACTCGGCAAATAATACAGAAAGAGACAGGGTATAAATACACACAGAAACTAACAAGGTGACGGGGAAACAGCTGTGTGCAATAATCAATGAGTGACAAACAGGATGATGGGAAATGTAGTCTGAGTGAAGGACACCGTGGTGGAAAAGGACCTTTGGTGGAACCCAGGGAAACACAAACCAGACACTGTGACATCAAGTGTTGCCTACTTTTTAATCAGTCTTCCCATTAACACGATTATTTATTCATTTAGACTGATTTGCAAATGCGGAACGCGCCAAAAAACGAGGGGTGGGATTTACTCATAGACTGTGTGAACAGCGCAATAGACCAATGAGATGGTCCGTTCAAGACATGTCAGAAAGACCAATGGGTGCCTCCCAACAGAAGGTCCTTCTAAAGCAGGGGTCTTCAACGTTTTTCGGGGCAAGGACCTCTTAAGTGATAGAGACGTGGAGCAGGGACCCCCGATACAAAATGTGTCAAACAGAGCAACATATTAAGCATATAGCCTTCAATATTAATAGAAACTTACCATATTATGATTAAGAGTAAGTTATATTATGTTTAGAAAGTAGATCAGAACTATGCACATCTATTGTTGTTGGACATACATCACTGTCTGTATATTACTTTTCATTGTTAAAATGTTATGCACCATAATAAACAACATCAAAATTACAATTTATTAGATGTTAGCAGTTGTTGTAAATTACTTTAATGAATTTGCAGAGTCTTACATTTTTATTTTATTAATCACATGGACAATTAAATGTTTATCTGAACTTTAGCTACAACTTTATTAAAAAATTCACATTTTAATTTTACTAATCAGGTGGACAATTAAACATTTACTTGAACTTTAGCTTAAGTTGACTAATACTTACCTTTTTAATTTTACTGTGAGATGGACAATTAAGAATCAAATCAGTAAGTATGTGAAATTAGTGCGGGTTCTAAAGTGCAGATGTAATGTGTAAGCAACAAGAATAGCAATGTACATTGAGATATTTAAGATTATTTAAGTCATTACTTAATTAAAAATATATATATATATATATTATACTATATTGATACTAATATTTTTCTAGTAATCTATTAGTCTGTGTTTAGCCTGCGTATCTATTTTGACATGATGCCATATTTTTGTTACGTGTTAATTTCACTGTCAATTGCAATTTCAAGAGTGAACCCTGCATTTACAGATAGATGTCACTTCCAAAACTTTGCAGCGTGTAATTGGCCATGGGTCCTCTCAGCAGCATGAAAAACAAGACTTTAATTAAATGGACTATACTGTAGCTATATAGCCTTGAAATTCGATTGCCGGTTTGCATCTTAAACCTGTATGCCCGAAGAGTAGGCCTATGGGTCAGGTCTCACAGATCTTAAATCGGATGGAACCGTACATCTCACTTACACTTGCATACACTTCCTATGGATTCGTCCGTCACAGACTCTGATCAAGAAACTTTTTTTCCTGGCACATAATTGTTGTTACTTCACCTTTGAAACAAGGCGGATGGGAAGCTACCTGAATCCTGTGACCTTTATTTACAGTATTCAGAACCCACTGAGAGACATTGGACAGAAGCTGCCACACTGGCTATGTTTACATGCACAACTTTTGTTTCAATCAGACTGAATTCATTCCGATTGATGAATCTGAATGTAGTATTTACATGAACGCTAAACATGTGATTGGGTTGATATCAAAAACCAAACTGGTTACCAAAACCAGTCGTCTGTGGATGATGTCCTGCTCCACTTTACAGACGCTGAGTAAAAGGATAATTTTAGAATGACAGGACACTCATTTATATGACACTTTATTCAACAGGAACAACAGCTCATTCCGCATGTCATACTCTATTTACTATTATACGTTATTTCTCCACATCATGTGCAGTCCTTTCAGCTCTGGTTTTCAATACGATCAAGTGTTTACATGTTCTCTCGATCGAATTAGAAAAGGAATAAACCACCCCTTTCAGTCTGATCGAAATTTAATTTGGATCAATCCGATTACTAGCAGATTATTTGGTTGCATGTAAACATAGCCACTGCCACAAAGTCTGACAGAGGAGTAATTTTTCCGATAGAAATCGGTCTGCTCGGGGCCCTGAAACAGCTGACTCCCAGGGACTGACCAAACTGACGTAGAAAAAGAGTTGATGAAGAGCGAAGATGGACACCTCTACCTCCCGAATCACCTGCGGTGGTCAGATTAGTAGTCGGGAGTCGGTTACAAGATGGTATGGTGTGCACAGATCTCCCTCGGGAGGGATCTCCCTTAAGGACCAGGGCCGAAAGGCATCAGGTTTTCTTTTTGGCTGCCCTCGAGGAGTTCACCTCTGTCTTTTTTTTTATTTTTATTAAGTTTTCTGCAGGCATATAAAGGGTGGTACAACAGAAGTAAAATGAAACAAGGTGTCTGAAGGAAAAAGAATATCAACAGAACAGTTCCACACTTCAATATAGACCCCACCCATCAACCGCCCCGCCCCGCCCCCGCCCCTGCCCCGCCCCGCCCCTGCCCCGCCCCTGAGGCCACTCATAGCACTCACAAGTAGGTAGTAAAAAAAAAAAAAAAGTAATACATAGACGAGAAAGTACGTAAACAAAAGAAGAAAGGTCTCCCCCCTCCCCACAGAAGTCTAATCAGGAGGTCCTGACATCCCGATACGGCCTTCAATAGTAGTCAGTACAGTACAGGGCTGTAGAGTACAGTACAGTACAAGTTTTATGAAATGATCTCAGCGAACCTTTAAGAGAATGTCTAATTTTGAGTTCACCTCTTTCTAATCTGGTCTCGCCTCGGGCAGCCAGGACAGAGTGAACATCCTTCCCTCCTATCTTTACGATGGGGGCTCCAGTAGCAACCCTTACTATTTGTTCCTCCCTCCTGGAGCTTGGCCCTGGCCACTTCAGGAGGTAATATATAAATCTCTTGACTTGCAATAAAAGCACATTAAATAGGCTGATTTTCACTTTTCAGAGTCCAGTTGTTGGATACAGTTAAGGTCGAGACCCATGATCGTCCAGGCCAAAATAACCATTTAAATGGCTACTCTTCATGCTGGGTTAATTTTATGTTACATTAAAGTACTGTAGCTCCAGTCTATGGTGTAATTTCAAAGAGACTCCAACAGATGGCAGCAAATTAGCACTGCAATATGTATACAACAGAAGTTATTGGACCCCTAAGCAATGTCACTGACACTCTCACAAGTGAACAGTCTCGAAGGTTTTAAACAGATTGGAACTGACAGATTGTATCCAGTTCTTGCCATTTTAGTGAACATTATTCAGTGTGAGGTTCTTTGGCTGAGACTGAGACATTGACAGTCGCTTATTATTCAGGATGCCCCACAGCTACAGCAAATAATTTGCATATTGAGAACTAAATAAGAACCAAACAACTTTGACTTGCAAATGACAAAAAAATTAAATATAAAATATTACTGCAGTACACATTTTAGTACGGTGGCCGAGAGAGCTCAACGCGCTGCAACTGAAGAAAACACATGCAAATAGAAAAACACCCGCAAATTACGAAACATCTTCATCAGTTTCACAACACATGTGTGAACCACCAAGTACAGAAACACGCTGCAAATAGCACAGAACACAACGGAAATGTTTCCAGTGGACCCCAAAAGTGACGAACCCGGCTGGGATGTGCTTATTGCTCGAGAGCATCCCTATGCCCTACATTATTTTCACCTGGGAAGTTCCCATGACAACGCAGCACCGTGTCCATAAGCTGAAAATAATAATAATAAAAAAGATAGAGAAAAAGAACAGGAGGATAAGATATTAATCTATACATCAGTTACATTGTACAAATGTTGTTATGTTATGTTTAAATAAGTTTTAGCTATAGGAAATGTTAGGTAATGCAGAGTCCAAAGATGAGATGGCAAGTTTTAAAGCTGAGACACTCACGCACAGATATATAACGCATATTTTCTCATTAACTCTTAATTTCTCATTTGTATTCTGATGACATTGAACATATTGTTAATACATTTTGTATATTGTATACAAAGTTATATGTCATAAACATGTCATCTCTGTATGTTTTGCACACAAAAAAAGTTAAAACAATAAAATAAAATAAAAAAGTAGACTTTGAGCTGTAAGCACGTCCCAGTCGGGTTCGTCACTTATCGGGGTCCCCTGGAAACATTTACGTTGTGTTCTGTGTTATTTGCAGTGTGTTTCTGTATTTGGTTGTGTTGTGAAAGTTTGCAGTGCGTTTCTGTATTTGGTTGTGTTGTGAGTATTTGGAGCACACATGTGTTGTGAAAGTGATGATGTTTTCTTAATTTGCGGGTGTTTTTCTATTTGCATGTGTTTTCTTCAGCTGCAGCGCTTTGAGCTCTCTCAGCCACCGTAGTTTAGTTCTGCAACCGACCCTGTATCTTCAATGTCTTGCATGTCTAACCACAAAATCACCCTAGCATGTCACAACCCAACCACCTGTTTTTGCATTTTTTTTTCGCCTGTTTTCAGACTGATTATCTCACACACACGCATACAAAACTGCATTTCCTCTTTACATGATACAGAAGGAAGTTATAAAGGAAGTGAATGAAACTAATAAAACATCTACATCAAAGATCACTGGACAGCCTGGGTACAAGTGGATTTCAAGTAAGTTAAATATAATCAGCTAATTTGTTAATTGCAATTAAGGTTCGACCATAAACAGGTTGTTGGGTCAGTTTTAGGGAAAGGTTGGTAATTTCTCAATACACAAGTATATTGCATATTTTTATTATCATGCATTAATTGTTAAGACAAAACATTTTGATGTCTCTATTTTACATAATTTAGCTACTTCTCAGTGTACTCAATAATGATGACGGAAACTTCTTAACGTTTTAAATATATTCATCATGTAATATTTGTAATTACCATGACACAACGTATAAATAGTGTGCAGTATGAATGTGTATAGTATGAATGTAATCCCAACATACTACATTTACCATTTTGGGTTATGTGGTTCAATAAACCCTGTAAAATAAAACATCAAGAAAAGTAATTTAGCCTTGAGTAAACTAGAGTAGATTACAATGCTTATTTGTCCTTCCTTCAACGACATCTTGTCCCATTTTGAGTAATATATTACTTTGTCTGATATGTACGTGATAATACGTTGTGCTGCTAATGAAACATTTTGTTGAATGCTTTTTGAATATACATAACAGTGTCAGTGTCAGCATCAACATTTGTGGCACAGATAATAACACCTTAAAGTGGCCCCTGTGAACAGAACTGACTGTTTTTTACCAGTCATTTAACTTGATAAATTTCACATTATGCAGCTCTCAGCACTGCAAGACAACAACAGAGTGTGTTCTGTTATGTTTTGTTAGTTTCATTATCATGGACTATTTAGTTTGTTTTCATCCGCATCATTGTTCCTTAGTTCAGTTTTCTCGCTCCTCATTTGTGTTTTTGGTTTCAGCTGTGTTCTGCTAATAATCCTCGTTTGTGTTTGCTATTTGATCCCTCACATTCATTCTCTGTTCGGTCTAGGTTCACATTTAGTGTGTTGTTCTGCCTGTTTGCCTGCTTGATCTTTATCAAACTTCATGTTGGAACTAATCTTCTTTGTGTGCCTTCCTGTAATCGCCTGTGAGAGAGCTATTTTGGATACATATACATATATTTGGCGATTTTTAACAATTAACAAACACATCACAAGTTATCCGCACGGTACTGACGGGCAGATAAGGCTCAGATTAGACCAATCATCCCAGACTGAAAAGTGAATATCCTCCTTGTGGTTTGTTACCCAGACAGAGGATGTGTGTTGTGAGAAAAAAAAAAATTCTGTCACTTCTAACTTTCTCTTTGAGTGATCATTTTACATGAAAATATAGCCAAAGTCACAGCACAGCCGTTTTCTTTGTCGTATGAGTATGGTGATTTTGTCAGATGAAGTTATAGATCAGAATTTTAAACCAAAAATTAGGTAAATGTGAACAGCTTTATTGTGAATTCAGATGTATTATAATAATACAATATGTGTGCACAGAGAGTAGGAGAGAAGCAAACACATGCAAACGAGGCACAATGACGGAATGAATGTGCTAATCAACGTGTGATATCAACCAGAGACATTTAGCGACTTTTTGAGCAGGCTTTAGTTATGCTTTAGCTATACTTTCCAATGAAAGTGGTAGATAGCACTGTCTACAAACCATTTTAAAGGCAGGGTAGGTAGAATTCCCCAAAACTATTTTTTTCCAAATTTGTTTTAAACTGTCTTTATATATCAATGCATAATTAAAATGTAAGTAGGCCTACTCTGGAAAAGAAATGATAAAAATCGAGTGTCTGTAGTCCTCTCAGGACTGTAATAAACACAGCTCATTATTCCATTCGGGACGAAAGAAATGATTGGCTGGGGCGACTGTCACTCTCCCTCGCTACCATGGATACCACCTCTGCTGATACAGGAGCAGCCCAAATGCACGCACCCGTTTGAAGAGGCACTGAAGCTAGTAATAACAATTATGGCAGAGAAAGAACGGTCAAAATTCTCAGTACCTGCATATAGAGGCAGCGAAGTCAATCAAGTTAAAAAAAGGAAGACAGTATTTGAAAAGTCTATGAACAAAAAGTCTTTGGATAAATCAAGAAATCACACGAGAGTCAATATCGGCGTGGCTTTCCAGCGGTGGTGACAACTGAGTGATCTCAAGGGGCTGAAAAGTGACTCCATGATGGCTTTATTTCTGCTGGACAGGTAATCTTGCTGTTTTCATTTTGATGACATTTATTTTTTCATGAAGCATGTATCACTAGCACACGTATACCCAATATAGCTACCTAACATTACGTAGCATAACTAACGTTCACTGGCTTAGCTATGACAGTGTAACTTTGGTGTCGACTGGTATAACGTTACTGTTAGTGAGCCAGGGTTGAGATGTTAAATAAGCAATAGGCCTATCTGCAGTTGAAAGCTGTTTTGTTTAATTTCGCCAAATCTAACTTTAGGTTAAAAAGTTTAGGGGATCTATTTTTATACCTAGCTTTACCCTCTGCCTAAACTTTGTTCCTATGTTCACCGTGAACTCTACCTGCTCCGTTTTTTCACGTTTGGTTTGTTGTTATATGCTCTACATATGTTTACCTATGTCTTTATGTTGTATCTGTATACAATATATGTTGTGTGAGTGTGTGTGTGTTATATTATCTTGTGTCTGCAATGCAGTTGTGAGAAGGTGTTTGAGTGTATGTTACTCAGTTTATCTGTAAACAATCTTATGTTATGAATCTTACAAATTCACCTTCATCACAGTGTAACTGATAGTAACGGCAAAGGTGTATCAATGAAGCTATTTATAGCTTTGCCTTATATTGAGTTTGATTCCATTACAAGCTAGTAAAATATTTTAAACTTTACCAGTATCGATATGCGAGCTTGATAGTGAGTACTAACAGCCATGTTAATTGTTTATATTCATACTGATAAAGTTAGTTATTTTATTACTTGTGATTCTGACATGATGTCACGACATGCACTGCGCTCATCTCTGCTCGGCGCTGGTAAACGCGTCCGACTCTGGCCCTGTCCCAAATGGCACACTCCGGACTTGTGGACTTCCTCAGAGTCCACACTTCGGTGTCGTCATGTAGTGCAGACCTATAGGGCCCTTAGCGCGAGTCCGCGAGGGCGCATTGAGAGGTATTTTTGGGACAGACTCGATCATCACGCCGAAAAAGGAAGAAGGTCTCAGCTCAGACGTCGAAGCTGAATAAACTTAAAGGTCATCTCATCAGTCCCTTTATTAGAAAAATATCACATATCATAAAAAACAATTACAGTCTTTAGCGTCGAGAACAGGATTTATTTTATTTTCCCAAATCTTATGTCCATGTGAACTACACAGCCTGCTTTTACAGTTCTATAATTGTATATGCCACCTGGGCATTAGAATAGATGTCATGGTTATGTAAATGATCAATACAGTTGTACATAATAATACATAATGTTCAATTTTAACACAAAATTAAAATGTAAATGAGTTTAAGAAAAATGTATAGGTTTCAATATTCATACTACGTTTATATGACTCAGTAAAGCCATGACATTCGGTTCTATTTATGTAATGAATCATAATGCGATTGTATTTATTTAACACGCTATTATTATGTTTGATATATCAACCACTGGTCGATAATGTTTGTATAAACTGTAAGTAACAACTGGTAAAATGTACGCCTATATCATAAAGCCATGTTAACAGTCCGTGAGCGAAATCTCCTCCCATCTGTTTTCTGATTGGCATTTCGCAAGGATTTTTGGGTAGTTAAAGTGCATGGAGCCTGCATCTATGCGGGCTTCGCGGAAGACCGCTTCAAGGGTACAAAGGGGGCGCTGCTGAGCACACTTCAGAGCGTTAAAATGCTAAATGGGACGGCCTACGAACTCGTAGACTCGGCGAGCACGCGCAATTTAAGTCCACGAGACCGAAAGTCCGCATGAAGTGCGCCATTTGGGACAGGGCCTCTTCCAGCTGAGCGAACGGCCGGGATCGCGTGTTCATGTGTTTTGGGGGCGTGGCTTTGGAAGGAGCCGAGAAGGGAGGGGGTGGGAGTTAATGGAATAATGAGCTGTGTTTATTGCAGTCCTGAGAGGACTACAGACACTCGATTTTTATAATTTCTTTTCCAGATTACTTACATTTTAACTATGCATTGATATATAAAGACAGTTTAAACAAATTTGGAAAAAAGTATTTTTGGGGAATTCTACCTACCCTGCCTTTAAGATTTATTATTAAATATACAGCTTTTTGGTGAGACAAATTATTCTAAACCATTAAACATATTTAAAGGCCAACTGAAATACCTTGGTTTGCGTCAACTTGCGCAGATGATCCGCATTGTACTATGGTGTCTGTGAACAGGAGCAGACTGTGTGTGTGTGTGTGTGTGTGTGTGTGTGTGTGTGCCGCGGCGGCAGCGGTTCACGTGACACTAACGAGAAGCCAGACTTTAGTCGCCACAATGGAAGCCTATTTTAACTGTCTGAATCGCTCCCTATCCCCTATATCCCCTAGTGCACTATGTGCCATTCACCTTGTAGAAAATAGTAAATTTGTGAACAAGTGACCGATTTTAGCCGCAGCTAATGTAGGGGGCGGAGCTTCAGATTCTAGAGAGCATTTGATTGGACAGGAAATCTGATGAGAAGCTGAAGTACAGAGTGATGTCATGAAAATCATTCATCCATATTGGCGGAAGTGAGAGACTGGAAGATTTATCTTCTAAATTGTGTCATTGTCTGGGAGCATATTAGCTTATAAATAACCTTAAGGCTAACATATTCATACTGTACAAAAAGCAACAAAAAAAAACTTATATTTTGATTTCATGGGGACTTTAACCATGAAAATGTTCTGTGTAAGCTCTTATTACGCTGTCAGAGAAAACGCCTGTGTATAATTCTGGGAAGGTAAGTTTATGGCAGAAAAGATAGCAAAAACTAAAAAATTACATTAGGGAATGTTCTATACTGTATACACTCACAATTAAAAACACTGCAGTGTTCTGGGAATGTTAGTTTATTGTTATACAGATAAAACCTAAAAATAACATTTAGAGAACATTCGGTAAAGGTTCTCTCAAAGCTCAATTTTCGTGCCTCTTTCCCTGTGATTTCTTGCACTGCGCATACAAGATTTTTTTGTAGCCTAAATGCGGTTGTCAATACCTGCATTTTTCAGGAGTTAATTCGGTTGTAGAATGCAGTTGTCACTCCCTAAAATGGCTGAACAGTGTGTGTGTACAGAATGGGATTCAGTTCTAAACGGTGAAATGACAACCGAATTTAACTGCAGTGTGTAGTGTCATCCACTAGTGTCATCCATATAAAATACAGAATTCAAAAATTACACATATTCTTGAAAGTTGTGCAGTAACACTTTAATGAAGAAAGAGCTGTATTTACACAGGATACAGTATGTTCTTGCACTTAAAGACAGAGCTAAATATAAAGCGCATCAGATGTACAGTGCTTAGCATAAGTGAACATACCCATGCTAAATCTTTTGGAAATTGATCTTAATGCCTTAAGTAATAATTAATACCTAGAGATTGGCATGGGGTACTTTCCATGGGGTACTATTAGCCTAACTGAAATAACACCATGCCAATCTCTAGGTATGGTGAAGGGTGTGTTATGATGTGGGGATATTTTAATTCCCAAGGCCAAGGGAATTTTATCAGGATGCATAGTATCCTGGATCCATGAAACAACTGGCCTTTAAAAATAAAAATCTGCCTGACTCTATGGGAATTTAACATAGGGGTGTCCTGACTTATGCACCCTGTATTTTAAGGAAGAACATTTATTTATGTATGATACATTATTCATTCACAAAGAAAATTGGTGTCCTAAAAGGTTGGATTTTTCCTATTTTGTTTTTTAATTAAGGCATTAAGATCAATTTCCAAAAGATGATTTTTTATTCCTCTTTTTAGTCAACTTTAGCATGGGTGTATTCACTTATGCTAAGCACTGTAACAGAACACAAGGCTCTCGAGGCACACGCTTTTATCTTGATAAAAATCTCACCACTGTGAAATATGAAACACATCAGCTTAAGACATCAGTCTTCACGTTGACCCTGACCAATTTTATAAATCAGAGTGTCTATTTACACCAAACAATAAATTTTACAGTGTAAATACTAGGGATGCACCGAATCCAGGATTCGGATTCGGCCGAATATTGGGCTTTTTAACGGGGTTCGGTTTCTGCCGAACCTCAGAATTTTTTTCCACCGAACCGAACCCTAGGCTTGCACTACGCGAGCTACGTCGAAGTCACCGATCAGTGAATGACATCAAAGTACCGCGTGAACGAATAGAGAGCAGACGGCTCCTTATGCTTTTGAAATGCTCTCGCGGTACTTTGATGTCATAAACTGATCTGTCTGTGCAGCGCCGGTGTTACGGATCAACTGGGGATCATGGGTGCTTCTCAATATCCCTCCTCGTCTCCTCGCTCCTCTGTCCTCCATCCTATGACCCGGAAACCAATCAAGCACAGCCATCTTGAAGGACATCTCAATTCTCTAACTGCACCACGAGGAGTCGAGGATCGAGGAGTGAGGAGGCTTTCAGTGGAGTCATGAGCGAGGATACACAGGTGTATCCTATGCGGAAGTGTTTTATTGACTAAAAATGACGCACGTATAAATTCTCCTCTCCCTTCACATCGGTCACAATCTTTTTAATTTATACTTTACCCTTGCTGTTTATATAAACTACACATCTCACATATTTCAACAGGGTATCTTGCTTTATTATTATTCATTATGAATTTCCTAAATAAATAAACTTCAACAACATAAGGGGGCAGATCCTTTGAGCGCTGCTGATGACGCTATGAAGTGACGTCAAGTGATCAAGTATTCCAATGTATAAATACGCTTTCCTTCGATTACTCCGTCCTCCTTTTCTTTCCTCGCAGCCTTCCCTCGCATCCTACAGGGGGTGGAGCTGAGACGCTAGGAAAGGAAGCGAGGAAAGGAAACGAGGATGCACAAATAAGAAATGAGAAGCACCCCATGTTAACTGGGGAAGTGCGCGTGCACGCAGACAGTTTTACCTGGATTTCCAGCAGATGTTAAACGGTGACAGATTCGTCACAGCTAATTTTTCACTGAGCAGATTTGAAAGCTTTCCACGTTATTGTTAAATGTTTGTATCATATTAGGGCTCTGTTGTTTACTCTGTCGCTGCTCCGCTGTATGTTTCAGACGCCTTTAAAGGAAGTTTTAATGTGCTTTAATTTCGCGACACACAGACCACGCCCACATTATTTTGTTACATTCGTTTCAATAAAATTTGTATCTGATGACAACTGTAAATATATTAAATAAATTATACTATTGACATTGTGTATTTGCAGTGCGTGTGTATTCGCAGATTATTGTTATGATGCCAATTTGTGGCTTAATTTAAATTGAGCAGCAATACTGCTGTGGTTAAAGGGACATGTCAAGCATTTATTTATTTATTATTTATGTATTTTAATGTTGCTGAGGAGTGAGTTAAAGCATAAAGCATACACAGTACACTCCATAAATGTTCATAAAGAGAGGTGAAAATTGTTAAGCCATAGCTTAAGGATCCAGTGATTTACCCACAGCATTTATATAGGGGAATGTTCAACAAACATATTCATTAGCTAACAGGTATGAAAGCAACAAAATAAAATAAAAAATAGGCAAATGTGCATGCATGCAGGACATCTGTATTTGCCAACTGTGAAGGTCTGACCACACAGTCTCACCTTCTGAACATTCAATCTAAGGAAGGACTAACAAACTATAGAATAAGTTAGAATATAACTTACATGCTAAGGAAGAACAGTTACTTGTTTTGCAATGTGTATACATTTTTCTTACCCATTGGCCAGTTTGGCCTTCATACCTACTGCTCTCCATCTAATGTAATCATGTTATTAGAAAATAAATTTCACAGTTGTATTACCTTTTTATAGTAAGAGCAATTTAACACACAATCACCCTTCATTGTGAAATTTTCACCTCTTAGTGTTCCTTTATTGAGCAGCTGCCAGGATATTGGTTATCCTACAAAGTTTTTGATTTGTCTAACTTTAATTGCATCAATTTGCTGTGGTAGTCTATGACCTAACAACAATGACACCAGTAACAATAATGACACTTAATTTATAGACCTTTTTTTTAATCTGTTCCTAACAGATAGCAGATGACAACAATGAATGCACATGATGTGATGAATAACAAGTAAAGAGAATATGTTCAAGGATTAGTTCACTTTCAAAAAAAAAATTTGCTGATAATTTACTCACCCCCATGTCATCCAAGATATCCATGTCTTTCTTTCTTCAGTCGAAAAGAAATTAAGGTTTTTGAGGAAAACATTCCTGAGTGAGTAAATTATTAGCAAAAAATTGTTTGAAAGTGAACTAATCATTTAATGAGTTTCATGGTACCATTCAAATGAAGAGAACTGGCATAATTTATATTACATAAAAAGAGGCCCAAACACATTACATTTTATTTATAAAACTCATAGACCATTGTGTAATATTTCTTTTGTTAAAGAGGTCAGCAAAAAAGTAAATAAAGCATTTCCTATTGTTTTAGAGAGGGTCATGCTATTCATGTGAGGTGACAAATGATTAAGAGTTTAGTGATGTAGGTGAAAATTAGACATAGAGAATATCAGTAGGCCTATATATTTCTAATAATTCATCATCATCACTATATCATATGTTCTGCTTATTTCAGTAATACAATTTGTGGTTGCACTTTCCACTCTGTGTTTTTCACAGGACTTTAATCACTAAAGACAAAGTGTTCTCTAAATGTCCAAAACAAGACATTAGATACACAACATTCAAGTTCATGCTACTGAGCATAATGTGCAATGTTTGAGGGACTTACATTGCATTTCAAGGTACACATTTTAAAGTCTTAACAGTTCTTGCTTTTCCTGGGAATCGAACCCATGACTTTGGCGTTGCAAGCACAACACTCTACTGTTTGAGCTACAGGAATATTTAATACAATGGTTTGATCACTTGGTTGATCAAATGATTATATGCTTCGAAGAAGATGCAGTAGTAAATACAGAATTGTTCTGAAAGAAACAAAGAAATTCTTTATTTTATAAATCTTTTGAAAGTGTTACAAGTTCATGAGATAATTAACTTCATGACCCTATAAGCATTGCTGCTTTATATCCAGGGAAAATGATACGGACGCGTCACAGCTGGTTGTTCAAAAAAGAGATCTAAATATCATAGCAGAGTAAAATAAGCTGATAAGTATTTTTATATAAAAAATAATTGATCCATTATACAATTAGGCTATATGCAGATCGATAAATGCAACTTGTTGAAAAAATGTAAATGACTTTGCAATTTATGTTTCTTTTAGGTAGCCTACCTCTGTTGTTTAATCTACATTGAATCTACATTTGTGATTAGAACTCATGACAACACAAGTGCGCTGACAAGTCTGTTCATCCAATGAAACCGAATGACCCTTGTTAACATGAGCGTGGTTTCTGAGCTTGACACTAAAGGATGTTAAACTTCTTTGAAAATGCATCAAATACGAAGGATTGTCATACACTGCAAAACAAAGCGCTTTATTAGCATACCGTGTATACAACTGGTGAAATATTCGTTTCTAATCGGTGATCCGTAAAATAGGGCATGAATCTGTCGCTGTTAACATCTGCTGGAAATCCAGGTAAAACTATCTGCGTGCACGCGCGCGTCCCCAGTTAACATGATCCCCAGTTGATCCGTAACACCGGTTCAAGTCGAACAAGCCTGTAGTGTAACGCGTTGTGTCAGGAAGAAAAATAGGGATAGCTCACAGCTAAAGTTATTGCAGAGGCCAGACAGACTCACGGAGGCGATTGGCATCTCACAACTCGCACTTTATTCCACAATCTAACTTGTGTAACGTCCACAGCGTTACTTAACAAAATAAGGTAAAAATGAGCATCAAACAGAAATAACCCGCACACATGGGCATGTGTTCGAGGCGCACGGCACACACAATACGGACTGCAGACAGTTCAACAGGGGAGCGCGCAGTTCTTAAAGGGGCCACACCTTATTTCCACTCGTTACAGTAGGTGGACCGTTCGAATGCAGTAGGCTGTGAGAAAGTGAAAATGGAACTCATGAGCAGAAAAAGTGTTGTTTGGCAGTAGGCTACTTTCAGTGAAAAGAAGGCAATTCAAGTCGAGCTACATGTTCAATTTGCAATGCCGATTTGTCTCATGGTGGCAAGGACTCTAAACAATAGGCTACACAACATCACCGCTGTTAAAATGCATAATGTTGCTTATTCTTTTTTTTTTAACAGTTATAAAAGTAAAAGTAGTGTTTATTATTTACAGTAATAAAATAAAATGAAAAATCCACTTTGTTTACTTCATTAATGTGTTTACTGTGTTAATGGACTGAGGATGAGAGTTGGATTCGGTATTCGGTTTCGGATTCGGCAGAATCTTAACCAGTGGATTCGGTATTGGGCCGAACCCCACAAATCTGGAATCGGTGCATCCCTAGTAAATACATAGCATCTAGCTAATTCTGTTTGTTAGTTTTTGTTGCTATTTACACTGAGTTTAAATAGCATCAATTGCAAATAGCTGCATAGCTGCTGCCTTTCAAAATAGAGCGATAGATGCATCCTGTGCAAACATTGCCTAAGTCCTTTGTACAGCCTTGAAACTGTTTGACTTTAAGACTTAAAGGCAGGGTAGGTAGAATTCCCCAAAAATACTTTTTTCCAAATTTGTTTAAACTGTCTTTATATATCAATGCATAATTAATTAAAAGTAATCTGGTAAAAGAAATTATAAAAATCGAGTGTCTGTAGTCCTCTCAGGACTGCAATAAACACAGGTCATTATTCCATTAACTCCCACCCCCTCCCTTCTCGGCTCCTTCCAAAGCCACGCCCCCAAAACACATGAACGCGCGATCCCGGCCGTTCGCTCAGCTGGAAGAGTCGGACGCGTTTACCAGCGCCGAGCAGAGATGAGCATAGTGCATGTAGTGACATCATGTCAGAATCACAAGTAATAAAATAACTATCTTTATCAGTATGAATATAAACAATTAACATGGCTGTTAGTACTCACTATCAAGCTCGCATATCGATACTGGTAAAGTTTAAAATATTTTACTAGCTTGTAATGGAATCAAACTCAATATAAGGCAAAGCTATAAATAGCTTCATTGATACACCTTTGCCGTTACTATCAGTTACACTGTGATGAAGGTGAATTTGTAAGATTCATAACATAAGATTGTTTACAGATAAACTGAGTAACATGCACTCAAACACCTTCTCACAACTGCATTGCAGACACAAGATAATATAACACACACACAACATATATTGTATAACACATACAGATACAACATAAAGACATAGGTAAACATATGTAGAGCATATAACAACAAACCAAACGTGAAAAAACGGAGCAGGTAGAGTTCACGGTGAACATAGGAACAAAGTTTAGGCAGAGGGTAAAGCTAGGTATAAAAATAGATCCCCTAAACTTTTTAACCTAAAGTTAGATTTGGCGAAATTAAACAAAACAGCTTTCAATTGCAGATAGGCCTATTGCTTATTTAGCATCTCAACCCTGGCTCACTAACAGTAACGTTATACCAGTCGACACCAAAGTTACACTGTCATAGCTAAGCCAGTGAACGTTAGTTATGCTACGTAATGTTAGGTAGCTATATTGGGTATACGTGTGCTAGTGATACATGCTTCATGAAAAAATAAATGTCATCAAAATGAAAACAGCAAGATTACCTGTCCAGCAGAAATAAAGCCATCATGGAGTCACTTTTCAGCCCCTTGAGATCACTCAGTTGTCACCACCGCTGGAAAGCCACACCGATATTGACTCTCGTGTGATTTCTTGATTTATCCAAAGACTTTTTGTTCATAGACTTTTCAAATACTGTCTTCCTTTTTTTAACTTGATTGACTTCGCTGCCTCTATATGCAGGTACTGAGAATTTTGACAGTTCTTTCTCTGCCATAATTGTTATTACTAGCTTCCGTGCCTCTTCAAACGGGTGCGCGCATTTGGGCTGCTCCTGTATCAGCAGAGGTGGTATCCATGGTAGCGAGGGAGAGTGACAGTCGCCCCAGCCAATCATTTCTTTCGTCCCGAATGGAATAATGAGCTGTGTTTATTACAGTCCTGAGAGGACTACAGACACTCGATTTTTATCATTTCTTTTCCAGAGTAGGCCTACTTACATTTTAATTATGCATTGATATATAAAGACAGTTTAAACAAATTTAGAAAAAAGTAGTTTTGGGGAATTCTACCTACCCTGCCTTTAATGCTTTATAGACATAATCTTACACTTGTGAAGATTTTGCATTCTATGAATGATGTGTTACAACATATTTCACTTCGAAGATGCACTGAACAAAATGAACAAATGAACAAATTCATCCATGCAATGAATGTAAATGTCTTTAAATTTGCTAAGCTGCTACATTTGGTGACTAATCTGTATCTCTTGTGCATCTAGATGGAGTCAGCAGTTTCACAAATTCTAAGTACTGCAGTTCCACTAACCATCTTCACCACTGGCCTGAATTACACCACAGCAAACACGACTGGCACAGAAGAAAACACCTCCTGTGAATTTTCAAGGATCCGAGCTCATCCTGTTTTCATATTTGCATACTCACTAGTGTTTCTTGTCAGTCTGGTGCTGAATTGCATCACGATGCGTGTGTATTTCTGCACTCATCAGTGTGTTCAGTCCAGCGTCACGGTCTACATGAAGAATCTGGCCGCAGCTGACTTCCTCCTTTGTCTTTGCTTGCCTTTGCGCATTGCTAACTATGCCAGCAGTTCAGAGATAATGCGTAATATTTACTGCAGCTTTGGAGCAACAGCCTTCTATATAAACATGTATGCAAGCATTCTCTTCATGGATTTTATTGCTGCAAACAGGTATACAACACATACTAACACCTACTTGTGTTGACCTCCAAGTTTGAAATAATAAAGATTTTATAGTCTTTTTAAAAGAAATCTCTTGTTCTCACCAAGGCTGCATTCATTTGATTAAAAATACAGTAAAAACAGTAATATTGTGAAATTGTCACGATCTGTGGCCGTATGCAGCACACAACTAGAGTGCTAGAGAACAAAGACAGTCTTTAATAAAATAAACAAGGAACACTCAGGGGATCACTGTCAGGGTTATATGTTTGTTTTTGATTTGTTTCCCTGTTTTGTTTATGTCTGAGTTTCACCTGTTCTTATGTTCAGTTTCCTGCCTTTGTTCAGTTTCCATGGTTACCGCCATTATTAGTTCATTGGATTCAGCTGTGTGTCATTTATTAGCTCTAACAGTTTATTTAAGCCTCACCCTTGCCTTCACTCTTTGTCCAGTCTATGTTATGTTTAGATGTGTTTGCACTGCCTGTTTGCTTGATTTTTGAGTAAGAATTAAACGTTTTATTATTAGACTTGACCCAGAGCCAGCTCAAGGGCAAGGATACCACAGCCCGACTTTAGAGGTGGTTTAGGTTTTTCATTACTCAACCACAGTCTCTAGCCAGAGACGATAGCTCCTTCGCAGTGCTATGGGAAGCGGAGGCCTCAGCAGGATGACTCTAAGAGCAGAGGAGGCCTCCCACACTTACACCAATGTGGTCTAAAGCTTTTTCTCATAGTGTGAAAAAATTCATAGTGCAGAGCTCAGACAGTGAAGGGCCTAAGAACAACTCTCCATTATTGAGAGAGCCCTTTTTCTGTACTACTACCTGCAAAGCTGTTTGCATGGAGGCCTCAGCAGGATGACTCTCGAAGGAGGGGAGGCCTGACACATGCTAGAGGACAGCTACAGTGCTCAGGGAGCGAGGGGGCCTAAACTGCTCTCCTTTAGAGAGAGAGACCACTCCTCCATCTCTACCTGAAAGGCTGCTCACATGGAGGCCTCAGCAGGATGACTCTAAAGGAAGAGGGGCCTACCAGACTCACACCAGAGATCTATTGGACACCGAGGTTTCCAAAACATCAACACAGAGCTCAGGGAGCGACGGGTCTAAGAGCTACTCGTGATATGAGGAAGAACCCCCTTTCTCACTCTACCTACCAATCTGTATGCATGGAGGCCTCAGCAGGATGACTCTCGAAGGAGAGGAGACCTGGCACATATAGTTAGGACAGCTAGCTCGACTATCACTAGAGCTCAGGGAGCGAGGGGCCTGAAAACCCCTCCTCAGAGAGAGAGGGACCAGTTCTCTAGCCCTACCTGAAAGGCTGTTTGCGTGGAGGCCTCAGCAGGATGACTCTCTTAAGGGAGAGGAGGCCTACCATACCTTTTAATAACCAGTTAAGCTCTAGTTATGCACAACACAGTGCTAAAGAAGCAAAGGGCCTAAACACAACTCTCTGAATTAAAGAGAGAGGCCTCTTCCCTATGCAAAGACCAGATCTATCTGGATGGAACTCTGGAGGATGGAGGCCTCAGCATGACAATTCTCAAATGAGAGGAGGCCTACGACATCCTTATGTGCTCATAAATCTGACCGCTGGAGACGTACTCAGAATAATGACCCTAAACTAAAGGGGAGTACTGGAGTCTGCATTTGAGGCGGCCTGGCCATATGAGGGAGGCTAACACTGGAAGCCTGTCATCTTAACACACCTGCCTAATGGGAGTATAGAGGCCCAAACTTCGTGAGGGCCTGCTCAAAACTCAACCAGAGGTGAAGTACTCTGCATAATGAATCAGGGGAGTACTAGGCTTACTCTGTGGCTATCCGTGAAACAGAACTCTCTATAGAAATACCCTGCTAACTAGGGGAGTACTATCTACATTTCTTGGAAAAACAACCTCATGGAGGCTCTAGTAGGGCCTTACCACATGACGCCATACTCAAGGAGGTGATCTAAAAGGGGCGGCAGTGGCTCAGTGGTTCATGTAGGTTGTCTACAAACCGAAAGGTTGGTGGTTCGATCCCCAGTTCCACCTAACCAAGTGTCAAGGTGTCCTTGAGCAAGACACCTAACCCCAGCCGCTCCCGACAAGCTGGATGGCGCCTTGCATGGCTGACACCGCCGTCGGTGTATGAATGAGTGAGTGAATGGGTGAATGTGAGGCAATATGTTAAAGCGCTTTGGTGGCCATTGGGTCTGTTAAAGCGCTATATAAATGCAGTCCATTTACCATTTACCATCTAACCACCATCTCAAATTTAGAGATGTATAGCGCCTCCACAGGGCTATGGGGAGCGGAGGTCTCAGCAGGGAGACTCTAAAGAAGAGGAGGCCTGCCATACTCATACCCAAGTGGCCTTAAACTAGGTTTCTATTTGTGAGAAAAACATTTATGTTAGATAAATCCTGCTCAGAGCCCAAGAGGCGAAGGGCCAGAAAAAACTCTCTGCCATTTAAGACCCCTTATCTACCTATACCTGCAGCAGGACCGGGCTGCCTGCATGGGGCTCTAAGGCCGGAGGCCTCAGCATGATGACTCTCGCATGAGAGGAGGCCTGCAAAAATCACTTAGGGATTATTAACTTATAGACACTCTGTCAAGCTCTAGAGAGCGGAGGCCTCAGCGGATAACTCTCTGGAGTGAGAGGAAGCCTAACCACGCCTCTAACCCCACAGGGAGGCTTACCTGCTACCTGTGCTTATCACTACTCCAATTTTAACCAATTTCAGATCTGGGCTACCAGAGACTCAATGAACAAAGTAGTGACAGAGTCCCTGTAGCAATTTCACCACACCATAGGGAAACCTATCCTTTCCAAGAGGGGAATGGAGGCCGAATAACCCTGTATATAAAACATATTAATTATATACATGTATAACTTTTTTTTTTTGGAACAGTCTGGCTACGTTCGTTTTAACTGGAGGAAGCACCTAGTGCCAACTACTCTGTCAATGGTGCTCTGAGGCTACAGGGGTTGTTTCTCACTATGATCGGTTGGTTTTAGGTTGCTTTTTTCACACAAAAAGGCCTGAGCCAGACCGTCAGAATGGATTATCATCATTGGTCCAGCTTGTTGGGCCTGATGTTATAGGCAAAGGGAAAAAGAGGAAGAGGAGGGTGTACACAGGGAAGGAGGCGATTACCTGCCTCTGCTTGTGCCAGGACGCTCACATCTGGCCTGAGCTACTTCCCTGACACCCTGCATCTTCCTCCTGGACTCGCACCTCCTGGAGTCCCACTGGCCCCGTCTGCGATCCTCAGAACGAGACGGGCCAGGACCCCCAGGCTATTTGGGTGTGGCCCTGGACCGGCGCAGTATGCAAGACCTATATGCTGCTGAGCACGCCTTCGCCTCCCTGAACTTTCCAACCACCGCCTCAACGGAGGTCCCGAAGAGCTCAGAGGTCAAAACTGGGGCATCTAGGAGAAAAGCCTTCTCTTTCTCCCCTATGCCTGCCAAGTTCACCCAGAGATGCCTCCCTGTGGCCACCATGGCCGCCAACGATTGTCCGATCACGCCAGCCGTATGTTTGGTGGCCCGGAGAGCCAGGTCTGTGGTGCGGCGCAACTCAGCCACCGCTCCTGGGGTTAAACCCTGACCCTTGTCCAGGTCCCTCACCGGATCAGCCTGGTACGTCTGCAACACTGACATTGTGTGCAGCGCAGCACCAGCCTGACCTGCTGCCGTGTATACCCTGCCATTTAGACGAGACGTGGTCTAGATGGCGGGGTCAGAGCTCTTAGTGTCGATGTATCCCCTTGCGAGAGATAGCTGGCAAACATCTCCTCAATGGGAGGCATCGACACATACCCGTGCTCTCCATGCCTTCATAACCTCCGCGTGGAGGTCGGGAAGGAATGGAAGGCTCACTGGGGCTGGTGGGGTGTGGCCAGAGAGAAAGCGCTCGTCAAGCCTTCCACAAGCGGCTTCCCATCTGACGCCAGAGAATGTCGAGATAACATGGCAACTCAAGCCTTGCAGTGGAGCGCTCCATCACGTCCACCAGCTCCGCATATGTGGGGGCAGGGGGGCTGGGCAGGTTCAGCATCAGAGAGCGCATCCCCGCCCAGCAGCTCGTTCTCGTCACCCGCCAATTGTGAGAGATTCACCCTTCTCTCAAACTCGTCGGCGAGTTCCCTCTGAAACCCCCACGATCTAAGTCTCCTCTCGGCCTCGGCGCAGGCAGGACCCAAACCGTGAGGCAAAGATGACTGTCCCTCACATTTTTCGCACTCCGCTCCCTCAAGGACCGAGCGCGCGTGCTCTTCACCCAGGCAAAGCACACATAGGTTGTGAGTGTCACCAGGTGTGAGAAACTTCTCACACGGGTCGGCACACTTCCTAAAGCATTTTTAACTGCTTACAAATCATCATTTCGTAACTCACAGTGTCAGTGAAACAGTCCCTGAAGACGAAAAGAGGATGACATGTTCTCTAGGCACCCCTTTTATACTTCCTGGTAGCGGTAGAGAATGACGTCTCGAAAGGGAACAACATTAACAGACAAATGTTAGACAGACACAAAAAAAGACTGCAATTAAAAAAGTAACTGTTTTCTTTTTTAATGTATTTTTTAAAAATGAGCTTCTGCTCCGTTATTATCAATAATTACTGGTATCTATTTATTATTAATTCTTCTCATTATCAGTATTGAAAACCTAATATTTTTGTCTAGACATTTCAAAAGACACTGAAGACACTGAAGACTTGAGTAATGATGGTGAAAATCCAGCTTTGATCAAAATATATTCAAATAGAAAAAAGTTAATTTCAATTGAAATAATATTTCACAATATCACTCTTTTTAATGTATTTTAAATGTGCCTTGTAGAGTATAAGTAACTTCTTTCAAAACCATTAAAAAATCTTAATTATTCCAAACTTTAGTGTACTTTACAAGAAATGTGTGAGCAATGTTCTCCCCAAGCCATGATACTACAGCTTTCTTCAGAAATAAACATATATAATTCCAAGCATGAACACATATTAGATTGTTTTAAAAACAAAAAACATTTTTTACCTCAGGTACCTGAAGATTGTCCGGCCACTGGAGACTCATTCTCTGCAGACGGTTCGAACTGCCCGCCACATTTCTGCAGCTACTTGGCTCTCGCTGTTAGCAACGTCTTCCATCTACTTGATCCTCTTTCTCCTTACCTCCTGGGGTCCCATTCATAAGCCTGAGAAAATCGGCTGTGAGGCTTACCACAGTCCTCCGCTCAGTTTGGTCTACAAAATCACTCACATTGTGTCTATGGTGCTCTTCATTTTTGTGCTGGTGTCTCTGATTGCTCTTTACTGGGGGACTCTGCAAAAGGTCAGAAAAGCTCAGTTGTCCACACAGACCACATCCAGCAGCCATAAGTTCAGGAAGTCTAAACGCAACATGCTAGTTCTTGTGCTTGTTTTTTGTGTGTGCTTTGTGCCCTATCATTTGGTGCGACTGCCTTATGCATTTATCAAACCTCAGACGAAACTCTGCACAGCCCATGCGTTCTACGTCCTGAAGGAGCTGACTGTCTTACTATCAGTGCTAAATGCTTGCTTGGATCCACTTATATACTTCATCTTCTGCAAGGCCTTCAGAGCCCAGCTCAGCCTCAAGAAGAAAACAGATTCAATGAGAGACAGTGACGATAGAGGACAGCAAAGACGAATGAGCAACATGTTGACCTACATTGAGACAAAGATATCCACACTCAGACGTGAAAGTGTCATTTAACACAATGCATTCTCAGGAAGGATGACAGTTTACCTAGTAAACCACAAACTAAATGATTGCAATGTAGATGAAGGATCATTAGATTGCACACAATGTAGCAGCAGTTCATCTTATAATCATGCACATCTTAGGTTTTGTCCTTTTATCTTGCACAACATTTAATTTTCAGTTTCACTGTCACTATTACAGCTTGAAAATGATCTAATAGTGAATTTTGAGCATTCAATTGATCAAAAGTGACACTAAAGATATTTATTGTATAATATTACAAAAAAGATTTCTACTTCAAATGCTCTTTGTTTGAACTTTCAGTTCATCAAGGAATCAAATGTGTCACAGTTTCACCCAAACCGTTTTCAGCACTGATAATAATCAGAAATGTTTCTTTTTCAGCAAATCAGCATATTATAATGATTTCTGAAGGATCATGTGACACTGAAGCCTGGAGTAATGATTCTGAAAATTCAGCTTTGCATTAAATTACAGTTTAAAATATATTCAAAAAGAAAAAAAAAATATTTAAAATTGTGACTAAATATCACAAAATATTAGTGTTTTACTGTATTTTGTTCAAATAAATGCAACCTTGGTGTGCACTTCTTTCAAATACTTAAAAAAACATTCTTACCAAACCCTTTGAATAATAGTGTATTTAATATTTGTATTTGAGATGAAATGATCTGTGGACATGTGGCTTGCTTGCTATGGATAATACAGCATTTAAAATTAATATTTGAATAATAATAATAAAATATTAAACCTGTACTTTTATCTTAAAAGGTCATTGTTTCATTGTTACTTGTTGTTTACTTTAATTCCTTATTGCGTTTTTGTTTCAAAAAGGTGGATTTGTTTTGTAAATAATGAAGCATTCAAACTGGTTAATTATGGTGGGAAAACACTTTGGAATTACTTTTCTGTTTGTTTTTTAAATGTATTGCCCTTTTAATGGAAGTACTGTATCTTGAGAACATGAAGTGAAACAATTTGAAACAGTTTCCTTAACGGTAGAATCACATTTGATAATATATCTGGTTGAAGACCAATAATGTAAAAAAAAAAAAATGGATTATGGATTCCCTGTTTGGTGGATATTAATTGTTATTTTTATGATTTATACTACTGGGCTATGGACATGACGTGTGCCAGTGTACACATTGCCTGTCACTGTAAGACATAAGGGGGTCTGCACCAACACTGCACATTTTGAACGTCACCTTTGTTTGACACCCATTTCAGGTCTTGGGCTGTGTTGGAAAGTGCCCCCTATAGCCTACCCTCTTTCACTATTCCCTACATTACTCCACTAATATAGTGCACTTGAAGGAGTGAATGAAAGCGAGTGAGTGAATTCGGACACTGAGTGTGCCGGAAGGGCTGCCGCTTTTGCAAAGTTTATGTTTGCTGTTAAACAATCATTTGAAACTTAGCTAACTGTCAGCTCCAATAGTAAGATGATTTTTTTTAACTCTGTCATGGAAACTAGCATGTATAAACCTTAATTCAGACAGGACCACTTTGGCAAGTTACTTGAGTTTATTAAACACAATTTATTTTTGGCTATATGGTTCCTTATGGGGGTTCTTGCTCCATGATTAATGGCATACATAACCCCCCATTGAACCATCAGCTTGAGTGATATACAGATGATTAAAACACTTTAGTAATGTCTTTAAAGCAAAACCGTGTTCACGTGTAGTCGTGGCAGTAAATCCCGGGACATTTATACTGTAGCTTGGCTATGAGGATGAGTGTCTCTCAGCAATGATGTCCATGACAACTAGGACTTGAAAGATCTGAAACAAAAGAAGACGACAGCCAGAAGGTGCACAGTAATATGCTTGATACTTTTAGTGGTGAGGGAGGGAGGGTTGCAAGCAGTTTGAACATGCTTACCGAGCAGTAATGACACTTATATAAATGCTTGTGGTCTAATAGGAGAATGGTAGTGGTTGGAGCGATTTGACAGCTGACTGCATCAACTGCTTATTAATAGCAGTAACATACTGTAAAGATTACAGTAAAGACTCTAAATTCACAGCTGCTCTTGTTTTGTTGCTTTTACAGGTGTACTGTATAATTTTACAGTATAATTGTATTTTATTGTGCGGCAAATTTACAGGCTTACTAGCATCCAAAATTGCCAGGAAGTTGCTGTAAATTTGACAGCAATTTTTTACAGTGTGGCCTTCCTGAACGAACGCTGCGCTTGATTTAAACAATTCAATAATAACTTAAAAATGTATTTATACTAGAGATGCACTGATATGAAATTTCTCAGCCGATACCGATAGCCGATTATTCCGAACGATATCGGCCAATGCCGATACCGAAACCGATAGTTTGGTTGTTCTTATGGAAAAAAAATCTCTCGCTGCGAACTAAAATGAGAACCCTCTCATTTGGTACACTATAATATTAGTGGTTAAAATTAACAACAGAGCTATTATATATATATATATATATATATATATATATATATATATATATATAATATATATATGCTATTTATTTCCAGATATAATATTTACACTCAAATAAAAGCTGAAATGTTTGTACAACTCAGTTACACATATAAGGTAGTTTTCATAAGCGCTTTTATTCATACATATATAATGAACAGTAAATAAGCTCCATTCTAGGTTTTTTTTTTTTAAAAGCTTAGCTAGCTAACAAACGGATGACTTTCCTGAGGTAAATGCAACATTAAGTGATATTGTTCACAAGCTGTTTTATTGACATCTTTCCACGGTTGAAACACTGATTGAGTGATTACATGAAACATGATAGGCTACGGATATAATTTGTAGAAGTGGAAGAAAAGACTCGCACTCCTGCTTGAACTGATGCGCTACAACGATCTGTCTTGTCACATTTAAGAGCGTCAAAAAGCCATTTATTGTTTGAATTCCGTGATAAAATGGACAGAATTTGAAAAATGACACTGTTTCTTTTTAGAAGTAACAAAGCACGGAGTTATTTGCGCTTATTGGATAAGAGGCGTGCTACAAATGTTTAGTAGCTATAGGGAAAGACGGCAGATCTGGCAACCCTGGCTTGCACTACACTTACACTTGATTCATAGGGTCAAATTGAGCCTGCTTTTATGTAGCTGTTTTTAGCTGTTAAAGCATTACTGTCACAATAACGTGCGCTAACTCAACACAAGAGATTTTCTTCACACACAGTCTGAGTTGCAGTCGGTCAGGTTTTACCGCACCCTTTGATTGACTGGATATTATCGGAACTGATCATCGGCTGTTTTTAAACAATCGGGCCAAATGGCCAATAGTAAAAATAATAGCTTTTATCGGCCGATACCAATACCGATACATCGGTGCATCTCTAATTTATACGTGATATTACGCTGGAGCAGTAGTTTGGAAAATGGATGGATGATTAATCTGCGTGCACCATCTTCTGGTCAGACATGGGAATTCATTCGACTCGGGACTCTCACATTGCATTATTGGTATTCTCTAGCTGTTGAGTGTATATTGGTTGTACACTCATTATTGCGGTGCATTGTGGGATTGAATGTGCATTCGATAACGGCTGGATCCCAAATGGCCTTGTGGACCTTCACACTTTGAGTCCACGAGGAGGACACAAGAGTGTATTTTGGGACAGGCTTGATGATATCATGCCACCAAAAGTCAAACAGCCACAAAACTCCTCCCCTCATTTATCTGATTGGGCGTTCGCAACAATTCCTGGGTAGGTAACTTGTGTAAAGGGTGCGAAAGTGCGGGCTTCGCCGCAGTCCGCATCGAGGGCACAAAGGTGGCGCTCGCATGCACACTTCTGAGCGCTGAAATGCCGAATGGGATACCCTACAGACTCGTACACTTTGCGAGCACGCGCAAATTTAAGGCCACGAGACCGCAAGTCCACATGAAGTGTGCCATTTGGGATCCAGCCAACGTCCGCTATGGGTTCAGACACCACTACAAATGGCTGTCCCCTCAACTAGTGTGTTTAGGGATATAGGGGGGCGATTTCAGACACAGCCTTGGAGTCTCTACTAATGAGCTGATGATCTGAATCAGGTGTGTTTGATTAAGGAGACATTCAAAACATGTTGGCTGCTTCCGAAAGCTGATAAATGCTGCCTTCGGGGATGCATTCGACCGTAGGAAGGCATCAAGGCATGTCCAAATCCAATGTTAGTTTGATTTCCTTTCTCCTAGATACCTTCATCTGATCGATTTTTCAAGGCAGCAGATGTATCCGTCTTTGCCTGTGATTTTCCAGTTGATGGTCAAAATAAAATCGAATAAACTGATTTTAAGTGATTTACTTACACCGAATCAACTTTTTTGAGAGGTCTGTAAGCAGACCCTTAAAAACTATTGGTGATCCAAAACATATTCGTCATAAAGGAATATGAGCTGATCTGGCAAGAGATATGGGTACCAACCTGTAACTTGAATAGGTATAAATTCACTCTAATTCCATTATCAATTAAATTAAATTATTGAACAATATGTAATGCTTTGAGTGTGTGTGGGCAGATGTGTAATGTGTTGGGTGTTGTGTAATGTCTTAGGTATAGTCAAGTCAAGTCAAATCAAGTCAAATATATTTATATGGCGCTTTTCACAATACAGATTGTATCAAAGCTGCTTCTATCAATCAAAACTACTTAACAATGTTTGTTTATTACTGGAAAAAAGACATCCAAGTTTGGTAGAGCTGATCAATGGTATGATTGGTTAATTAATTTGAATATCCCGAACTGAGCAAGCCAAAGGCAACAGTGGCAAGGAACCGAAAAACTCCATCCAGTGACCTAATGGTGTCCTAACACCCCATCAGATTACCCAATGGAGAAAAAAAAACCTTGTGAGAAACCAGGCTCAGTCGGGGGCCAGTTCTCCTCTGGCGTTTATGAACTAGAGGCCGAATTTACAGTAACTGTAAGATAAAAAATGTATATGAATGCCTGGCTAAATAGATGCGTCTTCAGTCTAGTTTTAAACTGGGAGAGCGAGTCTGAGCTACGAACAATATCAGGAAGGCTATTCCAGAGCTTCGGAGCTAAATGTGAAAATGCTCTGCCTCCTTTGGTGGATCTGAATATCCTAGGAATGACCAGAAGCCTTGAATCTAGTGATCTTAAAGAGCGCGATGGATTGTAAGGCGATAGAAGATCCGTTAAATAGACTGGAGCTTTTAGATTTAGAGCTTTATAAGTCAAAAGCAATACCTTGTATTTAATACGGAACTTTATAGGTAACCAATGAAGTGATGATAAAATCTGTGTTATATGATCATATTTTCTTGATCTGAAGTTGTTTTGATTGATACTGTGAAGCAGCTTTGATACAATCTGTATTGTGAAAAGCGCTATATAAATATATTTGACTTGACTTGACTTTTACTGTAGCGGATAAAGTAACAGGGCATCCTACTATGTTAAAGTCGTGCTGTGAAAGGTTTTGTGGACGGTTTTTAGAACCGATAAGTATTACCTCTGTCTTGTCTGGATTTAATAAAAGAAAATTACGCGTCATCCAATCTTTTATATCTTTAACACAATCTGTCAATTTGGATAATTTAGCGTATTCATCTGGCCGTGATGAAATATATATTTGAGTGTCATCAGCATAACAATGGAAACTAATTCCATGTTTCCTTAGAATATTACCAAGTGGCAGCATATATATTGAGAATAATAAAGGCCCTAACAGAGATCCCTGCGGCACTCCATAGTTTGCCGAAGTTATAATCGATTTTTCTCCATTTAAGTAGATGAAATGGTAGCGGTCAGATAAGTATGACCTGAACCAGCTTAATGCTTGTCCTTGAACACCAGTGTAATTTTGTAGTCGATCTAAGAGTATTGTGTGATCTATAGTATCGAACGCAGCACTAAGATCAAGTAAAACTAGTACTGAGATACAGCCTTGGTCCGAAGCTAAAAGTAAATCATTTGTGATTCTAACAAGCGCAGTTTCAGTGCTATGATGTGGCCTGAATCCAGACTGAAACTTTTCATAGATGTCGTTTTCTTGCAAGAAAGAGCCGAGTTGAGCGGACACAACTTTTTCTAATATTTTTGACATAAATGGAAGATTCGAAATGGGTCTGTAATTTGCTAGGTTATTTGGATCTAATTGTGGTTTCTTAATAAGAGGTTTTATAACTGCCAGCTTGAACGTTCTTGGAACATGACCTAAAGATAAAGATGAGTTAATAATATTGAGAAGAGGCTCTTCCACTATAGGTAACACTTCTTTCAGTAGTTCAGTTGGTATAGGATCTAATAAACATGTTGTTGTTTTAGATGAAGTGATAAGTTTATTTAACTCTTTTTGTTCTATGGTTGTAAAGCATTGTAATTGTTCTTGCGGGGTGATAATTGTGGCCGAATTATAAGGCGCGAGCAAAGATCGAACGTTTTCGATTTTGATTCTGATGCTTTCAATTTTCTCGGTGAAGAAGTTCATGAAATCATTACTACTAAACTTTAACGAGGTATTTTGTTCAGACGACGTCTGTTTATTTGTTAGTCTAGCCACGGTATTAAATAAAAACCTTGGATTATTTCTAGGGATGTCCCGATCCGATCCACAGCATCGGTATCGTGCCGATACTGGCCCAGAACGCTAGATTGGAGATCGGAGGGGAGAAAAAATATGATCCGATACCTATCCAACAATGCTTGAATATAGCATTTCCCTTGCTGCGACATTAAGCCGCGCATATTGGGCGGTTTTGCCATCTATTTTGCGGGCAAAAAATGGGTTTGGGCGGGTGGATAAACATTGGGCTGGTTTCGGATCAGTTGGCGCGTTTTTGTAGCCGAAACACCGGCACTTCAGATCCTTCTTCCGGCGACCCTCTGTTCAGCAGGCAGTAGTCTGTCTCACTCACTCACACACAAACACACACACACACACACACACACACACACACACACACACACACACATCTCTGGCTGACGTGCCCTCTAAACTCACAACAGACACTCCATACCACTGCCTTCGGTGTACTATAAACACGGTTTTGCAATCTGTCTCCTAAGTTTATAAACCGTAGGCTGTAAACTGTATGCTACACAAGATTTTGACGCATAGCAAGTGTGTGTGCAGAGTGTGGAGCGCGCACTGCATGGACGGAGCGCGGGCGAGAACACTTCCGGTTTCCTTTCAACAGTGGAAACAACTTAAAATACTCATTTCTGGTCATACAGAAAATAACTTATTTATATATAACTTACGTCAATATTTATTTTTTGCGCAGCTTTTGGTGTGCATACAGTTCAAATTAAAATGTTGGTGTTCAACTTGGCGTTTTAAAAATACAACAACCGTTAATTTTTCGTTTTATGGGTAAAAAAGGAAAAACGAATGGACGCAAAAGCACACGGATCAATGGGTAATTTTAAAGCTTTTTAATTTTAAATGATTAACTTTAAACCTGTTGGTAGCTTTAAGTAGCCTACTGAAGTAGCCTGCCTGCCTGTATTTTATCCTGTTTGAATAAAGGGTGGCAGTCTTTCATAATCAACTGTTGTTGTGGACTATATACTGGAGAAGTATTTGTTCTCCATTTGAGCGAGATGTTTTTAGGTTGCTAATTGAGCAAAGTGCTTCCATATATTTTATTAGGCCTAGTATTAGTTCAAGAATAAAATAGAATAAAATAAAAATATCGGATTAATATCGGTATCGCAAATAGCCAAAGCTGCGGCATCGGTATCGGAAGTGAAAAAGTAGTATCGGGACATCCCTAATTATTTCGGTTGTTTTCTATTAATTTGCTGAGGTGCTCAGCCCTGGCCGTTTTAAGTGCCTTTTTATAAAGTGACATACTGTCTTTCCACGCGATTCTAAAGACCTCTAAATTAGTTGTTTCTCTCTTTAAAACATACGTAGTATTATTGTACCATGGTGCTTTACTTTTTTCTCTGACCTTTTTTAATCTAATGGGTGCAACAATATCCAATGTTCTAGAGAGAATGGTGCTCATAGTATAGGTATAGTGTATTATTAGAACTGTGTTGTATGGATGAAGTGTAACTGTATGGTGGATTGTTGTGTGTTGAACCTATTCTCTCGATTGCCCAAAAATGTATCCTAAGGGAGATAATAAAGGATAAACTAACTAACTTGACTTTACACACAAACAGTTTGTTATGGATTAGATCAAGACAGTCAAAAGGAAGGACATTTTCACTCATGTTTGCACTTAAAAAGAATGGTTACTAAACAGGAGCGTGATTGAGAACCCCTGCTCTAGATCTTTTTTTTTTTTTTTTCTTATTCCGCTGACCAGCCTCTTAACACTAGCCTTTTTAACAGCAAAAACGCTTTCTGTGTGAACCGGCCCAGTGCAAATTTAATGTTTAACAAGTCGAGAGCGTCAAACCAGGAACTGACAGCACAGAGAGCGCATGCAAATGAGAGTGAACATTCATTTTAGTCTAGTGGTTTGTGGTCTTCTACAGACAGCGAATCTGGAAAGTTCAGGTTTCCGGTGCGTCATTGCACTATGTGCTTTCCACCATTGGCTGATATATGATTAAAACCAAACCCATAAGAAAAAAGGAAGCTGGATTTGCTGTGTACTGTTGTTGAACCAATGCAGTAACGCTTCGAACAAGTATCTCAATAGTGGTTTAGGGGTTCAACAAGACCAATGTAGAGCTAGAGAGCAGAATCGCATTATTCCACCGTCTGAGCTGATGTCTCTGGCTCTTGGAGAGTATGACGAGGTAAGTTCTCAAATTCTAATTCTGATATGAAGCGCCATGTGTCTGTTTCTTGAAGATTGAGATTTTATGAATCTGATTAGTTGGAGGTTTCAAAAATTTTTTCTGTTTCTTCTCGTCTGAGATTTTATGAATCTGATTAGTTGGAGGTTTCTAAAAATGTTAATTTGAGGACTGACTCAATGTACTCAAAGTACAGAGCAAAATATGTTCACCCTGAGAGACAGGTGGGAGTAATGGCATAAAAAATGTCCTTTAATGAATGCAGCAATAAAGAATATGTGTATATGTGTAATTGGACTTATTCAAAAGTAGGCTATAAAAGAACAGTTTGAATTCAAATAACAAATAATATTTCATGTTTAATAATAGATATACAGTAATTCCAAGTTCCACTTGTAGTTTATTTTCCATAAATGTAGATAAGTTTCCCTTTTTTCAGCACATTATCTGACCACAATCTGACTCACTTCCCTAAAGAAAAATAAATGTATGCAGACAATTCAGGGTTTTTCTCTCTTATCACCATTTGCAGAATATGCCAAAAAAAAAGTCCTGGTTTGTCAAAACTATATAAAATTTGTCTGCCCATCATAATCCAGTATCAATTTGTAGTTTCAAATGATGATTGTTTAGAAACATACATCATTTATTTGTTCTTGGTCTGCTTGGAATTAACTGGTACTCAAGATCCAAACAAGATTGTATTGCAGTTGTGGATTAGTTTGATAAAGATTGTATTTTTTAAGTTGTATTTTGTTTTCCTGAAATGATAATTGCTCAGGAAGACTTGAAGAAGACCGAATAAGCCCTCTGACTATCAGAAATATGGGCTTTAGGCATTTAAGGTATTGGGTGGTTAAATTGTGATCTCTTGAGAGCAACAGGTGTTGAAAAATGTAATATCAAATAAATTATAGTTGATATTTATTTAATATTTATAGCAAGTAAAAACGTACAACTAAGGCTTTATTACCACAAAACCCTTCTCAACTATTAAAAATTATATACTTTAAGAACTCCCAATTATTGTATTATTAATGCGCAAGTAGATGTGACATGGGCATGATTTCATTTGCTACTCTTTTTATAAGTGATACTGATATTAATTAATTTGAACTCAAAGCAGCAGCTTCACTTGAACTGGCATTATTATCTAAACATACCTGCTTGTTGTATTTAACTTTGTGAATATTTTTAAGATTATGTTTATTCAAATAAGTGCATTCACAGTTGTAATTTAATTTATTCTTTTTAATTAAATTAAACAGAATGGGGCCCCAAAGTTTTTTTTTTTTCCCTTCTTATGGGATGTCCATTAACTTATTATGGGACCTTCTTATAAGACCCCTCAATAACTGCTTTTATGAATGTTGAGGACAAGAAGGTTTAATAGACATCAAGTTGACTGGCAGGTGGTCAAAACTTACTGGTAACACTTTACATTAAAGTGCCCCTATTATGCTATTTTAAAGTGTTCTAATGTTGTTTTAGAATCTCCTACAACAGGTTTATATGCATCAAGGTCAAAACATTTTTTTCATTTTCTTATAATATCAATTTTTCAATGATTCTCAAACGACTCTCAATCTCTCTAAATCCCTCCTTTCCACAAGCTACTCTGCTCTGATTGGCCAGACAGCTCAGTCTGTTGTGATTGGTCTACCCTGCACGCTTGTCGAAAACAAAAACGCCCATTGCCATAACAACGTCAGCTCTGCGTGTCTTCCTGAGGCTTTCTACACCGTAAACTAAACACATTTTTCTGTTTTTCTAATTTATTGTGGTGAACATGTGGAAACTGTATCAATGACAGTGCATATATTAGCCGAGCTCTAACGTGAATGACTGATGTAACATAAACGTTGGTAAAACAAATCTCGCTCCATGCTTAATCTTTCCTCAAAGTAGTGAGAACGGCAGGCAATATGCATTAATATACACAGTTTTAGGTAATAGTGACCCACAACTGATTAGCAGAAGTATTTCAGTAAGACAGTAATAATGTGAGTTAACCAGTTAGCAGGAGACCTACACAATAGAAAATCAAAACTAAGTATTTTGAACACCATCTTTTAAGAGCAAGCGATATTTGAGAAGCAGTCGTCAGTAAAATAAAGGGAACACAGCAAAAGTTTAGGATTACACTGCTGTGATATTGTGGTAAAGATGAATTTTAACCACTGATTCTTCACATGGTCCTCCTTAAGGGCCGTACACACTGGGACGAATATCAGCATGCGTTATTCGCCCAGCGTTTTTCAACGCGTTTTTTTGTGTTCACACCCAAGCGATTTTCGCTGACGATGAGCCGAGTGAACATGCAAATTCATTCCTTGACATTAGATGGCGCTTAATGTAAACACAAACACTACACTACAGCACACAAACAATGGCGATTGTCAAACGTTTGTTGGAAAAAGTTACAAGCCTATGTACATGAAAGACAATTAAGTGAAATTAAACTCACCATCAAGGCCCATTTGCTCTGCAATACCACTCCATAACAGTTCTCTTTTATCAATATTTTTGTAGTCGCTGTCGCGTTTGTCATACATTTCCTTATGTTCCGACACCAACGAGACCAGCAGCTCTACATTTATCTTGGCTTGCATCTTCCTCGTCTTCTTCCCGGCGCTACTTGGTGTATATGTTCTTCGCCATTACGTATGTGTGCTCGGCAAGACCGTTTTGTGTTTGAGCGCCCCCAAGTTGTGTTTACTGTAACTTCAGAAGCTCCAGACACGTGAGCAAAAGTGCCAATCTCATTTGTCGGGTATTTTTTGACGCGGTGTGTCAAACCAAAAAAATGAACCAGAGGCGTTTTTTAAAAAATTACGCTTTAACGAGTGCCGTTTTTCGCGTTGGTGTGCACACTCACATTGGCACCCTTTGTTTAACCACGAGGAGTTAAACGTCGGCAAATAGATTCATCCCAGTGTGAACAGGCCTTTAGGCAATGAAAAGACTGGCTTTACCTTCATATTGTAGAGCACATCTTCTTCTCGACATGATGATATCCAGTATCCACAGGAATCAGCTGCAGGTTTGAGGTTCAAGTTTCCCTGGTGTCTGCGTGCGCAATAAGTGGGCAGGCAATATGCTAATGTTTCGTCTTGATGTCACAACGAAACGGCTTATGACTCGTTTGAAAAACGATTAATTTCATTGACTCAGAGTCGACTCTTACTTTTGAAAGACAATATCTTTATATACGGTGCACTTTTTAGATTTTAAACTTTGCAGGATGTTTTCATTCACTTAGAGCTATGTTACACAATACATGAAGGGTAATTTTCAAAAATCCATAATAGGGGCCCTTTAAGGTCCCATTATTTAATGTTAGTTAATGCAATGGCTAACAATGAGAAATACATTTGTTACAGTCTTTATTCATTGTTAACATTATACAACTGTTCACTGTTAGTTCATGTTAGCACAGGTCCATTAAATAGTATGCGAACAGACACGTCTTTAATTTTAATCATGTATTAGTACATTTTGAAATTAACTAAGATTAAAAAAATGCTTTAAAAGGATTTATGTTATCAGTTCTAAGGGAATCTAATGTAGTTAACTAATGTTATCAAATGAAACCTTATTGCAAAGCGTTACCTATTTACAACAGAACACTGTGTCTGATATTCCTATCTTGATTTAATATGCTAGAATTGATGATTTGATTGCAGTTGCCTTGATACAAGTTGTTATCAAGCAACCTAGACGTTTATACTGAATCTAGACCAGCTTAAGCAAGTTCAATCATACTGTATATCTGTATAAACAGTTCATATATAATTGTGAAACATCATTGAAACAGGAACCATGGATAAATAAATACTTATATTTTTTCTTTTTGTCTCTTTCCAGGCTTTTGACATACCATGTACTATCTGATGCTGACAGGTGACATCATATCTCTGTGCGTGCTAAACAGGAAAATGCCTTTGCATGCTTAAACAGGGGATTTACCACTTCCTCCAATACCTTTTTCTTTCTAGTGAAGTGAAAGGCAGAACCAGAACTGTTATCAAATGTACCTGTTTTTCTCAGTGGTCTGACAAGACTTAAAAAGTACACACGTGAAGAAAAAAAAAGTATTTATTCGATAGCCTTGATTTATTTGCAGTACAAAGGCCTTGTTTAGAGCTTACACAGTCCAGATCCAAAAAATGGCGAGTCCAAATACCAGCAACTGCGTGGTCAACGACAACATGGTGCCCTTTGCCACCTTCTACATCCTCATCTTCCTGATTGGAGTGGCTGCCAGCATGGTGGCACTGTGGGCCTTCATAACCAGCCAAAGTGCTAAAAAGTGCATTAATGTTTACTTCATCAATCTTCTGACATCCGACTTCCTACTCATGCTGGCGTTACCTGTCAAGATTGTCAAAGATCTGGGCAATGATTCAAAGAGTTTGACCATCTTTCACTGCCAAGTGAGTGGGCCGCTCATCTACATCAACATGTACGCGTCCATCATCTTTCTAGCTTTTGTTAGCATTCAGCGCTACCTCCAGATCACTCGCAGCTCCAAACTTCTGCGATTGCAGGAGGTGGGCTTTGCGGTTCTGATGTCATCGGTGGTCTGGTTCCTCGTGCTCTTCATCAATGTGCCAAACATGGCCATCCCTATCAAAGAAAACATCGAAGATAAAGTTGGGCTAACATGTTCTGACTTAAAAGATGATTTGGGCAAGCACTGGCATGCATTGTCTGTATTTCTGGGCATGGCTATCTTCTTCAACGCTACAGTAGCGGTGCTGTTGTCCAACGGCCTGGTCTTGAAGCAGCTTTGGGGTCGCCGTGAATCCAACCCTGAGAAACAGGCTAGTGCCCGACATGCCTGCATAAACATTGCATTGGTGACCTTGGCTTACGTGGTGTGCTTCGTGCCGTACCACGCTGTGCGTATGCCGTACACTTTTACACAGATAGAGGTCATCACCGATTGCACACTGAGGAAGAATCTCTTCCTGGCCAAAGAATCTACTCTACTTCTCGCCATCCTGCACCTGTGCTTTGATCCCGTGCTGTACTTTGTCATCTGCCGTGCATTCAGGCATCAGATCACGAAGGCCTTCTCTATCAAACGTGCCGTTCCAAATGCAGATCCAGAGTGAATCTTCAGTTGGAGGAGAGTTACGCACCAAGTATAAGAATCCTTTGTTGAATCTGAATATAGGGTGAAGAAAGTTTCTTGTTGAACTGCAGATTGGTAATGTAGGACAAGCAAGAAAGCTGAACAAAGCAGAAGACTAAAGTCTGGGGGAAAGGAGAATGCACAAAGACCTTTGGCCAAAAATTGCACAAAATTTCAATTGAAAAAGTCCCTGCAATACAAATTGATGGAAATGTTTGAGCAAAATATGTATATATTTAAACATAAGCCTTCTAATATGACTAAAACTACAGAGGACGGACTGTACAATAATGCTCATATGTTGATTATACAATGATGTCAGAACTGTATATATTTTGGTTACAGCTTGTAAATCATCAAAGTGATGTTTTTTGAAAATGTAAAAATGCAGAAAGTTTTCTGTGATGTGGGTTTAGGGATTAGGGCGATTTGTACAGTATAAAAATAATTGACTATGGAAAGTCCCCATAAAACATGGAAACCCATGTTTTGTCTTTATATTGGGACAACTGATAGGAAGCAAAGTGGGGAAAAAGATGTGTGATGGGACAGGGAAAGGACCAAGAGACGGGACTTGAACTTGCATCATCCAAAGGGCAACAGCGCTGCAGGTTAACAGCCCAAGCATGTTCTTCTTTTTTTTTTTTAAGTTTTATTTATGTAAGCATTGATCATTCAGAGTAAATTGTATTCCAGATTCAAAATTCATTATAAAAAATATACAAATTAAGTATCATTTAAATTGTAAGGGTTGATTATAAAAAGATGTTTTTTTTTTAACTCTTTTAACTCTTAAAGTCCTCCTGTAGTCAATTATTGTATCCCTTAAACTCATATTTGATCACCAAAATAACACATTTTAAATGTGTTTTTTTTTAGCTTGAATGTAACTCTACACCCTTGCCTCATTTAGTATAGGCTAGTATATGCGGTTCTATGAATATGCAATCCGCCAATTTAGCTTCGCCTCCACTCACTCACACCAGCTCAGAGATCCACTCGTTGTCGATCACACGTTGATTTGATTGGTTACAAGGTAGTTTGTGACGTCAGAAACACCAGCGATTTCAAACCGTGTTTTTGAGACTGTTTTTGGTTCACTGCAGTTTTAAGGAGAAAATACTCAGCAATGGTGTTGACTTGTGAATTTACACATGGTTTATCTTAAAGCATAAAAAAACAAAAACAAATAGACATATACAGTAAACAACATTAAAAGATTGATTATTACCATAGAGGGACATTAAGATTTTTAATAAATCAACGTTACCACTTTTAATAATGTCTCTGTCTTGTCTCTTTTTTGATTAATGACCTTTTTGGTTGTATTTTCAGTTACCTCATTATTCCCAGAAATGAGTGAAAGAGGGGCCGTTGATGTCAGTTCTGTGAGTCATGTCTGATGTCGCTGATGATATGACTGTCAGAAAATCTAGTGTAGGCTGAGTTAGAAGGTTATGTCAAAACATGGACATGAAAGAATGTTTTTGTATATATACTGTATATATATATACAGCCAAGCTCCTTAATTTTTGTTTCTTTTTTATTTTTGGATGTAAAACACATTGCGACGTATATATATATATATATATATATATATATATATATATATATATATATATATATATATATATAGACGTCGCAATGTGTTTTACATCCAAAAATAAAAAAGAAACAAAAATTAAGGAGCTTGGCCCTGCAATGCTCTTAACACAATCACACAGATTTTAAATTTAATTCTAAATCTGACATGGGAGCCACTGTAAGGACATTTAAATTGGTGTTACATGTGATGTCTTTGATGACTTAGTTAAAAGCGTAGCGGCAGCATTTTGAACCACTTGTAATCGTTTCAAGGATGAATTACTAAGACAAGTAAAAAGAGAATTACAATAATCAAGGCAGGAGGAAATGTAGACACAACTGGCTCTCAACTGATAAAAACAGGTACGAACCAGAGAGTTAACTTGTTGATCAAGACTCAAGGCCTGTCAACACATAAATTATGAACGGTAAGTTTAACAGAGAGAGATAAAGGGCCAAAACTTTCCCTCACCTTAGGGAAAACACCAGCAGGGGCCGAAATAAGTGCTTCTGGTTTTTTTTTTTTTTTTCAGTATTTATTTTTTTGCCATTCAAACTTTTATAGAGTTTATACAATATAAAAGAACAGACAATTTCATAATTTCATGAGGCAGCAAATATAATGCAAATGTAAAGGGGCCAAAACAGGACCCATGTTACTTGTGCATTGTTTCTTTGTTGTCATTGTTAATTTCAGATGCATTAGCAAACGCTAACAAATGCAACTTGATAAAAAAAAATTATTAGTAATTGCTGAAATGAACATGGACTAAGATGAATAAATTAATGCTGTAGAACTATTGTTTATTTTTAGTTTATGGGAACTCATTTTAACTAAATGAATTTACCCATAGCTACCCATAAATCCTCCATCATATCCACAGTCTATGATCATATCACACACGATAAACTCCATATTTAAAGTTCAACTGTAGCAGTGAAATTGCTTTATTAATTGGCGAAAGAGATGCTGATCCAGTAACCAATCCAGTGTAAGGTCACATCATGCCCGATCACTGGTGCGAGACATTCAACCCGGTTGCTTGGTGACGGAGTCCAGTGAACGCGCTTGGCGTAACACTATCCAGAGAAGACATTGGGATACAACTTTACTCTCTCAACATGTGTATTTGAGCATAAGAGAGCACTTTATAGAATTCATGTTTTAGACTTGAGGGGAAAATCGACAACAGCACAATGTCTTCTTCCATACTGGATTACAGGAAGATTGACGCGTGGATATCCATTGATTACTGAGTCTGTGCTCGTCGCCGTGTCAAACACAATGCCTAGCCGTCAAAAGAAAATCATATTCTCCATCGCGGGGGTGCTCTGCTTCGGTTGTGTTCTGGTCGTGGCAGCTGCGATGGGGACTCAGTTCTGGGTTCAAGCGGCTGTCCTGTGTCAGACGGGCGCACAGATCGTCAACGCATCGGGAGCAGAGCTGGAGAAATTCATCGGGAGCGCGACATACGGGCTTTTCCACGGGAAGGGGATGAAACAGTGTGGCCTGGGAGACAGACCCTTTTATTTCTCTTGTGAGTAACTTAATCATCTTAAGATAATGACAGTAAAAGTCTTAAAAACACACCAGAAATATAAAGAGTTATTTAGGGGTTCTCATAGCAATGCAATACAAGACAAATTGCAATGAGCCTTCAAAAGTATTTGGAAACTCAAATTCAACCAATTCCGTTATAGCATATAACAAGTATAACAATTCACAAATATTAGGTAGCTAAATCATAAAACAATAGATATGCTGTACAAAATGAAGGAAGTCTTTGTGGTTGCAAATACTAATGATAAGAAAAGCTCTTGCATCATTTGTTTGCAGCCTGTGCCACTTTTTTTGTGATTTTTTATCAAATGCAATGACATTCAAATATTTTTGAATGTGGCTCCCCTGAAGTTATTATAGTATCAGAAGGCTGTTATATTGCATGGGTCATATGGACTATCTTTATAATTTTTATTTTATTTGTGGATCCTTTTTGAAGCCTTAAAAGATCCAAATTAAAGCTTGGAAAAGAGCAACCAATATATTATTCAAGTTTTCTCCTTTTGTGTGAGAAAGAAAGAAAGTTTAAAAGAGGTTAAGTACATGATGTCAAAATTTTAAATATTAGATGAAATATCCCTTTAAATGTCCAAATACTTTTTGAGGCCACTGACAAGTAACAAACCTCTTTCAAATTATATATATATATATATATATATATATATATATATATATATATATATATATATATATATATATATATATATATATATATATAAATATAAAGAATAAAGACAACACCACCAAAAATAAACAATTAAATGAATGTGCGCGCGCACACACACACACACACACACACACACACACACACACACACACACACACACCAACCACCTTTTCAGTCATCAACCTAATGCTTTGGAAAATCATTCCTGCATCCTCCAAAAGTCATCACGCATAGCAAGTAAATCCTATTGAAAGTACTTTTAATGTAGGAGTCAATGGGCTGCTTTAAGAGACATCTGATTCATTTAGAACCTACTAGTAATATGTAGCTTTTCAGTTTTTTGAGTTTTGGGAGGGACTAGTCTCATTGAATGGATCAACTGATGGATCTTTTATGACAGCTTCATGTACAACAGCATTCTTTACTAATGAGATCTGGAAAAGGCCCAGATACCAGAGCCAGACATTTAGCAGAACAAAAGTGAAGTGAGGTGAAGGCCAAGTATGGCAACCCATACTCAGAAATCTCTCTGCATTTAACCCATACAAGTTAGTGCACAGACTTTAGGAGTAGTGAGTAGAGAAAAGTAGTGTCTACTGGTATTGAGAATCAAACCTGCAACCTTCAGGTTACCAACCTGACTCTCTAACCATTAGGCCATGGCCTCCTTTAAAATTTCGTCATTATAAAAATTGGGGACAGAAAGTTTAATTTTATTGTCCATTCTGTTTTTCACAGAGAGGAAATTGTCTTTGACACTAGTTTTGCATATATCCGTAAATTAATCCCATAAATAAATGCTTACATCGACACACAAAAACAGAATTAAACAACTGCATAATTCCTTGACACATGTCCAAGCATCCCACAATAATATTAAAAAGATAATACAGCTAATATTAAATTGACAGAGATTACTTTTACTCATTTTCATTTCATACCTACACTCAAACTGTACAAAATGACTTAAAGAAATCTTTTTAGTTTTTCACATATGAAAACATTTGAATACAAATTTTAGTCTTTCTACTTCATGTTTAATTCGTTGTTTTACCTGCCAATTCTTTTAATTTATTTGTGAAATTTACTTGCAATTTCTGAGTGAAAATTTCAGTGAATCTTAAAATTGATCACTCAAAAGGAAACACATGCAACAGTCACTCACAATAGGCAGTGAGACTGAAGACAGTGATGACAAATGAAAAACTGTCTCCCCGCACGCACATTTTACTCAGGAATGAATCATAATGATTTATAGCCTTACCCTTACAGACAGTTTGAACTCTGGTGATCATGCTAGAAATGTTTTTCTCACAGACACACGTTGGGTTTCCATGTTTATGGGGACAATCCATAGACATAATGATTTTTATACTGTTCAAACTATATAATCTATCACCTAAAACTAAACCTACCCATTACAGAAAACTTCCTGCATTTTCAAAAAACATCACTTAGTATGACTTATAAGCTGTTCTCCTCATGGGGACAAAAATAATTTTGGATATTGCCATCTCTGTGGGGACATTTTCACACACACACACACACACACACACACACACACACACACACACACACACACACGCACGCATGCACGCACGCACACACGCACACACACAGTTTTTCACATACTGTGAAAATTTCACAAATTTTTGTACTTTAAAAATTTAATGTTTAATTCATTGTTTTACCTGGTAATTCTTTGTAATTCTTTGTGAAATTTACTTGCAATTTCTGAGTAAAAATTGTTTCTACACCACATTTTCAGTGAATATTATAATGATCACTGTAAAGGAAGCACCTGCAACAGTCACTGATGACTGACAGTGATGACAAAAGAGAAACTAGTACATTTTACTCATGTATGAATCATGAATTCATAGCCTTACACTCACCAGCAGATTGAACTCTAGAAATCTCTTTACTCTGTAGTTTTTCCTGACCTGATGGACGTGGTTCCAGCCAGTCTACATGTGAGCGTCATCTTCTTCTGCGCAGTGCTCATCATCTTCTCCTCAGTGTCCTGTGGCTTCTTCTTCTACAATGCCTTCGGAAGCCCATATGAGACACTGCATGGACCCCAGGGCCTTTACCTCTGGAACATGATAACCTGTAAGACACACACACACACCCCCACACACAAACACACACACACACACACACACACACACACACACACACACACACACACACACACACACACACACACACACACACACACACACACACACACACAAACACATGATTCTCACTCTGTATGTAAAAATAATTCATTACATTTGGTTAATCCATATCGGAAATTGCGAACAAGTTCTATAGAAACTGTATATAGAATCAATATCTACAGGTGAAACTCGAAAAATTAGAATATCGTGCAAAAGTTATCATTTTGATGATTATGGCTTACAGCTTATGAAAAACCAAATTCAAAATCTCTGAAAATTAGAATATTACATGAAATCAATAACAAAATAATTTTACTGTACTGTAAATACAGAAATGTCATCCCTCTGAAAAGTATAATCATGCATGTGTATATAGTTCTATATACTAAATGTATTACTGTAGTTTCACCTTTTTATTTGAATTACTGAAATACATAAACTTAATATTCAAATTTTTCGAGTTTCACTTGTAGAAATCTATAGGTGTACCAAATGATTCATTGATTAACCATTAAGATCAGTTGGATTAAATAATAGACAAATGTATTAAACTGAACAAAAAGAGATGCAGATCAAAAGTTTGAAAGGAAGAGCTTTATGAAAGGCAGTTACTGTGAATGTAACATTTATGTAGATGAAACACTTATTTTGTGTTGTGAAAAGTATACTTTGTGATTTTGTGAATTGTACTAACACAATTGAAAACATGATGAAATGTTTGAAAAAAGTGCACTTTTGATGATCTGTTGTGAAATTAGAACTAAGAGTTTTGAAAATGTACACCTTACTTGTGAAAATAGTACCAAAGCGAATAAAAAAAACTGTAAAAATGTACTTAAGTTCATAAGAAAACCAAAATGTAATATTAAACTATATAAAACTAGTTACAGCATTTACACATTTTTGTCTTTGTCAAAGTAAGAATTTTTTACCAGGTCAATAGATGCTTGAATTATTTTGTCTTGAGAGAGAATCCAGATCCTGAAGACAGCATGTGATAATATTTCACACATACATCCACTCAGACAGGGTCTATACTGAACCACGATAGGAACGAGCCTCTGCGATTGTGTATCTGTTAGTAGTGAGAAAGTGAGCTCAGCTATACCGAGGAGGGAGAATTGATAAATGACATCATAAATAAATAAAGTGATGGAAATGAATGCGCTTGGTGGAACTGGCAAGATTTCCACCCCATCTCTAGTGTCAGGTGCCTCTGTTGTGTTTGTACTGATCGAGGCCATTTGACCTGTCCACACAATTAAACCATTAAGTCAAAAAAATAAAGCAGGATCACTTGCGGAGAGAATACTGTGTTAAACTTTGTATACTTTATATATATTTTCCTTTCAGAGTTTAATTTGAACCCATTCAGTACCTCTTTTAATTAAATAATTTGTGAAATGTTAATATTATTTCAACCTAAATGAAAATTCTGTTATGATTTACTGATTTAGTTATGATTTACCCTTGTGTTTTTCTAAACCCTTTGTTCATGAAGATGTGTGGTTGAATATATTGGCTACTGTTTTCCATACAATGAAAGTGGATGATGATTTCTAACTTTGAGATCCAAAATGGTACAAAGGTACCATAATGGTTTGGTTACGTTAGCGAAATTTTGCAGGCAAAAAATATCCGTTGACTGTTGTCAATAGTGTAGTGAAGTAATTATACTGAAAACCTTGTGTGCGTTTAAATATGTTGCACCAAGACATCAATGATGGAAATGTCATTTGTTCTGCTTCTGTGTGTCTCATGACTGATGAAAGCATTAAATAGCAACTCCAAAGGGCAAGACTTTCAGTAAGTAATGCTTTGGACTATTCTTCACAAGACTTATATGTGTTAGTCATATGAACTACAAAAGGTACTTTTCTGCCCTTTTTGGAGACTGTCAGCATAAATCACCTTCCACTAGCATTGTATGAAAAAGAGCAGACAGAACTGTTATTTTGGGCTGTAATTGAAGGCTCTAATAAAAGGCTAAATGTAGATAAAGTATCTCTTATACTTGCCCAGATAAAGTGCACTTATAAATGGCAAGTTAAGCGAAGTTCCTATACAGTAAAGGGATGTGGTAAAAACCCAAGCTTCAAGAATACAGCTAAACTCAACGATGGTTGCTCTGAGACTTCTTTCATTTAAAGTCAGCATGAAACGGAAGTTGCAATTTTCTTTTCTTCTTTATTGTGACAGTGAAACGGCTTCTCGAACAAGAACAAATGTAGGGTGGTACTTGATTTTGTCAATTAGGAATTGATTGGATGGTCGTGGTTTGCTATTGGTGGATCTCATGTGAGTGACATCATCAGAGAAGAGAAGAAATGAGCTGCAAGAGGGAGGGGAAGCTATTTTGATTAAAGATTAGAAGGATACATTAATTAAGAAAATGATGATGTGCATGGATCAATCATGTATAATAAATACTGCAGTTTTCCATATTAAATTAAGAATTTTCCATTTTGATTTCATAGTGACTTTAAATGGATCACCCAAATATGAATCATTTACTCTGCCTCGTGTCATTACAAGCCTGTATGACTTTCTTTTTTCAGGGAAACACAAAACAAGATACATTGTAATGAAAGTCAATAAAAGTCCAATGTTGTTTTGGACCCCATTAACATTCATTGTAGCTCAAAAACATCAGAATGATGACCTAATTTTCATTTTAAGGTGAACTAACCTTTTAAGAATTAGGGAAGCTTATTTCTGCCCAACCCGATCTCAAGGCAATTCGTACGAATTTTACAAGCTGGCTAATTTGTACGAATTCATACGACCTCACTCGTACAATTTTTGGTAAATCGTACATATCTTACGAGTTTCCCAATTCGTATGAATTCGTACGATTGACCTACCACTGACCCCGCCCCTAAACCTAACCATCACGTGGGTTTAGACAAATCGTATGAATTCATACGAATTAGCCACCTTTTACTCACTCATACGAATTCGTACGAATTGGTCGTGAGATAGCGTTGTTCTGCCACAGAATAAAAAAAATCTCTCACAATTAACACTTTTTTCTCAGAATTGTGAGTTTATATCTTGCAATACAGACTTTAGAACTTACGATTACGAGTTTATATCTTACAATTCTGTGTTTAATCCTCGCAATCCCGAGTTTATAAAGTATGAGTTTAAAAACTTGCAATTCTTACTTTTTTTTCTCCGAATTGTGAGATATAAACTCGCAATAGAGGGAATGCATTAACGTCACTTTCCCGCCGGAACACGTCCCCCTCAGCCGGACTGAGTGGCAGAAGAGCTGTTGCGTGACTGGATTTAATAGATGAAACTGCGAAAACGCGAGTAAAACAAACGATTATCAGTTTAAACTAAAGATTGGACTCAATATAGTGTTCCTTACAACTTACTAAAGATCCAGTGATCCATGGATATTGACATGCAGCCAGGAATCGTGTTTCCTGACATTTATATGTGCCTGATTTCGACACCGGGGAAATACATACAGCAAATTTGCCTGTGAACGCTTTATATAAATACAATATAGGCAGGTCTAAATCCAGGTGATCACTTATATCAATGTTATATATATCATCATATCGTCTAGACTTAAAACTTGTATAGTTTTTTGTCAGTGTTTATTTAAAAATGTCAAATTATACAGAATATACAGTGGTAAATATTTGATTGATGAGTTGTCACTGCAATATATAACAATACAATATATAGAGAATGATTTTACCACTAAATTCAGCATATTGACACAAAAATGATAACTGCAAATCCACCTTTCGCTGCCTGGAGTCCAGTTGTTTCTATGAATTCCAGCGATCTATTTGCTTCTCTGTTCTGTTGCTTTCGGTAGTCTGTAAAAATATACCTCATATTTCTTGTCAAATCTAGTTGTACAGTCAGTCTCAAAGCTCTTTCCCGTTTTAGACGCGTTTTGTGTGTTTTTCCGCAGCATTCACGCTGAAAACCAATGCTGCCGCTCAGTCTTTTTGCCACTTAGTGGGCGTAACCGCAGTCACTCCGGTTAACGGTGACGTCACGTGCATACCCTCTATTGACCTATGGCTAAGCCACGCCCCCAAACGCGATGAGCCAATCACAGTGCGCATAGCTCCCAATACACACGGACATTCTCTGCTTCCATGTCAATCGAAATGCATTGCAGTTAGTCAGTTTTCATTCGTTTTTATATGTTTTTTCTTGTCATTTTAAGTTTAAAATGGTCAAACGGTGTGCATGGAGTACATGCAACTCCGACACTAGGTATCCCGAGAGGCTGGGTGACGGTGTGTATTTTTTACCCTTTCTGCATAAGCGGTAGACCACAACACCAACTAAACGTCGATAAATTAAACAAGGATGTCTACATCTGTTTTAAGGTAACGTTAAGTCAACAACGTATTTGAACGTTATTTTTAACATCTCTAACGTAACGTTAGGCTAAAGTTAGCCTAACATTAGAAAACGTTAACGTTAGCTTCTAGCTGCATTGTACATCATGTCACTTAGCTTCATTAACGTATCTGTAAATAACCGAGATAACAAATGTTAGCAATGTTGTGCTGAATGATTCATGTAAATACTGTAGCACCAAACTAACAGAGAGGTACTCTTGGTAAAGATGGTAAAAAGGCTTGTCCTGGAAACGTATGCAACTTAGACCTGTACATATTTAATTTGATCATGAACCATTAATTACATATTAAAGCACAACATTTTAGACAACTTTCTACCAAAACAACTGGGGAACTTTTTTTTTTAGCAAAACATGTAGCCTTTTCACTCCTCTTCAACATAACTAAATATAGCGCCTGTCACCGAATGTTGACTGTTTGTCCGAGTGAGTGGAGGGGGCGTGGCTTAGCCATAGGTGTATGGCAAGAAAATTACTTTTTCATTTTTTTAATTCTGTTCCATAAAGGACAGCTTTTCTATTATGCTAAATGTATTATTCTCTTTCCTGACAGGTTTCTGTGGCTGCTTGGTCCTTATTCTGTTCTCCTCTGAGGTCAAGCTGCATCACCTGACCGAGATCATCTTCAACTTCAACGAGGTCAGCTTCGTCTACAAGACGCAAAGCGAGAGGTACGACAGATCCTTCTGGCTCATCTTCCTCGCCTTCCTCACGCACGGTCTCAACATCTTGCTCATCCGCCTTGCTGGGATTCAGTTCCCCTTTCAGGAGGCCAAAGAGTCCGACATTAGCACTGGAGCTGCGGATCTCATGTACTGACCAGCTCTTTTGTTCTACTTCTTCGTCATCCAACCGCAGCGACTAGCACTTCTCAACAGGAGCCATCTGAAAAGCAGCATCCGGTTTGTTTACAGCTGACCAGGCAAGGCACATCTGAGCCTCTTAAGCTATTCAGACCATGTGTGGTGGTGAACTTGGAGATGCTCATGTGTCTGCGAGAGAGAAGGGTTCTTATCTCGCAGCGGGGAGGCGGGAGCGAGGAACTCTCCCTCTCTTTCAATCAGTCTGCGGATGGAGCATTCATTCTGTCAATCACTGAAACAATTAACACTCACCATTTCAAACGGCTGATGAAAACACCTCGTAGTTTCCAGTCTAGCTGGGGACATTACTGTTTCCTTTCGCTGTGGATCTTTCATAGTCCAGTTGTAGCACAAAGGGATGCCACAATTGCCAATTCTACAGTGACTCCAAAAAGTATTTTGACACTTAAACCACACTCAAATATTTATGAATGTCTTTGCATTAGATAACAAAATAATCAAGCCAAGCAGCACAAAAAGAAGTTTGTTTATACATCCACTAAAAATCAGCAAAAATTGCTCAGAAATGTGAAGTTAGCTCTGAGCAGGGTTATTGTTAACTGAAACTAAAGCTAAACCCATAAAAAAAAATGTATAATAGTATATCAGGGATACTAAAATAACACTGGCTCTAAGATAAGATCTAGAATAATTTGTAGAATCATTTGTTTATTTTGCCATGGGCCATGTGGTTTGATATTTTGTTATCTAATGCAATGCCACCCGTAGAGTATATGTGTTTTTAGAGCCATTTTATAATGATATTTAAATTTCTGGTATTTGCCTACATATCATTTAAAGAAAACATGCATTGAAATGCATAAAGTAAAAATAAAAAAGTCACATCAAAAGATAAATACATTAATAATATCATTCAGGCACATGAATGCATACAACTACAACCATGTCTTTAGAATTTCAGATACAGTGCCTAGCATAAGTGAACACACCCATGCTAAAGTTGACTAAAAAGAGGAATAAAAAATCATCTTTTGGAAATTGATCTTAATGCCTTAATTTAAAAAATTAGGAAAAATCCAACCTTTAAGGACACCAATTATCTTTGTGAATGAATACTGTATCGTGAATAAATAAATGTTCTTTCCTAAAATACAGGTTGCATAAGTCAGGACACCCCTATGTTAAATTCCCATAGAGGCAGGCATATTTTTATTTTTAAAGGCCAGTTGTTTCATGGATCCAGGATACTATGCATCCTGATAAAGTTCCCTTGGCCTTTGGAATTAAAATATCCCCACATCATCACACACCCTTCACCATACCTAGAGATTGGCATGGGGCACTTTCCATAAGATCATCTCTCAATGCAAATCAAACCAGCTATTAGCCTAACTGAAATAAAACCATGCCAATCTCTAGGTATGGTGAAGGGAATGTGATGATGTGGGAGTATTTTAATTCCAGAGGGCGCTCTTGGTCTGTTGCCATGTCCACTTATTATACACGTTCTTGGCCTTGTTGGGTTTGGTTAGTAATGCGATCAAGTTTATGGAAATATTAAAGTGTGCAGGTGCTGGTCGTGATATTTTGGTCTTGTTTTCAATATAAAGCTTTTCTTTTCTAGCAAGATTTGGCAACCTGAATAATTCAAAGTTTGTACCATTTTTACTGGGTTTTTTTTTTGCACCGCACACATACAGAAGAAAGACACATCTTTGATGTGCATTTAAACATGTCATTAACAACTAGTTGTTCAGTTCGGTTGCGTACTAGAATGTGCCTAGAAAATTTGTAAATGCTGTTGTCACTACCTGCATTTTTTGGAAGTTAATTTGCTTATAGAATGCGGTTGTCACTCCCGTAAATTACTGAACCGAGTTCAGAACAGGATTAATCACTAAAAGGTGAACTGACAACCGAATTTAACTGCAGTGTGCACGTGGTCATTGCTACTGATTTATCACTTATTAGATGATCATTATCATTAACTCTTCTATGTTTAACTAGTAATAGGTTATTCAATGATATTAATCTATTTGCATTTTCTTTTTCATAAATGGCAAATTCTTACTTGTGTTGTATGTGTTTATACACTCACATTGTGCAAATGTGCCACATTAATGATAAAAAAAATTTTTAATGGATCAGTTGTTGGTATGTAAACAATGAAATATTCTCAAATGGAATTCCTAAACTTGTGTTTTTACACGATTTTAAGTCAATTAAAAATCATAATAAATAAAAAATGTAATTAAAAGACTGTACTGTACTTTTAGTTATTTGACATACAGTATACTCATTAGTTGTGATTGTTAGGATATAGAATGAGAGGGGCCAAAAATACACAGAAAATGTTCAAAAATACACAATTATGTTATGCATAGATATCAATTCTGAGACAACTTTTTTCATCGTTGTTGTGGGAGTGCAGCTTTTCCGATTAATCCTGATCCTTTACTCAAAATAAAATTTTACGAACTATTCTAGTTTCAGTTTCTTTATAACGTATTGCTTTGTATTTGTACTGTATAAACAAAGGAGAATGACAGTTTTGTCAATAGTTTACATTTTATGAACACAGAATGTATTTGGGAGGTTTGAAGCCTCCAGAAACAATACAGTGAAAGAGGAGAAAAGCAGCTCTCATCACCGAAGACATCAGTTACGAGCACAGCTTTGTTACCACAGAATTCAAAGCAACAGAAAAGAAACAAAGTACTCCACCTGCTGCCAGGAAACTGTAAAATGAAAGGAGGCTTTCTGTCATGTTGTCCAGCCATGTGTCTGTCCACCTCCTGAATATAAAGTGTCAGCTATATAAGCAATGTTTTGGTGAAGTCGTTCACACTGAGGTTTGAACTATTATCAGAGTTTAAAGGATTCTCACCAGCCAAGCGGCCTGGTAAAGAAGAGATAAGGTAGGCTTTTCAAACATCTGGCATTGCAGTGTCAATGAAATGCAGTAATGGCAGGAAGAACTTGTTGGTCTGTGGTTGTCTTGACAGATTTAGGTTGACCCAATTTTAAAGCAAATCTGTAATTTATTTACTTTTTACAGTGTAAAAACTCAAAGGAAATATATTTAAATTAAAGCAAGACAGAATTCACCGCTCAATCTTTTGTTCAAAATTATTTTAAAACGTTGGTAACACTTTACTATAAGGTTTCATTCGATAACATTGTTTTAGTAACTAGATTAATAAATTCTGTAAGAATATATTGCTCATAGTTAGTTCATGTTATTAATTAATGTTACAAAATGAGACCTTATTGTAAAGTGTTACTAAAAAAGTTTCAATTAAAAAACATAAATCGGATAAACAGAGTGAATTCAGCCTTAATTGTTTTTTAATGTTTATTTTGATTTACTTATGTTTCAGAATAAGTTGAAACAAACTACATACTTTGTTGCCTTACAAATATTACAAGTTTTCAACATACATGTTATATCTGTTTCACTTGCTTTTACATATTATACATTTAGTGGAATAGCAAAAACATAACGCCTTAATCTTTTTACACATCGATCGCTTTATTTCCGGAACAGTCATATTTGTCTCAGTTGTTGTTTGACCTGAAACCATGATCATATATCAGCATTTGTATTTTGTTTTCTTTTTGATAATATTTGATATGCATAATTTACTGGTAGACATCCTCCAAATGCAAAATGCATGTTTCCACTAGTACTAAAATAAACTATAGCGTCAGTAGATGGCACTGTATGCAAAAAGCAAGGATGATTTTGAACAGATTCATCTTTGTGAATGTATAAAAACAAGGAGACATATATATATATATATATATAGCCTGTCTGTGTGTGTGTGTGTGTGTGTGTGTGTGTGTGTGTGTGTGTGTGTGTGTGTGTGTGTGTGTGTGTGTGTGTGTGTGTGTGTGTGTGTGTGTGTGTGTGTGTGTGTGTGTGTGTGTGTGTGTGTGTGAATATTTTGGAAGCTATTTTGGAAGCTGAAGTAACACCATTTGTGTCAACAAATGTTAAAGAGTTCTTGAACACATAATTTCTGCTTCCTTTCAACCACCTTAAGCATTTTATAATATTTTATATAATGTATGACAACTTATGTATTATCCTGCTATTATTAGTAGGCTACATTAGAATGTAACACAATTATTAGTAATGAAACAGAAGAATTGTGAATGAAATTTCAAGTAACTTGACATCAGTTGGCAAGTAGCTCAATTAGATAATTTGCTAAAGTGTCAAATTATAGCTCTTTTTATTGGACGAGTTCGAATACGAGAACGAGGATTTTTAAGACCTTTTTTATCAAACGTAGGCTACTTTAGCTGTAAAATGAAATCGCTTTTTTTTTTTTCTTTTACAACAATACCAACATTACGTAGTGAGAACGTGTATTTGTAACGCGGACATGTTGCTACACATGTTTGAAGAATTAAAGAATCTGCGGCCGTTTCATAGCTGGGGTTAAGCGCAAGAAGTCACCGGTTAACACCAGGTTAACACGGACACCAGTTAAACCCGTAACACCGGCGTCTCGACCACGCTTTCATACACCACCCTGTACTGAAACACCTGCTATGTCTAATTACCACAACCTGAATAGTTCACAAACAAAAGTAGTAGCCTACTACTATAAAAGATAGAGTAGCCTACTATATTCTATAACCATACTAAAAGTAGGCTATAAAGTAGGCTATCATTACATTCATGCACATTAACGCGCTCAAAGGACTGAGCGCAACGGAACTGAACAGTGTTCTCGAGAAACGAATTTTGTTGACACGCCGTATTAAAACACGATGCTCAGAGAAAACGCCAGAACGCGTTCTGTCCGCAACCGGATCATTTATTGATTCATTTATTGATTATTTTGTTGTGTGAACCCGGGGGAACCGGAGACTGTTGACTTGGAATCCTACTGAACTCGAGTCAGGAAAGATACTGTAGGCTAGGACTCGAACAAAACGCTGATGTGATGTTTCCTGTCACAGATGAACGCTGATGTGGACGCGAGCGGTGAACTGGATGAAATCCTCCAGCAGATCGCTGAATTGGATAAATGGAGAG